>OY728136.1:99572022-100822022 GCA_963277665.1 Viscum album | reverse complement strand
AAAAACTTACTATTGATGCATTTTCCTATAGTGTGTAACTAATTACATTTGGAAAATATTTAAACAATTTCATAATAAATGGTTTAATAAAAACATAAAATAGTTAAAACCTCATTCTAAAAATAACTCATATTAATGTTCTTCCAAATTAGAATTAACAATTCCCAGTTCACCCATTAAACAAAATAGTTCATTATCCATCAAAATTAATAGGAATCATGAGAAATATAAATCTACAATCCAAACAAAACCTCTCTATGGTCATAAAATCCCTTGTTATGTATCAATATCCACCTGAGTGTTTCCTCTTAATAACCACCCCCATCCTTATCACATGTCATGGAATTCCCTATCCATTTCATTTTTTTATACTCTTAGTCATTACAAGACCCTTCTTTCTATTTCTCAAAACTCTCCAAATATTTCCCATAACCATCATTCATTTATTATCAAAACTGTTTTACCATTCTAAAAATAGTTTCATATCTAATACTAAAAATAAATATATAATAAATCAAAATCCAATTTAACATAAGATATCAAATTTTCAAAGAAAATTGTGTGGCCAAATCACATACATTTCAGTTCTCTGAATTTAATCCTATGATTTCAAAATTTCAAAAATCTCCAATCTTTAAAAGAAATCCAAATCCTTATTTTTTCTGATTTTAAAACACTTGATTTTATCAAATAAATTTCACTTGAATGACTAGTATTAAAACCAAATATAACTTGGATAATAAAATATGTATGGCATTGTCTATAGTCAAATCATACACTAATATCACCAGATCACTCTCTGTGATATCAATTGTTATTTATTTTTCTATAATTTTTATAATTAACGTATTTTTAAATCCTTCTCTAAATATGGACTTGTTAACATTTAGGGGGTTTAATGAAAAAAAATGTATGAAATTAATAAAAACATAAAACCTATTAAGTGAAGATCATTAAAATGATATGAAATAATAATAATGATCAAGAAAATATATGAACATACCTATTATTAGTATCTCTATTCCATATTGTTGATGATAACCAATTATCAAAAACCCATTAGTGATAAGCTTCATAAGTTAAGTGATGATTGTATAATCTATAAATAACTTTATAAGGATAATATATATATTATAAGTACATTATATTATCTCATATTGGATAGATAAGTAAGAAGAAATTAGATAGTTTTAAAAATAATTTAATGAAACTATGTTTTATATAAACAGATTTTCGAAATTCTTTTATAGGCCTCCTTCATTAATTAAGGAACCTAATGAGTTTGATCATTACCTAAATTCTTAACCAACACTTTTTTCATTTACATTATACTCTTATAATGATTTTTTATTCATTATAAGTGATTTTTGAACTATTCAAGGATCACATATTATTTAATACATAATCATAAGACACATAAGAAAAATATAAGGATAATTTCGAAGAGTATTAATAAACCAATGATGACTGATATCATGGTGATATAACTTACCACAATATCCCATACCTCAATAAGATATATATCCATTAACATTATATGATATTCAAGGATTTATATGGATAACGCATTCAGAAAGGTGATTCAAATATTCATGTAGTAAAATTTAATCCAAGTAACCCCTTTTAAATCTATAGATTCCCAAGTACTTCCTTGAGACTTCCTTAGCTTGTTTAGGGGTTTTGGGTCCCATTTAATTTTTTGAGAATCTTTGATAAATTTTTTTATTATATTAGATCCATTAGGGTAATATTTTAATATAATGGTCATTCGTTTGTTTTGTTTGATCTTTAATATAAGTTCTATTGAAATATATGAGTTTTGGTGTAATGTCCTTGGTATTTGGGGTGGGTCAAAATCCTCACTCATTTTGAATTTTGGATTTTCTGGGTATGACAAATAATTTTTTCGTCAGTGGAACCTAATTCTAAGTTACTTTTGACAAAATATCATGTTTATGGATAGGTTTAGACACATGTCAAGTGCCTTAGTTTTTGGGTGGGTTTCAGGTCTGTTGGAGGTCGGAATTCCCAGTTTTGGAAGTTTCAAGTTGAGACCAACAGTTTTGGTATACTATGCAACCTCTTGGATCAAATCATACATGCCAGTTTTTTACTGATTCATGATTTAGAAAACCAAGTAGGTTGGGTTACACCACTATGCGAGGAATTATATAGTTTTTTCATAGATCTTTCTTATGGTTTTCCAATTGTTTGGAAAACCATTCATAAGCCACATAGGTAATACCACTTAAGCAGTACCTCAAAATGTGGCCCACATGGTTTATGTGTGGTTTTGATAACCATGTGAGCTAACTATGTGTCCTTTAAAAGTGTGAAAAGTTGGTATTTACCCTCTCCCCTTTTCTTCTTTTCCTTCTTCCTTCTCCCCATTTGTTCATGCGTAGTAGGAGGGAGCTCCTCTCTTTTCTTCCTCCTCTTCAGTATGATCCATCTTCCCCAACTGATTTCCATTTTGATTGTCGTTAGGTGAATTGGAGTTGTAACAGTAAGGTTATCCACATCCATGCTTCTCATTTCATTTTCCCTCACCTCATGGACCTCTAAATCTATGAAAGTGATTTTCACTAATTTTAGGGTATTTGTTGGAAAAATTGATTTCTTAAAATCTAGTCATAGTTAGACGATAATATTGGATGTGCCCATGTATTAACTCCAAGGGAGGTATTTCATACCTTTATTTGAGATTTTGTTAGTGTTTGTGGGTGAGGATTTTAATGCATTGAGGTGTTGAATGATAAAGACCCCGTAATTTAATTGGTTGATTTTATTTACTTAAATAGAACTTATGGGATGTCATTGGGGATTCCAAAACCATGTGTAATTCTATGAGGCCAGGTTAGGGGTCATAGACCACATCAGTGGTTGGACCAAGTGTGTTTGTTTAATTAAAATGAAATTTTTTTAGATTAATTTCATATTTAAAGTGCATTGAATTATATATATATATATATATACATGTGAAATGTTTGAATCACATGAGAGGTGATCCATGGGATTGTGATGGGATCAACATGAGAGTTGAGGTGGCAGGGCCATTGGGATTCAGGTGACATTTGTCATCTCGTTGGGCTTGGATTGGATTACATGGGTTATGTTATCACTGGTAAGGTGTCATGGATGTCGGTTTGAGGTAAAAAGGCCACCAGATTGAGGGTGTGTCCCGTGATGTTGTATTTCATGCCCATCGGATTTGAGTGATAAGGTTGCAGAGGCATGAGGTGCCAAAGTTTTTGTGAATTAGGTATTAAATTGGCAATCTCACCCACCCATGATTTGATAAATCACCATTTTGAGTTGTGTGGACATAGGTTGACACAATAATGAGGTGTTTTTTACCACTAATGTGGGTAGAGGCCCCGAGCAGAGAAACTTAGGTAATTAGTTCGGGGGTGCTCACCATAGAAAACCATGAAGATGGAGAGAATCCATTGGATAATATCATTGAGGCAATAAGTTGGGGACTAAGTCTTGACATGAATTAGGTTGTTGGGACAAGTCTTATTTTTAGAGGATGGGAATCATTGTTCCTCAAGAAATTGTGCTTCGAGACAACTGTGATTTTACTTTGAGGATAGACATAATTTTGCCTCTGTACGCTAGGGTTCATATCTAAGGGTGATTTCGAGTAATGGGTCTAAGGGACAAGGTATGTATTGATTAGGTAATACCTTTGGGATGTTGGTGACATGTTTTGGAATGAGGCATCAGGTGACAGTGCAGGTGGAAACTAATGGTTCATCTAGGACTTTGGACATCAGGGCATGCCTTGGGATATGGGTTAAGGATCATCTCTGCTACGACATTCCAACATTGGACGAGGCAAGTGAAGAATTCCTAGTGCCTTTTGACCACCATTGAAGTGTGTGTTTATTTATATGCATTTTTTATTCTTTATTTATTTAATTATACAGACTATTAATCACAAATGTACAGTACACATACATTGGCGGTACCCTACTGAGACTAGTTCTTACACCCTACAAGATTCCTTCAAGGCGTGTATAGACTTTATGATTTTAAATTTAGGTAATGGTTTGGGGTATGGAGTTGGATCCTAGTTTGAGTTGGCATGGATGGATTGTAGGGGACCTTGAGGTCCCTGCCTCAACTGGTGTTTATGTTTTTTTCCTCTTGTACTATCATATAGCTTATATATGTATGTACTATAGTCATCCATTGGAGACCCCTTATGGATATTGTATGTATGACCTTAGATTTAGTCATTCTCTATTTTAATTTATACAAATGGTAGGTTTGGATTTCTTTATTTTCTTATACTACTACTGTTTATTATTGTTTCTACAACTATTTGTTTATTATTATACTTCCACCATTGGTGGGTCTGGTTCGAGTCTCTTGAGTCTTTATTTCCATGGTATGTTATATAAATATACTCAAACCATTATATTATCTTCACTTAATGGTATAGTCTCCTTAATATCACCCTTATTACACCCTCACTACTAGTTGGTAGCCTTTTCCATATGGGGACTTGCACCTAATGGCAGTGTCACTCAGCCTAGAAGCACTATTTCTGTGGAAATTCATGTCGGGACACTAAAATTGGTATCAAAGAAGTTTATTTCACATCATTATTAGTATTATACTTTTAGATATACTGGTCTAAATATTAGGATGTTATTGGAACTTGGCTTATAGCTCGTGCTTGGGTGCTTGTATCCCTATGAATGGGGGAAAACCAAGTTTCAGGGGGTGGTAATTCCTGTTATATTCTTCTCATTTTATTGTTTATTTGATTTCCACCTTGAGCGGTGCACTTTTAATGTGAATTTTTACTTGTTGTGACATGTGATCCTTGGCCTTCTATGACAAGGAAATAGATATGGGGCCCTTGGCCTGATATGGAAAGGGGATTTCAATGCATGTTTATGATTTTAATTAGAAACATAATAGGATGTTTAAATTCTATATATTCATGTTCCGTGATAAATTATTGTGATATAAACTTCTTTTAATATATGATATGTGATAATTATAGACACAATAATGCCTCTTATAGGAGCAGGCAGGTATGAAATGGGGTGATGTTGATCACTAGGTTGGGTGATGTGGTCAATAGTTTCAGTTGATGTGATCATCAGGATAGGTGTGTCCTAGGTCATATGTGATACTTGGCTTTGTTGAGTGAGGGTAAGGAGGCCATGTAATTGGGATGTTGAGTGGCATGGTTTTGGTTGGGAAGGGTAAGGGTAGTGAGTTGACACTGCCTGTTACTTCTTTCCCTAAATGTGATATGTGTGTGTGTGTGTGTTATATGGGTTATCTAACCATATAATGATATTTAATGGGTTTCCACTTAGATGTCTCAAATGGAGCATAAGGAGGTTGGTGATGGGGTGTCTTTAGAGCATAAGTAGGTTGAGACCCTTAAGGGTTAGGCAGATCACGAGTCACAGGTATAGGCTCAGGTATAGGATTAGTAGAAGGTAGGGAAGCCACTAGACTTGATCGCTTTTGGGACATGGCTTGACGAGCAACTCAGAGCAATATAGGTGTGTGTGATCTTGGGTATCGATATGGGAGATCTGTGTGTAGACCGATCTATAGAATATCTGACTTGAGAGTTTCAGTATCATCACCCACCACTTTTTCAGGGTGAGGGTGGTCCAAAGGTGGTTGATAACTAGGTCGAGTCAATTTTGACGATCTTAGAGAATCTAGAGATTCCTCCAGGGAGGAGAGTGAAATTGGTTACATCCATGCTTAGAAGACCAGCTAAGAACTTGTGGGATGTGCATATGTAGGAAGGTATACATGAGGGACTTACCCAGAAGGACTTTGAGGCTAGGTTATTTGAGCATGTTTCCCCATAGATGTTGATTATGGAGAGACTACAGGAGTTATTGAGCCTTTAGTAAGGTGACATGTCTATCATGCACTATGTTGTGATGTTCACCAAATTGTCTCACTTTGCACCTGGCATAGTCAATGATGACACCTAGAGAGTGAGGTGTTTCCTGGATGGTTTAAGGAAAACCATTTGGGAGTAGGTGAACATATTTAGGTTGGCCGCATTCTTAGAGGTGTTGAACCAGGTTCTCATAAATGAGGAAAGTTTGATGGACCAGTCAATTTAGAGTCGAATTATGAATTCAGGTGGTTTCCGTGGAAACACATCAGATGGTTGGAATCACGAAAGAGAGGAGTTCCAGTAGAGAATTTAGGTCAAGGACTCAAGTAGACCACCTCAGAGTGTGTCTTATACATTTTTCTTCTAGTGTGGGCAGCTAGGATAAGTCATGACTCAGCGTAATCGGCCTCTAAAGTAGTGATGGGAATATAGATAGGTTAGGTATCTCAATAGGTTTTTCAAGAATCCTTCTCAGATTTCCAAAATTAAGGGACAAGGGTAGACTTTGGGTTCTGAGATTAGATCAAGAATGGAACCAGGTTATGGTAGATGAGCTTGAGCTGCACGCAAAGGTCATGGAAGAGAGAGTGGGACCCATAAGTGGGGTAAGTTTCCAGTGGCTGGTGGATGATGCATCACTACAACGAGGTTAGGCTTTAGGTAGTCAATCATTATTCCAAGTGTATACTATGTACCTACCAAGAATTAAGATGGATAGTAAAGTGATGATGGTTAGAGGTATGCTATGTGCGAGGTCTTTTTTTTTGCATGGATTGTTGAGGCATGTCCATTTTGGGCCCAAGAGGTAAAAGGGATATGTATATGGACTAACTAGATGTCAGTTAGTTGGTTGGAATCGAATTGGGTTTATTATATATGTGTGTGTGTGTGTGTGTGTGTGTTTGTTTGTTTGTGTGGGTTTGTGTGTGTCTAAGTATGTTTGAAGAGTGTGACACCAAGATATATATGAGCATCGATGGATGCGTGTTTATTGTGGTGTGTTGGCATCAGGGCCTGAAGTAATTTCAGGTTACTATAGGTGTATTGGAATCTCAACATCATTAGGATGTGGTAGTTTTTGAGGTGTGAGGCATTGGGTTTTACTCTGAGCTTTTGATGAGATGTGAGACCTCTTTATAACCATGTGTGACATGGGCATGAGGTGGACACTGATGTGGTGCAGGATCTGATGGGTGTTGAGTATGACATGGGAGAACCTGATGAGGTGTAGTAGTGAATATGCATCACGTGGGGATTTTGAGTCATGGAATATTTAATGGACCATCTGTATGATTTGAGTTTTGGGTCGAGATGAGACCAGGGTAGATCACTCCTAAGGTAGGGACCCCCTTGAGGTAGTTGGCCTATACCTTTTTGATTGGGGGAGTCTTGGTTATTTTAAATGGTATGGGTATGTTCAGTACCATCTTCGAGTTTTTTTTATATCTCTGGGATGGGATATCCTCTGGTGGGGATATTATAACATTCGGGGTATTTTAAACAATGTGAAATACTTTCCCGTTTTGAATTTTGTATTCAGTGGGTATTCTAAATTCTTTTTTAATAATCAAAACCTAATTCTGAGTTTTTTGAAACCCAATATCATGTTTTTTATGTGTTTGGAGAATTATAAAGTTACTCAATTGTTCAAATGGGTTTTGGGTACACCGGATTCCTAAAGGCCCAGTTTTGGAAGTTTTGGGTTTTTGACAATGATTTAGGGAGACCGTGCAGTCTCTCAGATCAAACCGTTCAGCCTGATATTATACAACAACACATTTTGGAAAACCATGTGTGTTGGGGTTCATGGTCATGCGAAGAAGTATATAGTTTTTTTAGAGAGCTTCTGAATGGTTTGGAAAACTATAACAAAGCCACACAGGCAGTTTCACTTAAACAATATCTCAACACTGTAGCTTCAATGGTTGTCGCACGGTTTGTATAATTATATGATCTTACTATGAAGACATTAAATTTTTGAAAATTAGTTTTACCCATCTCCCCTTTTTATCCCTTTCCTTATTCTTTCCCCATCTTGTTCATTCATATAAGTTGGGATCTACTCATTTTTCTTCCTCTGCTAGGGTGTGATCCATCTCCCTCATTTGAGCTCTCTTTTGATCGACATCAGGAGCGTTGGTCCGTAATGGTCAAGCTCTCATCATCCATGATTCTATTTTCCTTTGATCCCTCCTTATGGACCATTAAATTCATGTGATTAATTTTTTCCAATTTTTAGGGAATTCATCAAAAACTTTGATTTCTTCCAAACCAATCAGTTTTATAGGCTAATATTGGACATGCCTACATCTAAGACTCCAACATAGGTGGTGTATACCTTTCTTTGAGATTTTATCACTATTTGAGGTGTGAAACTTTTAGCACATCGAGGTCTTGACTGAGTGAGAACCTGTAATTTAATTGTTCACTTTTAATTAATTAATTGGACCTTATGGGATGTTGTTGGGCATTCCCAAAAACCCTGTAATTTTCTGAGTCTAGGTTAAGGGTCATAGACCACATGGGTGGTAGATCCGGGTGTGTTTGTTTAATTAAACTGATTTTTATATTTTAAATTTTTATTTAAAGTGAATTGAATTATATGTGTGTGTGTGTGTGAAATGTTTTAATCACATGAGAGGTAATCCATTTAATCATGAAAGGCTTTTCTTGAGATTTGAGGTGGAATTTCCAATGTGATTGAGATGACATTCATCATTTTGTTGGGATTGGACCTGATTAATTGGGTGAATTGATCACCAGTTGGGTGTCATGGGTGTCTGTTTGAGGTGAAAAGGTTGTTAGGTTGAGGGAATATCCTGTGATATTAAATGGAATGTCCATCATATTTGAGTGAAAATATAATAGGGGAATGAGGTGTCAGAGATGGTGTATCATAGGTACTAATTTGGTGATGTTTCTCACCCCTGATTGGCCAAAGTTCTGTTTGGATTCATTTTCACATCGGTTGACTTGGTGATGAGGTGTTTTTTGACTGACCATGTTGGTAGAGGCCCCCAGTAGCATGTCTTAGGTAATTGGTTTGGGGTTCTTTCCAAACAAAGCCATGGAGATTTTCAAGATCCAGCAGATGACATTGATGAGGCTATCGTTTAGGGGATGAGGAATTCCATGATTGCGGTCATTGGTCCAAAACTTATTTTTGGGGGATGAGAATTTTTATTCCTTAGGATGTTATACTTTGATGCAACGATGATTTTTCTTTGAGGGAAGACATCGATGTGCCTCTGGACGTTTGGATTTGTGTCGATGGGTGATTTCAAGCAGGGGGTCTGAGGTACCAAGTATGTATTGATTTGGGAATTCCATCAAGACATTGGCAAAATGTTTTGGAATGAGGTTATAAGTGACATTGGAGGTAAAATCTAAGGGTTCACCTAGGACTTTTTACATAAATGGATGCCTTGTTCCATGGGAAAAGGATCCTATCTGCTATGGAATTCTAGCGTAAGTCGAGGAAATTGACATATTCTTCGTGGCTTTTGAGCACTAGTTAAGTGTGTGTTTATTTATATGCATGTGTTTCTACTTTATTTATTTTATTATACACCTACTTAATCAAAATGTAAGGTATATACACATAGGTGGTACCCTACTTAGACTCATTATCACACCCTACACGGGCCCTTCATGACTCATGTATATTTTATGCTTCTAGGTTCTGGTACATGTCCGAGCTATGGATATGCATCATAGATTGGGTTGGAATGGATGGATGTATGAGGACCTTGAGGTTCCTAATTCAATTGGAGTTTCTATTTTGTTTTACTCCTGTACTTGCATGCGGCTTATATATGTATGTAATGTGGTGATCCATTGGAACCCACTTATGGATATTGTATATATAACCTCATATATAGGCATGATCTGTTTTAATTTCTACAAATGGTATGTTTGGATTTACTTATTTACTTCTGTTTTTGTTGTTTATTATTTCTTCATCCATTTCTTGTTATTGATTATGCATCCACCAATGACGGGTTTGGTTTGAGTTTGTTGAGTCTTATTTTTTATGTATGTTATATGTATAAAATCAAAAAATTATATTTTCATCACCTGAGTAAGTATTCTCCCAACTATCACCCTTATTATATCATCACTGCTAGTCAACAGCCTTTGTCGTATGTGGAGGCATGCTTAAGGCCAGTGGCACTCAGCTCGGAAGTAGTCTTCGGGTGGCAATTTGGATCGGGGTTCTACATTTGGGATTACCCAAGTCTATAGAGGGTAATATGGTAAATTTAACTCAGTAAAAGACATCATGAAATTTTTAATAAATTTTCCATTGATCTCAAAGCATGGTGTTTTCCCTTCACTGTATGTTTTGTGATTTTCTATGGCAGTTAAATTTTAAAGAGAAATGAAATATTTATTTATTTCGTTAAATTAATCACATGCACATGATTAAGATGACCTATAAATATCACCAAAATGGGTCCCTGGATGTAAAACCCATCACCTCAGTTTTTCTCAGAAATAATGAGTTTTATCTAGGAGAACTATAATTTGTGATTCAGTTCTACCCCTTGATTCAGGACAATTTTTTTGGTCTTTAAATAATTTTCTAATCACCATAATCATTGGATTATAAATTTTAAAAAATTACTATAGGATATTAAAGTTTTAAATTATTTGGTGATGACTAGGTGGATTATTGTAGTGGAGGTGGGTCTTCAGGTGATGAAAAATTCATTCAATAAATGAATCATTTATGATTTTTCATTCTCTATTCTTCCTCTGTGATTCAATTTTTGGATTCATTTATAGAATGTTAAATCTAATGATGATATCATTTAAAATTTATTTGTTTTCATTGAATCTTTTATTAATTATTATCAATAAATTATCTTGTATATAGATGGGGAATGAGTGGTCATACCATCATCGGCAACTAACTCCTCACCCTATCTTGTGTCACACGACATGGTGTTGCCAACTCGGGCCGATGGTGGCTCATGAAGGGTGGTGGGATACTTCATCCTCTACACTAGTCCACCTTTAATAATTCCACCACTCCCATACTCCCTCTTTTATCACATGATCAATTTGATTACTTATGACCTTTTCAGTGGTTTGTGGTTCGATGGAGGTGACACAAAATAAACATAGCAATGTGGGAAGATTGATTTAAAGGAGATGAGATCAGGCAATGTGGGTTAGTATATCTTGATTACCAGCATTAGATAATTAAGGTAGCCTACTTAGGTTACCATTTACGATGGTTCAATCTCAACATTGGTGGAAATGTTGTTTGGTCAGGTGGGCAACAAGCCTCGAGTCAGGTCTTCTCTGACCTGACCCACCATAGACAGGGCACGGGTGGTTCTACATGCCAATTACTTTACCCACATATATATGTGGTCATAAACTATAGTTTATGCACTCCTTATCTTTATAGTGATACATGGTGTGCCTCTATGGTCATCATTTGGTCTGGTACATGGTCTCTCGAAAGCTTTTCATGCTTTTTACCCGAGTTTTGGAATTAGACAAATGAATAGTCTATTTTGCGTATTTTCCAATGAACATTGAAATGGTGAGGTTTTTATGCCAATTTGGGATCATTTAATGTTTTTTGGAATATTAATACTCTTTTCTAATGTTAGAGATAAGGGAACATAACTTGGGTGACTTGATGGACACTAAGAAATTCCCTTAGTTCGAGCGAGCTAGGTGACAACCATCATGAATAAATTAATATTTATAGGTTCATTTGTTATTGGTAAAATGCTCCAAAACATATAATCTCAAGGGAATATTTTTTGGATAATCCTTATAGGAACAAGGAGGATGGTGGTGATATATATATCGATAGGGAGATTATATGATTGTTTTCTTCCTCACACATTCCATCGGTGGAATTCATGTGTGAAATATTAGGGAAACGTTTCTAGGATTGATAATTGACTCTCAATACACTTCAATATTGTAAAATGAAATGGTAAATGATAGGGGAAGTAACCCCCTTCTATTTGTTTTGCCCATGGAAGTGAAGGGTAAGTGATAGAGTGAGACTCTACCCAAGATTATACTCAACACTATCCTTTCACTAACTCCTATGATTCAAAAACCAAGAGGTTAAGGTTGTTTTGAGATTTGGTTTGGGTACTCCCTTAATTGTCCCATCATCGATGAGTTATAGATTACCTATATGTTAATAGTGTTGGTACTCCCCCAATGATTAAGGCACGGGTCCGCTACACAAGTTAGGGATTTGGGTTAATTTTTTTATCACTAATATATAGGAAATGAATGAATTTTATATTATATATGATTAATTAAGTAGCTCCCTTGAAAGATAAGGTAAATTTCTCAAATATATGGGGTCGGTGCTCTCTTGATCAATACACATCCTCTTAGAAAGGTGTGGTTCCTCTACTAGAATCATATATTCGATCTGAGACTCTTAGATAATGGTTTTGAGGTAAGATTTCTTGGTATAAGTTTTTTTTGGAAATAATAATGCATTGGAATATTTGGATCATTGAACCCATTATTAAGTAATATGTGATCCCAATGATAATGATATTGTTTGTAAATCAGTGGGATTACATGAGGGGGTTCCAATTCATTGGTTTTTCAAGAGGTAATTTTGAGGTTCACAGTTATAGTATCATCATTTGATTAAGGTGTTTCCTGAACCTATGTTAATGATATTGAGTAGAAATGTATATTCATCCCCTTAAGTATTTAGGTATAGTATGATAGTTCTTATTATGATAAGGTGAGAAATTTGTTGGGTTTCTCTTATTTCTCATTACTAGGGTTGGTAATGGCACAATTGGGGACTTAAGTCACAAATTCATCTCCTATACCCCTATAGATTCCTTTTCATATCTAATTTAAGTCAGGTTTTTTTAGTTTTCCTTTACTTTTGGGTAACTTACTAGGTATTTTTATACTCAGCCATACATGGTCACAAATCCCCTCCCATGTATTTTGTTGTTATAAACGCTATGTAGATTTTAAATGATCTTGGAGACCAAGGATCTAGAATAGATCGTCTTTCAAGGGTTCAACATGGGATTTGAGATATTCTGATTGGAGTCTTGATGAAGTGGAGGTTTATACCCTTTAAATGTTGTCCATATTTCCTTTAGAACTTCTATTGATAACATAATTATCAATACTACTCATGATGGTGTGAGTTTTCCCAAGGGATGTTCTCTTAATACTATAGAAAAGAATCACCTAGAGAATTTTTCTATGCATGATCCTAGCACGGTGATATAAATCATGGTGAAAAAAATTTATTAGTATAGGAATGGGTTCAAGAACTCCCTTATCAATCTTTCATCAATAAATTATGGGTCCCCCATATACTTGATAGGGTTAGGTACTCCTTTAGTCTTTTCATCATTGATAAGGAACAATTACCTAGTATTATGGATGTGCATGGTACTAAAGATGTTACCAACCCTCGGTATGTAGCAGATGTAAGAATAATAAAACTCATTGAAGTTCAAAACAAGTAAATTAAAAATACAATATAAAAATAATAAAATAATTCAAAATTTAAAATCATTGAGATATTTAGACCAAGCTTGGATTGTATAATTTAATTCTCCTTAAATATCAACCAATAATGTTAATATCTGATACCTTAGTGGGATCCTCTTTTTTATGTAATGCTAGTCACCTAGAAGGTTAAAGGATGAAATGAACGATAAGAAAAACACTATAAAACCTCTCAGATTTTGAAAACTATGGAACTATCTCATATGAGGAATACTAGAGAACACTTTGTACCACTATATCTTTCTCTCAATGGAATTAAGACAACACCCCTCCTTCTTAATATTTATAATAATAGGGGTATTCAATATATTATAGGGAATCTAAATTCATAAAATAATGAAGTAGGTTTAATAAATAAGCACCAATGGTAATTTTGAAGAATTAAATATCATCTAAAAGTGGATTAAGTCCCCAATAATAATGGGAGGTATATTAACGAGCCTCTTAATTGATGAATGCTAGGAAAGAAGGCGCTTAAATAGTCTCTCTATGGGTATTTATGAATTCACAACATTTAATGGGATTTGGAATCTAATTAATCCAAACCTAATCCTAAATCCCATTTTTACTTTTGATTTCCTCAAGTATATGGTTTAATAATATAAATAGCTGGTTATTTATAATAGAATGAAACATTAATAATTCAATTAAATAACTATTATTTAATTAGATATTTCAAATGTGTCAAATAAAAATTATATTTTTGTTTATAATAAACATAAATATATTTAAGCATGAATTAATCAGGTTATTCTAAAAATTACAGTTAGCTTTAGTTTATGTGTAACCCCAAAGACCCTTTGTGAAATTGGAAATTATTAGGAAAATACTTCATAATCATAAACTAATAGTGATGTCTTTCAAACAATCATTACTACCCAAATTAAAAAGGGGTTTGGTATGATCTGATTCACCACATGTTAATTAGAAAAGTTCCATTATCATTAAAATTAATATTGAGCTTGAGACATAGATAATGTCAAACCTATATAACTTATTTTATTTTATCAGTTTGACTAAATCTTTAATAGTTACATCACATGTAATTATTTTGGATTGACCATGTACTTAGTCAAAAATAAATTAATGGTCATGATTTTATAACCCATCATATGGGTAGAAATATCTGATATAGGTCAATCAAATCCCTCTACTTGATTAGTGTCATACCTAATTACCACCCATTGAGTCAAATTATCAAATGACTTTAGATAGGCATCAAATTACCAAAACTCACAAGTAGGGAACCTATATTAAAATCTCATGTTGAGGGATCCATAGTCAATGTTCCATTAAGTAACCCTAATGAAACATATATGAAAATCTACATGGTGTACTTTAAGTGAGTCAATCTGAATACAATTTCACTAGATTATATTCTTTAAATGATAGGTTGTATCTCTCAATAACTAATCATACTCACATCGATCTTAATATATCATCACAAAATAATATGATGATCATCAATTAGGTATAATCTGGTAATACATATATTTTTGGGGGTTGTTATGTTATCATCTCTCATGTTCTATAAAAAAAACATTAAAAAATGTAAAATTATTTTAATTAATATATATATGATGATAAAATGTATCCCTAAATCAAAAATACTTGACTGAATTTAGGGCATAGAGACTAAAAATCCCACACTTTCCCTAAATTTGATCACCCATGTATTTAATAACAAGAGATTTTATGAAGATTTACTGCATAAAGTGTTTTGTTATATAATTATTATCCTCTATTGGAATAACACGCATATTAAAATAACCTATATTAATTATATATTGAATGATATGAAATGAAAATAGAATATTTTAATATCTTTGGTGATACTTGAGTTCCTTAGAATGTGAAATCACTCCACAATAATAATAGTAAAGATCAATTGGATATATAATTCTTAGGATAACCCCTAGTTCAGTAATGAACTTCTTTATCCATATAAATTATTTAGCCACATCATATGTGTAACGACCTGAAATTTTGAATAAATTTTGTTTCCTAACTTTGTGTGTTATTTTATTTTATACTCAACAAAACTATTTCATTTAATATAATGAGTATAATTAAAATAAGACTGTTGGGTTTCGACTGTTATATGACCATTAGTCAATATGATTGTTGGATACTAAATTTTGCGATTATTGTCTATAAATACAACTGATCTTGATTAATTAATATAGAAAAAATATTTGATGGCCCCAACTAGTAGTCTCGGGCCGATCTAAGCCCATCTGACGGAACTCGGGAAGAAGGTAGCACCTTTGGGCTTTGCTCTGGACCAAACCCAAGCTAACATTCATCATGTGAATCTGGAACAGAATCGCCTTCACGATAAGTTCAAGCTGATAGAAATCACTACTCAGGAAATGTTGGCAGAGCCACCCCAGGATTCTATCACCTTAGCACACCTTACACTTAGGTCCTATGCTGGTGTTATAAGAGGCTATGTAACGAGACCGTAACTGCCTTATGTAATCCTTTGAGATAAATAAAATTGTGATTTCTTCTTATCGTGAAGTTTGAGAATTTTCAAATGTCCAGATAAATCTAGTATGCATTTTATTGATGAATTTTGGAAAAATGATATTTTTAAAAATATTTATGTAAACCATAAATAATTAATAATGTGTAATAAGTTTCAAAAAATGGTCTTCTACAATTATGTTCCGTAAGAAATTTAGAGTCTAATAAGATCAATCTAATTTTTGATGAATAGTAAATTATGAATAGTGATTTTACGCTTATGATTAGTAATATGATCAAATGGATTAAGTAACCTCACTTAAGAAAGTATTAATATAATATAGGCACCTTGATTAAGTAATGTGATTCAATAAAATAGGTAAATAACTGTTTCATAAATTATTGGTTAAGTATTAGTTTTTTTGGGTGAATAGTGTTTTTTCTTTAAAAATTAAATTAAAAATATTTAGAAAATTATTTTCATAAAATGGAGTTCATTTTTGAAATCAGAGAATCGATATTTGGTTAAGGTGAATTTTTGGGATTTTTCTGAAACAGTTGAATTTTCAGTAGATAGTGTTTTTATTTAAAAATTAAATTAAAAATATTTAGAAAATTATTTTCATAAAATGGAGTTAATTTTTGAAATCAATGCATTGATATTTTTTTAAGGTTGAATTTTGGGATTTTTCTGAGAAAGTTGAATTTTCTGTGAATAGTGAAAATGTCGTTTTTGAGTTTTGGGTGGTTAATGACATCATTAAGGATGTAAGAATTATGCAATAATTCTTGTAGAATTATGAATAGTAAGATAAGGTATTATGTGTCCCAAGTGGCCAATACCATTGAAAAATACCATGGGCAAGCCCATGGTTTTTCCAATACCACTGATGAGGTGTCCCTTGGCAATTATTACTTTGTCCCCTCACTTCTCCTATAAATACCAAGCCTTTCCCTCATTCATTTCATTTCAAAATCCTTCCCAACAAGGTTCTGGTCTCCTTAAATTCCAAGGTTCCTTCAATCCCCCAAGTTCCAAACCCTCTAGTTTTAGGAGTTGCGTTTTAAGATAAGGGATCCTACCTCTCTCTTTCTTTTCAAGTACTCTCTTTTATGTCATTTATTTTATGCTCAATGTTCTTATGTTGGAGGATGTTATTTTATATTAACCTTACTATAATTTGTATTTTTATATGATTAGAGACCCCCTCTTACTCTCATCATTCATTTTTAAGAATTTTTAAGTGGCGTTGTTAGGCTGCCATGTCAAGTCTTTCAAGTTCCTTTTTTCATGTTGGGGTGTGATCTATGTATTAATCATACTGTCCATTTATGTTCAAATTATGAGATACCCAATTTAATCTCATCAATTTATTTTTTTGAAGTTTTAATTGCCGTCGTTAGGCTGCCGAATTTTTCATAAGAGAAATCTTATTTTTGACTTCCTTTCAAGTTTTTCATTTCATATGGTATGTCCTTAAAATTTCATTACCATGTTTTTATATACTTTATATCTTGTCCCTCTACTATTTTATGGATCATTTATGAGTGGTTCACCCATGTCCCCACTCTTTTCAATGTTTTCTAAAACCCTGCAACATAGTCGTTATGTTGTCGAATTTTCATCTCGAAATGTCTCTCTCTTTTTCTCAAACTATTTTATTTTATTAAGGGAATATGCAAAACTATTTATTTTCAGGGGTATTCAAATATATATCAAAATTTTCTATTTTAAATTCTAGTATTTACATACATGAGACCCACTTTCCTTTTCCGTGGGTTTAAAGTGACAAAAAGATCACATCTCCAAAGCAGTTTATAAAATGTTATGACTATGAAATGAAACCCATTTCTTTTATGCTATATGGGTTATTTATAAAATTATTGATGATGATATATGTGTCTCACATGATAATAAAGTCAAATTTAAGGGTGCACCCTGATAGCTCTCCAATGCATTGGGTAAGAATTTAATCTTTTGAGATGACCATTTTAACGATACCTTGGTGAATAACCTTGGTAATTTTTTTTATGAAACCTTGGGTATGGACCTTGGTGATACGAAAATTATTTTCTATGTTAAATATTATAGCCACATATTCAAGTTATGAAACTCTTTTTTTTTATTATGATATGCCTTATGATCTCTTTCTCATGCCTTAATGTTATTTATCATGACTTTATTGATGTATCTCAAGTTCACATGTAAAATGTTTCCCTTGTTTCCCTTACTGGGCCTTCTGCTCACCCTTTCCTTTGATGTATGTCCCCAGGTTATGAGATATAGTAATGCACTTAGGATGAACAAGTATGAAGAAGCCTTTCAAGTGTTTAATAAGAATGTTTTATGTTGTCATTTTTTAAGTTCCTGGTTTCCAAGACACTCAACCTTAAAGATCCTCAGTTTTGTATAATGTAATGAAAGTTTATGTGAAAAAAAGGCGGGATGTCATAGTTGGTATCAAATGATGGTTTAGTTTTTTTGGAAATTAGGATTTTAAAACTTTATAAGGTTTCTTAAATGAAAATATTAAATATAGGAAAACATCAAGGTATTTTGGTGAAGTATTGAGAAAGTGGTTTCCAAACAAATAAATCCTTGTCTGGATACGAACAAGTAGAGGTGGCTCTAGCACAGATGTACATAGGGGTAAAACCCAACAACACCGCTTTGAGCTAGACTCGAACAGGAACTGGTACACGACAACGGGGCTTGCTGCAGTCTTGGTTACAAAACTCCTGGAAGATATTTTTGGTTAATCGCAAGATTTTTAGGAATAATTATGAAGGAATTATAGAAAAATGTAATTGTATAAGCATGAAGTTTTAAGACATAAAATACTTTTTAGTTAAAAGACTCGTAAATGAAATAATTTTCTCATGAAGGATTTATTCTTTTAGAAAATGTCACAATCGTCTAGAAATACATTGACGTATTTCATAAGGAGTTACCTGGACCTCCCCCATAAAGCGAGGTAGAGTTCTCTATTGGACTTGTACCTCGATATCATCTGATGTAAAAGACCCCCTATAGGATAGAAAATGTTGAGCTAGAGGAATTAAAGAAACAACTACAAGATCTTTTGGAGAATGGGTTTATCTGACCAAGTGTGTCTCCTTGGGGAGCACCAGTCCTCTTTGTGAAGAAGACAGATGGATCAATGCAGCTATGCATTGATTGTAGAGAACTGAAAGGGATCACAGTGAAGAAAAAATACTCTCTTCCAAGATTTTATGACTTATTTGACCAACATTATGGGACTCAATTCTTCTCTAAGATTGGTCTTAATTCTGGTTATCATCATTTGAGGGGGAAGAATGATGATATTCCAAAAAACAGCCTTCCAATCAAGATATGGGAATTATGAGTTTGTTGTTATGCCCTTCAGACTGAGTAATGCACCTGATATTTTTATGGATCAAGAATAAGTTGATTTTGGAAACTTATGTTTTATCAAATGGATATCCTTTGTATAGGAAAATGATTTGGTGATTAAATGATAAAGGTTATTTTGGACGACGATTTCTCTTTTAGAGTACTATATGCCTAAGGGAAATAAAATGCTACATGATTTAAATTGAGGAGGAATGATTGAATTTTTTTTTATAATAATTTATGTATTTATTATGGACATATGGTGATTTGGGTTATTTCTGGAAAATAATGAACCTTGCATAGAGAATATGTGAATAGGTTAATTACACTTTAGTATGAGACTTTAATAGTGGTAGATATTATTCGAAGATAAATATTAAGATTTATTAGGGAAGACTATGTGATTAAATCCTTCCGAGTTTTCAGATCCAATCTAAGTTTGGATTATTCTGATGAATTTTAAGTATGATTGTGTATTTAATGGTCTTTCTAGAACTTTAGGTACTTTTGTTGAATTTTGGAGATTAATAGTCATTTTCTTTTTATAAAGTATTATCCTTTTTGTGGATTATATGATCTCGTACTAACCTTTTTTGTTTTAGTTGATGAATAAAGACAAGGGAAAATATAGTTATACTTTTGTGGATTATGTGATTCTATAGAATATGATTCTTGTGCTTTTGATGAGACCATGTTTTTTGAAATGCTCATTGTTTGGAGAAAAGATTAGTCTTTGTAGAAACTTATTAAAGGATGAAACTCTACTTGAAGGTAAGTATATTTCCTTATGTTTTTATTCTATGTAGTGAATGAATTCCTCAAAATTATGAAAAGAAACGTAAAACAAAAATGTTGTTGGTTTACGTTTTCTACTGGGTAATAAAATACCGTTTAACACATCTTAATTTTGTGATCTTATTGTGGTTAATTTTCTATTAATCATGCTTACTATCACTGTCTATCAGAACATGAGCCTCTGTTTTCTCTTCCATATCCATGTTTTCCTACATGGAATCCTAGTATGGGTTAAATCGGGTGACCTTTGTACTTCCCTTTCTTTCTTTTAAAGTAATAGTTTTACTGACTCTTTTTCCGATGTGGGACTTTCAACGAAATTTCCAAGCCCAATTTTAAAATTGCGAGGACACAATTTTTAAGGGGGGAAGAATGTAACGACCTGAAATTTTGGGTAAATTTTGATTCCTAACTTTTTGTGTTATTTTATTTTATACTCAACAAAACTATTTCATTTAATAAAATGTGTATAATTAAAATAAGACCATTGGGAAACGTAAACCAACAACATTTTTGTTTTATCGTGTGAAGTTGGAATGGAATCGCCTTCCCGAGAAGTTCAAGATGATAGAAATCACTACTCGGGCAATGTTGGCTTAGCTGCCCCAAGATTCTATCACCTTAGCACACCTTACACTTAGGTCCAATGCTAGTGCTATAAGTGGCTATGTAACGAGACCGTAAATTCCTTGTGTAATCCTTTGAGATAAATAAAATTGTGATTTCTTCCTATGGTGAAGTTTGTGAATTTTTAAATGTCTGGATAAATATAGTATGCATTCTATTGATGAATTTTAGAAAAAGGATATTTTAAAAAAAAATTAAGTAAACCTAAAATAATTAATACTGTGTAATTATTTTCAAAAAGGGTCTTCTACAATTATGTTCAGTAAGAAATTTAGAGTCTAATAAGTTCAACATAATTTTTGATGAATAGTAAATTATGAATAGTGATTTTACACTTATTATTAGTAATGTGATCAAATATATTAAGTAAACTCACTTAAGAATGTATTAATATAATCTAGGCACCTTGATTAAGTAATGTGATTCAATAAAAGAGGTAAATAATTGTTTCAGAAATTATTGGTTAAGTATTAGTTTTTTCGGGTGAATAGTTTTTTTATTTAAAAATTAAATTAAAAATATTTGGAAAATTATTTTCATAAAATGGAGTTTATTTTTGAAATCATAGCATCGATATTTGGTTAAGGTTAGTTTTTGGGATTTTTCTGAAACAGTTGAATTTTCAGTGAATAGTGTTTTTATTAAAAAAATTAAACTGAAAATATTTAGAAAATTATTTTCATAAAATGGAGTTCAGTTTTGAAATCAGAGCATCGATATTTGGTTAAGGTAAAATTTTAGGATTTTTCTGAGAAAGTTGAATTTTCGGTGAATAGTGAAAATGCAGTTTTTGAGTTTCGGGTGGTTAATGACATCATTAAGGATGTGATAATTATGCAATAATTCTGTTAGACTTATGAAAAGTAAGATAATTAATTAGGTGTCCCAAGTGACCAATACCATGGTCAAATACCATGGGCAGGCCCATGGTTTTCCCAATACCACTGATGAGGTGTCCCTTGGAAATTAATGCTTTGTCCCCTCACTTATCCTATAAATACCAAGCATTTCCCACATTAATTTTATTTTAAAATCCTTCCCAACAAAGTTATGGTCTCTTTACCTCCAAAGGAGTCCTCCCATGGTTCCCTCAAGCCCCCAACATCCTGACCTTTGAGTTTTAGGAGTTGCTTTTTAAGGTAAGGGATTCTACCTCCCTCTTTCTTTTCAAGTAATCCCTTTTATGTCATTTCTTTTATGATCCATGTTATTTTGTTGGAGGATGTTATTTTATATTCACCTTACTATAATTTTTATTTTCATATGATTAGATACCCCCTCTTACTCTCATCAATTCATTATTAATAATTTTTAAGTGTCGTTGTTAGGCAGCCGAATTATGGTAAGGGAATCTTTCACTCTTCCCATTTTCAAAGTTCTACTTTCATGTCACGTCTTTCAAGTTCCTTTTTTTCATGTTGGGGTATGATATCTATATAAATCATACTCTACTTTTATGTTCACATAATGAGAGACCCTATTTAATCTCATCAATTCATTTTTTTGAATTGTTAAGTGACATTGTTAGGCTGCCGAATTTTTCATAAGAGAAATCTTATTTTTTTCTTCCTTTCAAGTTTTTCATTTCATATGGTATTTCCTTAAAATTTCATTAAAATGTTCTTATATCCTTTATATCTTGTCTCTATACTATTTTATGGATCATTTATTAGTGGGTGACCCATGTCCCCTCCCTTTTCAATGTTTTCTAAAACCCTGCAACATAGCCATTATGCTGCCGAATTTTCATCTCAAAATCTCTCTCCCTTTTTCTCAAATTATTTTATTTTATTAAGTTAATAATCAAAACTCTTTATTATACAGGGGTATTCACATATATATCAAAATGTTCTATTTTAAATTCTTGGATTTACATACATGAGACCCGCTTTTCTTTTCCATGGGTTTAAAGTGACAAAAAGATCATGTCTTTAAAACAGTTTTTAAAATGTTTTGAATAATGAATGAAACCAATTTATTTTATGCTATATGAGTTATTTATGAAATTATTGATGATGATATATGTGGATCACTTTATAATAAAGACAAATTTAATGGTTCTCCCAGATATAGCTCCAATGCATTGGGTAAAGATTTAATCTCTGGAGATGGTCATTTTAATGATACCTTGGTGAATAACCTTGGTAATTTTTTTTAATGACGCCTTGGGGATGGACCATGATGATACAAAAATTATTGTCTATGTTAAATGTTTTATACACATCTTAAGGTTAAGAAACACATTATTTTTATTATGATATGCCTCATGATCTCTTTCTCATGCCTTAAAGTTATTTATCATGACATTATTGATGTATCTCAAGTTCACATGTAAAATGTTTCCCCTGTTTCCCTTACTGGGACTTCTTCTCACCCTTTCCTTTGATGTATGTCCCCCGGTTATGAGATGCAGTAATGAACTTAGGATGAACAAGTATGAAGAAGCCTTTCAAGTGTTTAAGAATAATGTTTTATGTTGTCATGTTTTAAGTTCCTGGTTTCCAAGACACTAAACCTTAAAGATCCTCGGTTTTGTATAATGTAGTGAAAGTTTTTGTGATAAAAAGACGGGATGTCATAATATGACATGATATATTCAAATTATAATATAGATTAAGATTATATGAAATTTTCCAACTTTCTAATCCACCATGATGAAACCCAAAAAATCTTTACTGAGATATCAAATCAAATTTTTTTAGTTTGAAAACCAACATTGGTGTAACACTTAACATAAATATATTTTTTATCACCAAGGACTAAGAATAAAACATGGAACACTAAATATATAAGAAAAATAATCATGATTACATAATATAGCATTCATGAATAATCCAATGACATCAACATATGGAATCTTACTCATGCGTTGTTTTTTTAACAGTTGAAGGACTTTGTGTCTTTGAAAGTCTCTTTCAATATAATATTGAAAAATATCCCTTTTTAGAGTTTTCAATGTTAAAATTTTTTAACACTTTACTATTGTGTGTGTTATCACCAAGGTTAAATTTTTCATGATAGATCTTCATACCTAATATATATATATATATATTCTTTCACTAAGATATTTTATTGAGAAGAAATTTTATAACTAATTTTTCATTGATTATAACATTGGGATTTCATTTCCAATCTGAAATATATCATCTACATACAATACAAGAAAAACAAAAATTCTCCCAGTAACCCATTTATATACACAAGGTTCATCATCATTTTTTAAAAAATTTAATCTATTCCACATATTCATCAAAAAAGAATATTCCAACACTGATAAGATTTTTTCAACACATTAATGTATCATTGTAGCTTATAAATATTAGAAATATTTTTGGAATCTTAAAAAACATTGGGTTGTATCATATATACATCCTTAAAAACCCATAAAGGGATGTATCGTTCTATATACAAGTGATACATATCATAAATTAATGAGGTTTTTAAATCATTTCTATGTATATTAAGATCATTATATGCTATTATGGATAAAATAATAGGAATAAATTTGATAATAACATATGACAAAATGTTTCTACGTTGTCAATATGCTGAATTTCTTTAAATCCTTTAACTACTAAGATATCTTTGTAGATAGAAACTCTACCATTCATTTCAATATTATTATCAAAGACCCTATAATACTCAATGGGTTTTCCCCTTTCAGAAAGATATACTAGGTACTAAACTAGATAATGATACATAGATTTCATTTCATATTCCAGTGATTTTAACCATTTATTAGAGTAAGAACTCATAATGTCCACTTTGTAAGATATTGTATCATAATCTATGACCATTAAGTCACCTTTATCAATATATATATATATATATCACTTGGTTTCTTGGTGAAATCTACCATAAATTTATAGTTCTTAGATAAACTGATTCAATTAACTTTTAATAAGCCTTTGTGTTTCTGAATCATCTATCGCATGATTAACAATATATTGTTTTTCTTGAACTTTATCATGTTTAACTTTATTCCCAATAATTATTTTGTAAATGAATTCCCATTATAGAAATATGACGAATCGATCAGAAAAACCTTTATAATTTAAAGGATTATAGAAATAATAACCCACTATCTATTTTAGATAACAAATAAAAATT
Organism: Viscum album; assembly: GCA_963277665.1. Classification (NCBI taxonomy): domain Eukaryota; kingdom Viridiplantae; phylum Streptophyta; class Magnoliopsida; order Santalales; family Viscaceae; genus Viscum; species Viscum album. Next base: position 100,797,213 of record OY728136.1, on the reverse strand, counting down.
AATTTATCTAAATTATGTTCTATTTTAATAGAGTTAATATGTATCACATGTTCCTCAAATCCCCAAATATTCATAAAGGACAAATTATGAAGTTTTTTCATCCATATCTCATGTGGTGCCTTTTGAATATCATTTGATAGAATGAATTTTAGTTTAAATAAAGAAGTATTTAAATTATATCACCAAAAATAAATAATAAGTTCTTAAGACTCATCATTGACTAAACCATGTATAAAAAATTTCAATTTATTCTTTTAGATACACCATTTAAATATGGTGTACTGTATGGATTGAATTATAATATATACCCGAAACTCTTAAATATTCAATAAATTCATGACATAAATATAAACGCATTGATCATATCATAGTGTTTCAATATTTTTACAAGTTTATTTTGAACTTATTTTTTTATCACTTTAAATGTTTAAAAGGATCTATAATTTTGTTTCATAAGATACACATACCCATACCTACTTAAGTCATCAGTAAATATAATTAAATGAAAATATAAAACTTGAGATACTTTACTTATAATACCATGTGTATTAGTTTGTATGAGTTCTAATAAATCATTAACTCATTTACCATTACCCATAAAAGGTCATTTGGTAATTTTTTCAAAAAAACAAGGATGATATAAATCAAATGATTCACAATCATTTGAATTCGATAATCCATATTTATGGAGTACTTGTATCCGATTCTTATTTATATAACCAAGGAAACAATGTCAAAGATAAGTGAAATTAAAATCATTAATGTTGAGATTTTTATTATTTTTATTATGGATGGTATTTTCAAGGTCCAATATATATAATACTTTAAACATGTTTTTAGAACCATAAAAAATTCATTCATATAAATAGAACAATAATTATTATTTATTTAAAATAAATATACCAACTTATCAAGTACAAATAAAGAAACAAAATTTATTTTATCAATGGTATATGATATGGTATTCTAAAAAAATGGAAATCCACTATGAAGAAGTAAATTAACTATCCCAATGGATAATGAAACCACTATTTCTCCATTTCCAAATCATAGGTTCACTTATCCATTAATCAATTTATTTTTTTCTTTGAGAGGCTTCAAATTACCAAAAATATTTGATTCACATTGGTATCTAATAATTATGATTCAGAGATAGAGACATTGATCTCTATAACATCTAATTTATCACACCTGTGAATATTTTTTTCTTCCTAATCCATTCAATAACATTAAATGATTCCATGTCTTTATATAGGTTTTGAATCTTGAAAATAATGATTGATAGCACATGACATCTTATATAATATGTAACCTTTTAATACTTTTCATAATAATCTTCTACCACGTATTTGATAAAGGAAATTCTTTCATTTGGTGTGGGTTATTCTTAGATGTATATTTTCTCCTATTTTTTATGAATAAATCATAAATTGTGATACCAATCAATGAAATTATTATCATTAAAATTTTCCTTCTGAATGATTGATCTCATTGAAAAAATTGATCTTGTGTTAGATTCCATGAATATTTATAAAAAATATATGTGTCATTATTAGTATCATATATGTTATTATTCAATATGGTATTATATTGAATATACTCTCAATAAAATAATAACATTCACTATTATAAGTCTAGTTGACCAAGACCCATATTTATATACAACAGAACTTAGATAAGCTTGTCTCTTAACCTGTATATATCTAGGCAAAAAACTCTTGATAATTGTAACAAATACAACTATTAGATAATTGAATGAAAAACATCTTACCCAACCCATCTCATGAATATGATCAACAAAATGCCACTAGGGGATAATCTGAAAGGGTTACCAAGTCAAGTGTCACCCAATATCCATATTAGGATAATTATTACCATTTTCTCCAAACATAAGATGTATTATTGAATCTCAACTTATCATGACCCACCTATTTTATCAATAAAGGTCTTGAAAACTATGATTATTATTGTGAGGAATATAACATATAGATATTTAATGAAGTATTTTATATTTAGTTACAAAATTAACAATATATGTGTCACATACATACCATGCATATTTGTATTCTTATTAATTCAATATTATATATATTTTACCTAATCAATGCATAATATTCCTATTAATTACGTATTAATTTACCTTAATATATCATTAAATGGTTAATAATTTCAAAACATTACATAGAAAAATTATATATTTTCACATCAATTTTATTAAAATGTAACAGTCTAGCATTATTAAAGGATTTTCTAGAATATAGCATAGGGAATTTCATATCTCAAAAAATGGATGAGTAGAAACCTACTACCTGGAATTACCCTTAAAGAGGGGTCAAAATAATAATCATTTCAATAAATTTTTTAGGTGATTCTTAAATGTATTTTACATATTGTGAATACATCATAACACTATATGATATTTTAACATTTACTTTATATATTTATAATTTATTGAGTGTGGATATAGTATAACTATATTGTTTTAATGACATTACTAACCCTCAATACGTAATGAAATTAGTAATAATAAAACCCATTCAAATAAATAATAAGTAAATTAAAAATAAAATAATTAAAATATAAAATAAAAGACCATTTAAAAATGGTTTGGGATATTTAGATAAATCTCAAATTATTGAATCAAAACCTCTGTTGATGTACATAGACAATTCTATACACAAATTCCTTGGTGGGATTATCATCCTTTCTATGTTTTTCTATTCATTATAATGGGAAATTTATGGAAGAGAGTATGTGGAAATTATTAAAAAACCTCTCAGACAATGAAAACTATGGGACTCTTAAGGATGACAAACCCTAGAGAACATGAACTACCACATTTTATTTATCTCAATGGAATGAAGATTATTCACCTCCTCCATTTGATTTATATTAGTAGGGGAATTCAGTATCTTCCAAGGAAAATAAATTCAAATAATACCAAAGTAGATTCAATAAATATCATCCAATGGTCATTTGGATCATAAAATAGCCCCCAAAAGTGGATTAAGTCCAAACCACCTTGGAAGGTGAATTAATGAGCATCCAAATTGGTTAAAGATAAAAAAAATGTTCTTAAATGGTATCTATATGTTGTATTATGAATTGTACACATGTAATTGACCTTATAATCTCATTACTCAAAGCCTAATACCATGTCCAAGTAGTTATTTTTCATTTCCTCATGTTTATTTTTTATCACTATAAATAACTCCTTAATTCTATTATAATTAAAAAAATACTTTTTTAATTAAATAAATATTATTTAATTAAATATTAAAAATGTGTGAAATATAATTCCTACTTTTTTATAATAAAAATAAACATATTTACACATGAACTTGTCACATTAGTCCAAAATCCAAATTAGAATGATCTTTTTCATGACCCCAAGGTACCATTGTAAAATATGAAATAATTATGAATCTCATTAATAATCATAAACTAAGAACAATATCTAGGAACACCATATAGATACCTAAACTACAAAGTAATGCGATGTGATATAATCCACCACAAGTTAATTAATAAAGTTCCATTATCCTTGGCATCAAGATTAATCGCAAGTCTTGAATAATGTTAATCCAATATATATTATCAACATTTATCTAATCTTGAGTTGACTGAATCTAATATATTTACATCACGTGTAATTATTTTTTAATTACCATGAATTTACTAAGTCCAAACTTAATGGTGGTCTTTGATATCATAACCTATTATTTGGCCATACACATCCTATCTTGGCTGAGCAAATCCCTCTACATGATTAGTGTTATACCCAATAACCTTTTTTAAGAATTTTTTAACTAATTTATATAGGTATAAAATTATGCAACATAAAAATTAGGGAACCTATTTTATCACATCATGTCAAAGGTTCATAGCTAATATGCACTTATGTAACACCACTGACACATATTTAAAAATCCAAGTGGTGTAATTTAAGTGGGTCAATCTGAATAAATGTTCACTAACTTATATCCTATGAGTGATTAGTTGTATCTCTATTCAAGTGATCCTATTCATACTAATCTAAATATATCATCACAACCCAAAATAATGATCATAAATTTGGGATAACTTGGTAATAAAAATATTTCTGGGGTTGTTATCATATCCAATACCGTATTCCATGAAACAAACAAAATTAAATGATAAATTATTTTTATTATTATAAATTACATTGTATAAAATATCATGAATCCAGTAACAATGGAAGAAATTTAGGGAAAACACTAACATTATAGTCTTAGGTACTCCTATTCCAACTAGGGAATGATTCATCCATTTTAAGAGTAGGTACTCCCCTGAAGACCGAGGTGTGTGTACTCTATCAAAAGAGTAGTTTCTCCCCTGATGACTAGGGTATGGGTCCTCCATAAATAATGTATACACTACCCTAATGATTAGGGCGCATTTTCTTTAGCAGTTGACTTGCAAAATCACTTAATTAGTATATTTTCCTATAACAAGCACAGGTTCTCCACCATAGATTAATGGTTAGTGAGAGATTAATCTAGCATATAAAGATTTTTTATCATCTCATGGATAAGGATGTGGTCCTAAAAATTTCATTATTTGGATCAATGTATCCTATTGGGACCTCTCGTTTTTTAAATATTTATTATGGTAAGTTTAATACTAGAAAGGGGTCCTTAGATAAATGTATCTAATCAAACATTTTTTATATCTAGTTTTGAGACGTCCTTTCTCAATGATCTTTTTCTAGAATTAGTAGAATGGAAGAAAATAATGATTTTTTTTTCTGAAATTGTATTCTAGATATTTGAGGTAGTTTGATATTTCCATCTCGATATTCTTGGCATGGTGTTGATTCTATAATAATTTTAAGGATGATATTTCATTAGTAGGGTGTATAAAAATGATTTATAGTGTTCATGTAAGTTTGGTGGATTCGTGGTTTTATATAAGTATGTGTCTAACTGAGTAGTCATTCATATCCATTATGTGGAAACTCTAAACATATAATGAGGAAGATAATGGGGATGTTCTTTATGATGTCTTAAGAAGTATGGTTAGGAATGACCCGTGATTGGTTGTGAAATTTTTTATTAGTTCCCAAACTGATTTAGGAAGTCATAAAGTGTGTATTTGATAGATTGAGATTCAAAAAGGTATATGGTTCTATAGTTTAGGGTCACAATTTATTGAGTCTTGGAAGGAAATATATTTTGTCGAGATATAATATATTGAGGTTTATAAATGTTTCAAGACTGTCTACCATAGATTGTGAAAAAATAAGTCCCCAATGAGATGATATCTGGCCTCATAGTGGATTGATGAGGTTAATGCATTACCTGATATTCTTTTAAATAGATTTTAAAAGTGCTTTATAATGACCAAATTGACCCACATATGATAGTAAATGATAATATTGCTAATATCCCAATGTTGATATTTGAATGTATTGATATGCGCATCTTTTGGGAGGTGGAGCATAAGAATGGAATGGCTTAAAGAATATATAATATTAAAGATCTTTTGAGATTTTTGTAGTGAAATTATTGATATGTCGATAGTATAATTTTGTGTGGTTATATGTGAAAAAATGTGGTGGTATTTTATGTAACCCAATAAAGGTGTGGATCACAACTCTCTCTCTATAAAACACCTTTATTAATGAACCATGTCAAATTTAATGTTGATGGTCTGTAGTTTCACTTCATTAGCTAAAGTGAATGGCTTGTAGATGGGAAAGGTGTTGGGTAAAAAACCTCTAACAAGGATCAACAAATAAGAGCTTATGTGTGTATTAAGGAATTTACTTGAAATGACCCTGGGCAGATTGTAGGTTTGTGGTTATATAGTTCCTAGAAACCAAATTCTAAATTAAAGTGATAGAAAGAAGAGGTTTTTATTATGTTAAGAGACTACAATGATATTTGGGTCTCTAAAAATGGAAAAGGAATTTTCAAAAGAACATAACCCTTTTTCTTGGGTTTTATTAATATGTTTATATTATTATCATCTCTGGTAATTTAATTTTGAGAAGGAAATTTTTAAAGGTAGGGATAATGTAGAGAATCGGGTTTTTCCTTGAGAATTTCTTAGCTTATTCTTATTTTTTAGGTCCCATTTAAATTTTTTGGATTATTTGTTGACCCTTTTGATTCAATTATTCTCATTGGGTAATTAAATTAATATAATGGTCATTAGTCTGATTTTTTAGTTCTTCAAGGTATGTTTTTGAAAAATCATTGAGTTTTTGGATGAATCAAGTCCAGAGATGGTAAGATGGTAATTTTTTTTGGTAAATGACCTTGAATTGTTTCTTCAAAGGGTTTTATTGATCTTGGAGCTTGGTGTTTTCCCTTGGGTAAATTTTTATTGAATTTTAAAGGAATTAAAATTTTAAAGAGTTATTAATTAAATAAATTTATCCCATGAATGTATGTGTGATAAAACATTGATATATCCAAAATGAATCTTCATATGAAGAATTTATCACTCCAGTTTTTTTCAAAAATAGGGGGTTTCATCTAGGAGAAATATAGTTTATCATTAGGTTCCACAAGCATTTATTGGCCTTTAAAAAAATTTATAATTACCCTCACTAAGCAGTTATCCACTATGAACATGCCCTATATGATATTACAGTTTCATGTTCTTTGGGAGAGGATATGGTAAATTCTTGGTGTGAAAGAGTATCATGAGGTGATGAAGAAGACAATTCAATGTAATAATTCTATATGGATTTTCATATTCTCTTATTCCTCTTTGGTTTAATTTTTTGGATTAGTTTATATCATGATAATTTCTAAAATGATATCATTTTCAATTTTTTTTACGTATGATGATTGATGAAAGATAAAGTTCATGGAAGTGGAATATGTGTCTAGACCGTTATTGAAAACCAACACATAACCCCTACCTTGTGTCATCAACTATAGATGGTGGTGGATCATGAAGGGTGGTCAGGATACTGTAACCACTACACTACCCCCTCCCCAAACACACCCACCCACTCACTCTCTATCTATATCTCAAATATTATCTCTTCCATTATGCAATGAATGGTTTCACCACCGACCTTTTCAGTGGTTGATGGTTCAATGGAGGTGGAATGATATTAGTATAGCCAACACAAGGTGATCATTTAAAAGGTTAGAGGCTAAAATGGGGGGATTTTGGTAGTTCTAGATAGTGAATATTGGGAAATAAGGGTAGTGGTGGTGGATGGTGGTGGAATATGACTTAGGTAGAAGATAATGATATAACTACCACAAAACTGGATTTTATTAGCACTTTAAAAGACCTTTATTAGTGCTAAAAAAGTGTTTTTAATCTCAGCGAAGATAAAGGGGGTCCCTTTTATCAGAGCTCATAAAAGCACAAATAAAGGCCCCTTTTATCATTAAAAAATCACTGATAAAATGGGCCTTTTATTAGTTCTTATAAAGTGCAGAAAAACAGGTCCTTTATCAATGCTGTTTTAGTGCTGATAAAAGACCCCATTTATCAGTGATTTTTTAAAAGCACTGATAAAAGTTAAAAAAACATTAAAAAATGTGAAAATCAGGGAGGGGATTCAACAACGCTTGAACTCCCCCCACCCTCAACAGTGCGCCCCACACCCCAGCCCACATGCCCCGACCACCCCCCCCCCCAGCCTTTAACAGCTCCCGCACCCTTTAACTATGCCAGCCCTTATTCCAGCCACGCACCCGACCTGCCTCCCCCTGGATTCGAACTTGGGACCTATTGCCTGCACACCTAAGCCTTTACCACTCCACCATATTGTTTTTCTCTTCATTTATTAATGTATCTATTTATTTATATATATAGTTATATTTACACGTATATTAATATATATTTATATTAACATAAATATATATATTAATATATATATATATATATATTAATATATATATATATATTAATATATATAAAGTAATATTAAAATATATATATATATTTAGTTATATTAATATATATATATATATCCATATATTAATATATATCTATATCTATATTTATATATTAATATATTTATTTGTATATTAATATATATTTATAAGATCAGTTTTAAATGCATTTATAAAATATTCTATTTTGTGTGCCTTTATAAATAAATAAATACTTATATAAAACACATTCACACAAACACACACACACACACACACACATATATATATATATATTATGTGTATATGTACGTATAATTATACATAATTATATATATTTACAAATATTATATATTAAGATGTATATACATATTTTTAGATATATAGATAATATATATCGGTTTTTCAATACAGACGCACGCATATATATATATATACATGTACACATTATATAGGTATATAAATATTCATATATTTGTATATTCAATCAAATGGATATTATTTTTTTATTTAGATAAGAATTATATTTTGAGAATTATATTTTTTATGTAAATATGTTTAATTATTTATTTATAAAATTAAATTTTAATATGTGAATATAAAAAAATATGTATATAATGTTATATATTTGATTATAAATAACATTGCATTATGGAAAACTATAACAATCCCTGGAAACCTTAAAAATAGGTAAAAAAACAGAGAAACCCTCAAAACCCATAAATACATTCAAAAATTCAAATAAACCTTAAACTCAGGGTAACAATGAAAAAATCTGATCTGAGAGTCTGTTCTATCTCTATAACCAGTCAAATCAAAGATCATCAAATGAGATTTTATATGATAGGTTGTGGAGTCTGAATAGATATATATATCATAAGTTATAACTATTTTAAAAAACAGCAGACAAGACAAAAGTGCTAGAAATGTGGCCTTGAAAAACCCAACAAACAGCAGAGTCATAGAAATGGGCATAACTTTTGATCTGGGTACCCATTTAAGATCTATGAATAGTAAAACTAAAGATCATGGAATGAACTATGATATAACAGGTTTAGGAGGCCAAACAGAAACACATATTGGGAGTTATTACTGTTTTAAGAAATATTTGATAGGGTACCGAACATAGAAACGAAGTTTTGGAAGAATTATGATGGTTTTTTGATATTTTAGGGTCAAGAAGATGAGTAATTTTTTTTCAATTTATAATTATATGTATATATCTTCACTGCCTTTGATTTGATATGTGGTAGGGGCCAAACGGATACCCGGAGTGAAAGTTATTGTTGTTTGAAGTTGGAGTTTTTTTAGAGTGGTATAACTGATATATATTTTCTTTCTTTGATCTTATCACTGTTTCAATTTGACATGATATTAACTTGTCTCATGATCTTTGATTTTACTAGTTTTGGAACTCAAATGCACACTCAGAGCAGAAGTAATGGTTGTTTTAGTGAGTTACGGGTTACTTAGGTTTTTTGGCGCTAGGAGGGTTGGTCAACTTCAAAAAATCAGAACTTCTGATCTAGGTGTCTGTTTTCATTGTACCACATTTAAAATAGAAGAATGAAAAAATATCTACACTTTTATGACCACTACAACCCCTTCTCACATTCTTCAAGGCCAAAAAAAGACCATAATTCCTCCCAATGGTTATAAGTTCTACTTCGGGTGTCTGTTTTGTCATAACTTCTGCTCCAGGTGTTCGTTTTGCCTCTACCACATATCAAATCAACGATTGTGAATAAACCAACACTCGGGTGACCGCTGAAACACCTTCTCATATTCTTCAAGTCTTGAAAAGGTCCTTAATCCCTGAAAATGGCCATAACTTCTACTCTGGGTATCCGTTTTTCATTTACCACATATCAAATCGATCTAAAACATATTTAAAAAATATATATTATATTTATATCAGTATAAATATAATTGTATATCAATATATTATTTTTAATGAAATATTTTGTTTTTGAAATATACACTTTATCAACACTAGAAAAAAAAATTGTTGATAAAGCCCCCCATATCAGGGCTACTGAAAAAAAGCGACGATAAAGGGGCCCCACTTAAAGTGCTAAAAAAAGAACTGATAAAGGGGGTGCCTTTATCAGGGCTAAAAAAACCACTGATAAAGGGTCACTTTTAACAGTAATTCTTTTAGTGATGTTAAAAGTACTATTTCTCAGTGCTTTTTCTTACCACAGATAAAGGCACCCCCTTTATCAGCAATTTTTTTTAACGCAATTAAATGGTGGCACTATAGAAACCCAGTTTAAAGGATGGTGGATCTTGAATGGTGGTCAAGATATTGTACCCACTACAGTACCCCCTACCCAAACTCACCCACCCTCTCACTCTCTATCTATATCTCCAATATTATATCTTCTCTTATGCAATGAATGATTTCACCACCGACCGTTACAGTGGTTGATCATTCGATGGAGGTGGAATGATATTAGTATATCCGACACAGTGTGATCATTTCAAAGTTTGGAAGCTCAAATAGAGTGATATTGGTAGTTATAGATAATGCATCTTGGGAAATTAGGGTAGTGGTGGTGGTTGGTGATGGAATATGACTTAGGTAGTTGATAATGATAGTTTGGTCTCAAAAGTGGTGTGTTGGTCATTCAATTGGTTAGACAGTGGTCCCTCGGTTTGGTCCACTCTGAACTAACCTACTCCAAGTAGGTAATGCATGGTTCCATTCCCTAACACCCCTAACTATGCAAGGGTGTCCACACATTTTGGGGATCTCCCTCCCTCGCTCTGCAATGTTATGTGGCACACCTCAAAGGCCACTTTAGGGAATAGTAGAAACTATATCAATATTTTTTCACAATTTTTCACATGACTATAAAAATTAAATAAATGAATAGCCTATTTCATGAATTTTCCAATGTATATCACAATAGCAAGGTCCCCATACACTTTTGGGATCATTATAGGGGTGCCTTTTTCCATATTAATTACTTTTCCAAAGTTAGAGCCAGGGACAGAGACTATGGGAGACCTAGAGAACACTGTGTAATTCCTTTGGTTTGGGTGAGTTTGGTAATAACCATTATGAATCGAATGGGAACTATAGACTCATCAGTTTTTATTAAAATATTCATGAATGTGCAAGATCATGGGGAATTTTCTCTAGAGAATCCTTGTAAGAACTGTGAAGTTAGAGGTGATTTGTAGGTCAATAGAAAGTTTATATGGATTTGTTCCTCCTTGTAAATTTATTTGGTGGAATTTATAGATTTAATATTGAGAAAACATATGGAGGATGAATCATTGACTCACTATACACCCCAATCCTGATTACCATCTCGGGTTGCAAAATAGGAAGAAGATTCACTCTTATTTTCTTACTCAGGGAAATACAAGGGAAGTGTTAGAGTGAGCCTCTACCCAGGAGTACACTCAGTATTTTACTTTCAATTAATACAATAATTCAGTAACCATGTGTTATAGGGAGGTTTTATCTTGAGGTTGGTTACTCCCTTAGTCAATTCATCATTGACGTGTCATGAGTTCTCTATAAGTTGATAGTGTTGTCACTCTCTCAAACATCAAGGTGTGAGTCCTTCATATTAGATATAGATTTTAATGACCCCCATTACCGTTACCCTATTGATGAATCATGTATTTTCCACAACATATGATGGGGTAGGAAAATCCATCATTATAAGGGGTGTGGATCCCCATTTTGAGGTTAGTTCCCCCTCACTTGAAAAATATACCTTTGATGAGGTACTAAGTATCCACTACAATCAAGAATTCGATGTGAGTATCTCAGGGATAGTTGTTCTAAAAAGTATTCTTATTATCATATAAGTTAAAAAAAATGTATCACATCATATTAGATATTCATAAGTGAATAAAGAAACATTGGTTATCAATATTGATCTCAAAGTGCAGGAAAGTTTACGAGAAAGGATAAAGAGAATTTATTCAAAATGAACCTCTTTATGAGAATTGAAGAAGATTAGTAAAACATATTATAATAGAAATAAAGGAATAATGTATTTCTAGAAACTATAAAATAAACATAATATTGTATGTATAATAGTGTGGTTTATAAAATCATATTGAATAAAATAATCCTTATAATAGCAATAAATGAAAATGAAATATATATATATAAATATTTTTTTTATAATCGTGGAAAAGGTTAAAATTAAAATAAATTATTTGAAATGGAAGTAGAAACATATCAATATCCCAAAAAAATCATGACAAAAATGAATGACTTTAAGAATATTTACGGATAGAATATAAATAAGGAATAAATGGAAAAGAAAGAAATTGTGGTTATAAATTGAAATAAAGAGAGAGTGGAAAGTTCCACTTACCTCGAGTCCGAATCACTTAGATAATCATTCAACCACTTAAATAGTTGAGTTAAATAAGTTAATTTTATGATAAAAGAACCATATTTATTATTATTTCATGTATTATAATCAATTTACTATCACATATTATTCATTTATAAGATTAATATGCTCGTGTTGATCATTTGGGGTTATCCAATCCACAACTACAAACCCACTTTAGTAATAATGGTAAAAGTCAAAGGTTTTGTTAAATGGATTCAAAATATAAAAAGTTTCAAGTTGTGGATTATTTATCATTAAAACAATATAGACGTTTGAAAATCAAATATGTGGTCTAAAATGGTTTAAAATCATAAAAAATGACTTGGTATGCTCATTTTAGACAGTTAAAAGGACCATGATTGTAAATTTTTAATATTATAAATATTTTGACCATTTTATTATTATAAAAACTTAAAAATAAAAAATATTATCATTATGCATGGAATATAGTTTTAGAACAATCTGTGTAATGCTATAATAGATGGTTTATAACATCATCATTATATGTGGTTTTAACCCAGCCATAATTGAATGATTATTATAAATAACTATGAAGTATATTTAATTTAATATGTGATGTTAAAAATAATTTTAAATTATTATTAAATCCTTTATTTTATGATGATATACTAGTTATGTAAAGGAATAACTGACACTTTTTTTAGATGAAGCATTCAAACTAAACCTTAAGGAGAATTGAGATTTTATTTTCATTAGAAAATAGATTCAGAAACATGTATAAGAGGTTAATGAATATAATTTGGTAATTTTTTGGTAGAGAAATAACTTTTGGAAGTGAGTAAAATTTGTGGAGAAGGCGTGTATTTATAGGTGAAGAGGAGGGGTTTTGAATAAAATATTGATTAAATTATTATTTTTCATCAAAACCATAAACAGAACTGATTCTTATTACTAATTAAATTAATTGTCATAATTTATTCTAAAATAAAGGTTTATTACATAATCTAAGATGTAATAAATTACTTGTTAAACTTAAATAAAAAATACTGTATTTTATTGTATTCACTATTCACCTCTATATTTCACTATTTATGAAAATAACTAAAACATCACCCTTACCTAATTTTGACATGCTAATTAAAAAATGATATCTATTTTACCAAAATAAATTTTTAGATTTGGTTATTTTATTTTTTAATTTTATCATAAAAAATAGTGTTCTATAAAATAATATAAAGAATGTTTAACTAAAAATATATACCTATACTTCCATAATGTTACATTGATTAAGTAATTATTTTATAATATTTTAAAATTTATATTTTATAATTTTATTCATGGTAAACATCACTTTATCAATTACCCAAATGAGCATTTTACTATTCTAACAGCCATGTTACTAATCTAATAGTTTGGTTACTATTCTAATGGTCAAATTACTATTTTAAAAGTCATATTTATAATAGTCACATTATCCTTATATATACTATAAATACATATTATTTCATTTATTATTTATTCAATAAATATTCTCTCAATTTTATTTATACTTCATTTATAATATGATAACCTTATTTATAATCGTTTGTTTTATTTTTTACATAATTTCCCATGGTTGTGGTTTTTTTTTAGACCAAAATCCATTGGATTTTCATGTTTTACTAATTTTGTATATATTCTATTATTGTATCATTATTCTTGTAATGATCATATAGAATATATTCCTCTTTTACATGTAATGTTATGTTATGAAATAAAATGATTTTTGTTTTCTTACATAACACACAAGATTAATTTATAGTGTAATCTAGTCTATTAAGGAAATAATTTAATAAATATATGAATTTAGGAAAGTAATTTCCATAAAAACATTGGATGTTACATTCTTACCCACTTCATAAATTTCATTGTTGATGTTTTTAATCCATCCTCTATGTTGAAAGCATACATAAGAGATTTTATTTTATTGCACCCTCAGGTTCCCATGTTGCATCCTCATACTTATAATTCCACCATATAATATTGAGAAGGTGAGTTATCTTGTTTCATAGTACTTTATACCTATGATATAATACCTTCACTAACTACTCCTTATTAATGATCACACATTCTAACTGCACCACCTCTTGATTCAATACATGTGAGGGATCAAGAACATACTTACTCAAAAGGGATACATTGTAACAGGCCAAGATTTTATGAAAAATATTATTTTTAATTTCACTAATGTCTTGTGTTGTACGCTACACCAAAAGGAGCTTGCTCAAAACGCATCCTTGACTTGCCTTGCAATACACGCAATCACAACCTTCCTCGATAGCATGTGTAGTACGCAATACTGAGTTTCACGAAACAAAGATATGCTATTAAAATATTATTAAAACTAGCCGTTATGAATAGTAATAACCACTTTTTAAATTTTTAGAAATTTTAGCTCTCAAAATGGACTTCATTTTTTGATTCGGAGTATCGAATTTAGCCTAAGGTGAAATTTTGGTACTTTTCGGATAACTTTCATTTTCTGATGAATAGTGAAAATTACTAAATTTTAATTAAAAACAACTTTTTTTAATCGAAATAATTAATAGTGATAAATTATTAATTTGAGTGGTTTTAAATTATATTTAGAATATATTTTTACAATTCAATACAATGTTGGTCATTGGATGTAATTTCACATTTACACCAGACATAAACAAGTGTTAATCTTTTGATAGTTATTATCTCTTAAAAATAGGTTATTTGTTGTGACAGTGGAAATTAATTATAAAATTAATTAATGAAACTTATATGTTGGGAATTTTGTAAAATAGAAATCATTTTTGAATTCGGAATATCAATTATATCTTAGGGTGAAATTTTGGCATTTTTCTGAAAAACTTCAATTTTTGATGAATAGTGAAACTACTAAGTGGTAGTTAAAAAAATTAATTTTTTTCATAAATCTTAATTTTAACGCTTCTATAAATTGAATTTCAAAAATTCGACAAACAGGGTTGATATCAGTAAGTAAAATGTGGTTCAATGAGATGAAAATAATTTTTGGTGAATAGTAACTTTTTACTTTTATTTACCACGGTTAAAAGTAAATAGGGTAATTAAGGGTAAAAATGATATTAATATTACCCTAACACATGTCCTAATCCTATTGGACAAGTGTATCTCGACCAAAAACAACCTTAAGTGTAAAATATTATCATTTAGGCCCACTTGGATTAGATTAGGACATTTATTATTATTTAATTCAAAGAAGAGTTAAAAGAGTTAAAATCAAAGTTTATTTACTAAAAAAATTTAATATAGGGTTATACATAATATAATTTCAACTATAAATATTCATTAGAAAGATAAAACTATTTCCTACATAATGGTATTTTATTTTTAATTTTTATACTTTAAATAATTTAATTTATTTATGACACAACGATGAAAATATTAACATAATTGATGTTATAAATACCCAAATAAATGTAATTTGAGACTTTTTTTGACGTAAAATAATTTTCAAGGTTAATATGACATGTTATTGTTGATCTAAGTAACTTGTTTCGAACTTATAATTCTGATAGAAATTTCATAAAAATCATGTACCAAATACTGTCAAAATTGACATAAATTAGTTTTTAAAACAAATATTATATTATTAATTGTTATTTAATTCCTAAAAATCTAACGTTCGGACAAATGACTTAGATAAGTATAGATATATTAATAATAAACAACTTGGGGTTCTTTTGGCTTGATATAGTATGTTTATTAACCATATAGTGTAAGAAAACAAAAAGACACGGTAAAAGTTAAATTATTTAACTTAGAGTTAAATCTAATTGATAAGGTTAAAATAATAACCTAAACTTGTCTAAATCCTATTGGATAAGAGGATTGCGACCCATACCCACTTTAGCTTCGAAATAAGACCATTTGGAACCATTATAAACCGAATATGACCTTAATATAAAATAATATTTTGAGATTTTCCTAAGATGCCCCTCTCCTCCCTTATAAAAGGGCACCTCCTCCCTCTCCTCCTCACACTAATTTGAGCATTCAAGCTCGGCAAACCCCTGCTAAAATCTCTTCTCCACTTCCCTAGTATCATCCTAGAGGTCCTGGTCTTCTTAAAAGACCAATTTTAGTTCTCTAAAAGGAGGTCTCAAAGAAGCACTTCAAAGAAGAGGTAATATCCATTACCTATCCTTTCCAATTTCTTTCTTCTTCAACTTCTTATTCTTTAGTTGTTTCATTATGAAGTAATAACATCATTATCACTCATATACTGATATGTTATTATAAGTATAAAACAACCCTATTTAACCATCTATCCATCCTACGGAAAATGAAATCACCGCGCGTGCGTACGTACGGAATACCGTCTCCACGCCGTGGTGTAATCTATTTTCCGCCACCACCTTAATTGGATGGGTATAATGGTGTAATGAGTAACTATATATGATTATTATAAAGTTATATTGATACTGAAATAGTATACATACACTTCAACACAATTCCACGACCATGGGAATAATATCATCGCTCGTGCGTACGTACGGACTACCGTCTCCACGACGCGATGAGATTCATTCTCAATGATTAACCATTAATGAATGATTATAAAGTATATATAATAAGTACTAATGAAATATATGACATAATAATTATACTGGATTTATGTATATTTATATGTATGTCATCTACTTAATTCCATTCAATTCAATAAGGAAACGAAAACAGCGTTCATGCGTACGTACGGACTACCGTCTCCATGAACGGTGTATTTCATTCCATTTATCGATATATTATATATATATATATATATATATTCTGAATATATATTATATATAAATCATGTTTTACATTCTGTATATAAGTAATCATGATCCAAGTAATCATATTAATAATTACAAGTTAAAAACACGAACGACAAATGAGACGATTTTACCCAAAACGCTACTTTAACATGAATTTACAAAAGAACGGGTAATATAAAGTCATAAGTGAACCATATATGATATAATAACAATGAATATGATTCTGTAATAAGTCAATGACATTATTTAAATCATTATACAGGAGGTTCGGACACTTACGAAGCAAATCAGACCTAAGGTAAGGGAAAATATCACAATCTCATTTTTATCCGAGATTGTTTATACTTTGGTATTTACTGGGGTGTATTTTATCATCCACATCCATGTTTCATAAATATGTGATATTATTTCAATCCAAATACAATTTTTTAAATCCATTTTTACCCTTCAGTGAGTTTTTAGTAAAGAATATGAAAGGAATCTTTTGTCGTTTTTCGTACGAGGTACTTTTTGACTTTTTCGACAAAAGTACGAGAAGAATGTTTTTTTTAACTTATACGGCATGAATGGATTTTTAAAACATTATTTCCTAGAAGCTTACTTTACAAGTTTTCAAGATTATTTTTAATTAACTTCTTTTTGTACGACATGTTAAGAAAAGAAAAAAAAATTGAAGAAGAAAGGATATTTTCCTCAAGAATGGAGTTCAAGTGTTTTATCAAAATTATTTTCCATCTAAGATAATAAAGGGGTCTGTTTTTATCCCTATTATTACATTGATTTGATCATGTTGTGATGGAATTATTTTTATGAATTCCTTTATCTTGTATGAATTGTTTTATGATGTCATGATGTTTGAGATTCCCATTTGTATTACATGGGTTATGCAATGATGTATGATTTATGATTTTGTGGAACACATAAGAATGGTATCATTATGAGATGGGTGGGACCTATATCTCCCTCCAATGCATTGGGTAAAGATTTTATATCTCATGAGATAGACATGGCTGGAATGGTAGGTTATACCGGTTCAGTGAAACAGGACTAAAACGAGGGTGACTCAGTTCAGAAAGGGACTTTGTCCACTAAGATAGTCTTGGCAATGAGTCTTGACTAATAAGAAATGATTCTCTATGATTATGTGTGTATGCCACAAAGTTTCATGTTTTAAGTTATGATTATTGGGGTTTACCTTTCACTACTATGATTTATCCCATGTTATGAAATTATGCTCTCTTTTGCAGGTTAAGATTTCCAAAAGTTATGTACTTATGTATATGATGTGAATGATATTTATTTTTTTTACCCTTACTGAGCATTTGAGCTCACCCTTTTATGTTTTCTTTTCCCCAGGATATAAAGAAAGGTTTTCGGTAAAAAAAAAAGAAGATCTTTATGGGAGATTTTGATGATCTTTCACCACGATTAGAAGATTATATTCCGAGTTTCCAAAGACACTAAACTATTATGGTCCTTGTGTGTGTGTTTTTTTTAATGTACTAAGTATTCTACAAATGTAATGTAATGTCCATGTAAGTTAGGCTTCGGTTCTCTACATACATGGAACAATTTTTATACTTGAGAAAGGTTTGGTGAAAGATCTTTTCAATTGGAAACAAAGTCAACACAATAAATAATCATAGAGGATATAATGTAACTAGGTCCTAGCTTTATCTTATTACTAAACCTCACAACTCTCTTCCATGGATATATCCAAAGGAATAATTTATCTCTAACATCAAACATCAAGTCTCATCGATGATTGTTATAATATATATCATATCGACTCTGTACTATTCTCATATGTTTTTAAATGTCTTGGACCTTATAATATCCAGAACTTTTCTTTATTTTATTGATAAAAGAATTCATGTTTCACAATTACTATTTTATTATGATTGTAAATAGGACTACATAGAAATATTATTAAAAATCATGAAATAATGTTGACTATAACAGTTAGGAATGGTATAGGGATATAAATAAATAATAATAATACAAACATTAATTTAAACATCATAGGCACAAATTCTCTCATAAAGATCAATTCTTCCATAAAAATAATAAAAATAAAAGGAATCATTATGAAAAAGATAGACATTATGAAGGGAAATATAAAATCATTATAAGTAAAGTAGTGAATAATAATTTATGATAATAGTGGACAATATATAGTTTTTAATGGGTAATGAAACTATTAAGATTTAGACCATTGGGATTCATGACCAATGCACTTCAATATTGTAGGGAATCATAACCACTAGGAATTATGATCATTAATCATTATGACCATTGGTAATAATGTTACCATTAGAATTATTGTATATGAAGGGTAATGATAAGAGATAATTAATGTACAAGGGAGAAATAATGGAATCAACCAAAAGGGTCACTCTTGTTAATCACATTTATCAGAGCACAAGAGGGAGGTAGCATCATTGGGGTTCAAAAGGATCATTCTTGTTTAAATTCAGTGATTCTTTATTATTGTTATTTTTTCCAATTTCATTAGTTATGAAATATCTCATGATCTAAGTGTAAGAAAAAGGGTGTAATTTTTTGGTATGTAAAAAATCATATTATGAATTTCTGGAGAAGTTAACTGATAAAAATTTACCAGACAGAATTTTGGATGAAGCGAGTTTGTCTTTATTTTTTGAAGTTTAAGAAGTTTTGAAGTGGCGGTAGAATATAGTTTTTATTTGTAAAATACTAGGTATTTTTGAAGAATATAGTAATGTTTAGAGATTATAAATAGAATATATTGAATAATTTCATAAATTTATGTCAAAATCAATTAAATTTAAATTTTGACAAAGTAAAAATCAGAAAAATTCTATATCATAAAAATTATAGCAGATTATTTTTTGTAAAATGTCTATCAGATGGACATATACAATGTTGTGAAGGTTAATTTTACATCAAATGATCAGATGAATTTTTTTGCATAAAGATCATCGGGAAAAAATGGAAAATAAAGGAAATGAAAAACAATTTTTGATTCGGTTCCTATGACGGAGGTAGAGTTTCATAAATCTTTTGATAATTTCTTATTAAGTTTGTAATGGAACAGTCAAATAGATATTCTCCACATGAAATATTTGTTATAAAGTTTTACCAATAATTTTTTTAATGTTATAATGTCTTACTAATTCAAAAGATCTTTATGAATATTTTGAAATGATGTTAAAATATATAATGAAAATATGATCTTTAAATTCCCCAGTTATCACTAGAGGAAGATCTATTATTCTCATTATAGAAGAAGGAAATTTCTTAAAGAAGTGGGTTCTCAAGTTTATGAGATTATTCAAAAAATATCTAAAATATTTGATAAAAATCCAAGAAAAATGTACTAAGAAAGAGATTTGAGTTTTGATTTTTTCATTGAGTAAGAAATCAAATTATAAAACCTTCCTTTTATAGTTCTCCTGTATCTATAAATAAAATTCCAGTATAGTATAAATTTTTATACTATTCATTTGAGAAAAATTTGAAGAGCTACAGAATTTTTTTATGTGCAGAGATATTAGAATAAATTTGAATGTTGAACTTCAAATAGTATAGTTTACAACAAATGAATATCCTGGTTGAAGAATAAGATGAATAATTTGGTATCGAATAGAGGTTTTTTTCATAGTAAATGGACATACATCACCATAAATACTTTTATATCAGGTAGAATCATGATTTTTTGTATAGAGGTGATCCTACAAACAGAGTGTAAGGAATTTTTTATGTTTATCATAATGTATCAGATAGAATATTTTAGATGGACAAACCAAATGGAGAAATCAGATGAATACTAAATAAATGGATGTTTTGTACTGAAGTCCAAAAATGAAGTTCTTTCCAATTATTGAAATATAAATTGAAGAAGAATATTTTTCATGAAGAGAAAATGTAAATAAGTAAATGTAACACAATGATAATAGATTGAACCCATAGGTTAAAGTTTTTAAAATTTGTCACAAAATATTTGTTATGCCTTATTTATTTGGAAATCACATGCACTTTAGTTTTGATAACAGTTAAATTCAAGTGTAAGGATATTTCTTACCTATTGTAACCACACAAAAGTATTGTTTTCTATTAGATATTTTGGTATTAGATTATTTACAAACCATGAAAAGGACTAGAAACTATTAATAATTATTGAACCTTTTAAATTATTTAATTCCAATTGAATGTTCTTTTATTATTGTTTTCAACAAAACTATAAATAACCAATAATAGTTTAAGGTTTCTTTAAAAATAGAAAGTATAAAAAGAAAAGACCAGTGATTCACCCCCTCCCACTCTAAGTTATCACACAGATCCTGTTGGTTTTCTTTAAGTGGTATCAAATGGAGGTTCCCTTCGTTTACTCTTTGATAAAGTTTTAAGAAAATAGAAGTTTTCATAGATATTTATAATTTTGTGAATAGTAATTGAATTCCAATTTTTAATGGAAGTTACTTTCATGTTTGTACTGATACAATCGGGAATTATCTTATGTCACTAAGTCATGAAGTTATCAAAGTTTATATAGATGGTTTCCCACCTAGAACTGAGGGTTTTATCTTGATTGATACATCTAAGAATAATTTTTAAAATAATTTATGATCTAGAAATTCTATACTTTCCTCACTCACTAAAAGTGAGTTTCTTAGAGTTAAATGAGTTGGAACGACTAAATTCATTTGTAAAATGATTTAAAACATATATAAAGGAAATAAAAAAGTGAAGAAGGAAGAATTAGAAATCAGAAGTCTAAAATATAAAGATATTAATATGGGTGATTATTAATCCATTGTATATTTCATTACAAGGTTGAATGACATTATGAGAACTATAAAATATCTAGGTGAGAAGTTTGAATATTTAACCATTTTTTTAAAGATCTTATGACTTCATCTTGATAAATTTGATATAATAAATTCATTTATTAAGTATAAATATCATAAAACTATATCCCAATGTGATCTACATTGCACTCTCATCACTTTTGAAATGAGAAGATAAAAAGTTATAAAGAACAAATAAAAGAGTGATAAAAAAAATTACATAAAAGTTTCTAAGAAATAAAAATATAAGATAGTTATAAATGAAGAATAATTTTATAGCCCTGAAAATGAATATGTGGTTAATATAAATTTTGATAAATTTATGTATTTTTTCTATAAATGTGAAAAGAAACATAGAAAATTACAATGGGAATATACCACTAAAATGTTTTGGCTATGAAGTTATTGGTTATTTTTCTTTAAATTGTCTATAATTTAAGGAATATCAAGAAAGTGATTAAGATAATGGATAGTAAAGAACATCCTTTAAGAAAAAGGAATAACAATTCAAGTCTCATCATAGGGGAAAGGATAATAAGTTCTCAAAATAAGAAAGGATAAACTATTTTTCCAAGTTTGAAGAAGATGAAAACAGTTAATAAGAATATTGTATCTTCTGTGATGATTCTAAGAAAAAACATTTTATTGAAAAATTAAATAATTTAAAATTAACCACTAATGAAAGTAGTAGTTCATAAGAAGAATAATATACTCTAATGGAATTTATTCTGAAAAGATATTTGATATAGTAGATTTTGAAAATCATAATACTTTAAATAGATGGAAATAAATCACAAAAGGGAAATATTTCATCAAATAATAAAGATAATTTTCATAAATAAAAACTCAAGTTGA
Organism: Viscum album; assembly: GCA_963277665.1. NCBI lineage: Eukaryota > Viridiplantae > Streptophyta > Magnoliopsida > Santalales > Viscaceae > Viscum > Viscum album. The sequence goes on along the minus strand of OY728136.1, from coordinate 100,774,522 downwards.
AAAGATATATTGATAATATGAATAGGTTGGTACATGAAAATAATAACCTTAACAAAAATTTGTAGAAAAATTGAAGATTAATGGGGAAGAGTTAGATCACATTCAATAAAAACTTTTTTAAGATGAGTAAGGAGTAAAAAAATTATAAAACTCATTTTTAAAAGTTTGTGATATTTATGTTAAGTATAATCCAAAAAATAATAAAAAAAATTATTCTCAATTTTTTATAATAAAAATAAAAATTCTCATAAAGTTAAATAAGTTAAGAAAATCATATAGGATTTTAAAACAAACTGAGTAAAAAAACATGATATTTCTATGGTTGTAATATTTAAACCAAGAAATACTATTATATGTGATTATATTTAAAATGGGAAGAAATATTATCTAAGGTAAAAAATCCTAGGAGGGAACCAAAAAATTGGTGTGCAAAAAAATACCAAAGTGTAATGTAATAAAGCTATTGAAAAGCAGAAATACAACCCCGAATAGTATGCAAGATACATAGGTAGATAGGTTTTCTATGGTTACTCCTAGAATTTTTGTGTACTTTTTCATACGTCATATAATTTTTCATTCAACCATCAACATTATAAATAATCCAAAATAATATGGAGACAATTTTTTAGGGTGAGTTAACCCACTCAAAAGAGACAACCGGAAAAAGTTAGTATGAAGATTTAAAAAAAGATTCCAAAACCTAGAAAATATTTGTGAGAGATGTGATAAAACTATAAATATTGTAAAAGGATATACAATTGTGATTTCTACACAATATTTTTTTTAAAACAAATCTCATAAAATAAGTGAGAATAAAGAAAACATCAAGGAAAAATCCATAGTTGATGAATCTTCTGTCAAAGCTACTAAAGTAGACTGACCCTGGATCTTGGATAGTGATTTCTATTCACATATTATATGATAGATGAAGTTTTTTAATAATGAGAAAGTTTTTAGATAATTTACAATGTATTTTGGAAATGATGAGTCACACATAATCAAAGTCATTGGATCTGCTCTTATCAGGGAAGAAAATTGAAAATCCAAATGAGCCTTGTCTATTGAAGGACTGAAAAAAAATTGTAAAGTGTTTCAAAAAAAATTTATAAAGGAAAAAAAGTTTTTTTCATAAAATATTATTCTTTTTTAATTATATAATATTGGAAATTTATTATTAATGTTAATCAAATAAAGGAAAACATGTTTCAAGTTAACGATTCACAAAGTCAACGCTATCTGAGCATAATGGAAGAAAATTAGTTGTGGAATAAAATGATTGGGAATATATATCTAAGGAATATGAGATAGATCATGGAGAGAGAAATTATTTGTGATATTACCAATATTAAAATAATAATATATTGGTAATTCTCCATTTTCAATAAATTAGATTTTACAAACTCGATACAAAAGAAAGTTCAGATACTTTCAACTCGATACTTAGAGATAATAAATTCTGATATTTTTAGTCTCATGATTAATAAATAAAAACATAGAGATAATTTATTCATTAATTTTATTTATTAGTTTGCATTTATTTTATTTAATATGTTTTTGAAACATAAATATGAGTCCCTAAGAATATTTAAGAGTTTCAATAGAAATTCAGAAAAAGAATGTGGATATTATGTGAAGAAGATTCCAAATGATAATGGCACAAAATATATAAGTTTGGAGTTTATATATTATCTTTAAAAGCCTGTGCATTCCCCAGAGTTTAGTTCAAAGTATAAATAAAAATAAAATGGATTTTTTAAAATAAGAAATAGAATTTTGGTGGAGATGTAATGAACAATGTTGATCGAAAATTATACCTATCATTGTTTTTGGAGACAATCTATCAAAGAACCAATTAATGGTCATAATCAATGTTTCCACAATCTAAAATCTAATATGACCCTTGATGATATGTATTAAAAGTTTTCAAAAATTTTGAAGCGCCTATGGTTTTTCAATATTCTATGTATTATAAAATTCATGGGTGAAAAACATTGGAGTTTGATCATAGATGTATTGATGAAATTTTGTTATCTTCCCTCATAATGGTAGAAGATACAGATGTTACAATAATGAAATATTTTTGACTTGGAATATGTTAAAGTTGTTGAATAGTTTAGTAATAATGTTTCACATCCAGTTCCAAAAAGGGAAGATAAAATGTTTGTAGTTGAACAACGTGAAAAAGCTCATAATGATAATAACAGTGTTTTAATTACTCAAGATGGGGATTCTGACTCATTAATCACAAGTAATCAGGAAAAATAATGTTTATATCTTCTTAGTCATAGGAAGAAAGTGTAATTTTATAACATCATTGGAGATCAATGAAAAGAGGTTCAAACCAAAAGTGCTTCAAAGTTAGTGTCACATACTTCTTTATATTCAAAAGTTGATCCAAAATATATTGATCAAGATATGACACATCAAGAGTGGATTGATGTTATAAATGAAAATATAGATCAAATTGAAAAGAATAATACTTGGTAATGTAAACCCAAAACAAATAATAAAAAATTGATGGGTACAGTGTGGGTGTTTCAAAATAAGTTGAATGAAAAATGTGAATTTATAAGAAACAAGGCACAACTGGTTAGTAAAGTTTACTCAAGAATTGAAGGCATTGATTTTTATGAGACCTTTTCCCCAATAGAAATATTTGAAATTATAATAATATTTCGTTCTATTTCTGAAAAATAGATATTTAAAATTTTCTAAATTGATGTCGATTAATTTTTTCTTAACAAAGAGCTCGATGAAGAACTTTATATGGAACAACGATGTGGCATCTTGGTTAGGAAAGATTAAAGTTTTATGTGTATGTTAAAAAGGGATTTTTATGGGCTAAAGCAAGCTCGAATAGGTTATTATTCTAAACTAGACACTTTCTTAATGTTGTTTAACTTCAATAAAATAAGAGTTTATAGTAACCTCTACATAAAATGGAATCAATAGGTTTCCTTATTTGTGATTGTTTATATTGAAAACATTATATATGAAGGAAATGATAAAAAAACATGTGAAAACCCTACTGAGGAGATATAGAATATTTTTGAGATGTCCATGTATGGAGAAATAAATTATTTTCTTCAATTACAAGTCTAAAAAAATAATAAATATATTTTTCTATCTAAATAGAAGTATGATAAGGATTTTATAAGAAATTTTGGGAAGGAAGATGCAAGACTAGTTTCCAAACTAATTTTAGTGGTTATAAAATTGTTAAATGATAGTGATGGAAAGGATATAGATCCTAAAGAGTCTATAAATGTTGTTGTGATATTATTATATCTAAAGGATTCAATTCAAAATATATTGTATATTATTGAACATTTCACTAGATATTAAAGGGAACCAAAATAATCACATCTCCTGGCTAGAAAATGAATTATTGGACATATAAAAGGAACAATTTAATTTTAGTTGAAATATGATAGCATAAGAAAGATTGAGTTTTTTGGTTATACAGATTCATATTGCACAAGAAGTGTTGATGATAAAAAATACACATTGTGTGGAGTGTTTTTATTAGGAGAAATGTATGTTTGTTTTCACAAAAAGAAACAAAAATTAGTAACTCTTGGTACAATGGATACTGAGTATGTTCTTACCACTCAAGATGCAACACAAATTTTGTAGATGAAGATATATTTGAAAGAATTTTTTATTGATATGAATTTTCCCCTTCTCTTGGATAGTGATAATTGAAGATCCTTTTTTATGTTTTTATTTTAATGAAGTTTTGTTTTTTTGGAAACTAAATTTTTGTAAAAGAATGTTTCTGTAATTATGGTGAAAGTTTTGTTGTTGGAAGGTTATAAATTCTTTGTTGAGAATTTTTTGAAAATACAAAAGTTTTTTGAAAAGTTAGTGATTGGGAACTACATAATTTTATCCATTGAACTCAGTCCATTAGAGTGAGTATTTGATAAAAGTCATGAGTTTTTTAAATGAAGAGAGTTTGAATGTTTTGAGACTTGAAAAAAAAATTATGATGATTCTACTTTATTTAATGTTAAAAAAACATCATGAAGAAATCATGATAAAATCATGAGTTTTTATAAGCAAAGATATGTAAAGAATTATAAACATTCATGTTTCTGTCTAGTTAAAATTTTCTAGATGAAGCTCATCAGACTGAGAAATACTAGGCGTAGAAGTTTTCATAAGACTGGAGATTTGAATTTGCTAAAATTAGATAGTTTTCAAAGTTTCCCACTGGATGAGATGTAAAACCTGGTCCATCATATAGAGATCTATTTTGAAAATTAAAGATGATCAGTTGAAGAATTGTGATGAATCAAGAAATAAATTATTTAAATACAAGAAAAGATAAAGGAGGATATCATCTTTACTTTTAATAAAAAATATGAGGAAGTATAAACTTTTATCACCAAAAAAGTTGATCGGATTAAGAAGTTGTTGAAGAAAAAACTTCAATTTTTATATCAGACAAATATGATAAGACTGGTGATTTTTTATGAGTTCATCCAAGGCATCAGGTGTTGATCCATTAGATGAGTAGTTTATTCTAATCTTGTGGATGAGAATTTGATGTTGATCCATCAAATGAGCATTTGATTTTGATCCATCAGATGGGAATTTTGAAACTAATAAATAATCAGATGAAAAGTTTCATCAGATGTGATTTGATTAGACTAAGAGAGTTACTAAAGACTTTTAAAGAAATAAATAAAAGAGTTCAAAGTCTTTGGGAAAAAAATGTCATAAAGGCTAAAGTTTTCACTCTACATTCATCAAAGTTTATGAAGGCTTCAGAATTTTCAATAGTATAGTAATCCATTTTCATTTGGCTTGGATCTTAAGAGTGATAAATTGTTTATTTCATTATTTTTTTCTTAGATCAAGGGAGAAAGATGTGATTCATTTTGATTGGGTCAAGAGAACCTAAATGATAAACAAAGTTTTAAAATGAGAGGTTTTCTAGATGTGTGAGCTAGGGGATGATAGTTTTTTATTTTAAGTGGGTCAAGATGATTAGATAGATGAATAATTTTCTAGATCACCTTTTTTAGAATGAAGTTATATTCTTTTTATTTGTTTTCAAACTTGTTTAAAGTCTAGAAATTCAAGTAGAGTCCTGAAGTTTTTAGGTGAAACCAGAAGATATGAGAAGGTTTGGATGTTTTAAAAGTTGGTGACCTACACCCAACAAACAAATATTTAAAATTTCATGTATACAATGATATATTCATGGTGCACACTTACCATTATTGTGTTGAAATATCTACATCCACTAATTAATGTAAATGTCGATAAATTATTTTCTCTATCAAAATGTTATAGAATATCCAAGTTTATAATGAGAACCTAGAGACACTATGAAATTAATATTAAAACAAATTTCTTGTGGCATAGATAAATCATACTGACTAACCATGGTATATGTCTAACTATCAGGTGCTGGACACTCATAAGAATTGATACCACTTCTCTTGATGTTTTCATTTGGTGATCTTTGGTATATGAGATGATAAGGACAGACTTTCCAATAATAAGGCCGCATATTTTTTGTGGCATTGGTTGTTCTTATCTAGGGACATTTGTATCGGTCTCCTGACTTGAGGTCATTACCAATGTGTTCCATTTTATCATGTACATTAAAGTAAGGAAAAACCATGACAATTAAGTCGAGGAGAGGTGACATGTGTTGGGTGCATCATTGTTGGTGTGGTATTTGTTGAATGATTAAGATAAAAAATTTCACTTCAAAGTTGAGAAGTAATATCTCATTCTAGGTTGATCAGGATGGTGGTACCTTCATAAATTCTTGTCCATGGTATTCGATGGTAAATAAATTCAGTTTGACAAAAAAAATAATAAAGGACGTTGACACAATTGTGAATCCTTATTTATAAGATATTGTATGAAAAAGGAAACTATATTACACAGTTTGTTTTTATAGGCTAGTTGTTGTTGATATGATTATTCAATTTCTCTTTAAGGGAATTGATGGTTTTCTAGACTCGAATCTTGTCTTATGAATACTATTCACTATTGTCGAGATACGGGCCTACACCCAAAAATATAAATTTTGTTGAGTATTACCAAAAATATTTATCTCATTTGTCTTTTGGACACAAGGATTCGTTACTCCAGTTTCAGAATTAATGTTTTTTGTGGTTTCAAATACTCAATTAATAGTTAAGTGACACATGAATAACAGACAATGTGTGGTGAATATAAAAATGTGAGGCTTATATACCCATTTTGGGAAGATAATACTTTTTCATGAAAAAATGAGTAGTTGTGAAGGATATACACAATATGGTTTTATACTCCATAGAGTTAAATACATTAGGTATTATCAATACACATATGTATTTAGTTTTAGACAAAGAAGCCTATAGAAATAAATCTAAGCCACAAAACTTTAAGATCTAGTTTATCTAGAGAGCATAAGTTATTCCAAGGGTATGCTAATGTTATGTATACTTTATAAGATTCCTTTATATTTTTAAGGAATGTGAAAGTTAAGTATGGTACAAGCATGTTCAAAAGATATGAGATGCTCTAGGATAGTGTGACAAATAATATCTTGACCAAACATTCGTCAATCAATATAATGTAGAGTAATTCCTAAACACGCATTACCTAATACACATCAGAGAAATGATGTCAGTAAGGATGCTTGATGATGAGTCTTACATGCTATCATTGATCAATAAAATTTATCATGGGGAAATTATTTAATGCACATTTTATTATACACATTAAAGTCATGATCTAAGTAAAAGGAGTATCAATTTTAAATGTCATGCATTGTAGATACTTCCAATTTTTGAGACTTTCTTTGAAAATGAATACATTACACCATAACCATATGCTAACTATAATGAAAATAGATATCATATGACTTTTAGTATGATATAAATCCATTATCATAGGAACATATGTTTATATGGAAATATTTTTTTAGGATTATAAACAAACTTGCATCAAGAAAAACAAAATGTTCATCTATAGTAATCATCATAAATTTTTATTAGGATCTTATAGAAATATCTATGATAAAAAAATTATAGTCAAATGATAGAATAAAATTCTATAAAAGTGTGAGAATCTATACTTGAGATAGTTGGGTCAATATTAAGAAGGGTTTAATCAATGTCAGATATGTGAAAATAGTTGACATATGAACAAGTTCCACTAGAGGTATGAAAAAGGAATGTTCCAAACATACATAATCTATAAGAAAGATAAAACCATGGGGATGGTTTAATATTCACCATGGTTGGTGATAAATTATTCATTGAGAATAATAATTCCTACAATAAATCTATATATAGAAATTTCCTAAGACTGACAAGATCAATTAACATTTAATATTTTGTTACATGTATCAAAGTACATGGGGATTTTTATTTTGAATATTGTGTTGGGTATTCAAGTGAAACTATAAATGGATGGTACAAGCATGGTACCAATAAGGCTCGATTGGTAACACTAAGTTGTAATGCCTAAATCCATTAGAATTTTACTTATCATAGCTAATTTCTATGATCATTTTATTGATAATTGAATTTCATGACCACCAATCATGGAATGTGTCTATAAAAAACCACCAAAAATGGATGGTGACTCCCTAGAATTACAATATGGGATACAAGTTTCTGAAATTCAGTTTAGTATTGATGTAAGTAACAAGAACATAAAATATTAATCTGGAATGAATCTTTTTAATGTGTCTACAAGGGTTTAGTGGGAGCAATTTTGTTTTTAAGTATAATATGATTGGTAACATATGGAAAACATTTATTGGTCTTAGAGTTAGTCAAGACTAGAATAAAATAAATACTCTATATATTGACTAAAAGTGGAAACCTACGTTCTAGTGAATAGAATCTTCTGAGGTAGTTCAAATAGTTCATTAGACCTAGTCAATGGTATATATATTGTCAATGTATAGAAATTTCAAGTGAAAACAATTAAAGAGATAATTTCTACCAATGTCATATGGCATAAATATCTCCAAGAAGATATGTATTGGACAAAAAATGGAGTTTAATGTGGTGAGTTGAATTACATATAATTTTTTGATGTAGAAATCATGTATTCCATTATATATACAATATATGATATTTCTAATATATAATTTATATTAGTAAAGTATTACTTATATACAATAGAACTGTATGTGAAGAATTCATAACTATCCAATTATACTTAACAGCAAGTATAGTGGACATATATACCTGGTATGTGGAGAGAAAGAGGTGCTAGTTATTAAGGGGAAAAAATTAGTATTCCTTGGATTAATTTGATATAATATCACAGTAAAGCAAATATAATGATAAAAAAAATCTCATTCTAGATAGTGATATCCATATCTACAAATACTAAGGGTGTTATAACTTTTGAGAAAGTGAAATAAGTAGTGAAAAAATATGCAACTATCTGTTACAGTTCTTGGAATTTCACATGGTAAGTAAATTATTATCATAATGTCAATTATGGTACTCTTACTAGCCATGATGTCATGTTTTTTTACAATGGATGAAAAGTAATACACTCAGGGTTTTCATCTCTTGAGGAGTTTTACTCAATGAGATAAGGTCGTGCAAAGTAAAATATCCATGCAATAGGGACATGGAAGAACTAGAAACTAAATCCATGACTCAATGAAAACTTAATCTTAATTATTTGATATCTGACAAGGATGGTTAGAAAGTATTATCTAATTAAAGTGAAAGTTTTGTAAAAGTGGGTTCCCAAGAACCAAATAAATAGTATTTACCATTTCCTGTATACATTGACATATGCATAATATACACTTACTATTATAGTGTAGGCATTTCTACATCCCCAATTTAATGTTAATGCCTATAGATTATTTTTCATATCAAAAGGTTAAATTAGATATCAGGCTATAATTAGAACCATGATATATTATGGAATTAATCTTAAAAATATGTCATATAGTCTACATATATCATACTAACTGGAAAAAATAGATGTATGGCTAATAGGTGGTCGGGGCTCATAAGCTTTGAGACATCTTCTCATGAAGTTCATACTTGGTGATCTCTGGTAGGTGAGATAATGAAGAAAGAACCTCCAAGAAGAGCACCACATGTTTGAGGTTTTATTGGTTGTTCCAATATACGAACATGTGTATAAGTATCCTAACTTTATATTAGTACCAATGTGTTCTATTTGATCATTTATTTTTATGCAACGAAAAAACCGTGACAATGAATCCATGGTGAGGTAGATTGTTTTGGCTGTGTCATTGGTGGTATGGTATTGGTTGAATGATTAAGATAGAATTGTTTACTTTCAAGTTGAAGAAATAATATCTCAGGTCATGTTGATCAGGATGGGCATGCCTTCATAAATCCATGTCCATGGTAGTCGAAAGTAAATATATCCAATTAGATCAAAAAATAATAAACCAATAAATAATGATGACACAAGTGTGTTTCCTTTATGATATATGATATGAAAAATAGATTATATGACAAGGTATGTGTTCATAGTTAGGTTGGTGTTTCTATGACTATTAATTATCTCTTTAGGGGACTTGATGGGTTGATATACTCCTCTCTTAGTATGTGAATACTATTCAATACTATTGAGATAACAACCTAGTGGGTCACACACAACAGCACATTCAATAATCCACCATATTCTAGTGAATATGTATATTGGAAAGGGTGGGACCCACCACAGGGTACGAGAGTTGTCCAAGTTTTCAAAATCATCGATAAATAAATAAATTCATTATTTTTCAAGTAAATAATGATCAGGTTGAATTTATTTATTAAAATTATTTATAAGTGATAAGTAAATACAATAAATAATACTATATGGATGAATATTATTTTAATATTGAAAGTTCTTTTAATATTAGTGGGAATGAAGAGTCGAGTTTATAAATAGCTTTTATCAAGTAATATATTTAATATATATTACAATTATTTGATAAAATATAAATAATATTTATGATGAACTTTGTTTATCATAATTATTTTTTTATTTATTATTTTGAGGAAGTTAAATATACGGGGGTCGGGGAAACCTAACCAGGTATTTTTGGACATCCACTATATAAGTAAAGAAGAGGATCATTCCATGAATAGTTCGTTAATTTAAAATGAGAGACTCTCCTTCATCTACCCAATATGACAAAAATACCCATCATCCTAGGTTGATTTTACTATGATCTAGTGGAATTAGAATCAAATCCATAATCCACACACCAAAAAATTAAAAAGAACCAAGGGAAGGGAGAAAGCGAAGGAAGAGGAGAAGAAACATCACCTTAAATACTGAAGAAACACCAAGAATGCACCCCACACTGAAGGTTGAATGAAGCAGGAAGGGAGGATATTCCCTCCACTAGTTTGTGCATGTAAGGGGGAGAGAAAGAGGAGGGATAAAATAAATTATAGGTGGAGAAAAAAGGTAAAGTATCCATTTTAATTATATTATGGGAAGCCACATGGTTTGGTCTCACAATCTCCCAAATCATGTGCCAATTGTTTGGTTGGATCTATCCAATGTTAGTCCACTCACACGGTTTGGATGCACAGTTGGACAAACCATGAACCCTCACTATTCAACACCCAAGACACACATGGTTTTACAAATGATATGTCAACCGTGTTGTCAGCACTACCTTTCTTCTATAGTAAGGTGCACTATTTTCCTAAAACTGTGTGTAGCTCGTGCGTCATGCATCAGAACCTCCTCCACCTTACATGGTTTCTCCTTTTTATTCAAATGATTTACCCCAAATAATTATTTAACCATTAAATTCAACCATAAATGTTAAAAATGAATAGTAAATGTCCCGAGCATCAAATTTTCATATGGTTTCTTCTAAACTGTGTACATCAAATCGTGCAACATAGGCTGAAATCTCAAAAACTCCCAAAACCTGACCTGAAGCCCGCAAAGATAAACCAAACACCCTAGATTCATCCCAAGTCTCATTACTTGACTCAAAATAAAAATTTGAAGCATTAAAACCATTAGAACCTCATTTTGATTATTAATTCAATATTTGACCCATCCGATAATAAAAAATAAAATTCCTTCATAAATGTTTAATCCATCCGAACACTGATATTATTGCCACACCACCATACTACATATCATCCTTGATAAGACTTAGTGATCATCCATATATACCACCCAACCTACATCAGTTTCCATAATTTAACCTATATCCTCATGAAGCTTCGGATAACCCAAAACGCTACCAAGGCACACCCTCAAACATAAGGCCATCAACTGACCCAAACCCTAAGAAAATGGTCACAACCAAAGTGAAAAGTCTATGATAGCATTCACCCAATCTCATATAATGGAAAAAAATTATTACAACATAACTTGATAAGTCATTGATCTATAGTACTCCCCACCATAATATCTAGTTTATAACCAACAACTTTTGATACTTAACACCCCTACCATCCAAAAATCCTAACTGAACCCGAACTTGATATCCCACCAAGCACCTAACTTAGTTCTCAACTCACCTCACCCCAACACCCATGAGAAATCCAATCAAACTTGGCACTCATCCTCATCATAAAAACAATCTAGAGTGGGAACACATCTTCCACCTGTGCACAAATAGAGAGAAAACTGTGTTTTCCCTCAAAACCCAAAAATCACCCATCATTCCCAAAATTAAACACCAAAAATATATTGAAACCCTATTCACCTACATTTTGTGCTAATAACAGTGGGAATATCCTCATCCACATCATCCTCAAAGTGTCTGGCTCTATCTTTCATCCCATTTCCATCTCTCTTGATCACATTTACTTCACTCCAAAAAAAATTACACACCCACAAAAACATTACCATTAGATTCCCCACCCAACCCTAATTGATATTACATAGATATACCCTCAATTGACTCAAAACGATAGTCATTTCCTACCACACACATCAATGCACCTCCGAGACAAGAACCTCATATTTCTTTTCAAAACCACCCTAAGCCCAAGGCCATGCTCAGCTTGATGAACCACCACAATTGTTTTCCTATTTTCATTCCCTATGGAATCTAATAATTCAATTAAAAAAATTCTCATTGGTATCATGGTGCCACCATGACCAATCAAAAACATGTTCTACACACATGTGACCCTCGAAACATTAGTGTTATCTTTCCATGTCTGACAATACTCCCTGCCATAGGAGTGTCATTGTCACTTCCCCACTAAAGAGACTCAAACCACCATATCCCACATCCCACTCACAACTAACCTAGGAATTTTGTGTGAGAGTCTCTCTCTCACAATTTCAACAAAACAAAATGTCCATCATCACTTTTACCCAACTTTTATGATGATATCCAAGTTACTCATCAATATCCAATCCATTAAAAGGACCTCAATCACTATTTAATGATGGTTTAATTTCCACCATATGGATCCACTTTCACCACTCCATGAGTGAAATTATAGACCACTCATAAAACTAGAAAATTCAGTTATGTAGCTAGGAATATAACCATTTCTCTAAAAACAAACATAGAACGATGTCAAAATATTGTGAATGGTAATCACAAACTAAGAGTATGCTAAGATTCCATTGACAAATACCACCGCCACTCATCCATTTCCAATTCCACCTATACATGAAGGGATATAGAAACCCATATTAAGGTCTCATGCCTCTTTGACTGCAAGATTCTCATCACATTTACATTGGTTCTCAACCTACTTATGGAAGACCATTCCACTTAAGAACCTTTAGTGTATGCTCTCGTAACATCTGATCCAAAAAACAAATGAAATAGCACATCACCATTTGTTCATGCCACCAAGATTCTATTTACACTTAAACTTCATACACACTCTGGTGTGACCCCTCCATAGAACTTGATTCTGACTCTAATGAGTCAAGGTTTATGAAGCCTCATATGATAGGACCTATCTAATAACCATGCCTACCGTGAATACCTCTCTCACCTATCATAGATCACCGTTGGTGATTTCAAAGAACCAAATCAACACAAGATCCAAATACACTTACTCGGCCATTACAAACCTAAGCATCGTTCAAAGTTCCACTAAGGTCATCTATGCTCTCCTTGAATTCCTAGAGATGCATCCATAGCTAACCGTGTCAAAAACCTAACTGGTCCTGCCATCAAAAACCATAAGTGACACTGAAGATTAAATACATACAATGCCTTCCACCCTTGGGAAACCAAATACCTTCATGTTTATTACACTACAAACATTCCAGGTTGATATCACATGTATGGAAATCTCACAAAGCAATCTTACACATTCAGGCTAGCTCAAATTTACTAGAAAAAACATGGCTTCACAACCATTGCTCGAAAAAACTACTGAACCAATCCTTCCCCTATATAAACCAACCACAAGTCTAACACTCGAACTCAAGTGCACTTTCTCATAACCAAATGCATACCAATCATATAAACCTCCTAGTAGGTTTAACCCATGATGAACTACTACCAATACTCACAAAACATCCACATATGCCTCACACACCCAAAGGCACATAAATATTTCCCAAATCCTCTCATGGTTTATCAATAAAATCCAAACTAAACTGACTCTCTGAACTGGAGTCATGTCAAGAAGGTCTTTAGATCCAATCCCCCAATGTGTATGTCATCTCACCGAATGAAACAACTCACAAGACATCGACATGCACCTGTATCATTATCACAAGTCATCATCGAGTAAAAACACCCCTTCTATGGTCTCACTCCATGAAGGTGTCATATATAGACCAACAACACACAACTAGGGTATCCATCCTCTCTGAGCATCTTTAAATCAGAACACTCCCTAGAGGACCCGGACATGAAATTGATTCTAAAAAACCAACAACAAGGGGTCCAACATTCCTACACTTATACCACACTAACCCACCAGGTTCACTATTCCAACTGTACATGAGGTCCACACCATCATCCTCATCTGGTGTCTTTCCATAGATCCACATAACCTTCCATCGGTAAGAAATCTATAAAATCTCACACTAGCAGGCCTATAATAAGTTTATGTTACATTCCTATCATGATGCATGAGACACCTCTTTTCATTACAGACCAATAGTCAAAAAAAAATCATAGGATAATTTTTAAAAATCTTGGGACCATAAATCTATCAAAATTCATTAATTATAAAGAAAATTTGCATCTATCTAAGCGAAAATCATATACAATCATAAAATTACAAATCTAGATCACCAATACTAATCCCTAGTAACCTGCACTCTCTAATAGAATAGGTGTTCATGATGCACCAACCTGGTATCCATCTCAATCTCTGACACATTAATATATATCCATTCTAACAAAACCCAAAATAGTGAAATAATAGGAAATTAAACACCTTTGATACCACTTCTAACATCCCAGATGGGTTCCACTAAAATGGATGCCCTGATATGGACAACCACATGACCTTAACCACACCTCCTTGTATGCCAAAGGCTTCCAACTAGTAGCAGTGGTCTCTTATGGAACAATGAGGAGACTATAACCCCATATCAGAGTGTAAAAGAAAATTATAAAATCCAAATATCATACATATCGTAGTACATAAAAATAATAAGTAAACTGAAACTGAAACATGCTATAATAAAATAAAATGAAATAACAACCCAGACGACAATGTCATATATATAAACAACCTCCCAATAGGACATTTACATAACATATCATAATAAAATAAACTAAAAAGGTTCCACAAAATCACCTATTTAAATCCATCAATCCAACTGATATTACTCAAGCAATCCTTATTCGCCAAATAGTACTCAACACAGGCCTCAAACAAAACTTGTACCTGCAATAAACATGAGATTGTTTCTCAAGTAACCAAGTGCAATGGATGTCTGGGAAAGGTGTGAGGAAAACTCAATAGGAAACCACCAATGGTGTTTAAAGAAATACTAGCTTGTAAAATAGTGCATGAAAATATTTAAAGGTGAAATAAATAAACAGGGGAACAAAGGAAGAATGATTCACATTTAAAATTTTGCAAATTTTCAGTTTTATCTTTTAAGTTTCATAGTTTCAACCAACCAAAAAACTATCTACGGTCATATTAAAATTATAATCCATATAATAAAGGAATTGTATAATTTTACTTACAAATGGGTATTCATTAATCAATTTAATTTTACCATATAACATGGAGAATCTGTCCAGGTAACTATATCATGTCCATACTTTTGGATTATACCACCTCAGTCTGACATCCCAAACCATTCCATATTTAGGAGTATAGAGCCCCATTTTGGAATCCTAAACCATGAAAAACATTGGTGGGGCCTAGATCATTGATATAGGCTGACGCAAATATAAGGAGCCTTAGTCCAATAATCTAGTCATACAACAAACCAGTTGGGCCTAGAGCATCATTATACCTTGACATGTGGAAGTGATACTCAGTCCAATACCACACTCATAAAATTTATGTATAGAAACTAACTTAAAATTCATTGACATTACATTAATTTTTCATAATACTTAATAAATTACAAAAATAGATGCCTAATGACCATATTAGTTTAGCATCTTTTGAAACTTGGAACATAATCTTATAATCATGGTGACACATCTCTCACATATCATATAAAGGTCTCCCCATTTTTTTTCTTACCTAAAAACATTATTTATATCCTGGGGAAAAGAAAAACTCAAAAGGATGAGATCAAATTCTCAATAAGGGTAAACATGGAGATCCTAAAACAATCCATAAACATTTGAACGTAAAAACGTGAACATAAAGTTTAAACATCAAAATATTGATAAATGACATAAATCTTGGTATTACGTAAGGCATAGATCATAAAGGAACATTAATCATGATATAATAACATTGGAATAAAACACGTAATTGTGGAAAACTAAAAAGAACATAATATGATTTCCATAGTAGCTAAGAAATTTCTTCCAAGACCATCATAGTGAATGAATTCCATTACTGAACCATGTTTACTTGTCGTTCCAGCCCTGTATTATTGAACTATATTTAGTTTTCATTCCATCCAAGTCTATCATGATATATAAATATTTAGTAAATGCATTGGAGGGAGATATAGGTTCCACCCATCTTATAATGAAATCATTCTTACATGTGCTACAAAAACATAAATCATTCAGCATAGCATAACCCATGAAATAAAATGGGATTCTTAGGCATCATGCCATCATAACATAATATTTATAAGATAAATGGACTTCATAAAAATAATTCTATCAAAAAAATAATCAAAGAAAAGTAATAATAGGTATAGAAACATAACCCTATGTCGTCTTAGATGTAAAATCACTTTGATAAACAACTTGAACTTAGTTCTTAAGGAAAATATCATTTCTTCATCAAAAACATTTTCATTTCTCAAAATGTCGTTCAATTATAAAAGAAAATAATTTAGTTGAAAAATAAACAAGAAATATTGTAGAAGAAGATTTATGAAAATAAGGTATTCATAAGATGTAAAAATTTATTCATGGTGTATTAGGTAAAAAACATTATCATCATACTTTTTTTGAAAAAGTCAAAAAAGTACCTCATATGGTAAACAAAAGAATGATTCCTTCCATACCATGTTGTAAAAGTAGAAAATGGATAAAAATGACTTTAAACATAATAGAATAATAGTAAACATTTTATGAAAACATTTTTATAAAACATGGACATTGATGATAAATATAACCCCAGTAGACACTTACATATAAACAATCTCAAATAAAAATGAGATTGAAAAATTATCCCTTACCTTAGTTCCATTTTCAACTATATGTTTCCAAAACTAATATATAGTGGGTTTAAAAATATTATAAACTTGTAACAGAACCATAATAATATTTATGATTTTATATATGATTCACTTATGACTTTATATTACCTTTTCATTTATCAATTCCAGGTCAAAGAAAATTTTTGGGTAATAATAGTTTCATTTAATGTAAATTTTTTGAAATTTTTCTTCTTCATATGATTACTTAGATAATGATTTACTTACTTCCATAATTTAAAACATTATTTATATATAATTTATATTCAGTATATAAATATATATAATAGATTGATAAATGGAATGGAATACACCATTCATGGAGAGGGTAGGTCGTACGTACGCATAAACATTGTTTTCGTTTCCTTATTGAATTGAATGGAATTAAATAAATGAAATATATATATAAATAAATCTAGTAGAATTATTATTTCATATATATCATGATTATTTATTATATATAATTTATAATCATTTTTGAATTGTTAACATGTATAGTGAATCTCATCGCATCGTGGAGATGGTAAGTCATACGTACGCACGAGCGAAGATATCATTCTCATAACTATTGAATGGTATTGAAGTGGATAGTATATAGTATCTAAGAATTAGTATCATGTTATAATAATAATATATATTTATTATTTCTACCATTATACACATCCAAGCAAGGTGGTGGTGAAAAACAGATTACACCACGGCGTGGAGACGGTAAGTCGTACGTATGCACGCGAAGTGATTTTGTAGGATGGATAGAAAGTGAAATATGGTTGTTTAATATATATAATAACATATCAGTAAATTATTTATACATATATCATTACTTTATAATTAAACAACTAATGAAGAGGAAGTTGAAGAAGAAAGAAATATGAATGAATCGGAAGAATATATTACCTCTTCCTTGACGTTCCTCCTTTAAATTCCTCTTAGGGAACTAGAGTTGGTATTTTGAGAAGAAATAAACCTCTATAATGTAACTAGAGAAGTTTAGAAGAGAAATGGGCAGGTTTTGGTAGAGTTTTAAGGCTCAAAATGGAGTTAATAGGATAGGGAGTAGGTTCCCTTTTATAAGAGAGGAGAGGGGAACTTTAAGAATGTTCCAAAATATTAATTTATTATAAATTAAATTTTGATTTAAAATGGTCCAAAACATATTTAAATCTAAGATAAGATGATTTTGGATCGAATACCTATAAAAAAAAAATTTCGACAAGTTCTGAATATTTGTTTATCCTTATCTTTTTGGTTTTACCATAATTTTACCCTTTTTAATCTTATTGTGATATCAAGTTATTAACACATTGTGGGTAAATGTAAATACAATATCATTTCAAACAACCCACAAAAAGTTATTTATGAAATATTAGTACTTATATTAACCATTTATCCTACTCTTTTTTTAAGAATTTAATATCATTTAATAAACTATTTTATGTTTTAAGTTATGAATTATATCAATTTTGTATACTATTCATACTTGACTTTTTTAAAATTCATAACAACCTTATTACTTTGAAAAAGAAGGAAATAAATCCTAAATAATATGTAAATTTTATCCAAAAAAATCGTGGATGGAATAAAAATATTGAAATTAAACTTATTTTAATATTTATAAATTCATTTATTTGAATCTTTCATTAATGAGGTAATCACTACATCATAATTCTGTCATAAATAAATATATTTATCTAATGTATAAAAATTATAAAAAAATACCATGATGTAGGAAATATTTTTATATTTCCACTGAATATTTATTGACATATATATATATTATATAACCCAATATTAAAATTGATTTATTAAAAAATATATGTTTAGGTTATAATTATCTTTACATTAAATTAATTCTTATAAATTGTCTTTTTCACATCCTAGTGAATCCATGCGGTCCCAAAAACCACCTAAGGATTCCCATTGATGTAAATAGCTCATAAAATGGGATTAGGGAATTTCTTTGGGTAGTTAAATATTATTATAATATTATTTTTTTACCCTTATTTACCATATTTACCCTTTAACCATGGTAAATAAATAATTTCTGAAGTTTCTATTCATAATGTCCAAAAATAAAAAGTAAATATTTAAAAAATATGAACATTATGATCCCAAATATGGAATAAGTTTTTCCAAATTCCAAACACAGAATTTGAAGTAATTAATTTAAAATTAATCTTGTTGCTGAAAAAATGGGTTTTTGTTTAAAACATTGCAAAAGATTGAAATGTTTTTATATATGAATTCCATGTAAAATAAATGACAATGAATTAAATTTCCTTAATATATAAAAATTTATTTATTTATAATTTAAAAACTTTTAATAAAATTTTTTATCCATATAAATTATTTCAATGAAAAGAATTTTTTCAACTAAAATTTAGCGTGTTTTTACTATTCATCCAAATATGAAAGTTATCAGAAAAATAACAAAAAATTATCTAAAGTAAATTTTTATTTCCCGCTTATAATGAATAAGTTTATCTTTTCAAATATAACTTATAAATGTCTCAAAAACTATATTTAAAAAGGGTGCGCCCTCAAAAGGTGGTAAAACTGCATTTTTTGTAAACATACTTCTTTTATCCAAAAAATTGATTTTGTTCTCATATCATGTGTATGATGAATTATAATGTTATATAAAATTCAATATGTGGTTAATTATATTCATAATATCTAGTTTATAAAATATTTTAACAATATATCTTTGTTTAGTGAAACTTCTAATTTGTATCACGCAAGCTCTCGAGGAAGGTCGCTCTTGCATGTAACGCAAGCCATGTCAGCGTTGCGTGTAGTAAAAGACTACTTTGGTGTTGTGTATAACATAATCCAAAATTATTTCATTTATAAATTGAAAAAAACTTATACTCAGTGTTGTTTGAAATAAATTCTATCAAAAGAACTTGAACTTGTGTGCAACACAAATAAAGTATATTGTTGTGTATACTGCAAGCTAATATGGTATTGCATATAGCATAAGCTAATCTTGGTGTAGCGTATAACACAAGACATCAATGAAATTAAAAATAATTTATCTCATAAAATATTATTGGGATACATTCTACCCCTCCCCCCTTAAAATTAATTTCTCCCTGAAAATTCGTCGGGGTTATAAATTGTTTTCTACTTGAATGTTTCTTTCATGGAAACCCACATCATAAAAAGGGATACTAAGACATCATTTTAAAAAAGAAATTTAGAAATGTAACAGTTACCCAAGGTAACTCATCACTTGGTTTCTACATAGGAGAACATAGGTGGGAAGTGAAAACATGGATATGGAAGAGAAATCTAACCATCAAGTTCTGATGGATATTGATAGAGAATAAGATGTAGAGAAAGTTAACTATCAAAAATCCATAAATCGGTGATGATTTAAGGGAAAATATGATTCATTAGATAAGAGGGTTCTAGGATAACATTTTTGGGTTTCAAGATCATTTCCCTAAAGTTTAAGAATTGTTTCATAAGGTGAAATACTTACTTGATTTCAATGTAATATCACCATTGGTCATTCCCTGAACAATTTCCACTTCATCTATTATTTAATGAAATGAAGTTCAGTTTTTCATTCTTCAAGTTTTAGTAGATCATACGATATAATGATAGGTCATTCCATCTATCTCAAAAAAAAGGCTAGAATATATTATTAAATATGCCTAAGTCTACAGATAATGAGATAGTACATTAATCTAACAAACTTCAACCAGAATATAAATTATACTATCCATAAATGGATAACATTATAATCCTTCAAAAAATTGAAAATATAAATCTTTAGGAGGAGGTGAACTAAATCAACTCAACATTTGTCTCCCATATCTCATTTGGTAGTTCTTAGTTGTCACATTCCAAACATCTAAATACCTTAATCATGTATTCTCTTGAAATATGATAATAACATAAATTACAATAGAACCTTAGTGAGAACATTAATTCTATAAAAATTAAATCTTTCCACACACCAAATATATGAAAAATTCAATATACTCAAACCATGATATCACTTTGTCCTTTTATTAGTCATGAGCTCATTAATACTATCAAACATATCATTTTCTCCTTATCCCTTCATTATGTGCATATCATCTTCTTTACAAAAAATATTTCAATAACTTTTCATGGTTACCGGTACCATATAATTATGGAAAACCATAATATACTAATAAATAGATATTAAAATATTCTTTAATACTATAAATGAGATTCCATGCCACTATTTTGAAATCCCATTACATAAACACATAATCATCCCACTAATTTGTTGGCATACTCAACATCACCAATAGTGATCGCATGTGAATTACATTTTTATTTAGCCTTAAGAGATTGTTTATGTTGATCACCATTAACCCTTGGATTAGGGAATTGGTTACCATAATGTCATATTTCCTTGCACTTATATAATTTAAGTGTTGGTGGTGAGTTTTCATTAGTCTTTACTCCATTCACATCATTATCAACCCTTTTCCCATTACTTCGGCACTCAACTGCTCGATGACCTTATTTTCCACACTTGAAACATTTTCTAGTCCCTTTAAGACAATCTCCACCATTCTTCTTTCCACGCTTTGAGCATAAGAAAACATTTATCTTCTTTTCACCATTGTTTTGAAATTTTCTGTTGAACTCCATCTTTCATTTCTTGTCAAAACCATGAGATGGATATGTAACACCAACTTCCAGTTCTACCTTGATATCACAATGAAAAATCTCTTTATAGCTCCTGAAGTCTCTTATATTTGATTCCCTTTTAAGACTTGGTTTTTAGCCACAAATGAATCGATCAACTTTACTTTTAGTTTGGAAGATAAAGCCATAAGAATTCCTTGAAAGTCTTGTAAAATTCACCTCGTATGTACCAACAAATTTAACATCCCTTTTCTTAAGATCATGGAACCCTTTGTCCATCTTTGTTCAAAGAATATGAGGGAAGTACTTATTGAAAAATAATTTCTTTCACTTGTCCTATTCCATGGATTAAATTTAATCTTACTACCTTGTATTCTTAATTAGAGTTCACCACTAGTCTGCTTCACCTTCTAAATGATAGAAATCTAAAATGACCTTTTCATGTTCTGAACAGTAAAGGATAGAAAATATATTTTATATGGTATTGATCCATTTTCAGAAAAAAGTGGATCAGAAGACCCACTGAAATAAGGTGGAATTTGCCTCATGAAGGACTCAATAGACTGTTGTTGCCTTCTCTTCTCATTTGGGAGTCCAGAAAGAATCATATCTTGTGTAAGTATAGAAATAAGATTTTTAATTTCATATCCCATAACATTTGGTTGTTTAGGAAGAAAATAATTGTATTTCCCAATGCATTGATCATTTAAACGGTTCCTTCGGGTTCTGACCATTGTTTAAAACCCAAAAAGAATAGGGGGAGAGGAAAAAATCAAACTAGGAAAACAATATAGTCAAGGGGGAGTACCTTCAATATCTAACATATTAGGTTTTATTCTAGTTTATTTATGATTGTTACCATAATTCTCATACTATAACCTATAGTTATACTAAACCTCTATTAAATCCCAAGACATACCTTAAAAATATCTCTAGGGATCTCACCAAAGATTTCACATCCTAGTTTCCAAAGGTTGACTAAACTTTCGCTCTGATACCAACTGTAGAGACCCTAGCTTGACATACATGGACATTGCACTACTTTCTTGTAATAATTAATAAATGACAAAAAAAGACACCCAAAGACCCTATTAGTTTAGTGTATTTGGAAACTTAGAACATAATAATCTAATCATGGTGAAAGATCTTCAACATCTCCCATAAAGATCTTACCCTTTTTTTCCTACCTAAAACATTTTTTTATATCCTAGGGAAAATAAAACATAAAAAGGGTGAGCTCAAATGATTATTAAGTGTAAATAAAGAGAACATAAAACAATCCATAAACATTTAAACATAAAAACAAGAACATAAAGTTTAAACATCAAAATCATAAGCAATGACATAAATTTTCGCAGTACGTAAGGAATAGATCATAAAGAAACATTAACCATGATAGAATAGCATTAGCATAAAATATTTAATTGTGGAAAACTAAAAATCACATAATATTATTTCTATAGTAGCCAAGGCATTGCTTCCAAGACCATCAGAGTGGATGAAGTCCATTACTAAACAGGGTCTACTTTCCATACCATCCTTGTATTACTGAACCAGATTTACTTACCATTCTAGTCATGTCTATCTCATAAGATATAAATCTTTACCCAATTCATTGGAGGGATATATAGGTCCCACCCATCTCATAATTAAATCATTATCACATGTTCCACAAAAACATAAATCATTCAGCAAAGCATAACCCATGAAATAAAATAGGATTCTTAAACATTATTCTATCATAACATAATCCATATAAGATAAATAGATTTCATAAAAATAATTCCATCATAAAAAAATCAAATGAAAGTAATAATAAGGATATAAAAATAATCCTATGTCATTATAGATGGAAAATAATTTTGATAAACCACTTGAACTTAGTTCTTGAGTAAAATATCCTTTTTTCATCAAAAACATTTTCTTTTCCCAAAATCCCATGAAAATTTAAAAGAAAATAATTTAGTTGAAAATAAACTTGAAATAGTGTAGAGGAGGCTTCATGAAAAAAAGAGTTAAGAAGACGTAAAAATCCTTTCATTTCATATAAGTTAAAAAACATTATCCTTGAACTTTTTCTGGAAAAGTCAAAAAAGTACCTTGTATGGTAAACAAAAGAAAGATTCATTCCATACCATGTAATAAAAGTCAAAAGGAGTAAAAATGACTTTAAACATACATATAATAATAGTAAAAAATTTACAAAAATATTTTTAGAAAACATTGACATGGATGATAAATATAACCTCAGTAGATACTTACGTATAAACAATCTCGAATAAAAATGAGATTGCAAAATTATCCCATACCATAGGTATGATTTCTTTTGTATGTGTTCAAAACTCCTGTATAGTGGGTTTAAACACATTATTAACTTTTAAAATAACCATAATAATATTTATTATATCATATATGATTCACTTACGACTTTATATTACCCGTTCATTTGTTAATTCCATGTTAAAGCAATGTTTTGGGTAATAGTCGTTTCATTTATCTTACGTGTTTGGACTTGTTATTATTCATTTGATTACTTAGATCATGATTTAATTAATTATAGAATGTAAAACATGATTTATATATCATATATATTCAGTATATAAATATATATAATAATTTGATAAATGGAATGGAATACACCATTCATGGAGACGTTAGGACGTACGTACACATGAAAGATGTTTGCGTTTCTTTGTTAAATTGAATGGAAGTAAGTAAATGACGCACACACACATATATATATATAAAAACAGTAGCATTATTATGTCATATATTTCATGATTATTTATTATATATACTTTATAATCTTTCTTGAATGGTCAACATGGATAATGAATCTCATCGCGTCATGGAGACGGTAAGTTGTACGTACGCACGAGCGATGATATCGTTCCCATAATTGTTGAATGGTATTGAAGTGGATAGTGTATAGTATCTCATAATTAGTATCATGTTATCATAATCATATATAGTTATTATTTCTACTATTATACTCATCCATGTAAGGTGGTGGTGAAAAACATTTTACTCCACGGCTTGGAGACGATAAGTCATACGTACGCATGCGCGGTGATTTTTTTTTCATAAGATGGATAGAAGGTGAAATAGGGTTGTTTAATTTTTATAATAACATATCATTATATGATCAATATTTATGGAATTAATTTATAATGAAACAACTAAATAAGATTAAGTAGAAGAAGAAATAAATTTGAAATAATCGGTAGAAGAGGTTACCTCTTCCTTGACATGCCTCCTTTAAATTACTCTTAGAGCACTATAGTTGGACTTTGGAAAAACACTGAACCTATAGAATGTAACTAGGGAAGTTTATAAGATAAATGGGTAGGGTTTTTCCAATCTTGAAGGCCCAAAATGGAGTGAATATGAGAGGTAGGAGGATCCCTTTTATAAGAGAGGAGATGGGAACTTTAGGAAAGCTTCAAAATATTAATTTATTATAAATTAAATTTTGATTTAAAATGGTCCAAAACTTTTTTAATTATATTATAATATGATTTTATTCTGAATACCCATCATCAAATAATTTTTTGACAAGTTTTGAATATTTTTTTATCCTTATCTTTTTGGATTTACCCTTATTTGACCCTTTTTAATCTTACCGTGATATCATGTCATTTACACATTGTGGGTAAATTTAATTACCATATCTTGTCAAACAACCCACAAATTATTATTCATGACATACTTGGACTTATATTAACCACTTTTACTACTCTTATATTTTTAGGAATTTAATATCATTTAATAAACTATTTTGTGTTTTAAGTTATAAATTATGTCAATTTTGGATATTATTCATACTTGACTTTTTTAAAAATTTATAACAACCTTATTACTTCATAAAAAGGAATTAAATTATCCCAAATATGTCAATGTAATCCAGAAAATTTGTTTATGGAATCAAAATATTGAAATAAAACTTATTTTAATATTTATAAATTCATTTATTTGAATCTTTCATTAATTATGTAATCAATACATCATAATTGTGTCATAAATAAATATATTTATCTAATGTTTAAAAATTATAAATAAAATACCATGATTTAGGAAATATTTTTATATTTCCAATTAATATTTATAGACATAGATATATGTTATATGACCCCATATTAAAATCTATTTAGTAAAAGATATATGTTTAGGTTATAATTATCTTTACTTTAAATTATTTCTTATAAATTGTCATTTTTACATACAAGTGAATCCATGGGGTCCCAAAATCGACCCAAGGATTCCCATGGTTGTAAATATCTCATAAAACAATATTAGGGCATGTTTTATGGTATTTTAATATTATTATAATATTATTATTTTACCCTTATTTACCAGAATTACCCTTTAACCATGGTAAATAAAATAATTACTAAAGTTGCTATTCAAAATGTCCAAAAATAAAAAGTACATATTTACACAATTTGAACCTTATGATCAAAAATATTTAATCCATTTTTCAAAATTCAAAACATATAATTTTCAGTTATTAATTTAAAATTAATCTCATTGTCGAAAAAATAGGTTTTTTGTTTAAAACATTGGAAAAGATTGAAATGTTTCTACATATGAATTCAATGTAAAATTGTTGATAATGAATTAAATTGTCTTAAAATATAAAAATATATTCTATTTGTACTTCAAAACTATTCAATAATATATTTTAACAATAGAAATTATTTCGATGAAAAAAGTTGTTTCAATTAAAATTTTGTGTATTTTCACTATTCATCAAAATAGGAAAGTTATCAGAGAAATATCAAAAATTTATCCAAAGTAAAATTTTATGTCCCAATTACATATAAGAAGTTTATATTTTCAAATATAACTTATAAAAGTTTCAAAAATTAGATTTAAAATGGGTGCTCCATCAAAAGGCGTTAAAACTACATTTTTTTTTTTGAAAAATACTACTTTTATCCAAAATTTGATTTTTTTTTTCTCATATTATGTGTAAGATTAATGATAATGATATATAAAATTCAAAATGTGGTTAATAATATTCATAACATATAGTTTATAAAATATTTTAATAATATATTGTTGTTTAGTGAAACTCAGTATTGCGTACCACACAAGCTATAGAGGAAGGTCCCTCTTGTGTGTAAGGAAAGCCCTATCAGTGTTACATGTATTGAAAGCTTCCTTTGGTGTTTTGTATAACATTATACAAACTTAGTTCATTTATACATTGAAAAACATCTATAATCAGTGTTGTATGAAATGAATTCTATCAAAAGAACATGAACTTATGTGCAAGACAAGCCAAGTATATTGTTGTGTATATTCCAAGCTAATATGGTGTTGCGTATAGCACCAGCTAATCTTAGTATAGCATACAACACAATACATCAATGAAATTAAAAAAATCTATCTCATAAAATCTCAGGTTGTTATATTTTACCCACAGGTAAATTCTTCTTTAACTATTTATCACATTTACCCATATGTTCATCTCTTTTACCATGGTCCAAATAGACCCTTAAAACCAAGCCGTGCTGTAAATAAAACTTAACTCTCTTTATATGTCATGAAACACAAAACGAACATCCTTGTAAAAAATTGTAAGACACCCCTTTAAGACATGGATTTCCCTCTCTAAAAATACAAACAAGTTTGAATACCATTATTTTACATAAAACCCATTTTAAATATTCATCAAGACATTTTCACTAAAAAGGAAACCACACACTAATTTAAAATCAAGTTTTAAATTCTAATTAATTTTTTTTTCTTATAACCCATTTGGGGTTCAACACCTCATTTCAAAATAAGAATCATTTCAAAAAAAATAGATTTCCCCCTTTGACACCCAAAACATGTTCAAAACCCAATGCGCGCATTTATAAACATTTCAGAAGCCTCATAAGAATTCCCATAAAATATTCACACATAAAATCATTCCAAATTATACCATTAAAAACCAACTTTACCCCTTTATATGAAAAGTCACACCCCATGGGAGACCATAGGTTTGATCTTATAAACAATCATAGATCCAACGGGATCCAAAGAAGGTCTAAGGTATTAATCTAAATCCTAAAACCAAATTATTTTATACAAGGAAGAAAACACACAATGTATGAGATTTAAGGTGCCTACTTCATACACATGGAAATAAATTAACAAGACTATGGATATAGAATATAGACCACCTACTTCATCAACAAAGAATTATAAAACATTTTCAACGCATGAAATCCCTATCAAGTCCCATTCAAGTATCTTATAAACATCATGACACCCAACTGAGGTTTTCATCACCACCCCAGAAATGTAAGGTCCAAAACAAACTCTTGAAAATAATCCTAATAAAATCCCTAAGATTAGTTACCAATTAAACACTTAAATAAATAAATTTAACAAGGAATCCTTATAAAATTTTACATGAACACATACCTTCACAAAAAACCATGTAACATTGTGAAGAATCTGTATTGGGATCTTATATACCCAAGAATACCAAAAGATCCATCATCTTTGGACGATTTAGTAATGATCTAGTTGAATAAGAATCAAATTCCTAACTCGCACATTTGAAAATTAGAAGGAACCAAGGGAATGGAGTAAGGGAAGGAGGAGGAATAGAAATATGATACTAAATACTGAATAAATTCCATGAACATGCACCAAACTGAAGGGTGGAAGAAGGAAAAGGGGGAGGTTCCCTCCTATAGCTCATGCGCATAATGGGGGGAGAAAGGGGAGGGATAAATTAAATTTCCAGAGGGGGGAATGATAAAATCACCATTTAAATGAGATTATAGGAATTCTTATGGTTTGGAAAGATAGTTTTATAAACCTTACACTAACCATTTAGTTGTCTCTATCCAAGGTCAACCCACTTTCAAAATTCTTCCACACGGTTGGCCAAACCGTACACCATCTGTGTGGCCCTCACTATAAAAAAACCAATCCCTACATGGTTAGGCGACATCATTTGAAAAACCATGCACCAACCATGTTATAATCACTTCCTCCCTTCTACAAATAATCACACAATTTGTCTGAAATCGTGTGTATCCCATCCGCCATGCCTCAGACCCTTATCCACCTAACACAGTTTCTCATTTTTCCTCACACAGTTTACACCAAACCATGGTATAACCTTGAAAAAAAATCACAACCAGTTCAAAATGAATGGTAAATTTCCTGAGTGTCAAGGTGTTTCTTACTTTCTCCTAAACCACACATACTAAATTATGGAACCTGGGAAAAATTCCAAAACTCCCAAAACTTAACCCAAACCCTCCAAAGCTCAACCAAACACCTAAGATACCTTCATAGACTCATTACTTGACTCCGAATAAAAAATTTGAGGCATTATAAGCCTTAAGATATCACTCTGAGTCTTAAATCAAGATTTTACCCATTCAGAAATGAAAATAAAAATTCCATCATAATTTTTTTATCAATATAGATGTGGGATCTTACAGAGGATCTATCACCTTTGGGATTGATTTTTCCTTAAAAATCAAAGTAATTTTAATAAATGATATTGAATAAGAAGAGTTTAAATCTAAATAATTTCTATTTTTTGATGGTCTAAAACACAACTTACTTAGTGTAAGTTAACTTTTTAATGATGAAAAAGAATTTATTTTGAGAAAATATTCATGTATCATTGGAAATATGGAATATAGAAATGTTTTTATAAGAGGATAAAGAATAAGAGGAAATATGTTTCATATTAGAGAACTTAATAACAAATGTTATCTAAGTGTTGAATATAAGAATAAGTTGTGTCATCATAGACTCATCCACCTTGGGTAGAAAATATGAAAAAACCTTTTAAATATGATTTTTTATGAAAATTTCCAGCAATTAAAAGAATATATTGTGACATTTTTATAAATTGTTAGAAAGGAAAAAATAATAGTAAAATTCATAATAAATCTTAGATTCATCCTACTAAACCACTTGAACTTATTCGTTCTAATGTTTGTGGGCCGATGAGACATCAATCAAAAAAATTAGATTTTTACTTTATCACTTTTATTGACGATTACACCTATATGGCCAACATTATGTATATGAATAATATGTCAGAGGTACTGTAAATGTTTAGAGTTTTCAAAATATAATTTGAGAGAGAAATTTGTGTTTACATAATGATGTTGATAACTGATAATGGGAGGGAAATTCTTGAAATTCTTTTGCCTAATATTTGAAGAAACATGAATTTAAAAATCAACACAGTTCTCTATACAAACCTCAAAATAATTGAGTTGTAGAAAGGAAAAACATAAGTTTGGTAGAAATGGGAAGTAGTATGTTAGTAAAATACAAATTTTCAAAGTTCTTCTGGAGAAAAGTTGTGAGTAATACTATTCATGTGAATAAAAAAAATTCCGAGGTTTTAATAAAAAGAATTACTATGAAATTTTTTATAAAAAATGTTCATTAAATATTTCAAAGACTTTGTAAGTCTGTGTTTGATCAAAAAATTGATGGTGTAAATTTTGATGAGAAAGATGAATAAGGAATTTTCTTGGGATATTCACCCAAAGAAAGAAGCAAAAATTGTTAGAAACAGAATTTACAAAATTTGGTGGATTCATATGATGTTAAATTTATTGAAAATATGAATTAATTAACAAATAATGTTTAAAATATTGAGGAATAAAAACTAAATATTTCCAATGAAATATAAAGTGGTTCAAAAAAAACTTATTATAATTTAGAAGAATCATGTGATGAGGAAAGTGAATATGGAAGAGAAACTTTCAAATTTGTTACATTAAATAAACATGTTGAAACATAAAATATTATTGGGAATCAAAAACATCTGGTTCATATAAGAATAATACTAATATTAGAAAATTAAACATCACTAACTTCACAAATTGAAATAAAATTAGTTTTAAAATCATTTGAACACAAAGAATGGGTAGATGCAATGAATGAAGAGTTGTATCAAATTGAGAAAAACAACCCTTAGTAACTTTTTTAATGTCCATAAGATAAAAATTTTATTGAAACAAAATAGGTTTACAAACACAAGTTAAATATACAGGGATAATTTTCAAGAAAAAAATAAATAATTATTTTCAAAGGTTGTGTAAGAGTGGATGATCTGGAGTTTGAAGAAAAAATTTCCCCATTTTCAATATTAAAAACTATAAGAATGTTTCCAGTAGTGGAATCAAATCAAAATTACAAATTTTATGAAATTTCTGTAAAGCCATATTTTTTAATGGTAATATTGAAGAATAATTTTTCATTGAATTATTATATGCTTTTGTACTTAATAATTATGGAAGTAGAGTTTGTAAATTGAATAAATCCTTATATGAGTTGAAATAAGATCTAAGTTCATGGTATTAAAAACTTTATATTTCTTTGAAAAAGTTGATTTTTTCTAAAGGATTTTGTATAGAAACATTTGTGTGAAAGAATTTAAATCTTGAACCCTTATTGTAATTGTTTATTTTGATGATATAACTTTTTTGAATATTAAGTTAAAATTAATAAATCGTTTTCTGAGGAAATGAATAAGAATTTTGAGATTTCAATGTTGGGATAACTAACTTTATTTCTAGGATTACAAGTTTAATAAAAATAAAAAAACATTTTTCTATCTCAAGAAAATTATACAAGGGTAGTGCTTAAAATGTTTTGTATAGAAGAATCTAAATAAGTTTATAATATTATTTCAATTGATATGAAGATGAGTAAAGATTAAGGTTTGAAAAGTGTGAATCAGAAATATTTTTGAAAATTAATTGGAAGATTCCTTTACCTTACAGCTTTAATGTAACATCCTGTTATTGATTCATCAGGAATGCCCTTATCTTTATTGTGGTTTTAACCTCCCTTAAGATTGGGAGGATACCTGTAATGGTGAAGTCGGATGTTGTTTTACTTTCACTAATAAATTTTCATTTCTGTAGGTTTCAGAGCATTTACATGTTGTGTAACTATGTTACCCAAAATGTAATTTGTGATGGATATAGGTCATGAAAGGAAACATCACGTTGTGAACTGGTACATGTTGTGAATGGTAATTAAACATCATGTATGGTTTTAAGGACAGATTTTTAAACTGAGGTGATGGGTTTTTTGGTGTATATGGTACATGGTAGTTACATGTCGCGAACTTGGGTTACACATTGTGTAATGGACCATGTACATTTTTTAAATACAGTCTGCCACTATTCTGTTTCAATTATATCTTCATTCTTCATGGCTCTTGGCCAAAGGCAGTTCCCTGTAATTTTTAAGAGACTCAACCCCTTCTAGATTGATATGTTCGACACTTGATCTCCATTGCAGTTGTGGTGCATCTCTATGGGTGAGGAACCTTTTCATTTCTTTGTTGATTTCGATCGTGGTATCACTGTTGGGTGGAATCTTTAGATCTGTTGGTCTAAGATTAGTTATTCTTTTTAGTTTCTTCCTATATACATTGTGTGATCTCTTTCTAGAGGCCTTTCCTTCCATTGGTTGTGGTGTGGTAGGAATTGTTATTTGAGGTATGTGGGATTCCTCTCATTCACTGATCCCTTTTCTTCTTAATAAAATCAATCATGATGTGGATTTTATTCTAGGGCCTTCTCTAATGTTGTTGGGTTTTGTTGATTTTGAATTTTTTTATGGGTATGTGCGACCCAAGTTTTGAGGTAGGTGGTTTCGTCTATAGCCTATGTTGATGAACCTGGTTGTTTTTCTTTGTAAATTATTTTATATATTGAAATTGGCATGATTTTATTGTATGTTTTGAAAGGGGAATTTTATGAAAAATGATTTTTCCTTGGTTACTGATAAATGGGTAGAAAATGGGTATTTTCAAATCACTGAAATGGAATTTGTGAAATGGATTTTAATTGGTTTTCAAAGCATCGGAATGAATTGTGAAAAAGAGAATATGATTTACCTTGGGTACTTAGGTGAAATGTTTATCTTGGGAAAATATTTCATTGTTTTTTGATTATCAAGGAGGTTTATCTTGGGGATTTCCTCTCTTTTCAAGGCCTATTTTTCTAGGGGACTGATATTAATATTTTGGGAGGTTTACTCATGGGATATTCCTCTTATCCCTAGGCATGTGTTCTTGAATCAGAATTTGTGCACTAGATTGATTGATTGTGGTATGAGTAGTCTGCGACCAAGACCTGTAGTACTCCTCGGTGTTGTCATACCTCTTCTTTTGTTTTTTATTTCTTGGATTTATGAGTTAGCCTTGATATGTATGTTTATACTTGTGGAAAATAATATGGAAAATGTTCTTTAAAATTGACATACCTTCTTTGGTTTAGAACTGTGGAAAAGGGAAATATTTACCATATTTTCTGTTAAACTATCTTACTTCTTATCATGCCTTGTTTTATTTAAAATGAGCATACTAGTATTTTTATATAATGACTAGTTATGGAAAAGTTGGGTGGGATCCTACTGAGCCTGTCTGTTCACACCCTATGAATCTCTTTGGTGGTACATAGACCTTGGATTATCTTACAGTGTAGGGAAATTCAAGGTGGCATAGTGATGTGATGAGGTTAATATTATTTGGTTGCGTAGCTGGTGGTGATATGGTGGGATTCTATCCCTACCGTCATTTGGAGTAGCTATTTAGTTTATATTTGTTTTTAGTTGGACTTGTTTTGGAGTTTTTAGCTACTTTTTCAGTTGTTTGTTTGCACTATTTTCTTACATTTATGGAATATATGTCTTCTCTTTCTTCCATTATTGATTCTTGTTTTTTATATATCTATATATTCCATATGGTTTTTTTGGAAGGGATAAATCACTGCCTATAATGTGTTGTTCGATTCCCGAGTGTTTATCACCAACCCATGGAGATTGGGAACTCCCATCAGGTATGTAATGGAATGGTTCAGGTGCTGGGTTTGAGGGAAACCCAGGTCAGTTCTTTAAAATTTGGTATCAGATAAGGTATTTCCTCAAGAGTCCCTATCTTGGGACATCTGTTAGACTGGAGATAGGACTGTCGGGACTTGAGAGGTATGTTACAAAAAGTTCTTGGCCAACTCTTGTCGCAATGAGACTCAAGTTTCCATGGGATGTTGGGGTATGTTTTTCTAGTATTGTGTTTGGTTTTAAAATCTTAGTTTCTTCTTATGGGTCTTCTAGTTTGAACTGAGAATTGTTCTATTGTCTGATAGTTCTTATGTTTTAGTGTGCAGTAGTCTGCCTCTAAGATGTCTTTCACAAGTTCCTCAGGTGGGTGCAGCTGATGCTCCTCAAGGGAATCCAACTATAGATTAGAATATCATTGAGGCTATCATATGAGAAGTTTTTATTCTCAATCAAGATGTACCATGAGTTCAAAATGTTATTGTTGATGTACAACTGGGAGTTGGAGTAGATAGATAGATCAATCATGGGAGTTCCTTCATGAGAAACTATTGTCCTTTAAAGGAACAACAGAACCTCAAGAGTTTGAGGACTGGTTGGATAAGATCAATAAAATCGTCAACTTTCAAGAGACAACTAAGAACATCAAGTTAAAGTGTGAAGCTTTTAGACTTGAGGGTTCTAGCAAGTGATGGTGGGATTCTATGGTCCAAGAAGACAAACATGTGGTCTTAGATTGGAATGGTTTCAAAACTCTATTCTTTCAGTAGTTTTTTCTATTGTCTTTAATGCCTAAAAAGTATTTGGAGTTCCTATATTTACAATAGGAAGTGAATTCAGTGTTGGAATACACCAATCATTTTTTTGAGCTTGTCTATTTTCCACTAGACATGGTGAAGAATAATCAGCATAAGGCTAAGAAGTACCTATAGGGTTTGCGATTGGATATCAGATAACAGGTGTTCATGCGGAAACATTCTACCTATGCGGATATGGTAGATAGACTTATGATGTTAGAAATGAATATGGCAGTCAAGGTTGTATTTTCCACCTTTTCTCTTCCATTGGGTGGAAACTTCAGTGGTGCACATGGGAAAAAGAGGAAGTGGAAAGATTGTCACAAGAGTTGAGGAGGTGGGACTCAACAACGGGCCTCCTCTACACCATCCGTTACAACGGGTAACATGCCTCTGACTTTCTATCAGTGTGGAAAGTGAGGACACACCAAACATTCTTTTCTTATGCCTGCAAAGACATGCAATAGCTGTGGATTCATTGGTCACTTATAGCACTTCTGTCAAGCTATAACGACACCTCATTATGTTCAGGATTTGTTAGCTCCAAAGGCTGTTATGGTGTAGTTAGAAGCATCAAAGACTACAAGGCTCTAGCCACTGTCCTCAGGAGTGAATTATTTTCACGCCATAGATGAGTGTCTAGTGGAAGTTAATGTAGGTCTAAAAACACTGAGAGTTACAATCCTTATTGCATATTTCATGGAAATTTCTTTATCTGATATTTTTTCCTCCCACTCATTTATATCTGCATGTTTTTTGATGTTTTTAAAATTCTAGCGAAACTTATATCCTTTAAAATATAGTTAAGAACACCTCTTGGCATGAGGAATGATCAAGGTTTCAGGTGTCGTTCTTATTAATTGGAAATGTCTAATACATATTTGGTCTGGGATTTTCTAATCCTTGTTATAGATCTGTTTGATGTCATAATTTGTATAGATTATCTTGTCACTCGTCGAGTGGAGGTAGATTATTATTATCAACATGTTTTGTTTCCTGCTGCCTATCGTAGATCTTGTGTGTTTTATGAGGAATGGAACACAAGGTTAGGTCATATAGGACCTTCCCACCTAGATATAAGGAGTTCGATGGTTTCTTTTACATTTGAGAGAGATGAAGTTTCTTCTGTTGGTGATCTTCCTGTTGTTTTTTTAAGACTTTCCTAATGTTTTCCCAGATGATTTCTTTGATATTCCCCCGAAGATAGAGGTAGAGTTTAAGATTGATCTGGTTCCAGGTATACATCCAATATTGATACCTTCTTATCTTATGGCACCAAGGGAGTTTAAAGATTTCAAAATTCAATTGGTCAACCTATTAGAAAAAGGTTTTGTTCTCCCTAGAGTTTCTCCTTTGGAAGACCCTGCGCTCTTTTCTAAGAAATCAGATGTTTCACTTCATTTATGTGTAGACTATATAAAGTTGAATTGGGTGATGGTTAAGAATAGATATCATTTTCTTCATGTGGATGATCTGTTTGATCAGCTAACGGAGGGAAAGTGGTTTACAAATATCGATCTTTGGTTGGGTTGTCATCAACTCAATGTTCGGGAGTCTGATATACCAAAGACATATTGCAGGAGTAGGTATGTCCATTATGAATATCTTCTGATTCCTTTTGGTCGAACTAGCACTCCTATAATTGTTATTTCTTTGATGAATCATATATTTTATCAATATCTTGACACTTTTGTGGTAGTGTGCTTGGATTATATTATGGTTTATTCAAAATTCAAGAGTGAGAACGATCACCATCTCAGTTTGGTTCGGGAATTTTTGACAAGCCATTGTTTTTATGTAAAGCCTTAAAAATATAGTTTTTGGATTCAATAAGAGAAATTATTTGGGCACAAAATTTCTGAGCATGGATTATCAGTTGATCCAAAGAAGGTAAATGTTGTTTTTTCATGGAAGGATACATAAAATGTCTTTGAGATATGAAGATTCATTAGTCTTGTTGGATTCTACATATGTTTTCTCAAATACTTCTCTAAGTTGGCGACACCTTTGACTACTCTGACTAGGAAAGTGGTTAAATTCACATGGGATGAGTAGTATCATATTTATTTTTGATGAACTAAAAATGTTTCTGACATCAGATCCTATTATGATCTTACCTGAGCCTGATAAAGGGTATGTGGTGGTTTTTAATGCTTTGGGTTCTAGTTTGGGATGACTTCTTATGTATGATGACCATATGGTAACTTATATCTCTCATCATATTTTAACACATGAAAATAAATAACCTACTCATTATTTATAGCTTTCTGTATTTAGGAATGTGCTTAAGTGTTGGGGACACTATCTTTTTGTTGAAAGGTTCTTAGTCCTCTCTAATCATAAGAGCCCGAGTTATATATTTTATTATAAGGAATTCCATATCGGATAGAGGAAATGGGTATAATACCTTTAGATGTTTGAAATTGATATCACCTGCACCCCGGGGAAGGGGAATGTTTTTGCAGATGCTCTTAGCAAGAAAGTATCATCACAAGCTTCCCTAAAATCGAAGGAGTATTGGAACCTTATAAGGATTTTTGTCAGTTACACCTAAATGCTCAGAAGGATGTTTCAAGCATGGTTCTAGATAGTGTTTAGTTATAATCCTCTCTCCTGGAGTCTATCTTATAGATTCATTAGCATGATAATGAGTTTCAGAAGACTCAAGAAATCTTTTATGGTGGGGAGACCATTTTGGGTGAGTCTTTTTCTTCAAATGGAATGCTACATTTTGGGAAAAGGATTATCATCCTAGAATAAATGAGGAGTTCAGTATTTTTTGATTATCACAACTCTTCATAGTCCATAACTTCAATCACTATGAAGATGTATTATTATATGAGGTGGTGATTCTGGTGTCCAGGTATGAAGTTTGACACCGTGGAGTTTATGTCTCGCAGATACACCTACCAATGGATAAAGGCAGAGCACATGAAACCTTCTAGGTTGAATCAGCCTCTTCCAATGCTATTTTGGAAGTGGGATGAGATATCCATGGATTTTGTGGTTGGATTTCCATAGACTCCCTGAGGGAGGAATACTATCTAGGTAGTTGTCTATCAGTTAATGAAGTCTGCCCATTTTATTCTGATCAAAGACACCACTAAGGTTGAATATCAATGTAAGATATATGTGAAAGAAATTATGAGGTTACTTGGGAGTCCTTCCCTTGTTTTAGATAGGGGTAATAGGTTTACTTTGAGATTCTGGAGGAGTCTTCAAGAGTAAATGGGAACTCAGGTCAAGGTGATCACAACTTACCATTGACAAGAAGATGGTCAAACAAAGCAAGTAATCCAGATCCCAAAAGATATTATTTATGCTTGTGTCTTATATTTCGGAGGATCATGGCATAGACATATGGGACAGGTTGAGTATGTTTATAACAACAATCAATATTCATCAATCAGAATGGCACCCTTTGAGGCATTGTACAGTCTCCCATGAAGATCACCTCTTTTTTGGGATGAGGTGGGTGAAGTATATTTAGTTGGACAAAGTTTGGTTAAGGAAATGTTCACAAAGACTTAGGATGTACGTAGACATCTAGTTACAACCCAAATTCTATGGTAATTATATGCGGATAGAACATATCAACCTTTGGAGTTTTTCGTAGGTGACTGAGTTTTCTTGAAATCTTCTCCTCTGTTGGGTCACCGTCGCCTTGGAAAGTGGGGAAAGTTAGATCCGAGATATGTTAAACCACTTTAGGTCACTGAAAAGCTCAGAAAAACTACTTATCGGTTAGCATTTCTGGTTTAGATGAAAAGTATTCATGATGTTTTCTATATATCTCAGCTCATAAAATATCACCCTGATCCCACCCACATTATGATTTGGAAAAAAATTTAGTTAGTTCCAGATTCTTCTATTTTAGAGAAACCAATTGGTATTATTGACCCTTAGACAAAATTCTTCCTTGGAAAGTCGATTCTGTTGGTTAGAATTATATTAAAATAAGGATTGGATTCTCATGATACATGGGATTTTGAGTCTTTGATGTGGGGGTAGTGGCCTTATCTTTTTCTGTGTATTACATCATTCACATGACTTCCTAGGGATGGGAAGTCTTTATGGTGGTGAATTTGTAACATCGCATTACTGATTCATCATGTACACCCTTAACCTTGATGTGTTTTTTTCCTTCCTTTGATATTGGAATGATACATATAATGGTGAAGTCATATATTGTTAGACTATTACTAATAAATGTTCATTTATGAAAGCTTCAGAGAAGTTACATGCCATGTAATGGGTGATGGATGTAATTCATAAAAGGAAAGATCATGTTGTGAACCGGTACACATCATGAATGGTGATTACACATTGTGTATGGTTTTAATGATAGATTTTTAATATGAGGTGACGGTGTTCGTGCCAAAATGTTGCACGAAAGGAAGGGCCGGAAAAGAAGGTCGGCCCGCTGCCTCGCGAAGCACCGCCGCGAAGCACCCCGAGCATCGCAGTCTCGTGAAGCTCCGGAGGCGGTAACTCTCCGCGAACGCGTTGGACGTTCACGAGCCCGCCATGAAGCTCTGGAGGCGGTAACTCTCCGCGAACACGTTTGATGTTCACGAGACCGCCGCGAAGCTCTGGAGATGGTAACTCTCCGCGAACGCGTATGACGTTCGCGAGCCCGCCGCAAAGTTCTGGAGGCAGTAACTCTCCACGATCGTGTTTGACGTTCGCCAGCGTGCCGCAAAGAACCTGATTCGGCGCGTGAGTTTGGCTTCACGGCACGCCTTGCCTATAAATATGGGGCTCCCCCTGAGTCCCAGGGACGGACAATCCGACCTTTCGGCTTATCCTCTCCCGAATCGCGAAGCACCCTTTTCCCCCGGGAATCATGAGCTCCGTGAGGTACTTCTACTTCGTGTGACGCATTTGCTTTGTCTCGTTTTGAGCCCCTCTTCCGAGATGGATTCCCTTCGTGAAGCTCAAGGTCATTCGCGAAGGAAGTGGATTCCCAAGGGAACCCGGGCAGCCGCAGAGCATTTATGATTCGCGAAGCACCCAACCTGTACTAGTGATCCCTGTGCTAAGGCAGGATCGCTACGCATCACGAAGAACACTGCTTCGTAGCACCTTGCTTCGCGAGGCACCTCTTCTTCACAAGGCAGTGCTCCGCGAATACTGTTCCACTTCACGAAGGACCCTCCACTCACACCTATGCCCCACGCTAAGGCCAAGGCACTCCGCTTCGCGAAGCTCACTCCTTTGCTTGGAAATTCCTCTTCTCGTGCGACCCTCCAAGTATGCATGATGTGATTTCAAAGTCCCACAGACAATACCACTTGTAGCGTTGCTTCGCCTAATTATTCTTCACATAGGCACGCTAACGGCTATTGCTTCTTCACATAGCCACGCTAACGTGGATCCCTCGATGGTTCGCTCCACAACCCCCCTTGACCATGGTCTTGCCAGTACCTTCCCTCCCCCAAGGACCAGAGGGTACCGGTTATGTAAGTCCTAGGGGTGAGGAGTGAACCCACCTCGTCCGATCTGCAGGACGTTAAACTGCCAAGCACTACGTCCTCAACACATGACGTTAAACTGTGACCCGACCTCGTGCCTCTCGCAAAGGCCCCCCCCCCAGCTCGAACAGTTTTTACGCCACTCATTTCCACAGGAGCGGAATCACTCATCCACAAGGGATGATATCCTCCTTACTGGAGTGGCATATGTTCTTAGGAGAAGGGCGACCCTAGTTCCCCAACGGATGGCTGCACCCCTTCATCTCCGTACTTCCCCACTACCAAGGTCACTGGAGGGAGTGATAGGGAACGAGGCACCTCCCATCATTGGTCCGAAATCCCTCTTTCGATGCATTCTCTCGCACCATGGGCCTCCATCCTGCAGTAAGTCCTAGCACCATGGGCCGCCTAACGCATAAGACCCTCATCGCTTCTCACAGACGCACACTTCACGACGTGATCGTCAGGTCCCTGCTTTCTCTTGTTTCTCACACCGAGCATGACTCACGTGGGCTTAGAGTTGGCGTTGGCCATGACGCCCTCGTCCAGCATGATGTTAAACTGCATGCCCTCGTCCAGCATGACATTAAACTATATGCCCTCGTCCAGCATGACATTAAACTACACACCCATTTGAACTATGAGGTCTTTGATCCATTTCAAGGAATGGTACGTAGGAAGCCTCCACGAGGTTCAAGCCTACCCATCATTTCTTCACGTCGGGTCCCATCCCCGTCCAGCATGACGTTAAACTACATTCCGGTCCGACGGTAAGCCGTTGTGACTCACCCAACCTGAACTACGAGGATTTTGATCCATGTCAAGGCATGGTACATAGGAAGCCACCCTGAGGTTCAATCCCAACAATCATTAGCCCAGACCGTCTCCTTGTCGATGTGCCAAGCCCCCTCCCATTTTCAATTTGAACTACGAGTTCTTTGATCCATGTCAAGGCATGGTACATAGGAATCCTCCACGAGGATCAAGCCCACCCATTATCCAATTCATGTCGATTTCTACCTGCGTCTAGCACGGCGTTAAACTACATTCCAGTCTGATGGCAAGCCGTTGTCACATCCCGAACTACGAGAACTTTGATCCATGCCAAGGCATGGTACGTAGGAAGCCTCCCAGAGGTTCAAGCCCATATCCCATTGGACCAACGTCCCTCATTTACGTCAGTTCGCCGACATCCACCGCCATTCCGAACTACGAGAACTTTGATCCATGCCAAGGCATCGTACGTAGAAAGCCTCCATGAGGTTCAAGCCCACCACCTGTCGTTTATTCACGTCAGGGTTCGCTACTGTCCCGCATGACGTTAAACTGTATTCCATCAACCCTCTAAACTACAAGGACTTTGATCCATGTCAAGGCATGGTACGTAGGAAACCTTCTCGAGGTTCAAGCCCACAATTAGTGGACCCACGGGTATACTTTCACGTCGGTTCACCGATGAAACCCTTTGAATTACGAGGTCTTTGATCCATGTCAAGGCATGGTACGTAGGAACATCCATGAGGTTCAAGCCCATCCCTCATAGAACCAAGGTCCACCTTCACGTCGGTTCGCTGATGACATCCATCGGACCAAGGTCCACCTTCACATTGGTTCGCTGACGACATTCATCAGACCAAGGTCCACCTTCACGTTGGTTCACTGACGACATCCATCGGGCCAAGGTCTACCTTCACGTCGGTTCGCCGACGAAGCCCCTCTGAACTATGTGGTCTTTGATCCATGTCACGACATGGTACTTAGGAATCCTCCACGAGGTCCAAGCCCACCACCACTAGGACCCTCCTAGTCCTCCCCGTTCACGCCATTTCGTTGATGATGCCCATCAGACCAAAGTCCACCCTCATGCCGGTTCACCGGCACCATCCCAAACTACGCGGACTTTGATTCTCTGCCCCAAGGATACGTAGGAAGCCTCTTCAAGGCTCAAGCCCAACATCACCGTCACCCTTGCAACGGTTCTTTGCCATTCACCCCTCCACTTCATTCGTTCATCCATCATACACCCTGATTCTCGTTCGGACCGTCATATCCCGGTGAGACCATGTCGGAATGCTCCTCTTCACAACCGCTCATGGGTTGGTCCCGGTATTGGCACCCCCTCAAGGGAAATCCCTCAATCCGATATATTCTAGCCAATTCTCCGATCGGGCTGATCTATCTCCACTGGACGTTAAACTCGCGGTGTACCCTGTGTTAAACACGAGAAGCTGAGGAAAACCTCAGATATGCATCTACGGCATATAGTTCCCCGCGCACGATGTGGGATGCCTTAGGCTTCCACGCCCTCGAGAAGCCCTGTGACCAGGGATAATAGACAGACATTTCAGGTCCCTGGTATCCAGACACGCTACTGATGCCTCAACGTGACTACTCCCCCAACTGAAGGTTACTGCCCTGACCGGACCCTTTGGAATGTCCCGACAGAAGTAGTGTAATTAACCAGCATCCATGGAAACATGGCACTAGGAAGAGTTTCACGAACAACGTATTAAATCTATGAGGGAGACCCGGACTAGGTGACGAGTTCTGAGGAGGAATCCACAGAATGAAGAACCGACATCCCATCATCCCGTTTCGATCAAGGAGAAGATGTCCTTGAATAAGGAGCGAATGCTGCCCGCCTTTGGAAAGCGGGAATACGGGGCAACAGGCAGTGTGTCCTCCACAGACGGATGCGTGCGCCCCGGCGAAAGCGTCGGAAACAGAAATGGTGAACCCGACGTGAATTTCTTCTCCTCAATGTGGATATTAGTAGCGTTCGAGACACCAGTAGATTGACGTGTCACCGGATCCAAATATCTGGTGCCTAGTCTCGCCAAGCAAATAACGGGCATGTCGTGAAACTCACCGGAAGTCGGGGTAGTAGAACGTGGGGCACTCCGTTCTACAACGTGTTGGCATGGATCCTTCTTACAGACGTGGAGAATGGAAGGATGCTGGGGAACTGGTTGTCAGTCCTTTTCCTCTCAGTGCTGATGAGTTGATCCCTTCATTTCTCAGGAACCAGGTTGCTGTTACAGAGACACGATCACCGCCCGCTCGCCTACGCCGGGGCAGGGGAAACACAGCCACAGCCACCTCGCATGGCGCCGCTACCGCCACAACTGCCGCCACATTGAGAAATACGGGGCGCGCACGTCCCCTTTCCCCATCAGAGGTCATCCATCGCTGGGTGATCAACAATCTCGTACACAGGTACGAGGAGGAAGGGGTCATCCCAACTCGGGATATGGCCCTCTTGGACCTGGAGGCCTCTAGGCCCCACCGTCAACGACGCCCTAATAGGACGCGCAGGGAGCCCCTGCTCCCCACTCCAACGTTCAACCGTTTCGGGAGCCTATACCCAGAACGCCCTGACGACTCCTTGACTTATGCTGACGAGGCGGGTGCTGTCTGGCTCAGCCCACTTAGGGTCCCGACCCAAGGGCTCCAGGAAAGAGATCTTGCCCGGCCGCGTCAGCGCCGCTGTCCGACTCCGCAGGAAGAGCAGGCGGGCCATGCCCCTGCACCACCTGCACCAGCTCACCTGACCCGACATCAGCGCCGGGCCCGGGCTGAGGACGCTCGCCCAGGTGCGTCAACGTCAACAGCTACAGTGGACTGATCCACCGCCGACGTGCATCATGGGGCCCCTGCATACACTGAGTAAGGGCACTCCTTCACCCAGCCAGGATCGATACCCCAACCGCCCCACGGGCAGGCTGGGTTGACTCTCCGAGTTGCAGGCCTGAGTGGTGATCGTCGCGAACAAACCCACAGTGATGTCACCTCGTACGGAGGCCCTCCCCGTACCACTACTCCATAGAGTGAGGGCCTTCCCCGCTCCGAAGCTCGTTATGGAGGTATGCCTCGTGTTACCCCCATCTCGAAGGAAGACCTACCCCACGGCAGTGACGCTCAGTGCGGAAACCTTTCCCGCGCCCACTATACAGGGTATAGAGTCCATTCCCCTACCCCTAACTGCTGATCTGAAGGCACCGTCCATTCGGTCCTTCTCCAATGTGGGGGCCCTCCCTACGTCCTCTCCGCAACCGGCGAAGGTCCTCCACGCCCCAGCAACTTGGGGAGTGAAGGTCAGCCTCGCCCCGCCCGCATCGACCATGTAGGTCCTCCCCTTGCTCCTGCTGGTTCCAAAAGAGGCTCCGCCCACATGGGTGCTGTCCATGGAGGTTCCCCCCTTGTACCCTTCGACATTTTCCCTGGTGCCCCTCGCACTTCGGCTATCTCGAGTGGGGGCCCTCTCCGTCATGGTGCCAGCTCCGCCCTGAGGCTACCTATTGGGGATCAACCCTGTCCCGAAGAGCCACCCCGGGGCAAGAGAATGGGTCATCTCCGCCACAAGAAGAGTCTTGTGAAGTCCCGGGTGGAGATCAAACCTGCCCGCTTCTCCGACTCATAAGCAGAATGCGACTCAGCGATGAAACCTTCTCCCCGCTCCTCTGTATCAAGGACTGGGGCAGGAACCAGGCTCGTTAGCCTCATTATCCTGGAATATAAGGTCCACCAGATTCCCATCTCTCTCCGAAGGTACATCCAAGAGGAAGAAGTCTTGGGAATTCCGCAGTTCTCGACTGCGCAATCACCACCATTGTCACTAGAAGCGCCCTCTACCTCTACCTGAGATCACGGAGAGCTATTTTGGGGTTCAACGGTGGTAGAGCGACGGCATGACCTGTCGCCAGTATCCGTGACTCCTATGCCGGAAGCTGTGGTTATCATCCCATCGTACCGTGACATCGTGGCCAGGTCACCTCACTCTTTAGAGGATGGCCCGGAATTCAGCGGCCAGTCATCTCGTTCGTCGTATTCTCCGCTGCCGAGTTTACTATCCCAGAGGTCTGCCTCGGTACC
The DNA here is from genome assembly GCA_963277665.1 of Viscum album. Taxonomy (NCBI): domain Eukaryota; kingdom Viridiplantae; phylum Streptophyta; class Magnoliopsida; order Santalales; family Viscaceae; genus Viscum; species Viscum album. The sequence goes on along the minus strand of OY728136.1, from coordinate 100,730,139 downwards.
GCTACCGTTCCCTCAGCCACCACCGGTTGACGATTGGGGAAATACAGGGCTAGAACCCAAGTCCGAACCCAGGAGCTTCTGGAGTATTCTCGCAGCGGATCACTTCCCGGAGAAATTCTGGCTGACGGCAGCGCTGAACTTTCGCGCACCAGAGTCCCTTACCCCTAAAGAAGCGGGGTGCTTTTTTCGAACCCTATGGGCGACACACTTCCGCCTTCGTTACGAGCGGGTGGAATACCCCAAGAGTCGAGAGCACTTCAAAGAAATCGGCGAGCAATGCCACCTGATAGATTTGGCCGCACTCCTTGTGGCCCAGCACCCTGAGTCGCTAGGCCGCCAGAGCACCCTTCAACGGAAATGTGTTCAGAGTTTCATAGTACTCCGCAGAATCGTCAGGGAAGCTACCCCCCATGTGCAAGTCTGTGGTTGGGGACACTATTCTGCTCTCCTCTTCGACCCTATCCGACGACAGCCCGATTCGTTATGTGACATCGAGGACATGCCCTCAAGAGGGTTCGCGGTCCACATGGCTGACGTAGTGGACAAGGAAGAAAACCTTGAATTCCTTGATGGAGACTTACCCCCCGAGGGCGTACCGCCACTACTGGACCCATCAGGGAGGGTTACCCGTCAGCATAGGAACCTGCTAGGCCTCCCCGTACCCACCGAGTTGCTGGTACTCGGGCGAAATACCGGAAAGGGTAAGGAGCACGTCGGAACTATCAAGCACCTAGAACCGTCTGCCTCTGTGCAGAAAATGGATGACGATCCCAAGAAGGTCACGTTACGCCAGCAGATTTCTGAGCAGAAGAGGCTGGTTGACGAACTCTTGGCTGAGCGCGCTGCAGAGCGGCGACCCGACTATGGTAATCCCAGGACGAGGCAGTAGGGGTAGGAACAATTTCCCCCCAGTGAGATGCCTCCGGAAAACCCTGATCATGCTACTTCCATGGACAGGTCAGAAGCTGGAACTTATGGTAAGAGGGGGCGATACGTCTCGCCAACCCCCCCCCCCCCCCCCCCGAGCGATAGGGCAATCTGAAGAATCCAGTCCGGGTTCCCCTAGTCACCCCATAGGTCATTCTGCCAGTTGATCCACGAGCTGCTGAAGCCATCTACAGTGTTGAGGAACCTGGAAACGCACTTGTGATTAGGGATCCTCGTCAAGACAGGGACCCCCACCCGGATGATCTTATAGCGGCACTCACAGCCCGCCTCGAAGCATTGGAAATGCGGCAGGTAGCGGTCCCACCGGATGGCAAGCCGTATCCAGTGTGGGTGGATGATATGCCCGCACCCCCGGGTTTTGGGAAACCCAATTTCTCGCCCTTCAATGGGACAGGAGACCCGCCGTAGCACTTGGCACATTTTTCTTCCAGCTGTGGCCCCATGCTGGGGACCCCGGCTCAGCAAGAAGCCCCCAAGCTTTGATGTTTCATACAGACATTGGAAGGTCCAGCATTCGTCTGGTACAGCCAGCTCCCTATCGGATTGGTGATCGGTTGGGAGGATCTCCGCCGGTAGTTCCTATACCAGTTCAACTCCACCACGTGGAAGACTAGCATTGCATAACTCTTTAAGTGCAAGCAAAGGCCTGATGAGCGAGTCACAGATTTCATCGCCTCGTGGAAGGGACTTACATATTCCCTCGATATGCCACTGACTCAGAAACAATTACTGAAGATGTGTGTGGGGAACATCAAGACAGAGCTGGTACCCTCCCTAATTACCTAGAACTACCCTGGAGGGTTCAGAGATTTCTCAGATAAGGCTCAGCACCTTGAGGAAGCTCTGCAACAGGCTAGTCAGGCACGTTTGTTGCCCCCTATGATCCCAGCCAGGTGGACCGCCTGGGCTGAACCCGCCGCGGTGGCCCAAATAGAAGCCCCTAGGCAGCTGGAATTACTACCAGCGGCACCGTCCCCGCAACCCCGCAGAGGTCCTCCACCTTAAGCACAGGCTCCCGCCAAGCAGCGACCGCCTCAGAATCGACAGGTTCCCCCGCGCAATGCGCCACCGCCACCCAGGCGAGACAATCAGGCACCGCCTCCTCGGCAGGCCCCTCCGGCCCCTCGTCAGGGCCAGGCCCCCAGGGCCCCCTATCCGGAAAGAAGGCACCAGACTTATTCATTTAACAAAAATCAGGTCCCTGGCTACTTCCTAAGTGCTCTAGAGCAAAGGATTGTGCGCCTGCCCGAGTGCAGAAGGTCGGCAGAGGCGCATCTCACCGATCACCCCAATTACTGTCCTTATCATCGGATTCTGGGGCACACCCTCAAGAAATGATATGTGTTTAAAGACTGGTTTCAAGACCTGGTCAACAACAACATAGTCAGGCTGAGCCCGACACCATCACAAGTGGTGGGTGTCTTTGCAGGATTAGAGATCGGCAGCGACAGCGAAGGCGAGTGGCAGCAGGTTCCCAGTCGCAGGTCCCAGAAATACGACGACTGGATGGCTAGAAAAACCGTCGTTCATGCCCATGGTATCATCTGGGCACTCCTGAAGCAGCCAGAACCTTCAGAAGAAGTAGTCGGTACCTCTGCATCATCTTCACAGCTGACCACTTCCCAAAAGGGCAAGCAGTGACGACGCAAGAAGAAGCAACGCGCTCCGCCAGAGCCGTCTTCATCCTGCACTCTCGGCGACTTTATGCCCCCTGAACTGGGGATTCCTCCCAGAATCCGCCTGGTGGTGGATGACTCCTTGAGTGACAGTCAGGGGTACGCTTTGGTTAACATCGTGGAGATGTTAAAGCCCTATATGACTCCCGACGAGGGGGAACGCCAGAAGAACCTTCCCAATGTTTCCAGCCGACGTCAACGTCAGCGGAATTGCAACCGCGCCGGTCATCGAGGTAAATCAACAGGCACTTTCAGCCAAGCCATGCACTGTACTGAGACCAGACAGCAGGCTCAGTGTAGAGCTCAGCATGCGCGACCCCATCTAACGCCCTCGGCTCTACCTCCACCGTCGTTCGTGCTACTAGATCAGGGAGAGTTGCCTCGTTTGTATCACAATCAGTCTTGCCCAGCTACAGTCCAGCCTCCGCTATCCAATCCTAGTCTGGTGACTACTCTCCAGGCTTGAACCAGTAGGCAGCAGGATGCACCCAGTACTAGCCGATCGCCGGTTCAACCGGCAGGACCCACTATACCTCCAACTGCCGAACGACCTCTTGTAGACAGAGGTTCGTGTTTGGAACGAAAGTATGATGTCCTGAAGCACCTGGACGGCATTCTGGTAAGGCTTTCTATCCTTGAGGCCCTTCTCCTGTCATCTGAAATGTGTGAGGCACTTTCCGAGGCCCTAAGGAGCCCCCTACAGTTTGAGACGGAGGTAACAGCTGCAGAAGCCTTCCATACCGAGATGATTGAAAACGCTGAATGTCAGGTGGTTATCACGTTCTCTGGTGAAGATGAGAACCCTCCTATACAGGGGCACATTCGCCCGCTGTACATCACTGGCCACTTCAATGGTGTGGAAGTCTGCCGCTGCCTCGTTGACACGGGTTCCAAAATCAACCTAATTCCGACTCGGACGTTGTGAAAGCTGGGTCTGCCTAAAGGTGATTTAACTCCCTCTTACCTTTGAATCCAGGGGTACTACAGGACCGAGCAAACCCCAGTCGGCAAGATCCACCTGAAGACTCAGTTCGGTGGCTTAATTGCCAGTACAGAGTTCATGGTAGTCTCTCAGGACACCGCCTACAACGCGTTGATGGGTAGGCCATGGATCCATCTGCATGCAGCGGTCCCTTCGTCGTATCATCAGTGCCTCAAATACTCACTCAACGGTCGAGTAGGCGTGCTCCAAGGAGATGCGTCTCCTTTCGCCTCTTGTGAGGCCCGCTATCTGGATGCGGGTTATTACAAAAGTAAGGATAAGCAAATCTTAGTAAGTGATGATGAACTCGCCCCGGTCACAAGTGATCCCTGGGAAAGCATGGATGACGCCTACATCCTCCCGATCCACCGATTGTAGGCCACGACCCCCGACATGGGGCAATGTTTTTGTTGTTTCGGGTACACAAGGAAGGCATGTTCCCGTGTCCAAGCGACGGAAGAAAATTAGCTCGTACTCCTACATCAACCAGGCTCAGGTGATCCCGAAACCTCCTACCCCTGTACGGTACCGGAATGTCAAGCTTATGACAACGGGGGTACGCTATATGTGTCTCTTCCGTCGGGCTGGAATCCACCGACTCAGGCCGACACGTCACCACTGCTTCGATATCATCAAACGTGGCCCCTTAGGCTGACGGCCAGATGGGATAGGGTCGACTGCCTTCATTGTTATGGTCTCGATGGTGATTAAGTCTCCTGATATGATGACCACTTATGCCCAAGCCTTCACCAGTTTCCCCTAAGTTTTTGATAGCCCAGAAGTATCTACCGTCGCGGGAAATCCCCCCATGGGTGGAGAGGAAGACCTGGAGGATGCTCCCCCAACCTTTGAGGAAGGCGTCTCTACCATGGTTGATGAACTGGTACAGGTGAACCTTGGTAGCAAGGCAGATCCGAAACCCACATTGATCAGTGCAGCCATGTCCCCCGAGGAGCGGCAGGAGTACGTAGACTTCCTCAAACAACATCGTGATGTGTTTTCTTGGAGTTACAATGAGATGCCAGGACTAGATCCCTAGGTAGCCGTTCACCATCTGGGCCTCCCGAAAAACCATCGTGGATTTAAGAAGCCTCCCAGGAAGATGCACGCTTCTCATGGTGCTATGGTTGAGGCCGAAGTTGACAAGCTTATCAAAGCCAACTTCATCAAGGAAGTCCAGTACCCCAAGTGGCTTGCCAACATTGTGCCAGTTAGGAAGAAGAATGGGCAGATCAGAGTCTTCATTGACTTCCGCGACCTTAATCGTCACTGCCCAAAGGATGACTTCCCACTCCTGGTGATGGAGTTATTGATTGACGCCACAGCCGGGTTCCAAGCTCTCTCTTTCATGGACGGGTATTCCAGGTACAACCAGATCCAGATGGCCCCCGAAGACGAGGATTCCACGGCCTTCAAGGCTCCCCAAGGTACCTTTTGCTACCAGGTTATGCCATTTGGTTTGAAAAATGTAGGTGCCACTTATCAGAGGGTCTTGCACAGCATATTCAAGCCGATTCTCGGAATGTTGGTGGAATGCTACATAGATGACCTAGTGGTCAAATCATGTCAGCGCCAGGACCATCTCAAAGACCTCGAGAAGGTGTTCGGTTTCCTCCGTTCCCGTCACCTGAAGATGAACCCATTGAAGTGTGCCTTCGGGTTCACCTCTGGGAAGTTTCTGGGCTTTGTTGTTATATACCGAGGCATCGAGATCGACCTAGAGAAAATCAAGGCCATCAGCCAAATGCCTCCCCCGAGCAACATTCGGGAACTTCGAGGCCTCCAAGGCCACTTATCCTATATACATCGATTCATCGCGAATCTGGCTGGCAAGTGTAAGCCCTGTTCCCGACTCATGAAGAAGGGTGCCGCCTACGAATGGGATGAGGAGTGTCGGACCGCCTTCAAGGAAATCAAGCAGTATCTGCTACAACCTCCGGTTTTGATGTCACCTGTCTTCGGAAAGCCGCTGATCCTTTACGTGATCGCCCTGGAAAGATCCATCGGTGCACTGCTCGCCCAGAAGAATAACGAGGGTACTGAGAACAGTCTCTACTATCTCAGCCGCATGCTTCTCGATACGGAGGTCAGATACTCCTCTATCAAAAAGAGCTGCCTTGCGCTCGTATTCACCGTGCAGAAGTTGCGACATTACCTGCAGCACCATGAGGTGCAATTGGTGTCCCGGGTAGATCCACTGAAGTACATATTGAACCGCCCCATGCTGACTGGACGACTAGCACGTTGGGTAGTGATTCTCCAGCAGTTTGATATCAGGTTTGTACCTCAGAAGGCCATTAAGGGACAGGCGCTGGCAGACTTTTTAGCTGCCCATCCAACCTCCGCAGATCAATCCCTGGACCTGGATTTTCTTGATGAGATGATCCTCTCAGTCGATCATGTCGTCCCGTGTTGGAAAATTCATTTTGACGGCGCCTCCCGGAGCCCCACCGGTAGGAGGCTCAACGATCCTAAGCTCAACGGAGTGGGCCTGGGTATTGTCTTCATTACGTCGGTGCAAGCCATCCTTCCATACTCGTTCTTGTTGTCAGAAATTTGTACGAACAACGAGGCAGAGTACCGGGCTCTCATCACCGGTCTCAAGTTGGCCCTTGAGATCCATGTGCCCCTTCTACATGTGAAAGGAGATTCTAAGCTGGTAATCAAACAGGTTAATGGTGACTACGTCGTCAGGAATCCAGAGCTTGTACCATTGCTGGAGTACACCCTCTGCCTAATGGCCCAGTTCTCTTCTCGACCAGAGGTTACCCATGTCCCACGGTCACAGAACGGTCAAGCAGACGTCTTGGCTGGCTTAGCCGCGTCGCTCGCAGAACCCGAGCAAGATGATTTGATCATACATGTGGCACATCGGAGAGTCATTGCCCCCGTCACCCAAGAGGACAATGATGCCCTGTGGGTAAGTCATCTCACCACCGGACCCTCTACGTTAGAGGTCCCAGGTTCGTCAGACACAGTGGTTGAAGCCACTTCCGACTGGAGGGCACCTTTTGTCGAGTATCTCCAAAATGGTCGCCTCCCGGATGACCGGGCCGAGCGCGAGTGAATCTGACGCCGCGTGCTACAATTTACCCTCCAGAGCGGCCCCAGTCTTGAACAGATCCTCTATAAGCGGATCTTTGATGGCGTCCTCCTCCGTTGCATTAAAGGAGTAGAGATTCCTCAAGTTATGCAAGAGGTTCACGTCGGTTTCTGTGGTTCCCATTAAGCTGGGTCGAAGCTGTCCCATCAAATCCGGAGGTTGGGGTACTTCTGGCCCTCTATGATCGATGATTGTATTGGGTATGCCAAGAGATGCCATGCATGCCAAGTTCATGCCAACTTCCTACATCGGCCGCCAGAGGCCCTCCACCCCACCAAGTACTCTTGGCCATTTGCGGTATGGGGACTTGATGTAGTGGGACCGTATCCACCGGCAACAGCTCGCCAGTGTAGGTTCATCCTAACTGCTATAGATTTCTTCTCCAAGTGGGCAGAGGCAGTTCCACACAAAGAGGTCAAGGCCCATTCCATCGTTGACTTTGTGAGCTCCAATATTATCCATGGTTTGGGGTCCCTCACGCCGTCCTCACCGATAACAACACCAACTTCCAAGCAGCTAAACTGAAGAAATTGTACACCAAGTACGACATCCGTTCAAACCATACCTCTCACTACCACGCGCAGGCAAACGGACAGATCGAGGCATTCAACAAAACCCTCTGTAACATTCTGCAAAAGATGGTTGGTCAGAACAAGAAAAGTTGGCCGGACAAGCTCCCCAACACCCTCTGGGCTTACCGGACGACGACTTGCAACTCTACCCAGGTGACCCCATATTCCCTGGTGTATGGAGCTGAGGTCGTCCTACCCATTGAGATCCAGCTGCCATCGTTACGTACTGCAGTCTATGATCACCAGACATCAGATGAGGTAGTCGAGATCCGTCTAGCTGAATTAGAAGCGCTGGATGAGAACCGGCTTCGTGCCCTGCACAATCTGGAAAGGCATCAGGATAAGATAGAGAGGGCCTTCAACAAGAAGGTTCGTCTCTGTTCTTTTCTACAGGGCGACCTAGTATTGGCCCTTCAATCACCAATGATTCCCGGTAGGAAACCGCCCAAGTTAGAACCCAAATGGGAAGGGCCTTATATCATCCGTAAGGTTTACCCCAACGGAGCATACTTCTTGGTGACCACGGATGGAGAGCGCATAACTCCTCCCACCAAAGCCAAGTTCCTCAAGCGATACTTTGCCTAGGGCAAGAGGGTCCTGCACGACCTTAAACTGTATCTTGGTCCTGCACGACCTTAAACTGCATCTTGGTCCTCCATGACTTTAAACAGCATGGCAGGGTCCCGCATGACCTTAAACTGCACGTTATGGTCCAACATGACCTTAAACTGAAAGGTCCTGCACGACCTTAAACTGCATCTTCGTCCTGCAAGACTATAAACTGCACAATGGTCCGAGTTCTATGACCTTAAACTAAGATCTCCCCCTGTCCTTACTGCAAGACGTTAAACTGCAAGCCAGTCAGTCCTTCCTGACCGAGGCTCAGCCTCAGGCCCCTCAGCCTCCTCGGACCCACGACCCCCGTCTTCACCACGAGACGTTAAACCACAAGCTGGTCAGGTCTCCCTGACCGCGGTCCGGCCTCAGGCCCCTTGGTTATCCCCGACCTACCCTCTTGAGGGATTGTACGGTATGGTGTGGGATTACGTCCTCATTCACGTCGGATTGCTTGCCATACCATACATATCCCCAAATGAGATGCATCCTTGTCCCGCATGACACTAAACTGCATCTCAAGAACTACGTGTGGCTTGATTCTCATCTTGATGGGATACATAGGAACGCTCGGACGCCTCGTCTTGAGCCCAGCCCCTAGCTTTTCTCTTCCACTATCCCCCCCTGGGAATTGTTTCCTTGGAGGATCTTTGTGTAGCAGGGAGTAGGTTTTCTTAGCCCGCTCATACAACCCCGCTCACACAAGGATTGTAAGGGTCGCACCATGTGCCCACTCCCGTTCTTCTATCCACTACGGGAAAAATGGGTATTTGCGACAGGTTATTTGCGACGGGATTTATTCCCGTCGCAAATAGCCCCGTTAAAAACTTATTTGCGACGGGGGTATTTGCCCGTCGCAAATAAGTAGCCTTTTGCGACGGGATTGCTTTCCCCGTCGTAAAAGAACTGGCGCGCGTTGCGCGCCAAATCGCGGGAAACATATTTGCAATGGGGGAATATTCCCGTCGCAAATAACTGGCGGCGGTAAAAGGTATTTGCGACGAGAATATTCCCCCGCCGCAAATAGTATGTCGGCAGGTGGTTATTTGCGACGGGACCCGTCGCAAATAACTATTTAACCGTTGACCGTAATAAATGATGGCTAAGGTATTTGCGACGGGCACCGTCGCAAATAATATTATTTGCGACGGGTATCCCGTCGCAAATGGACCCGTCGCAAATAATCTAACCTATAAATACCCCCATCTGTTTTTTTCAAATCATTCTCAAACTCCATCTTCTTCTTCTCTCAAAATTCTATTTCTAAAGTTCAGTTTTTCTCAAGTTTAATTTTTCTCTTCGGAGTTGATATTGAAGTTTTGAAGAACGATCAGAGATCAACCTCAGATCAATTTTCAAGGAATTTATGTTCATTTTAATTTAATATTTATTTTAAATTTTTTATTAGTTTCAATTATTTTTAATTAGTTGTAATTTAATTATGTTTACATTTTTTGTTACTTAATAAATTTAAATTATTAGTATTGTTCATAGTTAATGGTAATTAGGAATAATTAGTAATAATTTTTAATAATTAAGAATAAATATTAATAATTAGTAATAAATACCAATAATTAGGAATAATAACATTATTACATTATTATTATATTTTATTATTAATATTAAAATAATATAATTTTTTATATATATACAATTCTCTTTTCATCTGTGTGTTTGTTGTCTCCACATGTATTATTTGTATGTGGAGATAGAAAACACACAGATGAAAGGAGAATTGTATATAATATAGAAAATTATATTATTTTAATATTAATAATAAAATATACTAATAATGTTATTATTCCTAATTATTGGTAATTATTCCTAATTATTGGTAATTATTCATATAATTACTAATAATTAGGAATAGTTACCAATAATTATCAATAATTACCAATAATTATCAATAATTAGGAATAATTAGTAATAATTAGTAATAATTACCAATAATTAGTAATAATTACCGATAATTAGTAATACTTACAAATAATTAGTAATAATTACCAATAATTAGTAATAATTACCAATAATTAGTAATAATTAGTAATAATTATTAATAATTATCAATAATTAGTAATAATTAGTAATAATTACTAATAATTACCTCTAATTAGTAATAATTAGGAATAATTAGCAATAATTAGCAATAATTAGCAATAATTAGCAATAATTAGTAATAATTAGTAATAATTAGTAATAATTAGTAATAATTAGTAATAATTAGTAATAATTAGTAATAATTAGTAATAATTAGTAATAATTAGTAATAATTAGGAATAATTAACACTAATTAGTAATAATTACCAATAATTAGTAATAATTACCAATAATTAACAATAATTACCGATAATTACCAATAATTAGGAATAATTACCAATAATAAGGAATAATTACCAATATTTAGGAATAATTACCAATAATTAGGAATAATTACCAATAATTAGGAATAATTACCAATAATTAGGAATAATTACCAATAATTACCAATAATTAGGAATAATTACCAATAATTAGTAATAATTACCGATAATTAGTAATAATTACCGATAATTAGTAATAATTACCGATAATTAGTAATAATTACCGATAATTAGTAATAATTACCGATAATTAGTAATAATTACCGCTAATTAGTAATAATTACCGATAATTAGTAATAATTATCGATAATTGGTAATAATTACTGATAATTAGTAATAATTACCGATAATTAGTAATAATTAGTCATAATTACCAATAATTATCAATAATTACCAATAATTACCAATAATTACCGATAATTACCAATAATTACCAATAATTACCAATAATTATCAATAATTAGTAATAATTACCGATAATTAGTAATAATTACCGATAAATAGTAATAATTACTGATAATTAGTAATAATTACCAATAATTAGTAATAATTATCAATAAATAGGAATAATTACCAATAATTACCCATAATTACCGATAATTACCAATAATTAGGAATAATTACCAATAATTAGTAATAATTACCAATAATTAGGAATAATTACCAATAATTAGGATAATTACCAATAATTAGGATAATTATCAATAATTACCAATAATTACCAATAATTACCAATAATTACCAATAATTAGTAATAATTACCAATAATTAGTAATACTTAACAATAATTAGTAATAATTACCAATAATTAGTAATAATTAGTAATAATTAGAAATAATTACCAATAATTAGTAATAATTAGTAATAATTACTAATAATTAGTAATAATTAGTAATAATTAGTAATAATTAGTAATAATTACCAATAATTAGTAATAATTAGTAATAATTAGTAATAATTACCAATAATTAGTAATAATTACCAATATTTAGTAATAATTACCAATAATTAGTAATAATTACCAATAATTAGTATGAATTACCAATAATTAGTAATAATTATCAATAATTACCAATAATTAGTATTAATTAGTAATAATTAGTAATAATTACCAATAATTTGTTATAATTAGTAATAATTAGTAATAATTACCAATAATTAGTAATAATTACCAATAATTAGTAATAATTAACAATAATTAGTAATAATTACCAATAATTAAAAATAACTACCGATAATTACCAATAATTACTAATATTTACCAATAATTACTACGAATTACCAATAATTAGTAATAATTACCAATAATTAGTAATAATTACCAATAATTAGGGATGGAGTTTCCTCCACCACCATCTGCAGATCCCCCCCTCCCCCCCCCCCGTCCTTCAGATTAGAGTTTGTTTTTATGTTAAAAAATTTGTGAAATCAAAATATGATTTTTTTTCTATTCGTAGTTTCTGTCTCATTATAAAATATTAATAATATTATATTTTTAAATAACAATATTAATATTAATAATAATATTATTTATATTTTATAATATTAAATTTTATATATATATTAAAATTTTATAATATTATAATTTAATTATATTTTTTTGTAATACTTGAATTATTTTAATATTTGAATGTAAAATAATTCTATTATTTTTATATTAATTAAAATAAATTATTAATATTTTTTTTCTTTATGAATTATAATTCTAATATTATTATATTAATTAAATCATTTATTAATATTCTATTATTTTTTATTTTTGAATTATAATTCTATTATTATTATATTAATTAAAATAATTTATTATTTTTATTTGTGAATTATAATTCTATTATTATATTAATTAAAATCATTTATTAATATTTCATTATTTTTTATTTTTGAATTATAATTGGATTATTATTATATTAATTAAAATAATTTATTAATAATTTATTTTTTTTATTTTTTTTATATTATTTGCGACGGGATACTATGCCCGTCGCAAATAGTATTATTATTATATGCATTAAAATAATTTATTGATAGTTTTTTATTTTTTTTAAAAAATAGTTTACTGCGATGGGACCCATCGCAAAAACTATTTGCGACGGGACCCGTCGCAAATAGTTTTTGAAAAGTTTTTTACAAATATACAAAGTACTATTTGCGACGGGGATTCTTCCCATCGCGGAAAAAGGCTTTAGCGACGGGCCCGTCGCAAATAATTGTTGTTGCGACATCGTTTTCAGCAACGGGTCATTTGCGACGGGCCCCCGTCGCAAAAAGCCATTTGCGACGGGATCCCGTCACAAATGACCCGTTGCAAATACATGTTTTTCTAGTAGTGATCCTCCCCCGTCCTCACCGCATGACGCTAAACCGCATGGCCTTCAAGAACTACGTGTGGCTTGATTCCCATCCTAATGGGATATGTAGGAACACCCGGGCATTTCGTCCGTTGGCCCAGCCTGAAAGCCAAAATCTTCCCCTCAGGTCAAGACATATGGCAGGGTGCACACTTTTTCCCCAACTCACGTCGAGAAAGCCTCGACCTGGCTACACGTCACCCCTGGAGATGTTCGCCCATTTTGTGGATGGATACAGCTATGCTTCACCCACTCCTTGACTGGGATTCCATCATTTTTCACACCCGGAGGGACCCCCAAGAACGGCCTGGATACTACGCCCAAGGGCTCTTCTACCGATACGGGCCAATGACCCCGAGGGTTTTCAAGCAACAAGCCGATACAAGTCCCGCGTTGCGAATTTGGTCAACGGTCGACGCACATTTGTTGCTCCCATATCAAGTCACCATAGGAACGATGAGTTTCGAATATGGCCAACAGTGTCCTGGATCTTCAGGTCCACCGTGAGATGTCCCAAACATCGAGTGAAGTGATTCATTATACCCCATCCTGAAGTGACAAACTTCCCCCCGGGTGGTGCTAGCGGTTGGGCCCACGGCACCGATTCTCTTATAGGGGTGTATGGTGTTGTGTGAGACTATGTCCTCATTTACGTAGGGATCAGGTACCATGCCGTACGCCTTCCCTTATGAGGCCCAGCCTCAGGGCCCTTGGCCTCCTCGGGTCCCCAGCCCCCGTCCTCATATAAGACATTAAACTGCAAGCCAGTCAGGCCTTCCTGACTGATGCCTGACCTTAGGCCCCCTAGCCTTCTCGGGCCCCTCCGCCCAACCTCTTACTAGGGGTGTACAGCGTGGTGTGGGACTATGTCCTCATTTACGTAGGGATCATGTACCATGATGTACGCCTTCCCTTACGAGGCCCAGCCTCAGGCCCCTTGACCTTTTCGGGCCTCGGCCCCCATCCTCACTGCAAGACGTTAAACTGCAAGCAGGTCAGGCCTTCCAGACCAATGACTAACTATCAGGCCCCTTGGCCTTTTCGGGCCCCTGCCCAGGTCTTCTCTTATAGGAGTGTATGGTGTGGCATGAGATTATTTTCTCATTCACGTCGGTTTATTCTCCATACCGTACACCTCCCTTGTTTGGAGGTATATTACTCTCCCCTCGTCCTGTATGACATTAAACTACATCTGGAGAACTACGTGTGTCTTGATTCCCATCCTCATGGGATACGTAGGACCACCTGAATGTCTAGGATTCGGGTCCAGCCCCATCTCTCGAGAATCGTCATCCCACCTTGGCCCCTTGGTCTACCCTTCCTCCATGATAGGATTATATGGTGTGGTGTGGGATTATTTCCTCATTCACGTCAATCTTGTAATGACCACGCCATGTACCTCTCCCTCCTGAGCTATTTCGTTGATCCCTTTTCGGCGGGTCACCAATGTGCCTAAGAGCACTCTGGTTTATTACATGGAATGTCAAGCTCTACTCAGACACGTCCGCACCCGCTTTCCAGGCTTTGGGTATCCCTGCATTAGGGATTCCATCAACTTTCACACCCGGAGGGAACCCCAAGAACGGCCTGGATACTACGCCCAAGGGATCTCCTACCGTTACGGGCCAACTCCCCCGAGGGTTTCGGACAACAAATCGATAAAATCCCGCGTTGCGAATATGGTCATCGGTTGATGCTCGTTTTTTGTTCCCACCTCATGCTAATGCGATGTGGACGCTACATTTCTACCATGGTTAACAGTTTTACTCTATCACCACGCCAATACATTAAGCGCAAAATGTCGGGTACACAATTCACACCCTTCATCACTTTATCGTGTCCAAGTAGAGTCTTGGAACTCTCGGTACTTTTCCTCTATGCACGTCTGCGCGTTGGGGAAACAAACCACGTCAAAGGTGTCCTTCGGGTCTCTCTTTGCCGACTCCCTTCTGATGGACTCCCCAAGTATTGCGATGAGGATTTCCCCCCTTGTTTCCCACACCGAGTTTAACTCACGTGGGCTTAGGGATCGGGTTGCCGTCTGCGCTAACTTGGTAGGTTGTTACCATTCATCGTCCGACCTCTAAGACCATAAACTAAGATCCATCCAGAACTACGTTCATTTTGATTCCCATCCTCATGGGATACGTAGGACCACCCAGACCCCCTGTCTTTGGGTCCAGCTTGAGTTCAGCTAATTCTCCTCTTTGGTCCTGCCATTGGGACCCCGACTACGGGACTGCGTGGCGTAGTGCGGGATTATGTCCTCATTCACGTTGGGTTTTCAATAGCTGCACCACGCGCACCCCCATTCTAAGAGTTAGCCCTCGTATTCCTTGTCCCGCATGACATTAAAAGGCACCCTTCAGAACTAAGTTCAGTTTGATTCCCATCCTCATGGGATACGTAGGACCACCCGGACACCCTGTCTTCGGGTACAACCTATTTAGGGAGCCAGTCTCTCCCCCTGTTTCACCTCTTACCTCTATATAGGCCCCTCAGCCTAAGGTCTCCCTCTCCGATTGGCGTACAATGTGATGTGGGATCATGTCTCCATCAATTGTGTCTTTATAACACTACCCACGTTCCATGCCTAGCATCGTCTCTACTACGTCTGCGCTGCATGACAATAAAATGCATGCTTGGTCCTATCATACGACCCTAAACTGTGACAATATCGTCCTGGACGCACGACGAAAAACAGCACTGCATTGTGGTGACCTCGTTGTAGAGGACATCACGTTGGGTATTGGTCACGTGCCATGCCATTTTTCAACGCCTATCACGACTTGATCCTGGCGACACCACGGCTTACTACTGTAGGCCTGTCGCTTCAAAAAAAACCACTCACCTTAAAGAACAAACAAGATTTATCAAATTCCGCTTCTTTTAGTGCAAGGGCCACGCCCGCGCTCCCCTTTTCCCCTAGAACTGGTACCTTACCATGTCACCATTAAGAACTACATGAGGCTTGATTATCATCATAATGAGATATGTAGGAGCACCCGGGCACTTCCCCATAGGCCGAGCCTAACTTTCTTCTTTGGTCCCTTGACCTAAAACCTCTCCTAAGGGGGTCGTGCGTAGTGCGAGATTACGTCCTCATTCACGCCCGGTGTTTGAGTTACTCCACCATGTGTATCTTATGTCTCCTCCCATCCATGGTCCGAATTCTACGACCCTAAACTAAGATCCCCGTACAGGAAAGGACTCTTCTCCCCCTATCTAATACGTCTCGCTGTCGTATTCAGATGTGTTTCGACAAAGATCCCGAAGTGTGGGATTTTCATACGGACATTCCCTTCGTTCCATAACCCAGATTCGTGAGCTCACTATTTGGATCCTCATCCTCTTCCACATCCAAAAGGACCCTCAGACAACATGGATACTAGGCTTAAGGGATCTCCATGAATGCTGGACCTAAGGGCCCTCCAATCATTTCGGGCCAACGTCCCTATGGATATCTGACAACATTTGTGACATGGTCTCGTGTTTCAAACATGGTCAACAGTCAACCCTCATTTTTTTGTCCCCATTCTAGGCTAATGCGATATGGATGCTGGGTTTCCGCCACGGTCAACAGTTATCCTCCATCGTCATGCCGCCATTATCGTGATCTGAATCACGAGCGCCATGATTCACACATTTCCACTTCCTCATGTTCAAGTGGAATTCCATCATACTCTGCTCTTTCTCTTTGCGCATCTTGGTGCGCTAAATGACTGTGTTAGTTTCATTGGGTCAGTATTCACTGAGCGTCCCTTTTCCCTAACCTGCCCCTTTTTGTGTCGGGAAATTCCCACCACTACTTCTTGTTTCCCACACAGAGCACGACTCACGTGGGCTTAGTAGTTTTGGCGGGATGTGTACCAACACGGTCAGGCTTCTCATCCTCGTCCCGCATGACGTTAAACTGCACTCCCAGAACTACGTATGGCTTGATTCCCATCCTTATTGGGTACGTAGGAATGCCTGACCACTCTGCTTCGGGCCCAGCCTAATCCTCACTCTTGGTCCCTCGACCTGAAGAGTTTCCTCCAGGAGTACATGGTGTGATTTGGACTCCAATTCCTCATTCACGTCGGTTTCATATCTACTGCACCACACGTTCCCTGAGATCTTCCCTTTTATTCCACATCCTATCGTATGACGTTAAACTACAGGAGTCCATGTATCCTCGTCCCGCATGATGTTAAACTGCATCCCCAAAACTACGTATGGCTTGATTCCCATCCTTATGGGATACGTAGGGACACCCAGGAATTTCACCTAGGGTCCAGCCCCAGGAATCGCAAAATCCTGTTCCTCCCCATTTCCATCCCTCTGGCCTGACCCTCGGGGGGAACTATGTAGCTGCAATTTTTCCCTGAACAAGTTCAGGATGCCCCAAGATCCCATTGGGAAGAGGCAGACCCCCTCTCCAGGGAGGCCCTGTCCCAAAGAAGGAATGATCCAATATCAGACCAATGTGCCCATATGGCGTACTCCCACCATGGTGATGTAATTACATGAGTTTTGGATTCTATTTGGAAAAACCATCACTCCATATTCCACGCTTTGTGTGCCCCTTATTCGGACCCTCGTCCCCTTTCATGTCTAAAGGAACCCCCTAACGGCCTGGTCTCATGCCGCATCGGCTCACCTACCATCCTGGGCCAACGTCCCGGAAGACTGGTCATGTTTGGAAGGACCCCCTAACAGTATGGATGCTTGACCTAGGGTCCGCCAACTGTTCTGGGCAAACGTCCCGAAAGATTGACCAACAACATTTGTGATATGGTCCCGTGTTTCGAACATGGTCAACGGTCGACCCTCATTTTTTGTCCCCATTTCAGGCTAACGCAGTAAGGATACCGCTTCTCCTCCATGGTTAACAGTTGTTTCTTATTGTCACGTCATCCCCACAGTGTTCTGAAACTTGGGTGTCTTGATTCACACTTCCCATTTCCATCTATTTTGACCAATTTCAGCACCCCTGGCGTTGCACCGTTCGTGCATAAGAGCACGCTGAAGAAACGGTAATTCAGCTGTTCGGAAAAGTTCCTTCTCCGGTCAAGCCTCTCCCTTATTTTAGAAATCCGGACTGGTAATCTGAATCCCAGATTCCAGGTGCATGGTCTCCACTCCTATGATAGGTGGGACAAGAAGACAAATATCTCCTGTTTCTCACATCGGGCTCGACCCACGTGGGCTTGGGGAATTATGGACGAACATCCCGCAAACATTGTAGGGGTGTAATGAGGTGATTCAAATAGTGGAAATCATGCGCGCTACAGCATTATGGGAAGACGACATCCTCTGCCATGTCAATATGACGCAGGCGCTTCCTCGGAGCCTGAGTGGATATCCTACGAAATCCCCTCGGTGGCTGCCCCTCTGGATGGCCCTGCTCTTCCGGAATAACTGGATCCGCCGCTGCTGCCGCACCCTCGGCCGGTGCGGGTCTTGCCGCCATGGCAGCCCCGCCACCGCGAGGGTCCCTAGCTGCCCTCCGACCCCGACCTCGAGATAGAGGAGGTCCGCCGTCACCGACCCAAATAGTCGGCTGCTTCAACATCTCCCTTGGGTAAGCAGCCTCCCAACTAATGGCATACTCCCTCACCAATCCGAAGGCGGTGGTGGATGGAGGCAATGCAATCCGCATCTTCCCATATTCCCGTGTGAACATGAGCCACAGCTGCCTCATCACACACGGGTGCTCCTTGTGGTGCACCTCCCAGTAGACCTGCGGGGTCAGCCGCTGGAGGCACCGGAACTGCCTCATAAATCGATTCGGGGTGTACGGTTCGCAGAGGGGCTCACGATCTACTTGTGCCACCAAAACTCCACCTCTAAAGGACAGGAGGTAAGCCCGATGTTCTTCCGTTCCCCTCCCATCATCATTAAGTATCCCCGTCGGCAATGGGAAGGGGTGGAAATTAAACTCATCCGCCCTCCACACCCGATTCAGCACCATCGGCATGGATAGTTTGAACGGAAAGCTCCCAACCGCATTCAGGATGGAGGGGCGGAAATTTGATCATGGTGGCAAAATAGGGTTTGGATACTCATAAATCCCCATGATGTGCGCTGCGATCCACCCATACAGGAGGTGGAAGGGCCCGCTTATCCCTGGCGGCTTCTTGCCCTCGCCAATGTGCCGCAGCATTCTGTACAGTTTGGCGAGCATTGGAATCCCCAGATTGATCCGCTGCCCCATGGCCAACATGGACGCCATAATAAACAAGCTGGGCCGCACCCCCATGCTTGTATCCCTCACCAGTAGGATCCAACTGCAGATGAGAGCCGCAATGAACACCGCCAGCCTGACTATCGGCTGTTGTTCAGTGCTGACACTGAAACCCCAAGTCTTCCATTGGATGTCCTCCAAGACCCACCAATACGAGTTCCCCTTACCTCGTTGGGCCACCCTCGGACAAGTTCGAGGCCTTGGAGGGAACTCTCGATTCTCTGGGAAATTCAGGAAGCACTTGAACCATCTCCTAAAGTGGAAATCCCTCACTGCCTCCTTGTCCTCTCCAGGGAAGAATGCCATCAGCACTGACGCCAGTCGCGGCATTTGCTCGGTATCCTCCCATGCGCTCATGACGGGGAGGAACTCATCATACATGGCCCCCATGATCGAAACCCCAGAAATCTGGTGGACATCCCACAGGCTGATGCCCACCTCCCCGTGATGCAGGTGAAAGGTATTGGTCCTAGACGACCATCTTCTCAGCAATTCCGACATTAGTTTCTTTGGTTGGTAAATGTGGAATTGGGAGGCCCATGCCGCCTCATATAACCCCACCCTCCTCAACTCGGCCCCAAACTCCTCGCATGAGGCACATACCCAGTAGGCCCAGGCCCAGTCATCAGTAAAGTTGTCGTCTTGGCGCAGGTCCCACTCATCAGACCATCCCTTCTTTGAATCCTGCAAAGTCACCTTCAGCATGGCACGATAGAGATGAGGGGACGTCTCCGGTTGCAATGGCTTCTCGTAAATATCGTTTACATGGTTGTAGATACAATCATCGGTGATGGGTGTGAAGTCCTCCTGTGTGTGACCATCGGCCGCCCTGAACCATTGGTGCTGGCATGGTGTACTCCTGAACCAGCAAGTCGGTTCGTCCCTACTCGCCTCAGGGATGAAGATGTCATCCCTCAACCCGAAGCCGTACAATGGCAGCTTCTTACACTGCGGATAATCTTTATGACCCTCCGATAGCAGATCTATCAAAGAAGCGTGGTCCGAATGGCTTCAGATCATCTCCCCAAGGCCTGGACGGTTGGCCATCTCATCCCGACGGGAGGCATCTGTAAGCACCCCCAATACAGCTTCTTGATGGGCCATTTTGATTCCAGCCCTCAGAAAAGAATTTTTTCAGAACGGATCACGAAGCTTGATCATGGAGCCGGATCTAGAAGGTCGGTCGCGAGACCGAGCCACGAAGTCTGGCCTAGGCCGACAATCAGAAGTTCGCTTGGCATAGACGCGGAGTCGGAGACCCGCGGTTCTCCGTGATGATCGATTCGCAGAGGGCTGTCGCGGAGTACGCGGAGCTTCGCAAAGTTGAGAGCACAAAAAGACAAGGAAGTCGCGTGAAGACAAAATAATTCGACCCCCTATTTATAGGTGGTGACCCCAGAGCATCGCGGCGCACCTCACCCGCGCGGAGCATCGCGGCGCATCCGGACACGTGGCCCCAGTCAGCACCGCAGGCCCTCTTTGCGAAGTCGCATCGCAAACCGCCGACAATTTTGGCGATTTTCCCTCAGACTTCGACACTTCACCCTTCGCGGCTCGAAGTCTGAGGGGGCATTTGTTGGTGCCAAAATGTTGCACGAAAGCAAGGGCCGGAAAAGAAGGTCGGCCCACTGCCTCGCGAAGCACTGCCGTGAAGCACCCTGAGCATTGCGGTCTCGCGAAGCTCCGGAGGCGGTAACTCTCCGCGAACGCGTTTGACGTTCGCGAGCCCGCCGCGAAGCTCTGGAGGAAGTAACTCTCTGTGAACGCATTTGACATTCGCGAGCCCGCCGCGAATCTCTAGAGGCCATAACTCTCCGCGAACGCGTTTGACGTTCGTGAGCCCGCCGCGAAGTTCTGGAGGCGGTAACTCTCTGCGATCACGTTTGATGTTCGCCAGCACACCGCGAAGCACCTGAGTCGGCATGTGAGTTCGGCTTTGCGGCACCCCTTGCCTATAAATACGGGTCTCCCCCTGAGTCCCAGGGATGGACAATCCGACCTTTCGGCTTCGCCTCTCCCGAATCATGAAGCACCCTTTGCCCCCGGGATTCATGAGCTCCATGAGGTACTTCTACTTCGCGTGACGTCTTTGCTTTGTCTCGTTTTGATCCCCTCTTCCGAGAGGGATGCCCTTCGCGAAGCTCAAGGGCATTCACGAAGGAAGGGGATTCCCAAAGGAACCTGGGCAGTCGTAGAGCGTTTATGCTTCGAAAAACACCCAACCTGTACTAGTGATCCCTATGCTAAGGCAGGATCACTACACATCGCGAAGCACACTGCTTCGTAGAACCTTGCTTCGCGAGGCACCTCTTCATCGCGAGGCAGTGCTCCACGAATACTGTTCCACTTCTCGAAGCACCCTCCACTCACACATATTTCCCACACTAAGGCCAAGGCACTCCGCTTTGCGAAGCACACTCCTTTGCTTGGAAATTCCTCTTCCCGTGCGACCCTCCAAGTATGCATGATGTGATTTCAAAGTCCCAAGGACAATACCACTTGTAGGATTGCTTCGCCTAATGCTTCTTCTCATAAGCACGCTAACGGCTATTGCTTCTTCGCATATCCACGCTAACGTGGACCCCTCGATGGTTCGCTCCAAAACCCCCCTTGACCATGGCCTTGCCAGTACCTTCCCTCCCCCAAGGACCAGAGGGTACCAGTTATGTATGTCCTAGGGGTGAGGATTGAACCCACCTCATCCGAGCTGCAGGAAGTTAAACTGCCAATCACCACGTCCTCAACACATGACGTTAAACTGTGACCCGACCTCGTGCCTCTCGCAAAGGGTCCCCCCAGCTCGAACATTTTTTACGCCACTCGTCTCCACAGGAGAGGAATCACCCATCCACAAGGGAAGATATCCTCCTTACTGGAGTGGCGTATGTTCTTAGGAGAAGGGCGACCCTAGTTCCCCAATGGATGGCTGCACCCCTGCATCTCCGTACTTCCCCACTACCAAGGTCAGTGGAGGGAGTGATAGGGAACAAGGCACCTCCCATCATTGGTCCCAAATCCCTCTTTCGCTGCGTTCTGTCACACCATGGGCCTCCATCCTGGAGTAAGTCCCAGCACCATGGGCCGCCTAATGCATAATCCCCTCATCGCTTCTCACGGACGCACCCTTCGTGACGTGATCGTTAGGTCCCTACTGCCTCTTGTTTCTCACACCGAGCATGACTCACGTGGGCATAGAGTTGGCATTGGCCATGACGCCCTCATCCAGCATGATGTTAAACTGCATGCCCTCATCCAGCATGACGTTCAACTATATTCCCCCGTCCATCATGACATTAAACTGCACACCCATCTGAACTATGAGGTCTTTGATCCATGTCAAGGCATGGTATGTAGGAAGCCTCCACGAGGTTCAAGCCTACCCGTCATTTCTTCACGTCAGGTCCCATCCCCGTCTAGCATGACGTTAACCTGCATTCCGGTCCGACGACAAGCCGTTGTGACTCACCCAACCTGAACTACGAGGATTTTGATCTGTTTCAAGGCATGGTACATAGGAATCCTCCCTGAGGTTCAAGCCCAACAATCATTAGCCCAGACCGTCTCCTTGTCGGTGTGTCAAGCCCCCTCCCATTTTCAATTTGAACTACGAGGTCTTTGATCCATGTCAAGGCATGGTACGTAGGAAGCCTCCACGAGGTTCAAGCCCACCCATTATCCAATTCGCGTCGAGTTCTACCTGCGTCCATCACAACGTTAAACTGCATTCCAGTCCGACGAGAAGCCGTTGTCACATCCCGAACTACGAGAACTTTGATCCATGCCAAGGCATGGTACGTAGGAAGTCTCCCAGAGGTTCAAGCTCATCTCCCATCGGACCAAGGTCCCTCATTTACGTCGGTTCGCCGACATCCACCACCATTTCGAACTACGAGAACTTTGATCCATGCCAAGGCATGGTACGTAGGAATCCTCTATGAGGTTCAAGCCCACCGCCCATCGTTTATTCACGTCATGGTTCGCTACCGTCCCGCATGACGTTAAACTGTACTCCATCAACTCTCTGAACTACGAGGACTTTGATCCATGTCAAGGCATGGTACGTAGGAAACCATCCCGACGTTCAATCCCACCACTAGTCGACCCACGGGTGTACTTTCACGTCGGTTCACCAATGAAACCCTCTGAACTACGAGGTCTTTGATCCATGTCAAGGCATGGTACGTAGGAAGCATCCCTGAGGTTCAAGCCCATCCCTCATCGGACCAAGGTCCACCTTCACGTCAGTTCGCTGATGACATCCATCGGACCAAGGTCCACCTTCACGTTGGTTCGCTGACGACATCCATCAGACCAAGGTCCACCTTCACGTTGGTTCGCTGACGACATCCATCGGGCCAAGGTCCACCTTCACGTCGGTTCACCGACGAAGCCCCTCTGAACTACGTGGTCTTTGATCCATGTCACAACATGGTACGTAGGAAGCCTCCATGAGGTCCAAGCCCACCACCACTAGGACCCTCCTAGTCCTCCCCGTTCATGCCAGTTCGCTGATGATGCCCATCGGACCAAGGTCCACCCTCATGCCGGTTCACCGGCACCATCCCGAACTACGCGGACTTTGATTCTCTGCCACGGGAATACGTAGGAAGCCTCTTCAAGGCTCAAGCCCAACTTCACCGTCCCCCTTGCAACGGTTCCTTGCCATTCCCCCCTCCACTTCATTCGTTCATCCATCATCCACCCTAATTCTCGTCCGGACCCTCATATCCCAATGAGACCATGTCGTAACGCTCCTCTTCACAGCCACCCATGGGCTGGTCCTGGTATTGGCACCCCTTCAAGGGAAATCCCTTAATCCGATATATTCTAGCCAATGCTCCGATCGGGCTGATCCGTCTCTGCTAGACGTTAAACTCGCGGCGTACCCTGTGTTAAACATGGGAAGATGAGGAAAACCTCAGATATGTGTCTATGGAATATAGTTCCCCGTGCTCAATGTGGGATGCCTCGGGCTTCCACGCCCTCGAGAAGCCCTCTGACCAGGGATAATAGACAGACATACCAGGTCCCCGGTATCCAGACACGCTACTGATGCCTCAACGTGACTACTCCCCCGACTGAAGGTTACTGCCCTGACCGGACCCTTTGGGATGTCCTGACAGAAGCAGTGTAATTAACCGGCATCCATGGAAATATGGCACTAGGAAGAGTTTCACGAACAACGTATTAAATCTATGAGGGAGACCCGGACTAGGTGATGAGTTCTGAGGAGGAATCCACAGAAGGAAGAACCGACATCCCATCATCCCGTTTCGATCAAGGAGCAGACGTCCCTGAATAAGGAGCGAATGCTGCCCGCCTTTGGAAAGCGGGAATGCGGGGCAACAGGCAGTGCGTCCTCCACAGACGGATGCGCGCGCCCCGGCGAAAGTGTCGGAAACAGACGGGTTTTTTGGCGTATATGGGATGTGATAGTTAAACATCATGAACCTGGGTTACACATCATGTAATAGCCCACATATGGTTTTTAAAGATAGAATGCAGTTGTTTTGTTTCAATTCCTTTGTCATTTCATTGTGGCTCTCGACCTAAAGTAGTTCTAAAGAATTTTTGAGAGACTCATCCCCTTATAGATTGATCTATTTGACACTCGATCTCTGTTGTGGTTGCGGTGCATCTCTCAAGGTAATTAACCTTTCTATTTATTCATTTCTTTTGATTGTGGTATCATTGTTGGGTGGAATATTTGGATTTTTTGGTCTAAGGTTGGTGATTATTCTTGGTTTTTTCCAATATTCGTTGTGTGATCCCGTTCTGTAGGCCTTTCCTTCCTTTGGTTGTGGTGCAACTGGCATTCATCTTTGAGGTATTTGGGTTTCCTCTCTTCCACTAAAACTTCGTCTTCTAAATCGAATCAATCTTAATGTGGATTTGATTCTAGGTCCTTCGTTGAAATTTTCGGGTTTCTTTGATTTTGTATTTCATTAAGAGCATGTGAATACCATGTTTTAAGGTAGGTGGTTCCATCTCTAGCTTATGTGGATGAACCTTGTTGTTTTATTTTATAAACTATTTTTCACATTGAAATTGGCATGATTGTTTTGTGTGTCTTGAAAAGAATTTTTTATGAAAAGTTGTTTACCCCAAGTTATTGATAAATGAAGAGAAAATTGGTATTTTCAAATAATTGAAATGGAAATTGTGAAATGGTTTTCAAAGTATCAGAATTAATTGTGAAAAAGAGAACAAGGGTTACCTTGGGTACTTAGGTGGAAGGTTTCGCTTGGGGCCATCATCAATTTCACTGTGATTATCAAGGAGGCTTGTCTTGGGTATTTCCTCTATTTCCTAGTCCGATTTTTCTAAGGGACTGATATTGAAATTTTTGGGGGTTTACTCATGGGGTATTCCTCTGAATCTTGGGTCTATGTTCTACGATCAGAATTTGTGCACTTGATTGATTGATTGTGGTACGAGTAATATGCAGCCTAGAACAACATTATCAATTGTTGTTGTGATACATGTACTCTTTTTCTTTTATTTATGAGTTATCCTTGATATGGAGATTTATACTTGTGGAAAATAATATGGAAAAAGATTTTAAAATTTATATACCTGCTTTAATTTAGAACTGTGGAAAAAGGGAAATGGTTACCATGTTTTCTATAAAACTACCTTACAACTTATCATACCTTATTTTATTTAAAATGTGCATATAGGTATTTTTATAGAGACACTGGTTATGGAACTCCTTGGTGGGATCCTACTAATCCTGTTAGCTTACACCCTATGCAATTCTTTGGTGATGCATAGACCTTTGTTTTTATTCCAGTATAGGTAACGGAAAGGCACTGCAATGAGGTGGTGAGGTTCATATCAACTGGTTGGGTTGCTGGTTCTGAGATGTTGGGATTCTATATCTACCATCATTTGGAGTAACCATTTGGTTTTTAATCCTTTGTAGTTGGGCTTATCTTGGAGTTTTTAGCTACTTTTTCCGTTGTCTATTTTTTCTATTTTCTTACAATTATGGAATATATTTTCTTCTTCATCTTCAAATGTTTTTCCATGTTATATATATATATATATATATGCCATGTGGTTGTTCTATCATGAAGAAATTGTTCATTATGTTGTGTTTTTCGATGCTTGAGTTCTTGTCTCCATCATTTGGGGATCAAGAACGCCCTTCAGGTATATAACGGAATGGTTCGAGTGTTGGGTTTGAAGGAAACCCAGGTCGGTTCATTATAATTCATTATAGAAATCCCACATCGAAGGAGGAGGAACACAAAGCATAGTTTTATAAGGTGGTATTGATTCCTCTCCCATCATGAGGCCTTTTCTTGGGCAATGCCTGAGGGATAGAACCTAGGGAACGAAAAATTGTGTAGGCTAGGCCCAAAGCAGAAAATATCATGATCACAGACTAGAATGGGCCATAAAAAATGGTATCATATCCAGTTTCTGTTTGATTTAATAGTGAGGATGTTAGGCCCTTCAAGGAGGTGGATTCTATCAATCCCACATCGAAGGAGGAGGAGCATGAAGCAACCCCCTTTATAAGGTGGTGTGAATACCTCTCTTATATTGGTGCCTTTTCATGGAAAATTTCCAAGGGTCAGAGCCCAGGAAAAGCTAAATCGTGCCTGATAGGCCGAAAGTGGACAATATCATGATTGTGGACTAAACTGGGCATTTATATTCAAGACCTGGTATTGCTTATGTTGTGAATTTTTATGTCATAAATCAGGGTAATTTGAAATATTCCCATATGTTGGTAGTAAAGAGAATTATGAGATATGTTAAAGGATAAAATTTTTGTGGTATGTGATACAAAATAATTTGGGATATGAACTTTCATTGTTATATTGATGATGATTGGGTTAGATATTTCAATGATAGAAAAACATTAAGAGAAAATTTGTTCTTGTGAAAATCTTTTATGAGTTAGAATAGTAAGAAATAGAGTTTAGTAACTTTGAGCACACAAAAATCAGAATATGCTGCTATTACACAATCTTGAACTCAAATTTTATTGATGAAATTTCAGTTAGAATATTAAGAAGTTATAGTTTTCGAACCATTAAAGATAATTTGTGATAATCGGAGTTCGATTGAACTTTCTAAAAATCCCATACAACATTCAAGATAAAAACATATTTATATTAATTTTCACTTCATAAAATATATTGTTGATGGTGGAAATATGTTTTTAGAATATATTTATACAAAATATCAAATTGATGATATTTTTTAAAAAAGAAAAAACCAATGAAATGTTTATGGAAATGATGCTATAACTTCATGTTCATACACAACAAATGACTTCTTAAACAACATAAGTAAGTCCCCATCCATGCTGCGGATTAAATTTAAAAATGGGGAGAATTTGTAAAAGTACTTTCTATGAGGTAGAGGGAATTAATTTTCCTACTAAAATGAATATGAATTCGCAGTAATCATAAAATGGGGGCGATAAAGAAAAGTGATAAATATAAAAAAAAAATTGAGAGGAAAAGATAAAATTGAGTGGATTTTATCTTTACATGGATGAAAATTTTCTTGTTACTCGTGGATGAAATTCCTTAAAAACATTCTTTATCTAGTAGTGTGGTGTCAAGACACTCTCCTTTGAGAAAGGATGTGTTTTGGTCAACGTTAAAAACATGTTTTGAAAATGAATGAGTGTTGAAAAATGATGAGTTGAAAAATATATAAACAAGATTTTAACAAATATATAAAGTGTATATTAGAGATCCTTTGGTATGTTTTTGTTTTAAAAAAGTTTTGATTTTATTGAAAACTAACTTTTTTTAAAATATTTTTTTAATTTTGGAGAAATATGTGTTATTGGAAGTTTACAACTTGTTTGTTGAGATGATATTGAAAATATGAAAGTGTTTTGTATATTTGGAGATCAAACACTCCATCAAACAACCCATGAGACTCATTATATCAAAGTGAGTGCTTGATGAAAGTCAAAAGTTTTTGAAATTAAGAGCGTTTAAATTTGTTGAGATATGAAAAGTTGGGAAGTCATATAACATCTAAAACAATTTAGGAGATGATTTGATGTTCTCTTATGTTCTTAAAACATCATGAAGAAGTCATGATATAAGTTGGAGTTTATATAAGGAAAGAAAAGTGAAAATTTTTAAAGATTCATGTTCCTATTAAGTTGATGTTTTCCAGATGAAGCTCATCAGACTGAGAAATATTGAGGGAAAAATTTTTCTTAAGAATGAATATTAAGAATTGCTCATATTAGAAAGTTTGAAAAGTTTTCCATTGGATGAGATACAAACACCGATCCATTATATAGATATCTATTATGAAAATTGAATATGATCTATTATAGAATCACGATGAATCAGAAAATTAGTTTTATAAATTTGAGAAAATACAGATGAGGAGATCGTCTTTGCATTCAATAATAACTTTGAGTAATTATGAATTTGTTTCACCAAAAAAGTTTATGGGATTAAGATTTTATTTGAAAAAGAGAAAATATTAAGTTTTTTATTGAATAGATCTGATTAGACATGAGGTATTTGTTGAGATGATCAAAGGAATCAGGCTCTGACTCATTGAATGAACACTTGATAATTATACATTGAATGAAAACTTGATAATAATTCATCATATTAGCATTTTAAATTGATAATTCATCAGATATAGAGTTCCATGGGACACAGTTTGATCGGATGAAGAGAGTTTGTTGAGTACTTGTAAATAAATATGAAGAATATTTCAAAGTATTCAGACAAAGAAAATGTTATAAAGGCTGAAGTTGTTATCAAAAAGTCGTCCAAGATTTTTAAATTCTTTAGAAGTTACAACAATTTAGTGAACCGTTTTTATTTGGATTGGAGTTTCAAAGTAAGAAATTTTGTTTAGCCGATTAAGAAAAAAAGATGTGGGATATTTTGATTGATTTAAGAGAACATAAATGATTAATAGAGTTTTGAATTGAGATTTTATAGAGTTTCAATTTTTATATAGATCATTTAAAAAGTGTGAGTTAATAGTTGATAGGTTTTTTATTTAAAGTGGGCCAAGAGGATTATACAGTGGAAGATTTTTCTAGATCAAAATTTATGGACTAAACTTTTGTTATTTTTTTTTTTTAATTTCCCTAATGTCTATAAATTTGAGTAGAATCAATAAGTTTCAAGAATGCACTAGAATAGATGAGAAGGTTTGAGGTAGTAAAATGAAACTCTAATGAATGTGAAATTTAGAGATTTAGAATTTGGTTGTATGAGAAAATAATTTCAGTTTCCTTCCTTTAATATTTCCAAATAACCTATAAATATAGTTGGAAATTATAGCGGTAATTGACGCTACTCACCCATGCATAAAAGATGATACTCTACAGAATTTTTGTTAAAAGTGAGTTTTCCAAATGAAGTTGTTTCGTGTTGAAGAATAGTTTCTTGATATAGGATTCTAATAAAAATATTAGAATGGGTAAAGTTTATATTACAAGATAGAGAGAGTAATATAGAGGGGATTATTCTATGTTTTTAGAATTAGTTTAGAAAAAAATAGATTGAGAAAAGGATAACAGTATGAGTCTACTAGATGCAGGCCATCGGATGCTAGAAAATCATATAGAGACAGATTGGGCTGAGATTCTGGATAGACCATTGGTGGAGTAGTTTGATAAAAGATACATATTTTTTTGTTTCTCAAATATTGTAATAATTTTTTTAACTTACAAGATTAAATATAATCATTCCTATTGAGATATATAAGGTTTATAATGGGAGTTGACACAAGTTTTATTCATGTATTCATAATAGTGAATTTCTATAGACCCACTGGAGTGGTTAAGACAATGATGTAGATTCTCACAATGAGGCCAAAATTGTAAATCATATGTTCCATGTTTTAGTTTTATATTTCTATATGCACTTGAGTTTATTAAAAGTTCATAAGGAAGAAACTATAAAAAATTTTAGGGGTTAAGTTTTCTAAATCTGAAATCTGTAAAAAGGCAACAACTAATTCACCCCTTGTAATCTATGATTTCAGTATGTTTGTTCTCTTTTAAGAGATTTTTGACGTGTATGTAGGAAATTTTATCTTATAGGAAAACATTGATTTTTATGATGAATGTTTCATATTGAAGAAGAGGTGTAAGGAAAAAATTTCATATTTCACTTTTTATGGACAACATGGTATTGTTGTTCAATAATTATTGTTTTTTATACAGAGTTCACTCACGTATGATTAGAATTTTTAGAAAAATAATCCATTGCATTTGTGAAAAA
This sequence comes from Viscum album, assembly GCA_963277665.1. Taxonomy (NCBI): domain Eukaryota; kingdom Viridiplantae; phylum Streptophyta; class Magnoliopsida; order Santalales; family Viscaceae; genus Viscum; species Viscum album. The sequence goes on along the minus strand of OY728136.1, from coordinate 100,700,066 downwards.
AATTTCATTGATTTATGTTACTTGGTTTAAATAAAAATACAACGGGGATATTATTGGGACCAAGAAGTTTAAAGGTATTTTAAAGATATTGGAAGTTGTTATAGATGATGTCAAGAAGGTTTTGTCTTTTATTTTCCAAACATAAATCATAATTTTTTTTGAACAATTTTTTAATAGACAAAGAACTTTGTACAAACTATTCTAAAAAAATTCCATTAGAATAACTATTCTAGACGAATATTTATTAGAAAAAGAGATATAAAAAATTCATATATTTTTTCTTATAAAGTCATTTGAATTTATTTTTGATAAAAATTAAATCTGGAAATTATTTTTTGTTGTTAATGTTTCTAATATCATTAGTTATGAAACATCTCATGATCCTAACATAAGATGAAAGTGGGATAAATTAATTTATTTGTATAAAATTCATACAATGAATTCCTGGAGAAGTTCACTAGAAAAAAATATATCATACAGAGTTTTTTATGAATAAAATTTATTTTTTGAAGTTTAATAGGTTTACAAGCTACAAAAATATGAAGTTTTTATTGGTCAAATATTTTTGAAATTTGGAAAATAAAGGAAAGTTGCTTAAGAGAAAATTTATGATGTTGATCAATGTTATCAAATGAATTCCAAATCAAATGAAGTTAAAATCAGATGAAGTCCAAATTAGATGAAGTTTAATTAGTTGGAGTTTAAAAGACAAATCTTTTGTAGAATGTCAATCAGATAGACATATATGAATTTGTGAAGTTGAAGTTACTACAAGATGATCAGATGAATATTTTTATATAATGATTATCATATAGAGGATGAAAAATCAAAGTAATGAAAAGAGAGTTTTGATGCAATTCATTGGATATAAGAAGAGTTTTGGAAAAAAATGAGAATTTTATATCAAATTTGTAATGGAATAATTTATATGGATGTAATATCTCTAACAAAGTTTTACCACGCAATTTTTTTCAATGGTATAATGGTTTACCAGTTCTAAATTTATTTATGAATTTTCATAAATATATAAAAATTGATGATGAATATCTGATCTTTAAATGTCACAAATATCATGGGAGAAATATCTGTTATTAAATTTGATAAAGAAGGAAGTTTGTTGAATAAGTGGGTTCTTGAGTTTATGACATTCGTTAAGAATTCTGTAGAATCTTTGAGAGGTATCAAAGTGAATTGTACTAAGTGGGAGATTAGAATTTATAATTTTTTTGTTAAGAGGGAAATAAAATTATAAATCTATCCTTTTATCCTTGTCATGAATATATAAATAAGGTGAATGTATAGTACAATGATTTGTACTATTCACTTATAAAAAGGATGAAGTGCTATAGAAATTTTTTTCATATAGAGATGAAAGATGAAATCTAAAAGATGATGTTTGAAAAGGTAAGTTTCAAAACATGGAATATATTGGTTGAAGAAGAAGTTGATATTGATCAATGGTTTTATGATTAGAGGGAATGGAATTATATCACCGAAAACTAATTATATTCGTTGGAATGAGGAGTTTTTCTGAAGAGGTGTTTGGGGAGAAAGAGTGTAAGGATGTTTTTACACTTATCATAAGGCATCAAACAGACTTTTCAAGATGGAAATATCTGATGGGTAAATCATATTAATATTGTTTGGATGGAAGTTTTGTATTAAATTACTAAGAGGAATTGTGTTTCTGCTACTAGGAATAAAATTGAAGAATAATATTTTGAAAGAAAAGAAAACGGGAATAATTACAAGTAGCATAGTGACAACATATTGAGCCTCTTGGTGAAGGTTTATAAAAGTTGTCATAAAACCTCTGTTACACCTAATCTGTATAAAAAATAACATGCACTATATTTTTGAAAATAGTGTACAGAAAATGTAAGGATATTCCACACCCGCTATTATAATATAAAAGGATTGTTTTATAATGTATTTTGTGCTATTTAATTATTTATGAACCATGAAAAGGATTAGTTACTCTTACAGATTAGTGAACCTTGTAAATTCTTTTGTTCATATGGAATGTGCTTTTGTGTTTGTTTTCATAAAATTAATTACTCTTTAACTTGAGGTGAAGGTTGTTTCAAAATTAAGTAAGAATAAAAATAAAAGATCATTAGTTCACCCCCCCCCCTCTTAATGATCATACAGATCCAGTTGGGTCCTTTCATTATTTTTCTAGGCCTTAGTAGTATAAAAATATAAAATCAATTATTAGTAATGAAATGGTGGTAACTTTGATCCCTTTTCATTTTATTTAAAATGTGCATTTATATAATATGAATATGATAAATAATTTTTTGGATATAAAGAAAACCAAATTTTACTTACAAAAAATATATGAATACAATTAAAATATATTTTTATGATAAATTAAATAATTTTAAATAAATTTTATTTCCTTAAAATGGTCTTATAAAAAATTATTTTTTTAATATATATAATAATATAATTTTATGAAGTCCGAAGTAATTTTTATAAGGGTCAGAAAGTTGAAAATGTTAGAAAATTTAGTATTTTTAATAAATACAATTTTTTATTTAAAAATTAATGTTCTAATATTTAGAAAATTATTTTGAAAAAATTAATTTCATTTTTCAAATTATCATTTTCATATTATATAATTATTATTTTTTCATAATAATTCAAGACAGACAAATTTTTGGGTAAAAAAATAAATATAGTATAAATATACATTAAGTATTATAACAACTTATTAACTTAAAACTGATGAAATAAATACTATAAATGGATTTCTTGACCAAAAATAGTATTATTAATTAAAAATTGGAATTTTAAGGTGATAATATTATTTTTTAAAACTTATAATGAATATTCCAAAACCTAACGTATATTTTAAAGTTTTCAAAAATAATTAATTATGTAAAGGAATCCCTTTCACCTCTAAAATATTATTCATTAAATAATTTTAGTACTTAAGTAACTAAAATATTATAAATCACTCTATCATGGAAAAAAATATTGGAAAAAACCAGGGTAAAGCCAACATTTTTTCATTTTTTGTTAACTAGATGTCTAAGGCCTTAGTTTAAAAATTAATAAATAATTAACCCTATTTTACTATAAATACCAACCCATTATCCCAATAATTTTCACTCAAAATCTTTTTAACATTAATTTTCTCTCATTTTTTCTAACAAGAGACCACCCAAGGAGTTTGTAAGGATCTAAGGATAGCCTTATAAGCTTTAAGAATCAACCTCTCAAGGTAATGTGTAACACCCCAAGCTTCTACGGTACGCTTCTCTTTGAATAATGTGATAGCGTGTGTTGTACGCAACACCGAGTTCTAACACACCATAACCAATCAAACTAGCCGTTATGAATAGTAATACATACTTTTTGAAATTATATATATTTTATATTTCAAAATGGACTTCATTTTTGGTTTCGGAATATCAAATTTAGCCTAAGATGAAATCTTGGTACTTTTCAGATAACTTTAATATTTTGATGAATAGTGAAAATTACTAAATTTTAATTAAAAACAACTTTTTTAATCAAAATAATTAATAGTGATAAATTATGAATTTGAGTGGTTTTAAAGTATATTTAGAATATATTTTTACCATTTAATATAATGTTGGTCATTGGACATAATTTTACAATTAAACCGAACATAAACAAGTGTCAATCTTTTGATAGTTATTATCTCTTAAAAACACGCTTTTTGTTTTGACAGCGGGAATTAATTTTAAATTAATTTCTCCCACTTCTGTGTTTTGAATTTAAAAAAATGGATTCCATATTTGGAATCACGATGTCCAAATTGTGTAAATAGGTAACTTTTATTTTTAGACATTTTGAATAATTATTGCGGTAAATATTTTATTTACCATGATTAAGGGTAAATCCGGTAAATAAGGGTTAAAAAAATAATATTATAATAATACTAAATTACCCTAAAAAGTGTCCTAGCCTTATTGGTTGATACATGTTCGACCATAGGCATCTTTGGGTCGATTTTGGGACCCCATGGTGCCACTTGTAGGTGATAGGGACATTTTTTTTAATTAAGTTAAAATGAATACAAAAATGACACAAGCATATATATTTTAGAAAAACAATTATTACATAGGGTAATATATGTTGGATTTTAGATTATAAATATTAATTAGAAAGATAAAATGATTTCCTACATAATGATATTTTATTTATAATTTTTAGACATTAAATAATTTAATTTATTTATGACACAATGATGATGTAGTAATTACTATAATAGTAAAAAATTAAAATAATTGATATTATAAATACCCAAATAAATATAATATGAAACTTTTAATGAATTAAACTAATTTTCTAGTATAATATGATATATTATTATTGATTTATTTGACTTTGTTCGAAGTAATCAATCTGTTATGAGTTTCAAACAAATCAACAATTGAATAGTGTCAAAATTGACATAAAAGAGTTATTAAAACAAATATTATATTATTAATTGATATTAAATTCTTAAAAATCTAATTTTTGGCCAAGAGACTTATATCATGATAGGTTCATCATTAATGGACCACTTGGGGGTCTCTTGGATGTATATAGTAAGTTTATTAACCATATTATATAAAAATACAAAGAGACATTGTAAAAGTGAAACTAATTAACTTAGAGTTAATACTTAAAGATAAGGTTAATATAAGTACCCAAACCTGTCTAAATTCTATTGGTTGAGTTGTTTTCGACCCATCCCCACCTTAAACTTTGAATAATCAACTTTGGAGCCATTGGAAACCGAATATGAATTTATTATAAACTAATTTCTCTAGCTTTTCCAAAGGTGCCCCTCACCCCTCTTATAAAAGGGCACTCATCCTTCTCATTTATTCACACCTTCAAAGCCTTTTGGTTCGGCTAAAATCTGCCCAAATACTCTCCCAAAATCACTCACTACAACCTAGAGGCATTATTTTGATCAGAAAGCGAACCTAAGGAGCCCTTTTGATCAAATCAAAAGGAAGAAACCGAAGAAGAGGTAATGATTTCACCACCCTTTTCCAAGTTCCTTTCTTCTTCCATTTCTTCTTCCTTTGTTGTTACCATTATAAAATAATAACTCCAGTAACATATATATACTATGATGTTATTATAAATATGGTACAACCATATTCAGTATTCTATCCACCCTTTGAATAACATGTCACCATACGTGCGTACGCACGGCTTACCGTCTCCACGTCGTGGTGTAATTGTTATTCAATATAATATTATTTGGATGGGTATAATAATGATGTGTAACTCATGTAAATAATAAATATAACATGTTAATTATTCTGTATATATGAAATACCATCCATTTATATATTATTTTAATATCAAAAAAATGATATTGTCCCTCGTGCGTACGTACGGACTACCGTCTCCACGGACGCGATGAGATTCATTCTCTATCGTATCCATTCAAGTATAATTATCATTTGATGATTTAAAAATGATGTTTAAGGACTTGATATCATTCTGGATATGAATAATATACAACCTATACTTTAGAAACATGTCTTACGTAACAAAACATATAAAATAAATCAAGTAAGTTAACACCCGAAACAACGATAATACTAAGATATTATTATCAAATCAATATTAAAGGATCATATATGATATCATATTAATGTATATGATTTTTGTATAATTTAATAACAATTATTTCACCATTATACAGTAGGTTAACCTAACCCAATCAAGGAAAAGTACAAGGTAAGGGTTATTTCACAATCTCTTCATTATCCGAGGTTGTTTATATGTAATAATCTACTGGGATCTCTTTATCATCCACATCCATGTTTTCTTAAAATTGTATTTCAAAACATTTTTATTATTTACAATAATATGGGTTAAAGTCATTTATACCCTTGTTTGACTTTTTATAAGAGGAATATTTCCGTCGTTTTCAAAACAAGGTCCTTTTTAACCTTTTCGACAGAATTAAGGTAAGAATGTTTTCTTAACTTATACGGCGGGTGCGGTTATTTTCCGCCGTTATAAAATCTTCAAAGATTTCCTTACAAGCATATAAGAATATTTTCAAGAAAATGTTTTATTTTATATGGCTCTTAAATGATTACAAAAATATAAAGAGATATTTCTCTAAAAAGTGTTTTGATTTCATCTATGTCAACATCCTTTGATGGATTTTACACTTATTTGAAGTTGATTTATTATGATACAAAACTTCTATATTGTATTGAAGGTTTTATGATATGTTTGACTATGGATGTGCTATTTTTATACCATTCATAGTTTATGGTGAAATTATTGACATTTCATATTCTAGTTTTAATATGAATGTATATGTTATGTTTAAACCTTTTCATTTGGGAATGCATTGGACTTAATATGTGACGAGTGGAGCCCGCTATAGCTCCTCGATGCATCGGTAGGTCTAATGAGACAAACTAGTGTCTTGGCACAAGGCCTTGACAAAATCTTATTTGTAGTCTTGGCACGAGGCCTTGGCTATGTGGTTATGATAGTCTGGCATTATGCATTCCAACATTATGAAAGTGGTTATTGATTTTGCATGTGATTATTCGATTAGTAGAATATCCATGTGAATAAGTAAATGGAATTATTTCATTTCATTTATGCCATACCATGTTGAAAGTTAAAGTTTGAAAGGCTTTTGTTTTAGTTATACATTGCCTTAAATGTTTATTCATATTTATGAAAGTTTCCGCTATATTGTTATCCTTACTGGGCATTTGAGCTCACCCATTTTCTATGTTTTATTTTTCCCAGGAAGTGAAGAAGTAAATTTTGAATGACCTGCAGGGATATTATCTGGGGATATGAGTGTGGATTATGGAGACAATATGTTGTTGTAGTAGTTTTTTTATTTTATGATGTAATGTAAGACTTATGAATATATCTAGTGATTCCAAGGCTACTAAACCAATCGGTCTTTCGAGATTTGATCTTTCTTGTGATCATTCCAATGTTATGTAATAATGCACCGACTCTGGGTAACTAGGGTCGGGGCGTTACAGTTTGTATCAGAGGAAGTTTAGTACAAACCTTGGAAGCTATATTTAGATATTCTCTGATTAGAGCACGTAGACCTAAGATGAACTTTGAGGATTAGTATAGAAGAACTTCCTAGAATTTTGGTATTATAGAGATTTTTTGAGTTTTCCGAGCAATACATCCCTGTCTGGATACCAGCAGGTACAGGCGGCTCTGGCACAGATGTACCTAGGGGTAAAACTCGAAAACACCGCTTTGAGCTAGACTTGAAAGGGAACTGGTGCACGACAACGGGCCTTGCTGCACTCTTGGTTACGACACTCCTGGGGGATATGCTTAGGATAACTCTCATTTTCTTTACAAAGAATTATGAAGGGTTTATGAGTATATACTTCCTCAAAGAAAACATTTTTATGATTATGGATTATATCCATAAATAGTTCAATTTATGTTAAGTGTTTTATAAGTATGGGATTATGTATTTTGATTCATAAACTGATCTAGTTTATGCAATTATTTAGAAATGGCGCCTAGTGGAAGAAATGGAAACTGTATCAATGCACGCACTCCATGTAGGGATTGCCCTCCTGCTCAAGATAATTATAGTGGAGCTGGTGATGCAACTGGTGCCGATCAGCTAATCACCATACTGGGACAACTTACTCAGGTTATGAATAATAACCTTACCCGTATGGAGCACCCTGATCCACAGCGTGGAGGATCAATGTTAGATCGATTCATGAGGCAATAACCACCAACGTTCAATGGGAGTACAAATCCCTTAGTAGCTGAGCAATGGATAAATTCCCTAGAGAAAATATTTCAGGCTTTGGGGAGCAGTGAAAGGGAAAAAGTTATCATGGCAGTTTACCGTCTCACTGGAGATGCTGATCAATGGTGGTCATTGATTCAAAACATGAAGGAAGATGATGGAGTATCAAATATGGAATGGAGGGAGTTCAAAGATCTGTTTTTAGAAAAATACTTTCCTCGCGACCATCGAGCAGATATGGAAAGGCAATTTCTGAGTCTGAGACAAAAGGAGGATGAGAATGTCACAAAGTATGAGGATAACTTTACAAGGTTAGCAAGGTATGCTGGAGATTATATACGTAACCCAAGAAGTTAGATTGATCGTTTCTTTTATGGGTTAAAACCATTTCTTCGTTGAGTATTAGTCTCACAATCCTTTTCGTCATATGAAGACATTGTCTCTTGTGCTATCAAGACCGAAAAGGAATTCTCTAAGTCTTATGACTTTAAAGCAAAGCAAGAGAAGAAGAGACCTGCTGATCAATCTGGGAATGGAAATAAGGGGAAGAAGGGAAAGGTTGAATATCCATCTTGTGGTAAATGAGGGAAGAAACATCCTGGTACTTGCTTGAAGGGAATGGGAGTCTGTTATAAGTGTGGTGAAAAAGGCCACCAAGCTCGTGATTTCAAGGGGAAGAAGGAAGCTACCAACGTTCAGTGCTACAATTGCAGGGAGATGGGGCATTATGCAAATGAATTTCCTAAGCGTCAGGAGAACTTACCTCAAAAAAGGCCAAGGGATCAAGGCCAGGCTTATGCTATCACTACTGCTGAGGTAGAAGCTCCGAAAGATGTGGTGGCAGGTAATTTAATGGTTTCCTCAAGTTTAGCAAATGCATTATTTGATTCTGGATCAACGCATTGTTTCATATCTTCCCAGTTTGCTAAGAAAATTAGATATTTCTAATTTGATTTAATAAGGGAGTTGTCAGTTAAAACTCCTAAGGGAAGTATCATTGCAACAAAGTTTTGTGAATCAGTCCCCATTAGAGCACATAAATGTTCTTTATCTTCTGATCTCATTGACATAACTATGATTGAGTTTGATATAATCCTCGGTATGGACTGGATTTCGGACTATGATGCGAAGATTTATTGTAAGAAGAAAGAGGTTACGATTCTTGATGGTAATGATAAGGAACACCTAATCTTTAGAGCAGAATCGTTACCACCTAATTCTTATTTAGATCCACCACCAGTAGCTCAACTTAATTCAATTATTGGGGAGGAAGAGAATGAAATAACTGTCGGTGAGGAAAGGAATGCTCAAATAGAGGATGTACCTGTTGTGAAAGAATTTGTAGATGTATTTCCGGAAGATTTACCTGGACATCCTCCAGAACGAGAAGTTGAGTTTTCCATTGATTTGATTCCTGGATCAAGGCCTATATCGAAGACCCCTTATAGAATGGCCACTGTAGAATTAGTTGAACTAAAAAAACAACTAGAGGAATTGAGTAATAAGGGATTTATTCGCCCTAGTGTTTCTCCATGGGGAGCCCCTGTTCTTTTTGTTAAAAAGAAAGATGGATATATGAGGTTATGTATCGACTACAGGGAGATCAATGCTATAACAATAAAGAACAAGTATCCCCTACCACACATTGATGATTTATTTGACCAACTGCATGGAGCTCAATACTTTTCAAAGATTGACCTTCGATCTGGATACCATCAGTTGTGTGTGAAGAAGGAAGAAATTCCGAAGATAGCATTTTGAACCAGCTATAGGCATTACGAGTTTACTGTAATGTCGTTTGGATTGACTAATGCACCCTCTGTATTCATGGATCTGATGAATAGAGTTTTCAAGGAGTATCTAGATGAATTTGTGGTGGTATTTATTGATGATATCTTGGTATACTCCAAAACCTACGAAGATCATGAAAATCACTTGCGCATTATCTTGAAGACTCTGAGGAGGCATGAATTATATGGGAAGTTTAGCAAGTGTGAATTCTGGCTTCATGAGATTTCTTTTCTTGTCCATATTGTCTCTAAAGATGGAATCTCTGTTGATCCTTCTAAGACCAAGGCAATCCAAGAATGGTCAGCACCTACAAGTATAACTGAGGTACATAGTTTTATTGGTTTGGCAGGTTATTATCGACGTTTCGTCCAGAATTTTGCCCGATTGGCTAACCCATTAACGAAGCTCACACGTAAAGGGGTTAAATTTGTTTGGACAAAAGAGTGTGAAGAATGTTTTGAAGAACTGAAGAAAAGATTAGTCAATGCTCCTATATTGACTCTACCATCAGGGAATGATGGGTTCGTTATTTATAGTGATGCATCAAAGAAAGGACTTGGTTTTGTCCTTATGCAGAATGATAGAGTTATTGCCTATGCATCACGACAGTTGAAAATTCATGAAAAAAACTATCCTACTCATGATCTCGAGTTATCAGCTGTGATCTTTTCTTTGAAGATATGGAGGCACTACCTCTATGGTGAAAAATGTGAGATTTATACTGACCACAAGAGTTTGAAGTATATTTTCTCACAAAAAGAAATCAACATGAGGCAAAGGAGATGGCTTGAATTACTCAAGGATTATGATTGCACGATACACTACCACCCAGGGAAAGAAAAAAAGGTGGAAAATTCATTGAGTAGAAAAGACCATGGAGTTTTGAACAATATGATAATTGAAAGGGATCCAATTTTCATGGATCTAGTGAAGATGGACATGGGAATAACCAGGGAAGGTGAAACATCAATGCTTTTTCAAATGGTTTCCAAACCATCTTTACAAGAAAGGATTAAGAGTTCTCAGACCGATGATGAATAATTTCAAAAGAAGATTAAAGCTTTGAATGATGGGAGATTGGGAGACTTTGTGTATGAAGATGGAATTTTGAAATTCGGGAAGAGACTTTGTGTTCCCGATATAGCTGATCTAAAAAGGGAATTGCTGGATGATTCTCATAGTTCCAATTTCTCTATACACCCTGGGATCACCAAAATGTATAGAGATTTGAAGGAACATTTTTTGTGGGACAACATGAAGAGGGAGATTGCTGATTTTGTGTCAAGATGTATGGTTTGTCAACAAGTGAAAGCTGGAAGGAAACTGCCTGGAGGAGTCATGCAACAACCTTTTCCCATACCAGAGTGGAAATGGGACAATATTACGATGGACTTTGTCATGGGGCTACCAAAGACTCCTAGAAAGAACAATGAAATATGGGTTATTGTTGATCGTCTTACCAAGTCAGCACATTTTCTTGCTATAAGAGAATATCTACCCCTGGAACGTCTAGCAAGACTATATATTAATGAAGTTGTGAGACTTCATAGAGTACCCCTATCGATTGTTTCTGATCGTGATCCCCGTTTTACTTCAAGATTTTGGAAAAGTCTTCAGAAATCCCTGGATACTGAACTTCATTTGAGCACTGCTTACCACCCTCAGAGAGACGGACAATCAGAACAGACTATTCAGACCTTAGAAGACATGTTGAGATCTTGCTCACTTGACTTTCAGGGTATGTGGGATCAATATTTACCACTGGTAGAATTTTCCTATAACAATATCTTCTATTCGAGTATTCAGATGGCACCATATGAAGCGTTATACGGAAAGAGATGTCGTACACCAACCTGTTGGGATGACGTTGGTGAAAGAAAACTTGTAGGCCCAGAACTGGTGGAGGAAACGGTGGAAAAGGTGAAAGTAATCCAAAATCACATCAAAGCAGCTCAAAGTAGGCAGAAGAGCTATGCCGATAATCGAAGGAAGGATTTGGAATTTCAAGTCGGTTATCATGTTTTCCTGAAGGTATCTCCATGGAAGGGAGTCATAGGTTTTGGTAAGAAAGCTAAATTGAGTCCCAGGTACATCGGACCTTTCGAAATTCTAGAACAAATTGGGGTTGTGGCTTACCTATTGGCAATGCCGCCAAGTCTCTCCAAAGTTCACGATGTGTTCCACGTATCTCTGTTGAGGAAATACATGCCTGACCCAACGCATGTAATCACCTATGAGGAATTAGAACTAGAACTCGATCTTTCCTATTGCGAAGAGCCCATCAAGATTCTTGATACGAGAGAACAAGTGCTGAGAAACCGGACGACGCGTCTGGTAAAAGTTTTGTGGAGAAACCATAAGATGGAAGAGGCAACGTGGGAACCCGAGGAACTTATGATGAAGAACCACCTGAGTCTTTTCATACGGTAGTATTCTAGAAATTTCGAGGACGAAATTATTTGAAGGAGGGGAGAATGTAACAACCCAAACTTCTACGGTACGCTTCTCTTTAAATAATGTGATAGCGTGTGTTGTACGCAACACCGAGTTCTAACACACCATAACCAATCAAACTAGCCGTTATGAATAGTAATACCTACCTTTTGAAATTATATATATTTTATATTTCAAAATGGACTTCATTTTTGGTTTCGGAATATCAAATTTAGCCTAATATGAAATTTTTGTACTTTTTGGATAACTTTAATATTTTGATGAATAGTGAAAATTACTAAATTTTAATTAAAAACAACTTTTTTAATCAAAATAATTAATAGTGATAAATTATGAATTTGAGTGGTTTTAAAGTATATTTAGAATATATTTTTACTATTTAATATAATTTTGGTCATTGGACATAATTTTACAATTAAACCGAACATAAACAAGTGTCAATCTTTTGATAGTTATTATCTCTTAAAAACACGCTTTTTGTTTTGACAGCGGGAATTAATTTTAAATTAATTTCTGCCACTTCTGTGTTTTGAATTTAAAAAAATGGACTCCATATTTGGAATCAGGATTTCCAAATTGTGTAAATAGGTAACTTTTATTTTTAGACATTTTGAATAATTACTACGGTAAATATTTTATTTACCATGATTAATGGTAAATCCGGTAAATAAGGGTTAAACAAATAATATTATAATAATACTAAATTACCCTAAAACGTGTACTATCATTATTGGTTGATACATGTTCAACCATAGGAATCTTTGGGTCGATTTTGGGACGCCATGGTGCCACTTGTAGGTGATAGGGACATTTTTTTTAATTAAGTTAAAATGAATACAAAAATGACACAAGCATATATATTTTAGAAAACTAATTATTAAATAGGGTTATATATGTTGGATTTTATATTATAAATATTAATTAGAAAGTTAAAAAGATTTCCTACATAATGATATTTTATTTATAATTTTTAGACATTAAATAATTTAATTTATTTATGACACAATGATGATGTAGTAATTACTATAATAGTGAAAAATTAAAATAATTGATATTATAAATACCCAAATAAATATAATATGAAACTTTTAATGAATTAAACTAATTTTCTAGGATAATATGATATATTAGGATTTATTTATTTGAATGTTTTAGAAGTAATCAATCTGTTATGAGTTTCAAAAAAATCAACAATTGAATAGTGTCAAAATTGACATAAAAGAGTTCTTAAAAAAATATTATATTATTAATTGATATTAAATTCCTAAAAATCTAAGGTTCGGCCAAGAGACTTATATAATGATAGGTTTATCATTAATGGACCACTTTGGGGTCTCTGGGATGTATATAGTAATTTTATTTACCATATTATATAAAAATATAAAGAGACATTGTAAAAGTGAAACTAATTAACTTAGAGTTAATACTTAAAGATAAGGTTAATATAAGTACCCAAACCTGTCTAAAATCTATTTGTTGAGTTGTTTTAGACCCATCCCCACCTTAACATTTGAATAATAAACTTTGGAGCCATTGGAAACCGAATATGAATTTATTATAAACTAATATCTCTAGATTTTCCAAAGGTTCCCCTCACCCCTCTTATAAAAGGGCACTCCTCCTTCTCATTTATTCACACCTTCAAAGCCTTTTGGTTCGGCTAAACTCTGCCCAAATACTCTCCCAACTTCCCTCACTACAACCTAGATGCCTTAGTTTGATCAGAAAGCCAACCTAAGGAGCCCTTTTGATCAAATCAAAAGGAAGAAACCGAAGAAGAGGTAATGATTTCACCACCCTTTTCCAAGTTCCTTTCTTCTTCCACTTCTTCTTCCTTTGTTGTTACCATTATTAAATAATAACTCAGGTATCATATATATACTGTGATGTTATTATAAATATTGTACAACCATATTCAGTATTCTATCCACCCTTTGAATAACATTTCACCATTTGTGCGTACGTACAGCTTACCGTCTCCACGTCGTGGTGTAATTGTTATTCAATATATTATTATTTGGATGGGTATAATAATGATGTGTAACTCATGTAAATAATAAATATAACATGTTTATGATTATTTATATATGATATACCATCCATTTATATATTATTTTAATATCAAAAAAATGATATTGTCGCTCGTGCGTACGTACAGACTACCGTCTCCACGAACGCGATGAGATTCATTCTCCATCGTATCCATTCAAGTATAATTATCATTTGATGATTTAAAAATGATGTTTAAGGACTTGATATCATTCTGGATATGAATAATATACAACCTATCCTTTATAAACATGTCTTACATAACAAAACATATAAAATAAAACAAGTAAGTTAACACCCGAAACAACGATAATACTAAGATATTATTATCAAATCAATATTAAAAGATCATATATGATATCATATTAATGTATATGATTCTGGTATAATTTAATAAAAATTATTTCACCATTATACAGGAGGTTAACCTACCCCAATCAAGGAAAAGTACAAGGTAAGGGTTATTTCACAATCTCTTCATTATCCGAGGTTGTTTATATGTAATAATCTACTGGGATCTCTTTATCATCCACATCCATGTTTTCTTAAAAATGTATTTCAAAACATTTTTATTATTTACAAGAATATGGGTTAAATTCATTTATACCCTTGTTTGACTTTTTATAAGAGGAATCTTTCCGTCGTTTTCAAAACAAGGTCCTTTTTAACCTTTTCGACAGAATTAAAGTAAGAATGTTTTTTTTAACTTATACGGCGGGTGCGGTTATTTTCCGCCGTTATAAAATCTTCAAAGCTTTCCTTACAAGCTTATAAGAATATTTTAAAGAAAATGTTTTATTTTATATGGCTCTTAAATGATTTCAAAAATAGAAAGAGATATTTCTCTAAAAAGTGGATTGATTTCATCTATGTGAACATCCTTTGATGGATTTTACGCTTATTTGAAGTTGATTTATTATGATACAAAACTTCTATATTGTATTGAAGGTTTTGTGATATGTTTGACTGTGGATGTTCTATTTTTATACCATTAATAGTTTATGGTGAAATTATTGACATTTCATATGCTAGTTTTAATATGAATGTTTATGTTATGTTTAAACCTTTTCATATGGGAATGCATTGGACTTAATATGTGATGGGTGGAGCCCGCTATAGCTCCTAGATGCATCGGTAGGTCTCATTAGACAAACTAGTGTCTTGGCACAAGGCCTTGACAAAATCTTATTTGTAGTCTTGGCACGAGGCCTTGGCTATGTGGTTATGATAGTCTGGCATTATACATTCCAACATTATGAAAGTGGTTATTGATTTTGCATGTGATTATTCGATTAGTAGAATATCCATGTGAATAAGTAAATGGAATTATTTCATTTCATTTATGTAATACCATGTTGAAAGTTCAAGTTTGAAAGGCTTTTGTTTTAGTTATACATTTCCTTAAATGTTTATTCTTATTTATGAAAGTTTCCACTATATTGTTTTCCTTACTGGGCATTTGAGCTCACCCCTTTTCTATGTTTTATTTTTCCTAGGAAGTGAAGAAGTAAATTATGAATGACTTGCAGGGATATTATGTTGGGATATGAGTGTGGATTATGGAGACAATATGTTGTTGTAGTAGTGTTTTTATTTTATGATGTAATGTAAGACTTATGAATATATCTAGTGTTTCCAAGGCTACTAAACCAATCGGTCTTTCGAGATTTGATCTTTCTTGTGATCATGCCAATGTTATGTAATAATGCACCGACTCTGGGTAATTAGGGTCGGGGAGTTACATAATGGGTTCTTCTTATCTCTTATTTTATTCAAGAACATCCTTTATAATAATACTTCTTATTTTCATTTTATCATGTTTTCAAGTTTTCATAATCATTCCTTTACTTTAAAAATGATTCCCAACAAATTAAATACAACCTTTATCTCTAATTAACCAAATTTCATTATCCATTTTCTATACTCTTCATGATACTAAAATATTCCTTTGATTTTCTATGCCACTCTTCTTCAATGTGAATACCCAAACCTATTTTATTTCAAATGTATTCATATAAATTTAATTTTAATTCATTTATTTTGGATTTACATGTATTAAACTCACATTCCATTCTCATTTTTTTAAAATTTTTAAAGGCTCATGCATTATGATCATATGAACTCAAATATTTTTATATAAAACGCATTCTCATTATCCATGGGTTGATGAAACGATTTATTATGTTAAATGTTCAATGTTGAATACATAAATATAATAAAAATAAAGGGGTGCCATGATAATTCTCTGATTCATTGTGTATTATTTTTATCTCATGAGATACTATGTATGTTTCATGGGTGGTTATCCTAGTACATTATGTAATATTGTCTTAGTAGTTAGCCTATAATTATGATTATGTTGTTAATTTTTATGTTGTTTCCACATTCAATTAATTCCATAATATTAAGTTATCTTATTTTACATGAAATTATTCTGCATTATTATTCCCTTTTATTTTAGCATGATATTATTTTTGACTCATATATATCATGATTACTTTGATTGTTCCCTCACCAGGCTTTATAGATCACCCAATTTCATTATGTATTCCCAAGGATATCCTATGGAGTATTAGAAGATCAATGGGATACAAGATTAAGGGATGATGTTTAAATAAAGATGATGTAATTTTTGTTTAATATTGGTGTATTTAAGAATATACTAATCCAAATACACTAGAACTCAAGATCCCTGCTTTTTGTTTTATGGATATTTATGTTAAAAATAATGTAATAAAATGTGTACAGATATTTGGGTTGTTATAGTGGTATTAGAGAAAGGACTACTAATTTTTGGGGATTATGACTAGAAAATATTGGTAAAAACCATTTGGATAAGTGTCAATTTAAGAAAAATTCCTAAATTTTGGTAAGTGTATAGAGTGTGTGGTTTCCCAGAAATAAAATCTGTGTTAGTATATTGAAAAGTAGAGGAAATTATGGAATAAATGAACCTAGTGGTTGTCACCCTGAAAAGGGATAGACGAGTATTAACTCGATCTTCACTCGATGCACAATGAATGGTCATAAGACTATACACTAAGATATATATTCTATGAAAGTTTTACGCTGATAATCCATATGATCTTTACAAACATTTATTAGGGATTTAAATATTATATTAGGTTAGAAAACTTAGTTGGTTAATAACCATGGTTAACATATATTGGAAACTAGAAATTTATAAGTTAAGAAATTTATTTCATTTATGAATTATCCCTCATAATTTCATAGTTTTACCTTTTTAGGATGATTAATTTAATAATTCTCATCCCAAACATTAATTCATTTTAGAAAATTTTTATAAGTAGAAATAATAATATCAAGAACTTTATGGCAGTACTAGCGTGACTAGCTTAATTAATGCGTAGTAATGTTATCTATATAAACAACCCTATTTATCTTATAGAGAATAAGTTTTAGTTTAAACCTTTTTTGTGAAAAATACCTACCAATTTTATTTAATTTTCATATCCCCTAATTATTGATAAATGGATTTACTCAATTGAGAAAATATTCTCTACCCTCTAATGATCTAAGCCGGAGAAAGTCACTTTGGTTATATGTCGATTAAGGGGAGAGGCCTATCAATGGTGGACACTAATCAAGAATACAAATCCAAAGGAACACATTGAATCTAAGTAATGATATTATTTTAAGAATATATTTTTACATAAATATTTTGCATTAACTCTCCTTCTTAAAATGGATAGGAAATTATTTAGACTCAAGAAAAAGGAGGACGAATCTATCTGAGCTTATGAAGAACATTTTACAAGGTTTTAGTAATATGGATCTGACTTTTCAATGATGTTTAATGTAAGTTTTATTTCTTATTTAGTGGACTAAATCCATGTATTTGAAAATATATAGTGATTAGAGACTTAGAAATATATAATAAAAAAATCTGTTTTACCATTAAATTCGAGATAAATATTGATGAATCTTTGTGGTCCCATGGAGCTAGAGATAAGAATCCAAGAATATATTTTAACTCTAGAGTATCTCTATATAATCGTCATGGTGATAAAAGAATCCAACATACCACATTCCATAAGTGTGGGAATAAGTTTCATGGGAACTATATCAAGGGTAAAACGAAGCATTGCAAGTGTAGAAGTGAAGGACATCATACTAATGAATACTGGAAAGAGATAAAGAATACCAACAATGTGAGGGAGGAAAAGAAGGTTTGAGTCCATCCTTATCCCATGGACTAATTTTTCCTATACAAGGAACATCAACACCACATGAACTAATTCCCTAATCGAATGGGTGTTGGTGTTAACTAAGGATAATAACCTCCATGGACAAGGCTGAAAGGGCAGGCTTATGTGATCACCATTGTTGAGGTGTATTATGATAAAGAAGTGGTGATATGTATTCTGGTTATTCATTTAAAAATAATGAATGTATTTTTTTATTTTGGTTCTATATATTATTTCATATAATGAATGTTTAGTAGAACTATTCAATCGCCAGCTTAAAATAAAGAGGTTGAAGTATTTGTGAAAAAAATGAATAATACAATTATTTCAACCTAAGAATATAACTCCTACGCAGTTAATATTTTTTGGGATGAATCTTTTATAAAACCTTATTGTATTACCTTTTATGGAATTAAGAGCTATACTAAGAACATATTAGCTATCCTTATATAAATCCAACTTCAATCACGAGGAGAAGGAAATGAACCTCTATATCACAAATCATCCTATGATTTTATAAACTTTCTAGGAAGTGGATGAATATTCTTTGGAAACTTATTCTCAAGAATGGATAATGTTACCTTTTGAGCAAGCATATATTGTTTAAATTATTGATATAAATAAAATTATGACTCTTTAATACATTATTATTTCACTGGAATATACTAATGTATTCCTTGAGAAGTTTCCTTGTCTTCCTCTTTACTGTGAGTTTGTGTTCTCAACTAAACTTATACCTAGAAATCTACCAATATCAAATAATCCCTATATAATATCCCCCATTGAGATCTAATTACTAATGATAAACTTAAAAATGATATAAAAATTGATTTATACACCCAAGTTCTTAATAATTGGGTGTATTGGTTCTCCTTTTCAATAAAAAGTATAGACCAATTTTCCTTAGCATTGAAATCTTGAACTCAACAATATCATGATAAAGAACAAGTATCTCCCACCACATATTGATGACTTATTTGATTAGCTACACCTAGTACTTCTCTAAAGTGGATCTTTGGTGATGATATCATCAATTAAATCTAAATAAACAGGATATTCCCAAGACTGATTTTCATACAAGGCACAAACACTATGATTTCATAGTAACACCCTTCTTACCCTCCAATTATCTAGAAATATTAATATACCTGATTAATAGAGTCTTTAGAGACTGAATTAACAAATTTTTGGTAGTCTTTATAGACTATACTCTCATATAATCTAGAATTAAGGAGTAACATGATGAGAATTTCAATACCATACTACAGACTTTTAGATAGGATATATTATATGTAATGTGTAGAAAATGTGACTTTTTGTATAAAAAAATTATCATTCATGGGTCATGTTATTTAAAGAAAGGGGATATATATGGATCCTTTATAGATATGGGTGGTTGAGGAATATCCTATACCAAAATATGTAATAGAGATCCATAGTTTCCTTAGATGAGTTGGGTATTATGAGTGATTTGTAAGAAGAATTTCATGATTATAAAACCCACTCACTAAGATAAATTAGAAAGGTTTAAAGTTTTTCTAGACTGATGAATGTAAATATAGCTTCAAGGAGTTGAAGAAGATTATAATCACTGCACCATTACTCACACTTTCCCCTTTATGGAAGGATTTTTTAACTACATTTATGATTTAAAGAACATATGTGGTGATATCATACAAAATTATAAAGATGGCATCTATTCTTCTTGATAGTTAAATGTGCATGAGAATAATTATCCAATGCATGAAATAAAGTTAGCTATATTATTCTTTTCATTAAAGACTTAGTAGAATTATATATATAGAGAGAGAATTTATTTCAAATATACAAATCATAAAATCCTCAACTATATATTCTTATAAAAGGATATCAACATGTTCCAATGAATAAGGTTAGAGGAAATCATGGATTATGACTTCCTAATCAATTATAATCCGAAGGAAGAGAATAAAGTGAATGATTATCTAAGTAAGAAACATCCTAAAACCTTATCCATGAGGAATATTTAAAATCAACTAGTCTTCTTAGATATAAAAATGATATACTTGAGAATCATAACGGATAGAAAATCATCCTACCTTTCCCAAATTATTTCTCAAGCATCCATTATAGATAATATTAAGTAAGTTTAAAGTGATGATGTAGATATATAGAAGATAGTGGATTCTATAAGAAATGATAAGTCCTTAAAGTTCAATATTGAGAAAAAATGAGTTGTGATATATGGTTCATGACTATGTGTTGGATTCGATCTTGAGTTGAAGAAGGAGATATTAACTGATTCTCATATATCAATGTTCTATATCCACCCATGGAGCACAATGATTTATAGAGACCTCTAAGAGAATGATTGGTGAGACAATATATAGAAAGATATTGTATTAAATACATCAAAGTCCCTTATATATCAATATGTTAAGGAATAAAGGAAAAAGTAATAGGATGATTATGCAACTATTACCCATAATTTCATGGAAATGGGAGAAATTCACCATGTATTTTATCCTAGGTATTCTGAAGAAAACTAATGGTAAAAATCATATGGTCTATGGTATACCATCTTACAAAGACTTCTCATTTCATTGACATGAGAGAACAATTATAACTCAATAAACTAACAATAATATAAATTAGATAAGTAGTAAGGAAATATGGAACACTAATATCAACTATATCTGATCAAGATCATAGATTCAGCTCAAAATAATTAGAAATTATCCAATAGGTTCTAAAAACATAGTTGAAATTTTGTATAATTGTCACCCTTAGAATCATATCCCATTTGAGTGGAAATTCCTAACACTTGAGGATATGCTTATAGCTCTCACAATGGAGTTAAAATGAGGTTCAAATCAACATATTCCTTTGACTAAGTTCTCATACAACAATAGCTTTCACTCAAGCATTCAGATGGATCCTAACAAATACCATTATAGGACAAAATTAAAAACTCCAATTAAGGGAATGAAATCAATTAGGACCTAATATGGTAGATTAAATGACTGATAAGGTCAAGGTAATTCAGAAACACATTAGAGTAGCAATAATTTGACATAATATTTATGTTAATAACCATCAAAGATTCCTCGATTTTGAGGTTCAAGATAAAGTGTTCCTTTATATATATCCCTGGAATAGATTAATGAGGTTTGGAAAGAATTGAAAGATAATTCCATGCTAAATTGGAACCTTTAAGGTTCTTGATGATATCATAGTTGTGGGTTATAGAATATCACTCCCACCAAACTTTTCTTACGTGCATGATTTTTTCCACATATACCTATTAAGGAATTACACACCAAGTCCATCACATGTAATGAATTCAAATTTGGTACTGTTAGAGAATGATAATTATTATGAGGAGTAGTAAGTAAAGATATTGGACCATATTGAAAAGGTCATGCATAATAAGACAACTCATCTTGTCAAAGTTATTTGAAATAACCACAAGTATATGGAAGCGACCAAAAACTAGAAGGACTGGTGAGGCAAAAATATCATCATTTGTTTTCCCATTAGGGTATGAAATTAAATTTTAAGGAAAAAATTTCTTAAGGGGGAATATTGTAAGAACCCAAAAAAATTTATTAATAAAAGAAATCATGTTTCACAATGACTATTTTATTATGTTTTACAATAGAATTATATAGAAATATTATTACACATCCCAAAATAATTTTGACTATATAAACTAGGAATAGTACATGGAGATAAAAAAATGAATAATTCCCACACTAATACAAACTCATTAGGATCTAATTTTTCCATGAAGATCACCCCTACCATAAAAATGGTAAAGAGAAATATAATCATTAAAAATTTGATAGATATTATCAAGGAAAGTGTAGAAACATTATAAGTGATGTAGTAAATAATTAAGTATGATAATTGTGAAGTATATATAATGTGTAATGGTTAATGATACCATTAGGATATAACCATTTTACATCATGAATGTAGAACATCATAACCATTCAGAATTATGACTATTGATCATTATGATCATTGGTATAATTCTTCTAGATAATTAGTGTATATAAAGGGTAATGATATGACATAATTGATATATAAGGGATAAACTAGGGCCTCAACCAGTAGGATCATGCCTTTTGAAGCCCGCTTATTATATATTAGTAGGTAGGTAACATCACTGAGGTTAGAACTTGATAAATCACAAATTATGCTTCAACAAGTGAGGCTTGAGAAATATTTCCTATGGGAAAAGTTTAAGTTATTGAAGATAACCACCATATAAATGTTAACTGAACTACCACTTGATAGTATCCTCATCACACACCATACCCTTAAGTAGTATGTTGGTGTAACAAGGGCTCATGTATCAATATATTAGTAGTATAAAGGTGTAAATTCTATTATTAGTAATGAAAAAATGGTTACTTCAATCCCATTTTCATTATCTAAAAATAAATAAAAAATATCAATGGCCTTTGGGCTGGGTTGATCGCCATTTTCATTATTATTTAAAATGAATATGAATAAAAGATGACTATGAAAAGTATATTTTTGGATACAAAGAAAACAAAAATGTATTTTCATAAAATATATGCTTATAATTAAAATACACATTTATAAAAAATTCAATAATTTAAATTAAAATTTATTTCCATGAAATGGTATTATAAAAAACTATTTATATTAATATAAATGATAATATAATTTTATGAAGTTCCAAGTAATTTTTATAATAGTCGGTAAGTGAATATGTCATAAAAATTGGTATTTTTTAGTAAATAAAATTTTTTATTTTAAAAATAATTTTATAATATATATATAATTATTTTTATATGATAAATTTCATTTTTTAAAATTAGTGCTTCAAAATTTCCCAACATTTATTTTTTTTTATTTTCTAAAATAGTCTAATTTTTTGGTAAAAAATAAATATTTCATAGATAAACGGTAAGTATTATGGAATCATAATGACTAAAAAGTGACGTAATAAATAAAATAAATGGATTGGTCAGCCAAAAAATAGTATTATTCATTAAAATAATGTATTTTAAAGTGATAAGATTGATTTTATAAAAATAAAATGAATCTTCCAAAACCTAAAGTATATTTTAATGGTTTAAAAAATATTTATAAAATGAATCCCATACACACATAAAATATTACTGATTGAATTTTTTTATCCTTAATATATTAAAATATTAAAAATCACTCCCACTAGGAAAATTCCATGGTAAAAACCCAAGGAAATGCTAATGATTTTTCATTTCATATCAACTAGATGTCAGAGGCCTAAGTTGAGAAATTAATAAATAATTCACTCTCATTTTCTATAAATATCAACCCATTATCCAATTTATATTTACATAAAAGGACTTGAGCATGAATTTCCTAACTCAATAGCCCACCTGAGTAGTTTTTATGGTTTTAAGGAGACCCTCTAAAGATATAAGATTCAACCACTCAATGTAATTGGTTTTATTCCTCTACGCTTTTAATCTTGTTCATCCTTTATAATAATCCTTTTTAATTTCGTTTTATTATGATCCCATGTTTTCATAACAATTACTTAACTATCTAAATGATTCCCTACTAATAATAGTCTTCATTTATATCCTATTGAACCCATTTTATTATCTGTTTTGTATACCCATCATGATTACATTATCATCATGTTAATTTCCATGCCACCCTCCTTTTCTATGAATACCCAATCCTATTTTATTTCAAGGGTATTCATAAAAATTCATTGTTACCTCATTTATTAATTATTTCCATGTATGGATATTTCACTCCATTAAAATGAGTTTAAAATGTTGGAAGGATCATTTCTTTATACCCCTATGAACTTAATTATTTTTATATAAACCTCATTCTCATTATTCATTGGTTATTAAAGAAATGATTTCTTGTGATAAATGATCTAGGTGGCACACATAAATTTATTAATATTAAAGGTGTGCCCTAATATTTCCATAATTTATTGGGTAATGGTTTTATTTAATGTGATGGAAGGTATGGTGCACGTGCAGTTTTCCGAGAACACTATGTTATCTTGTCTTGAAAATTAGCCTCGACTTATGATTATATTTTCATGATGTATATTTTTCACATTCCTTTGATTCTACAATAATATTATATAATCTTTTATATATCATTATTCCATGTTATTGTAATATTTTATGCAATCACGATACACCTTTTGGCTCCTATATATCATGCTTACTCTGATTGTTCCCTTATTTGGATTTATAGATCACCCCTTTTTATTATGTATTCCATATTATATCCTATAAATTATTGGAATATCAATGGGATATGTGAGAAATTTATGGAGTTTAAATAAATTTGATGTAGTTTTTTTTAATCATCTAGTCTTAAAATGACACTATACCTCTAGATCATTGGTTTGTGTTTAATATATCTTTATGTAAAAAAATGTAATAAAATGTTTAATGAGATTTGGTTTTTTATTGGTCTTATCTTTAATTTTTCATCCAATTTTGGTCCCAATATGTTAATCTCTCTAATTTTTTCCCAAAATGTTATACTTTGGTACTCCATCCTGTAGAGGTATTCATAGGGATCTATATAAATTATTGAGTGGAAACTATTTTTGTATAAGAACTCAACATGTGTAAGAGATATATCTCAACCTACTTTAAAGTCCATAGAGCAATATTTGAGTATTTATTCCAGATTTTAAATGGTTATTTAAAATTTTCCATCTATATAAGGATGATAAGACATACTAAAGTTCAAATTTTTGTTTAATTCCTTCTAGAGACTCCTCTCTAAATTTGAAGTGAACCTAAAATCTTGATACTATATAATTCATAGTGGTATTCTATACATCCTTACCACTTCTCTAATAAATATCATGGAAGATGATAAAGTGATAATCCATCTTGAATATAAATTAAATGTACATCCTTTGTAGGTTGATCTTCCACATTTCATATAGAATCATTTACATTAAATATATTTGAAAGACCCATTGTAAAATACATGGTTATATTCTCCCATTTTTATGTTGGTATGGGTAATGGTTTCATATTACCCTTATACATATGTTATTCTTACTTAACTTTATAGAATACTAATCAGATTGATGTATATTTAACAATCTCATTCTGTATATTTTCCCACAAAAATAACTCTCATATATCTCAATATATATGTGTTCTTTTTCATGATCCAACCTTCCTTGGGCCATGAACTTATTTATCTGAACCCATGGGTCTCCTATAATACCTTGAATCTAGGGTGTATTTTGGGTAGCCTCCCTCATTGTTTAGTAGGTTGGGTTATTTTACTATTTTGGTGGTCATGTATTTGGACCTTTATGATTTTTTTACAACTTATTATACATTGATGTTGGATAGTGGTTATGAATTAATTTATAGTATGAATTATTTATCCTTCCAAAGTATACTATTTTATAGAGATGTGTGTCTGTGTGTTTATGTTTGTGTATAGGTACTTTTGTAAAATGTAATGACCTGTCCCGATGAGGCCCATGTCATGAATCCTAAAGCTAGCCTCTGATAGGTCAGGGGCTGGTGACTAGTACTGAGTAGGTATATCACTAACATGGGAGGCATTGCCTATGTACCTGTATGCACACACACATTTCCATGCCCACAAAATGAATAACTTTAAAACCCACTAAGAACCAAAGGCATTCATGCACTATCCCAACCAGAGTTCGACAAGAAAGTAAAGTAAAGTAAAATAGGGTCAAATACAAGCCCACCGAAAAGAAGTATGGAAGCAGAATTCAAACCTATAAGAAGAGGTATTGGGACTAATTTTCTTTAGCTGTAGGAACACACCTCAGCATGCCTAATATCTCAAATATTTGTCCGGTCCTAGTCCACCTAAGACTTTATCAAAAGGTCGCCTGTCTTCACTAGACATGACACATGTGGGAAAATTCTGTGCAGGGGTGAGGATAAAAATACTCAATAGGACACCCCAAAACCCAAAAGAAATACACAAAGGAAAGATACAGTCAAATCTACACAGTATATGTCTATAGAACCTATAAGAATATCCATATATCCTAAATCCGTGAGATACATTCTAGAGGTAAGTCACAACCACTGTATACCAACACTACGGATTGAGTCCAAAGATTCCATGAAGCACTCATCTGGGAGAAGCACTCATGATTCCAATAGCACTGATGAAGTTCGTCCAAGAAGTATTGTTTTTCGAGAACTGTCGTGAGAGGGATACAATGATAGACCTAAAGAGAATGTAACAATACAACAGAAAATCACAGCCAGGTCTATGGGGAGACACCAACAACTCCATCTGGATTAACCCTCTAAGTAGAGGATCGGAGTCTGATATGATTGGTTGTGTTAATACCAAGAAATCTATAGGTTCTGGGCATAGTAGAAGTGTGCGATGCATGGTGCCCAACTATAATTTTTTCCATAATCAGTGATCAATCCGAGATATATACAATGATGAACGTTGTGATCCAATGAATTGGTCCAAAGAAATAAAAAAGAATAATTGTTCTATAACCTAGAGAGAAGGATTAACATATATTGTTTATAATTAATTTAATTAGATAAATAATTGCCTCTAAAAAATTATTTATTCATTGATGTGTCTGGAGATAGATTTGCGGTGGATATTCATTGTATTATAGAAACATATTGTATATTTCCTCTAGTGTTGATCCACACATGTTCCAAGAATCTCCATACATTGTCGAAGGAGTCTCTGAGTGATATCATGGAAGATCCTTGCACTTGTGTCATCTACCTTTATCGCCTCGAGAATTGCTTCCAAATCATTCTCCTTGATCTGGTGGAGGAGGAATGCTCGTTGTTCTTGGGATTTTTCTTGTAGAAGTGATCTCTCTAGGCTTGAGAGGAATCTCCTTGAATCTTAGGGCACAACTGAATAGCTTTATGAGAAAATAATATAATTGGGTATTTATATTTCTAGGGTTAAAATAAAATAATTTCATAAGTGAATTTATTAGTATTTAATCCTTGAAAACCCCCATGTCAAATAATAATCATAATATTATTATTTCTTGACACGTTCTTATCATGCGTATTATAATTAAATATTATTAAATTAAATAATATTCAATATATTAATTTCTTATCAAACCACTAAAATTTGTCCACCATTCCTCAAAAATATTTATCAGGCCTTGAATAATGTCTATTTATTTATTAAATAAATATCACTTCATTATTCACCAATAAATAAATAAATATTAAATTTACTAAACAGAAAATAAATATTTATATGTGATTAAGTATACATGAATAATTTTTAAACCACGTATGGTAATTATATTTATTCAACCTATTAAATAATAAATAATAATATAATATTTAACTAATATTTTGGATACATTTAGTGTGTGTCCCTCTAGGCCTCTTTCTTAGTGGCATTAGGCGGATCTGCCTAAAGTCCAAGGTTAATATCTAAAGACATGTCAAATCACCCATAAAGAAAGAAATTAATGTCGTAAAGAAATTTCACCTCATACGAACACTTACCATGTAATATAATAACTTTATCATAATATCTAAAATTGAGTAGGTTGTATGCTAGTGCCATTAACTTATGTGCTCGATTATCTCTTTCGTTGACTTTCCAGAAATAGAACTTGCCTATTGATCACCATGGTCATTAATTTATTTAGGCTATATAATTTACATTAAAGGGATTGATATATTAACTTTTGTTAAATTATAGAAGGGATAAATCCTTTCACACATTATTCATTAATGAAATATCACTCGTGACGCACCCAACATTTCCTACCTCACCGAAAACATATGTCATCACATATTTAATCAATATATCTAAGTGTGCAACTCATAATACTCATTAATAATATACTTAAAGTATAATGACCAATGCACATGCCCAAATATAGTAATATCCAATGACACATGTGAATGTGGATTTCCTATTGGCGGGTCTCGTTCTCATAATATCCATACTGGATATTACCAAGGGTGAACACCAGGAGAAGGTTTCTCAAAGTCCTATGAGTCTCCACCCCTGATATCCTATATAATTTCTGATCCTAAAATGATATCATATGGATATAGAACATATATTCAAGAATATTATCATACCACTTTTAGGTTCTCATCATAGTATAGATCTTTTATAACATTTTAGTGCAACAACTACTCTTAGGACATTATCACATACTATGTTATGAATAAGAAAAATCATGATGTAACAAGAAGTTTATTGATATTCAAAAACAACAAATATAATTTTATCATAATGTAAAAATAATTTTTTTCTAGGGAACCAATTCTAATAGACTCCCACTTGCACTAGATCCATCTATTAACAACCTTCAGTCCGCTAGCTCTCACATGATACTCATGCTTCTACTAAGATAAACCTTTAGTCAAGGGGTCTACCATGTTCCATTCTACTGGTACTATACTCACTACAAATTCACCCCTATGATAGAAATCCATCAAGAGGTGATACTTCAAGAGTATATGATTTTTCCATTGATGTGACCTTATCTATTTTTCAAGAGTCACCGCTACAATATTATCATAATAAAATTTGATAGGGTCTATGCTGCTAGGTACCACATCAATATCCTAGAAAACGTTATAAATATAGATGGATTCTTTGGCTGTATCATAAGCTTCTATATACTCAGACTCCATTGTAGAATCATCGATGATTAGCTTCTTTTAACTCTTCTAGCTCTCAGATCCTCCATTGAGATAGAAAACATATTCAGACTATGACTTTAAATCAGTCTAATATATTTGAAAACCATTATTATTATACCCTCTGATGAAAAGCTCCCTATATCCTCCTTACACCATGAACATATCCTTTTTTCTTCTTAGATACTTAAGGATTGACTTAAAAACACTACAATTTTTTTCACCTAGATCTGCTTGATATCTTTCTACCATGCTCAATGCATAGGCAACATCAAGTCTAGTACATAATAAGGAATACATGATTTATCCTATCCCTAAAGTGTATATGATCTTACTCATTATATCTTTCTCCTTCTATGTCTGGGGACACATTTTCTTAGAAAGATTTAAACCATGTGACATTGGTACCAATCGTCTCTTGGATTGTTCAATACTAAATCTCTTTAGTATCTATTCAATATATGTACATTGACTTAGTCCAAGAAGCCTCTTGGATCTATCACAAAAGATATTGATCCTCATAATTTAGGCTACTTCGCCTAAGTCTTCCATATAGAAAAACTTTTTTAACCATTCCTTCATAGATTTTACGAATTTTATGTCATTTCCAATAAGTAATATTTTAGTAAAATTTACTACCATGATAACAAATGTATTCTCATTAACCCTTTTTTAAACACACGGCTCACATTCATTCTTAATGAAACCAAATTCTTGTATGGATTCATCGAATCAATAATTCCATTACCTAGATGATTGATTCAATCCATAAATGGATATATGCAACATGAAAATATTTTTTGAATCAACTAGAGTCAAAAACCCATTTGGTTGTGTCATATAGACATATTCTCAAAGTTTCCCATTATGGAATTCTTTCTTGACATCCATATACCAAATCTCAAAGTCACGGTAAGCTACTATAGCAAGTATGATTATGATGGATTTAAACATGAAAATGGTGAAAAGGATTCATCATATTCAATTATTTGATTTTGTTTAAAACTATTATACTTTAGAATTTCTTTATAGGTACTTACTTTAACTTCTATTTCCAGTTTCCTCTTGAATACTCATTTTCCTTCAATAGGATTTACATCAACTAGAGCTTCAACTAGAACACAAACTTGGTTCTAATAGATGGAATCTATCTCATAATTCATACCTTCTAGCCATCTTCCAGCTTCTGAGCTTGCTACTACCCCTTGTAGGATAGAGGTTCATCATTGTCCAATAATAATTAGACACCATCCCTTGTGACTATAAAACCATATCTCTCTGGTTCCCTATCATCTATTACACTCCCATGCAGTACTTGTGTTTTAGGAACTACTTCTTTCATAGAGACCTATGGAACTTCTTCCTGTACCAAATCCTATATATCTTGAGCATCAACTTCATTGAAGTAAATATTTCTCCCACTATCCTTTTGAGGGTGTTCTCCCTCTTAAGAAATATGGCTTGTCTGGTGACAATCACTTTCTTGTATGAGGGGTTGTATAGGTAGTATCCCTTTGTTTCCTTTTGATACCCTATAAAGATGCACTTCATACCTCGAGGTGCTGGTTATTCTTCTGATAAGTCCTTACCAAATGTATTTTAACCCCATACATGTGTATGCAATAAAATGGGTTTCTTTCCACTCCATATCTCAAAGTGAATTCAATTTTCTTATTTGGTTGGTACTCAATTTAATATGCATACAATAGTTTGTAATGCATATCCCCAAAAGTATAATGAAATATCTCCATGACTCATCATCAACCTTATCATGTCTAATAAGGTATGATCCCTTATTTAATTAACACCATTCCATGATGGTGTATAAGATGGATTGGGTTGAGATATAATCCCACACTCCCACAGAAAGTTGATGAAATCTTGGTTAATATATTCACCACCTCAATCTGATCAAAGTTACTTTATCTTCTTACCAAGTTGATTCTCTACTTAATTCTTTAATTCCTTAAGTTTTTTATGGGACTCAGACTTATAACCCACTTAGTATATATAGGCATATCTACTCAAATCATCAGTAAAAGTTATGAAGTAATAATATCCACCTATAGCTTTTACTAGAAATGGTCCATGCACATTAGTGTGTACTGATCCTAGAAGCTTGGTGGCCCTTTCACTCTATCCACCAAATGGTGGTTTGGCCATTTTTCCTTGTAAACAAGCATGAAATCTATCAAGTGGATTCATCTCAGATGATTCTAAATAACCATCTTGAGAGTTCTTTTACATATGCTTCTCATTTACATGACCAAGTCATTGATGCCAAATCTGGGTGTTATATGATTCATGT
The DNA here is from genome assembly GCA_963277665.1 of Viscum album. Lineage (NCBI taxonomy): Eukaryota > Viridiplantae > Streptophyta > Magnoliopsida > Santalales > Viscaceae > Viscum > Viscum album. The sequence continues at coordinate 100,668,839 of OY728136.1, read as the reverse complement.
GAACTCGATTCGTTATCAATTACTAAAACATGGTTTTAGTAATTTAATATGCAGAGACCATTATTTAGATCTTTCATACCAAAACATATATTTTCCTTATAAAAGAAATAAATTTTATTTCCAAAATTGAAAATGAACCCATCTGTATATAAACTTGATACAAAAGTTTTGTTTTTGGTAATAGTAGGTACATAATTACAATCACATAATACAAAAAACATTCTTATTGGAAATGAAATATGGTAGTCACCAATGGAAAGTGCATCCATACTCGCACCATTGGACTATTGTATATCCACCTCTCCTCTGAAAATTTTCCAAAATCTACTTGGTTCCTACATTTGGATACAGATGTGAGAACCACAAGTTGTATCTAATACCCAATGCATAGAAATGAAAATATTTCACTTGATAATGAACACACCTTTATCTTCCCATTTCTTTTGGATGCAGTTCCTATTACAGTGGGTTGTCTTTCCATAAAAACATATTTTTATCCATTTCCTTGCCCTACCTCTAAATCTTTCCCTTCTTGGAAGGATGGTACTTGGGAGCTTTAGACTACTTATAGGTCTTGGGACCCTTTTTCTTATTCTTCCATTTATTATTTAGCATAAGGATTGTGGGTTTTTCATACCCTATTTCCTTATCCACTTGGAAAATCAAGTTAGAAGTCTTGATAGACTCTTTCATTATCTCTCATATTATAATTCACAATAAATTTAGAGAAGGTCTTGGGTTGTGATGAAAGTATGATATCTGCACGGAACTCATCCGGGAATTTAATCTCTAAGATGTTCAGGCATTCAATGTAGCCAATAATATTGAATACATGAGGCCCAGATGGCACATACTATCTAAGATTTTTGGTAAAAAAATAATTAGAAATCTTATACAACTCTTGTCTCGATTTCTCTTGATAGAGATCTTAAAGGCGAGACATCATGCAATATACATCCATTTCCCCATGCTGCTTTAAAATCTCATTACACATGGATGATAGCATGAAGCACTAAACAAATGTAGCATCATTCATATGTTTCTCATACAGAGACAGTTCTTCATCACTTGCCTCATTTCCAGGCGCAACTGTTTATGGTTCTTCCAACACATACAATTTCCTTTCATGGTGAAGGATGACCTATGGGGTCCTTTGCTACTCCTGGAAATTAGTGTCAGTGAGAAGGTTTTTCTTCTCAAGTATGGATCCCAATGATATGTTTGATTTAATTTTTAATGATGTTTCTACAAATTAGACAAGCATAGATTTAGTAATTTAACTGACAAAATTTATATAAATAAATAAATATTATATTTATTAGTCTCCCACTATTTTATCGAAACCCAACAACCCTCACCATTGGCTTCAAAATATCTTGTTTCTTGGAAATTAAAGTGGAAAGGATCCATATTCCATTTATCATTACCCTAACCTTGGTTGGTTAATAAAATTTAATGGATTTAAATGCCAACTGTATTAACTCACAATTCCTTGATCCGCTGAGAGGACTCCCCAATCCTGAAATCATTAATTTTATATTTACTCAACCATTTCCTCTCAGTTACACCAAGTCCTGCTTTAGCATTCAACCCTTGATGTGAACCAAGTTAATTCAACCCAAAACCTCATGTTATAATTATCTGATAATTGAAATCACCCCAACTTTGGTTGGTCAAGCACTATGAACTATTCTTTGATTCTAACTGAAGTAATGGAAGGCTATACAGACTTAATGTTTTATTGAGAGATTTTGTCCTTTATGAGTAAATTTCTAATTATTATCTTTATTACATGCTTGATAATATTAATTGTGATTACTTAAGTTATTAACCTTGTCTTAGATAACATTTACACATAATCTATATTATTTTAGTTCTATCATGCATGCTTGTCAATTCGTTAATTATGTGATCATGATAATACATCCATAATGAAATAACCATGAAACTTGTACAAATAAAATAAAGGGTATTATCATGGTACTATACTAATAGTTAGTTTATATTGTGGTTGATAAACTAATCATTGATCTATGAGCGAAATGCCTTGGACCAACTGAGGTTCGTGTTAACAGCATTCCATATGTTCACATTTGTATATCCTTAAATTGGTTTCACCTTGGCTCCTAACTTGAACTGCCTTCACTAGCTTGGGATATCCATCCATTACATATGATTTTACTCACACATTGGTGAGGGGTAAAAGGGGGTTTACATAAAATAAACCATGGGCACATAGGCCCTACATATTAATGAGGAGAGAAGGCACACGTGCCAATAATTTAATTTAATAATAAATTAAAATGAAACAAATCACATACAAAGTTATGGTCTAACTCATGACCATCAACTAGAAAGTAATGAATTATAAATTTAATAAAAATATAATTCAATTATAAATCATTCTTATTTAAGAAAAATCACACTCGAATAGATTAATTATTATCCTAAATTAATTAATCCTTTTATCTTAATCCTTATATGAATTTCCTTTAGATTCTCATCCATTATAATTTTAAACAAATTAGATAAATACATTTAAAATTAATCTTGTACATAAATAAAACTTAGAGGGAACATGGTGAATACCTATCCAAATCTATCTAATATATATTATACTCGTATATTATTTTACTCTTATGACATATGGAATACACAACTCATACATGATATGCAAATCTGAACATTATGAATATATTAATTAAACATTTAAATATTTATGTATGTTTAAACCTATCACATGGAATGTTCAATATTTATGACCACATGTAAGTACATGTCTCAAGGTTTGAATAGTAAAATAAATAAATTTTAAATCTAGGTAAATTTGTAGAAGTACACGACATATAGATCTGATCAACAGTACGTGTACACATCTCACCGTCTATCTGAGACACATTCCTAGGGACTCGGAATTTAGTTTGTGTCTCTGAAAATTTGGAGTACACGGCATGTCCAATGGGCCACACGCTACGTTCACTCTGTGTTATATAGTCACCCATCAAGTAGTTCGTGTACTAAATACATGGCCTGTCATTAACACAAAGGGACCACACGCCATGTCCAATGGGCCACATGACATGTAGTCTGGCTGACAGTGTGCCAAAATATCCTGGTCAACACACGGTGTAAAAATTAACTACATTGCATGACATTAATGAACACAAGTTAAGTAATTTCGAAATTAACTCATGGTGAATTGAACACAACTACATGGAATGTAACATCATTTACATGGCATTTACTGCTATGTTATCTATGTAGAATCCTTCTCTTTTAAGGATGAGTTCCTCTATTTTATTTTAATCAAAAAATTAATCATTTCTACTAGATCTATGAGAAATGATAGAGGAAGAAAAAAATATCATAATTAAAATCAAAATAATGATTAAACATGAATTGAAAAATTAATTATGAATGCATAAATCACCACCAAAAATAAATAATTATAAACAATTATGTGTCTGCTCTAATTCCAATTATAGGTTCTGGATGCAGTAGAAGTGTGTGATGGGTGGTGCCCAACTTTAATTTTTTTTATAATCATTGATCAATCTGAGATCAATACAATGATGAATGTAGTGATTCACAGAATTAAGTTGAATAAATAGACCAATAAGAATTTCACTATAACCATGATGAGGCAGGATGTCATCACGACCCTCAAAATAATATTTATAAACCTACACTAGTATGGTAGTTAGGGGTCGAACCCAAGCGAAGATAAGAGAGTTTTCTAAGGGTTTATTTTTATAAAACTCCACTGTTGTCAATAGCGGAGCGAGTGTAAATCTTTTTACTTTTTTTTATTTTTTTTATGATTTTTTTTAGTTAACATAAATCTGAACACAAGAATTTTCAAAGGAAACTAGATCAAACATTAAATCTTGCACTAAAGTACCGATAAACTAAAGAAAAAAGTAAACTAATACAAGGAAGTAATGGAAAAGGAACTCAGACCAAAAACAGTCACTCGGAAAATCTAATCTACTGGTTGAAATAGTTTTCTTCATCAAAACTTTTTGTTAAAACACACCTCAACGCAAAACCTCCCTCGCCAAGAAATCCAACACGCAAAGGATTAGGTCTTAGAGTTTTCCACACCAAAACATAACTAAATTGCTAAAAATTTTGAAAAAAATTATATTTGGAAATAAAATATCCAGGAATTTTCAAAGTAAATGACATCAATGTTCTGAAAGATGCATTCAAAAACAACCTCACCAGTCGATATTGAAATTGTAAATTTTGAAATTAATTGAGAGGTGAATCAACTGAACAAAGAATCATGCCACTTGGGTGGTGGTGAAGGTGCATTGCCAAAACAAGGTCGTTCTTTGGGTAGTTTGGGGTTCTAATCCTAGGAGTCCGCTTTCGGGGTGAGCCTCTCCCCTGGGACCCACCTGCCTTGTCGGGCCGCCCGGCCTCCTCTGGGCACTGCCCAATTGCTGACGGATCGTTGTGTTGAACCATCAATGCTAGGATGTTACCCTCTAGGATGCTCTTCTATATCTGCTGGAAACGACTCCTTTTCTGACTGGGGAGTTGCCTGAGGGTGCTACCCCTTCGTGGAGAGGGGGGTTTCTCTGTGTGGAGGGTTCGAAAAGGCCACACTGAGAAATTCCCTTTAAAAAAGGAACTAAACAGAGAATCATAATTCAATCTCGCTGATTGATTATGATTCTAAAAAATGTAAAGTAATTGAATAATTTTTAAAGATAGACCAGCAGAATTAAATTCTTGAGCTAAGACAATTTTAACCTATGATCATCTTGATTAAAGCTTTGAAAAAAAAATTGACTACAAAGTACTATGAAATTAAGTACAAGAAGGGAAAAAAACTACCTCAGTGATACTCTTTTCTCGGGCTCCATCGCCTCCATGTCTACTCTATCATCTCCTGGGAGTCTCCGCTCTTGAATAGTATGGCGTGGTATAAGAATGAGTGTCTTCGGTTCTTCTTTCCAAAGATATGTTCATGGACTCAGAATGAGAGTCCCCCTAAATTGTCTCAAATGATTGTCCTCTATCAATCTACTTCTTTCTCTATCTTAAGTACCCATTATCTTCTGCTGCTTGTCACCACTCAGTTTTCACAGATTTTAAGTGTTCTTCATGTATGAACCGCACACGTGCGGTTTTTCGTGACTGGCATGTCGCACTAGTTTTACCTTTGTAACTAACTCTGGGTGAGTTAGTTGCGTGAACCTGAAAGTTATAAAGACCTTGGTGTAAACCTGCAAGATAAAGAAGCAACAGAGTTAAATCACGAAGGATATAAAGAATTATAACTTAAGAAAATAGTTTATTAGAAAGTCTTTTAAAAGAATAAACTTTTAAATAATTTTATTAAATAAATTATTATATTAGTATTACTAAAAACTAGTAATTATTATAATGAAATAAAAATAGTTATTATTTAATTATAAAAGGTAAATTATGATAATTTACGTATTATAAGTTGATCAAATTTGTTATTGATAGAGTTATTATTATTATTATTAAAAATAAAAAGTTTTATAAATTATTAATTTTTATGTTAAATTGTTTATAAGTTGTTTTTTTATTAATTAATATTATTAAAGTAAATTATAAACATTAAGTCTATTATTACTTTGAAAATTAACATTTTTAACATTCTAAATTAACTAGTTTAGTTTATTTATAATTTAATTTATAACTTATTATTAGTATTTCATTTTATTAACAATTTTTATTATTAAATAATTATTAAATATGTTGAATTAATTTAATTTAATTTAATTTAAAGGTTAATATTAATTAGTTAATTTTAATTAAAGTTATTTAAAAATTCTATTTTATTATCCTATATTTATTATAAATTTATAATTATAAGAGTTTAATATTTTCAGTTTAATAATTTTTATAATAGTTTTAATTAAAATTGTATGTTTATTTTAATTTTTTTAGACTAATATATCTCCACCAAATCGGCGCAAAAACAACCCTAAGAGAGGAGGGTGATCTTTGGCCTCCTTCGGTGGCACACAAAGATCAGGGACATCTCCTTCTTCTTCTGCAAACTGCAGTGGCAACCTCTTTCGATCGGTCTCTTCATTGCGCAGCGGCACATCACACAGCGGCGCACAGCAGTGTTGCAACAACCTCTGGTTCGGCTTCAGCAACACAGTATCCTGCAGTTCTCAAGGTGAGAATATCCATGGCGACCAAGACCTCCTCTGCGGTGGCACTGAGTATGTGGGTCCGTCAGTGGTAATCAGCTCACAGCGGAGCATGATAGGTTCGACCTAGCTAGGCAACTCGATTCCTCGTTGCAGATCTAGAAAATTTGTGGCTTAATTATAGAGTTAATTTGTATCTGGATTGTGAAATTAGATTATAAATCTAGTATAAAATTATATCTTTCTGGTTCAGTTTTGAACAAAATGGTGGTAGAGGTGCATGGGTATTGTAGGGATGAAAAACGAGATGGGGTCGGTGTGTGGATGAGGAGAAACCTTCACTATGAGATTGACGGAAGAAGAAGATAGGAAGAATCGGTGAGTCATCAAGGAAGTGGATTAGTGTGAGAGGGTGAAACCGATACTAGGACGGCATCCGTGAGTCATGAAGGAAAAAAATGAGTGTCGGAGTCAATGATAGTTAAAAAAATAATGACAAGTATCGGTGAGTGTGTGAGACACTGATAAAAGAAGAAAAGGATCTGTGGGTCGTGAAAAATAATAAGACACTGATAGAAGAAAAATAAAAAATGAGTCACCGATAATTAAAATAAAGTGTAATCGGTGTGACGTGAAATCGATGGAATTTTTTCATCAGTGAGTCATGACACACCAATAGAAGGAATAATAATTAGTTGTATCAAGACAAAATAAATAGATTGGTGAGTCGCCACATTGGCACGTTATGAGAAACCATTAGTTAAAATAAAAAAGTATCGGTGAGTTAATGACTCACCAATAGTTGAAATAAAATAAGACGCCGATGAAATGAGAGACCGAAACCGATGCACATAAGAGACCAAATCTATTTCAAAATGATCGGTGAGTCATGAATCACTAATAGTTATAAAAAACTTTAGTGTGAAAAGGGCTCGGTGAGTCGCGATCAGGGAGATGCAAAATCGGCGTGTCGCGACATCGGTGTGTCACTCACCGATAGTACAAATTAAAACGTTAACAATAAAAATTAGTTTAAAACAAATAATAAAATGAACAAAACATTAATTAATTAAAACAAAAGTCAAATTAACTAAATTGTTAAAGACTAATTAATTAACTATAACTAAAATATAACTAAATTATTTAACAAACTAATAAATAAAAGTAACTTAATTATTAAATAAGAATCTAAAAATTAAGATTAATGCAAAACACATAAAAAGAATTAACCTCACACATGAATTTAAAATAATTAAAATTAAAGAAAGATATTAAATGAAAACGTTAATTAATTAAATGACAAAATGAAAACGTAAAATTAAGAACACGTTATTTTATTAAAATTTAACATAAATTGTTAGCTTATCTAATTAAACAGAATATTTAGACTAGATAATAAATAAGGTTAATTTCTTTTAATCAATCTATTTTTAATAGTAATGTTTTAAATTAAAAACTAAACTAGACTATTGAAAATAACAACGAACAATTAATTTAGTTAATAAATGTTTAAAATTATTAAAATTTAAACCAGATTAAGATTATTAAACTAAAAATTAATTTAATATGATTAGAATAATTTGAATGACTAAATTAACAATTTAAAAGATTAAAACACAAAATTAATTATAAAAAGTTATTAATTAATAGATTTAGTCATTGAAATACAAAAGTTCCATTATTTATTAAAAAGTGTGCAAAAACAAGTAATTAAATTTTTAAAAATTAAATAAAGTATATTGCAAAACTATGTAAAAATAGAGCCACATAAAATTCCCCCACACTTAAGCATTGTTTGTCCTCAAACAATCTGTGTTTCATTATCTTTGAAAAATAGTAAAGTGTATTTATGTTTTAGATCATACTGTAACATGTTCAGCACTTAAAAACAGAGGATAGAAACTGCCAATATGCTTTTTGAAAAAAATATGTTTCAAATGATTTCTTGCCTAGAATGAATACTCAAGGGTAATCAAGAAAGCAAATACCATCCATCAACAAAAGGTGTACTGCCTCATATGTGATACTACTTAACGACTCATTTCAATCTAGGCTTAAGTCCAGAGTTCAAAAGTGACAAGAGGTAAAATATCCGTGGAATTAAAAACTTAATAGAGGAACCTTGTACTTTGACAGAATTCTTGGTTCCAAAAACAATTAATTTTTTTTGAATCACCTTATTGATAGAACCTAAATGATTTCCATATAAACCAATTTTCCCCTTCTTCATTTGGCGTTCACTATTTGCCTCACCTTAATGAATTCGTTTTTGACCCTAGAGACTTAATTTAATTTTTTCCAATACATGTATCATGTGATAAGCACTGTGCAATACACTTATTCAAAGTGTACATAGGGCTTATAGTAAACAGAAATGCACCCATCATCTAGGGTCTCCGAGATTCACTGTGGGATCCCAGATGCCCAAACTACTCCAATTCCAAAAGATTTATATCAAAAATAATTTATACTGGCTCATTAATGTGATTACTTTTTTATAATTAAAAGAAAAGAAAAGTAATTAAGCCCCTAAGATAGAGTCAAACTTCATGTTCTAGAAGCTATGATCATAACTCAACAAACATGTAACCCAAAACACTTTCAAAGATAGACTCTAAGAAAAGATCTACATCCAATCACTAAGTAAATATCACACAGAAATCATCCATTATCATTAATTTTAGACTCAATGCATAACTTAACTACCAGAGAAATATTGTTCATAGGCAAGAACCATTTGAAAAGCAGTGTAAATCCTAAAATTGTGTAAGAATTTTGAAAAAATTTACCCTTTTTTTTACAAAAAAAAATTTAGTTGTAGTGGGAATTTATGGGCTTTCAATTAAGCATAGTTAAGAATAGTCAAGAATTGACCCCCTCCCCCACACTAAAAACCCACCTTTATCCCCAAATTTGACTTCTAAAGTGGAGAAGAATAATTTAGTGATTCATGTTCAAAACAGATTTTCAATTTAGTAGAAAGATGACATGTATAAAGGGTCTCTTTGAAGTTTAAAAATTATTGTTTGATACAATAATTAATTAACAGCAGGTTAATTAGAAAATGAATGAATTAATATTAGGTCTAGTGAAAAAAAATTTCAATACAGCTTAAGAGTAATAGGTAACGTGTAAGAGAACTGTTAATTTGGGTGAAAGAAAGTCTAGCATAATTAATTCAGTTGGATATTCAACACAACAGGAAAAATTAAAGAAAAACACCCCAACCCAAAGTAGATTAAAAAGACCAGAAGCATGTACCCCCCACACTTAGTTTCAATCATTTAATGGTATTAACAACAGTGAAATTCGATTTTTCAGCAAGGATGAACAAGAAGAATTTGTGTACAACATAATGACATATAACAGAAATATTTTCAGCAAAGTGACATGCGCCATATTTTTAAATATATCAAGTCATACGGCAGTATTTTCCAGCAAACAAATAGAAAAGTTTTTAAAACAAAACATGTAGTAGATTTTATCCTTAAAGTCAATAGGAGCAGAAAAATAAATGCAACAATTATGAGTTGAGTACTTCCCTAAATATATTTTTCAGTTTCCCTCCAGTATAGAAATTCTACTCCTTTATTGACACAAACAGGAGCATCCTGATATAGAACCAAGAGACCAAGAACAACTAGTAACTAGAATTTTTCAAAAACAGAGCACAGAAGCAGAACTTTTTTTAAGGTAAACAAGAAACAAAGTAAAGACAAAAAATGACCATGTGTTTCCTCCCATGCACCGCTAAGTTTTAAAGTCTTCATCCATACTTTATTCAAGATTATTTTTCAAGCACTGTGAAGGTAGCCATGCCCTTTGGCAATCCCTCAAAATACAACTTTTCCCACTTCCCATTAACCAACATGGGTTTGTTCTCTTCACCTACAATTTCAACAGCTCCATTTTTACGCACTCTCACTATAGTAAATGATCCAGACCACTTGGAATTAAACATTATAGGAAAGTGTTTGAGTCGAGAGTTAAAGATAAGGACCTTCTGTCCAAGTTTAAATTCTTTGTATTGAATGATAGAATCATGAAATATTTTAGTCCCCTCTTTATAAATCCTTGAATTATCAAAAATCTCTCTCCTAATATCATCAAGTTCACTCAGTTCAAGTAATCTCCTCTCACCATCACTCTTAAAATCAAAATTTAAAGCCTTAACTACCCAATAAGAATTGTGTTGCAACTCCACAAGTAAATGACAACATTTACCAAACAAAATTCTGTAAGTATACATACCTATTAGGGTCTTAAAAGCAATTCTATAAGCCCATAAAGCTTCATCCAATTTAAGAGACCAATCTTTCCTAGAGTTTGACACTATTTTCTCAAGTATCTATTTCAATTCCCTATTTGAGATTTCCACTTGTCCATAGGACTATGGATGATAAGGAGTAACAGTTTCATAAACACAACCATATTTCTCCATCAAAACATTAAACTTATAGTTCTTAAAGTGTGTTCCATTATCAGTGATAAAGGCTTTGGAAACTCCAAATCGTGTAAAGATGTTCTTTTTGAAAAACTTTATTACAGAATTGGATTGATTTTTGGGCAGTGCCACTGCTTCAACTCATTTTGTCACATAATCTACAACAACAAGAATGTACTGATTCCCATGAGATAATGGAAATGGACCCATGAAATCTAAACCCCATACATCAAAAATTTAAACTTCTAGAATTCCATTTGGGGGTAACTCCTACTTCCTAACCACATTTCCTAGCCTCTGACATCTATCACAGCCAACCACAAATCTCCTAGAATCCTTAAAAAGAGAAGGACAATAGAAACCAGATTGTAAGAATTTCTAAGCAGTTCTTTCACCACCATGGTGACCTCCCCAAGGTGAGGAGTGACAACTTTCTAAAATAGGCAACATCTCCTCCTCAGGCACACACCTTTTAGGAATACCATCAGCACATCTCCTAAACAGTAAAGGATCATCCCAAAGGTAGTATTTAATCTCAGAAATGAATTTATTTCTTTGTTAATTGGATAGATTTTTGGGAAAGACACCTACTTCCAGGAATTTGGAAAAATCTGCAAACCATGTAGATTGCCTGATTGACACAGTAAGAAGCTTCTCACCAGGAAAGGAAGAGTTTATCTCCCTAGGATCTTCAGATTCATATTGAGTAAGTGGAGCCCTAGAAAGGTGTTCAGTAACTAAATTTTCAACTCTCTGCTTATCCCTAATCTCAAAATCAAACTCTTGTAGCAACAAAATCCATCTAATCAGCCTGGGTTTAGTTTCCTTCTTGGATAGCAAGTACTTTAAAGTAGAATGATCAGTGAAAATGATGACTTTTGAGCCTAAAAAATATTGTCTAAACTTTTATAGAGAAAACACAATAGATAATAATTCTTTTTTGGTGGTGGTGTAATTATTTTGGGCATCATCTAGCAGTCTACTAGCATAATACATCACATGTAACTTCCTATCTTTCCACTTTCCAAGGACAACACCTATATCCATATCACTAGCATCACACATAAAATCAAGAGGTAGTTTCCAATCAGGTGAAGTGATAATGGGTGATGTAGTGAATTTATCTTAAAGTAGATTAAATGGTTTCAAACAGTTTTCATCAAAATTAAAAGGTGCATCCTTTACCAGCAAAGAAAACAAGGGCTTAGTTATTTTGGAAAAGTCTTTTATGAATCTCTAGTAGAAACCGACATGCCCTAGGAAACTTCTAACACCTTTAACATTTCCAGGAGGTTTTAGTTTTTGAATGACATCAATCTTAGTAGTATCAACTTCTAGATCTCACTTGGACACTTTATGACCAATCATTATCTCTTCTATGACCATGAATTGACACTTCTCCCAATTAAGAACAAGTTTGGTTTCAATGTATCCCTCCAAGACTAATTCATGATTTCCAAGACAAGTAGCAAAGGCACTACCCACAATGGAAAATTCATCCATGAAAACCACAATGATTCTCTTAATCATATCGGAAAAGGTAGCCATCATAGACCTTTGAAAGGTGGCTAGATCTCCACACAACCCAAATGGCATCCGCCTATAGGAAAATTTCCCAAAGGGGCATGTGAAAGTGGTCTTTTCTTGATCCTCTGAAGCAACAGAAATCTGGTTGTAACCAGAATACCCATCCAGGAAACAAAAAAATTCATTTCCAGCAATTTTCTCAAACATTTGGTCCAAAAGGGGCATTGGAAAATGGTTCTTCCTAGTGTCTGAATTAAACTTCCTATAATCTATACGAACTCTCCATTTTGTGGCTTTACTAACTTATATTTTTTCCTTCATTTCATTTTTATCTATAGTGAAACTTCTCATCTTGAGGATAACCTGGATAGGGCTTGTTGACGCTCCTTTACATCACAAAGTCTAATGACTGAAAAAGGGGAATAACTTAGCATAAATAGATTCATCCATTGAAGAAACATCAAAATTTGACAAAGGCATGAACAAAGATTTGTTTGAACAAGGGTCGTGCAAGTTTCATCATGGTCATGCAAGTATACTTGTCCGCCATATATTGAGCATGTAGGTGATTGCACACCATATTTGATTTTTTCCCAAGGTCTTCAGTAGCCTATAAATACCCCTTTTGGGCCCCCCATTTCGGGGAGGAAAAATTCCAAAAGTCATATTTAAGCTCTCGACGCCCTAGTCTCTACTTGAAGTCTTCCGAACACTTATAAAGTAATTTCTTACCTATAATGGAAGATCTAAAGAGGGGGAACAAGGACTAAGTGTTGAAATTCATCAACACTTGCGCACCTATGTGTCTAACCCTTAAGGAGAAATGAAGACACTTGCGTGCCACCTTATCCCTTCAACAGAAATTTCACGCCACCCTTTTGGAAGCCTCTAGGGATAATACTAAGGGCTTGAGCCAAGCCTCGCCCAAGTATTAGCCTATGGGTTAACCATCGTGCAAGTACATATGTGTCGCTCAAGTATACTTGCACGACCAGTACTTGTGCGACCCAATAGGACTTGTGCTCCTACCTCATTTTGGGTGCCCCTCCTTCTTATTCATTTATTTTCTTTAAATCCACCGCTCCTCTTCAAGATTTAGCTTTCAAAACACTATTAGAAGCCAATTATGGCACAGTTCCTTTGTTGGCTTCCTTATCTGAAAGGAATTCTGTTGAACATCTCTCAGAACTTAGTGATTTACATGTCTTTATGTCACTAAGGTTAGAGATTTCATTCATTCAACCTCATATTTTAAGATGAGAAGATCTTTAATATGGGAATCCTCCTTTGGAGTAAGCCCCAAGTTCCCTAACCTGGGCCTCCTTTTCACGAGTAATCCCAAGTCCAAGTTCCCTTAATATGGGCGTCTTATTTAGGAGTAAGCCCCAGTCATAATTCCCCTTAACCTGTGCCTCCTCTTTAGGAGTAAGACCCAGTCTTAATTTTCCTTAAACTTGGGCATCCTCCTCAAGATTAATCCCCAATCTCAAATTCCTTTAATATGGGCATCCTCCTTAGGAATAATCCCCAATTTCTCCAATTTGGTCCTCCTTCTTAGGAGTAAGCCCCAAAGTCTCAAGTCCTCTTAACCTGGGCCTCCTTTTCAGGAGTAAGCCCCAGTCATAATTCCCCTTAACCTGGACCTCCTCTTTAGGTTAAACCCCAGTCTTAATTTCTCTTGATCTGGGATTCCTTCTTAAGAATAAAACCCAATCATAAGTCCCCTTTAATTTGGGCATCCTTCTCAGGATTAAGTCCAAATTTAAGTATCCAAATCTCCATAAATCACATATACCTTTATGGACCTTGTTCCTAGGTTTCTTCCCATAAGTAAATCCCAATCTTAATCTATCTGGGCAGCCAAACATATATAATCCCCACATCATTCCTTATGATTGCATCTTTCATGGTACAATCGTCCGATTTTACTAATACCTCTTGTTTCTCACATCGATCATGACTCACGTGATCCTAGAGCGTAAAAGTAATTATGACATCTTTATTTGGGCCATCAATTATGAATAATCCTCATACTTCTTTACTCTAACTACGTGGGTTCTGATTCCTTTTCTAAACAAGGATACGTAGGTATCCCATATGCGGGTATGATCCCAACTCTGAAATAATCCATGTCCTTCTAAACGACAATAAACTTCAAGTGCCTCAATAAGTGGCTTTAAAACCAGTATGGTTATCATAATGTCCAAGAGATCTCTATATAATGTATTGAAGGATACCATTGACTAATAATCTCTATCAAATAAAGATGATTTTATATCTATGAAGAACCTCAAATACATATAAAAGGTTCTCTAAGTCTCATACATATTAATCATTGATTTTTAGATCTAAAGAAAACCTCATTTTCATACTTGGTAATTTAATAAGGATTCATGAACATAACTCAAATCTATAAAGAGAGTCCCGGAGTAGACAATAATTCCCCCCAAAAAGGTTTGATGTGTCCGACCTCCCATCTTCTCGACCAATGCAAATTCTTAAGCCTCATTAGTCCACAACTAATGAGCACCTACCTTTGAAAAATAGTTCCAAATGGATATAGAATCATTGGATGTTTCCTATTCTATGAACAAACCCATTAGAAATCGATTGAAATGTTTGAACCTTAAGCAAAAAAGGTCATCCCTATTTCTAGAGAAAACAAAAAATGGTGAAACCGATGTGAATCCTTAACCAAGTTAAAATGATGTTTTACTTATTTGTTAGCCCCCTATTTAAACTCAATGAGAGGGTCAACAAAACAATCAATATCATATGTGATCATCCAAAAGATATAGTGGCCGAACTTTTCTTGATTATTTCTGTTATATCAAACAGGAACTCGTTTCCAAGATCTCTCTGCATTACAGAAATGGCTTCTCTCAAGTTCACACCTGTGAATGCATCTGTCGCTACTCCTGCTGGATCTTCGTCCGCTCTGAGGACGACATCACCTACTAAGTGTATTCAAAGTTGGGTTTAAAATGAACTAGTTAAGTAATATCGTCAACACGGTACCATTCCAACTCTGGAGGCCGCTCGACAAGCCCTCCAAGTCAATAATTTACCCTGGTTGTCCGGACAGCGATGACCAGTGATCAAGAAGTAGGTGGTGCCAACCACCATCTCCAACTGTTTCGGGTCGTTATCCCTGGAACGCAATAACCAGTCCCACCCATATTATGGGGAGGTGAATTAGAAGGTCACTCAAGGCTTTAATTCAATGAGACATTAGTCCTTCCTAAGGTCTCCCATCAACAATCGCTACCAGACTCGTGCGGCAGTGCTCCCTCAACATGATGAGGGTATCGCCTTTAGGGGTTCAGCTCAGGTCCCTCAGACCCGAGCATGCAAGACGAACCGCTAGAGGAGATATCTAGTCAAAAGGGAGTAGGTTCTTACTTATGTTTCCTCCAGATAATTCCATCAAGCCAACTTGATGGAAAGCAACGAGCGGGAACATACACTCGTCCGTCCTGATGTTACATGCCCAGCAGACTCATCTGGAAGCAACACGCCAATCCTGCCAGGTAATTCTGGTAGAGTATTATAGTCAGGCATATACACCTATTTATAACTCATCAATTAGTCAGCAGGCTCATCTGACTATGACAAAAGAATCTCACCAATCTGATATGGTGGCAACTGATAAGAAATAACATACACCTGTTTACAATCAATAATTCTGTCAGCAGTCTCGTCTGCCAGTATTGAAGGAAAGTATTCAACCATACTTAATGAAGAATACACAGCAGGGACATACACCTACCAATGTTAATTAAGCCAGCCAATAGTATCGTTTGGTAGCACTCAGAGAAGTCTGTCAGAATGATCCGACAACAAATTTGGAGCAGACTCAACTCTCCGCCCCCACACATGAGTACTGTCAGAATTCACTGATAGTAAAAGGAGGACAAGAGCAGGAATAAACACCTACTCCAAGCACATAATGGATGTATATTCCCATTCCAGCAGCTAAAGTCACCAATCACATTCTAAAAATGGTGAAGAAGCAGAAGAAAATCCCTGCTCATATTCTGGATTCCTGTCAGAATATTATAATAGCTTCATCAGCATCACAGGGAAAGAAATGAAAATTTGTCCCTACCAGTGGAGTGACAAATAAAAATATCACTCTGGAACAGATACACACCTCTGTTCTAGTCCAAGAGGGTTGTGGGGCATACTCCACCATGTCATACGAACAATCAAGTCAGGCACATACACCTGATTTGAAACAAGATAATCAGCCTAACCTGACTATTTCTAATAAGTAGGCACATACACCTACCCATAATAACCACTTTCGTCAATAAGTGGTTCCCAAAGTGAGTAATAAGGCGTCTATGAAAAAGACTCGTTCAGCACAGCCAAGAAATCAAGGGATAATCTGTAATAAGGCCTTGCTCAATACTGGAGTCCTTGAAGCCCTTAAACAATTATCTATTGGAACTCAAGATTCTACTCTCTCATTTCCCAATAGTGGGAACATTAATTCTAAAGGTCTTCATCAGACACTTCCTCATGAAGGCTTGCTTCATGACAGTTCGATCGATCTCGAAGTATCATCTTCAGATGAGAGCCACAAAACCCTCTATGTGGCCAGAAGATCAAGGAGAAAAAGTTTTAATCTTTTGTTGTAACCCACCACTGTGGTCCTCCCCATGATGATGAATTTAGCTGCGAAAGTCCTAGCTGCAGTACGAATTCGCATTGCCTGGAAAATTCATCAAAGGAAAATTCAGTAACTATAAATCCCTATTATCTTGAGGCACTTGAAAATGTGAAGCCAGTCATGTATGATGCTTTAACGATATTAGGTGAAATACTTTATCAATCAGAAGATAGCCCAGGGTGTAAGTCATTATCTGAACCACCCTTGGGTCATTCATCTTCTAGTTTGATAAATGAATTCTCTACCAATATTGTTTAATCTGATGAAGTAACAAGGAAGCACCATCTCTGGTCTAATCAGGTAGAAGAATCTTCATTTAATGATAAAGAGGAAGTGCTGAATATGAGAAAACAACTGGAAAAAGGTAAAGTGTCAGTTATGTTTTGGCCTTTGGATGACTCTCAGTATGACATTCTAGAGATGTTGACGAAAGATTGTATTCACGATATTCATCTCAACATGTGGAAAACTCTTTGTCAATTGAAAAAGAAAATATTGTCTTATGATGAATATGAAAATCATGTCAAGATAATAGAAGTGTTACAATGCCAAATTGATTTGGCCTCTTTCTCAGTTTCTCGATATCCGAAGGCAGAAAAGCAGTAGAGAGCCCTTCATTGTTCATGCCTTGGTGCACTAAAAAGATTGTGTCATTTAATTTCCAATGTCGCATCTATTATTCATATCAGGGGATGGGGTGTTCAGGGAGCACTGCATTTCACTGTACTCTCCAGTCAACAAAGCCCGCCAAAAATGGTCTCATGCAATGTTATTTCCCATAGCCAACCATAGCCAATTGGTTTTGTTTTTAATCAAAGTCTTGCTCATGAACAAGCCTCAACTAATTCTTCCCAAAGTCATGCATACAAAGAACAAGTTTTCAAATTACTCTTGCATCAGGAAAATGAAAATATCGAACATGCTTCTCATTTAGAGCGGGCGCATCATCAGGTGATAGAAGTTTCAGAAATCATCCAATGGTCATTTGAGCCAGGAGATTTGAGTGGATGTAGGTTAATGCGTCCAGCCAATTTCCGGACTAAAGTCTGCAAGATCAGGAGAGATTTTAAGGAAGTCTCAGATGTATTAGCTCAAGAACCACCCCAGCTTTCTAGACTGGGGACTCTTTTAACCCAACCCTCAGAATCAACAAATAGGATTTGAGGAGTTGAGCAAGAGCAGCAGGAACAGCCCCAGTCCACCGGACATGGGACTTTCTCAAATCCTCAATCTCTTCCTCAGAGAAAGTCAGTATTCAATTGATTAGGGAAGAAGACCCAAGAGGAACAAAGAGCCAAATTATCAAGAGATTCCCTATAAATTATGGTTCATCAAGAGGTTCTTGAGGGATCAACTCAACAAAAGGCAATGTCTTATCAAGGACATGGGAGAAGACAGTATCGCAGAAATGCTGATAGAAGGGATGCAATATGTTATGCATCAATAAATGTCATCAATGATATTTTTGTTGATCCTCCAGAACATGAGGCTCACCCAGAGGGATTAGATGAAGAAGTTCCTACTCAAGAGGTTGTGCACACAGAGGCAAATGAAGAAGGTGTGCATACACAGAATCAAAGGATTACTTAGAATCTAGGTATTCCTTCAAATAATCAACTTCCCCCTCTCCAAAAGGAATCCAACAAGGGGAAAGGAAAGAATCCGGTTACATAACCTTCCTCTAGAGAAGTCCAATCACTCTCATTAGAGCAAAGGATCACACAACAAGAGGAAGAATTAAAGGAATTAAGGAGGTTGAATGTAGAACTACTTCAGGGTAGTCTTCCTCCTAAGTGTGTTGGAGTCAGTCAGTCAAGGTAATTTGTTGTAGCTACTAAGATGGATCAAGAATATCCTCATTTAACATTACACCCCCATAGGTCTAATCATATGGGTCATGAGAAACAACAATCAGTGGTGCTACCATCAGTTGCAGTACCGGCAACCACACCTCCCCAAGCTCCAGTTATTGCACCTGCTCAGGTCCAAGCTCAACCGAATGTTTCTCAAAAGTTAATAACTACTATTGAGTCATTAACAGCTCGTTTGGAAGCTATGGAAGGAAAGCGTTGACAAATTCAACTAGAAAATAAAGCTTACCCTGAATTGGTTGATGCAATTCCCCCCCATCAAATTTTTCAAGTACCACATTCCTGGTCTTTAATGGTTCGAGAGACCTAGAGCAACAATTAATAAATTTTGTTTCAGGTTTTGATCCTATGATGGGAACCCCTCAGCAACAAGAAGTAGTTAAGATCAGGTTTTTTTACAGTCATTACAAGGACCTTCTTTTGTCTGGTATACAAGCTTTCAATCCCGGTCAATTACCGGATGGGAAGATCTTCGCTAAAGATTTCTTCTTCAATTTAGCTCAACATTTCCAAATACAACAGTTTTTTATCTTACAAATTTTAAGCAAAGGGATAATGAAAGGTTTTTCGATTTCATTGCTCGTTGGTAGGGATTAACATATTCCCTGAGCTTAGCACTCCCTCAAGAAGAATTGTAGCCAATATGTGTGGAAAATTTGCGTGATGAGTTACGCACACTGTTGATCCCTGTGAAATAAACAATAGGTTTCGAGACCTTAATTAAATCAGATCAACAGATTGAAGACTCTCTTATGAAGACTAAGGATAAAACTCATGCAATTCCATCAGCTCCAGGAAGAAGAATGGGTAGAGCAGAGACTGCTATAGTTACGCTTAAACAAGCACTTGTACCTGCTTCTACCTCAAAACCTTTATCTTATCGAAGGGCTCCACCTTCTGAGCAGCAACAATAGAGGCCGTTTCATCAAGATGATCAAAGAGATCAAAGATGGAAACAATTTGAGGAGTTAAAGAGCAAAGTTTATTCTTTCTGAAATGAACAAGGTTCTGGTTACTTCATTTCGGCTCTGGAATATAATTTGGTTCAATTGCCAAGGCCCAAAAGGCCGAATAAGGAAGGAGATGAAGACCGTCCCAACTATTTCCCATTTCATCAGATTTTTGGGGAATCCCATTTAGGATTGTTTTGTCTTTAAATATCTCCTGCAAAAAATGGTGGACTCGGGACAAGTCAAATTGAAAGGTTCTTCATCTCAGGTAGCATGTATTACTGCTACAGATCCAGAGGAATAAGGCAAGTGGCAGGAAGTCAAAAGAAAAAATGCACAGAAATATGAGGATTGGATGGTTAGAAAAATGATCAACCGAACTCATGACATTTTAAGAACACAATTGAAGAAACCAATTGTGTCTTCTCCTATGAATTACACAGCAAAACACCCTTCATCAGAAGGAAAATCCTCAAAGAAAAGGTATAATTCAAAGATAGAAGAATGGTCAGAAAAAGATGATATCATGTCAATCCCAAGTTGTCTTTGACTCTGGCAGATTTTATGCCAACAACTTCAAAGCTACGGGCACCGCCCCACCAAACGGAACAACATAAATTGGCTAATCAGGCAGAGTCTTCATTAGATTAAGCGTTGATCTTTGTTTCGGTTAACATGATTCACTTAACAGATCCTTATGCCAGTCACAGTTTCGATCTTGATGAGCCTAAGTTCCCTGTATCAAACAGAGGAATTAGAAGGAGTTCCAGAGGTCTAGGATACATAGGAAGACATGGATATCCCAGAAGCCATTATTCCAATTCTACCCCTTCTAGAATTGTGTATGTAGCAGAAACTCATGGCAGAGCCCTTCAGCGAACTCAACAAGAACAAGAATGTTCTTCCATGCATGGCAGATTTAGTACTGGCACAATTATTCTGGAGGATCGTTTGGAGGTTACACCTTCTTCTTCCCAACAAATAAATAGACTTATTTGGTCTAATCTTCTAAATCTAGGAGTATTTCCAACTCCTACCCCGATACAAGATGCATCTACTTCCAAAGCATCAACTTCTAAGGAACCTGCGAAACCACATGTTCCTGCAGGGAAACGTAGACCTTTGGATCAAAAATATGATGTCTTGAAACATTTTTCCCAAGTACCGGTCAAGTTATCAATTCTGGATTCCTTGAATATATCAAAGGATCTTCGGGAGGAACTCATCTAGGATTTGTCAAGTTCTCAGAAATTGGAAACTAAAATTGATGCGGCTGAAGTCTACCATATAGAGAATAATCTTGCAGAATTCCATGCAGTGATATATTTCACAGATGAAGATGAAGATTATTTTTTGCATGGACATATTAGACATTTGTATTTATCTGGTAAGGTCAATGATGTAGACATCTAAAGAGCTTTCATTGATAATGGTTCAGGAGTCAACCTCATCCCCATTCGTACACTTCGTCAATTGGGCCTCACCGAATCTGATTTACCTCCTTCTACTTTGAGGTTGCAAGGATATGATAAAAATGAACAAGAACCTTTGGGCGAGATCACACTCAGAACTCAATTTGGAGATCTTGTATACAATTCAGATTTCATGGTTGTTCTTCATGACATGGCTTTCAACATTTTTCTTGGAAGACCTTGTGTACATCAACATGTGGCTATCCCTTCATCAAACCATAAATGTCTCAAATATTGTTTCAATGGTAAAATTGGGACATTGTTTAGTGATAAATCTCCATTCAAAACATGTGAATCTCAATACATTGAGATGTAATTCTATAACATGAAGGGTAAAGAGAAATCCACAACAAAGGAGGTTACCAAAGTTAATGATCCATATGGTTTGGAAAAGATTTCAGTAAACCCATTCATACATGTGAGTACAGATTATGTGTTTCATATCAGTCAAATTGACAGGATAAACTTGAATCCAAATAATCTTATGGAAACTTCTATAATGTCAATTACAGCAATCAAGCCAGACATCATGGGATAAATTGGTGATTCGCCAAGCAATGATGAAAGCTCAAATGAAGATGTCTTCATTTCATCCGCTGAAATCCAGCAAGTCTATACTTCACCAACCAGGCCAGAAGAAGTTATATCAATGTTAGAGATGAACATTGATGTCGATTCTCAATCCATCAACTCCTATTTATTAACCAAGGAAGACCCTTCATCATCAATAAGGTTAGAAATGGAAGCTTCTTCTTCAAGATGTTCAAATTTTAACATCTATCTTGATCATGGAAATTATGTTTCATCATCTACTATGCAAGTAGAAATGAAAGAAATAAAACGTGTTGAAGAAGAAGAGGAAGATCTCAGAGATGATCCACCTGCTTTTGAAGAGGGTATCTCTACCACTGTGGATGAACTCATAGAAATAAATCTGGGTACATAAGAAGATCCACGCCCCACTATAATTAGTGCGTCCATGACTCTTGAAGAGAAAAAAATGTATATTTAATTTTTAATGAAAAATCAAGATATATTTTCTTGAAATATACATAAATGCTAGGCCTTGATCCTGATGTTTCTACTCATCATTTGGGTTTTCCAAAAGAACATCGAGTATTCAAGAAAGCTGCAAGAAGGACACACCCAACTTTTGCTTCCAAAATTGAAGCTGAAGTGGATAAGCTTATCAAAGATAACTTCATTAGAGAAGTTCAATATCCCAAATTATTGTCTAATATTGTCCCAGTGAAAAATAAGAATGGAAAAATTAGAGTTTGCATTGATTTCAGAGATCTTAATCGGTATTGTCCCAAGGATGATTTTCCCGTTCTGATCACAGAACACTTAATTGATGCAACAGCTGGCTATGAAGCACTTTCCTTCATTGATGGATATTCAGGGTATAATAAAATCCGAATGGATCCATAATCTGAAGAATCTACAGCCTTCAAAGCCCCTCAGGGTGTGTTTTGCTATCGGGTAATTCCCTTTGGCCTGAAGAATGCAAGTGCAACATATCAGCATGCCATGCATCATATCTTCAAACCCTTTTAGGGAAGTTTTTTTAATGTTATGTGGATGATTTGGTGGTTAAATCTAGACAACATTATAATCACTTGGCTGATTTGGAAATCATATTCCAAAAACATCAAAAACACAATTTAAATATGAACCCCTTAAAATGTGCTTTTGGGGTAACCTCAGGAAAATTTCTCGGCTTTGTGGTACGCCATCGTTGTATCGAAGTCGATCCTGATAATAAAAAGTCCATCCTTGGTATGTAACCTCCTCGAAATTTGAAGTAATTGAGAGGAATTCCAGGACACTTGGCCTATATTTTGTGTTTCATCGCCAATCTAGCAGGAAAAAGTTTACCCTTTACCAAATTGATGAAGAAGGGAGTCACTTACTAGTGGACTGAAGAATGTCAAGAAGCATTAAATATTCTCAAGAAATATCTCTTGAGTCCACTGGTATTAATGTCACCTGTTGAAGGAAGACCACTTATTCTTTATGTGACATCTTTAGAGCGATCATTGGGTGTCTTCGTTGCCCTGAAGAATGATTATGGGAATGAAAATAGCCTTTACTATCTCAGTCAGACTATGCTTGAAGCAGAAACCTGATATTCAAGTATTGAAAAGTGCTTCCTGGCATTAATTTTTGCAGTTCAGAAATTGAGACACTACATGCAACATCATGAGGTCCAATTGGTATCTCGCAATAACCCGCTCAAATTCATCCTTAGTCATCCAATGTTTGCCGGACTTCTGGCAAGGTGGGTAGTTATTTTACTGCAATTTGATATCCAGTATGTGTCTCAAAAGGAAATAAAGGGCCAAGCTCTGGATTATTTCCTTGTTGAACACCCTTCAGTAGAGGATACATCTTTAGATATTGAACTTCATCATGAGGAAGTCTTTTCTATTCAAGATAATCTTCAAACATGGAAAATGTACTTTTATGGTGCTTCCAAAAGTCCAATAGGGAAGAAAATGGAAGATCCTAAATTAAACAAAGTTGGGTTAGTAATTGTACTTATTTCCCCGGAAAAGGTAGGGCTACCTTATTCCTTCTTATTGTGGGAATTCGGTACAAACAATGAAGCAGAATATCAAGCTCTCATCACAGGATTGGAGTTGGCTCTTCAAGAAAAAGTGAATCACTTAAAGGTGAAAGGTGATTCAGACTTGGTAATCAAACAATTCAATGGGGATTATGCCATCAGAAAAGAAGAGTTAATCCCTTTGTATGATTACGTCAGAGAGTTAATGGTGGAATTTACTTCGGAACAGACATTTTCTTATGTCCTGCAATCACAAAATGCCCAAGTTGATGCACTGGCTAATATTGCCACAGCCCTGGCAGATCCAAATCAGGACGAGACAATCATCATTATTTCCCACCATCATACAATTCCACCTTATGTTCAAATACGAATAGAGGAAATCAATGAAATTAGACCCATTTATGAACCATATGGTCATACTACAGGATGGATGGCACCTATCAAAGAATACCTTCAAAATGGAACACTCCCACCTGATAGAGTCGAGACAGAACAAATCTGGCGACGTGTGGTCAATTTTACTCTTTATGATAGCCCTGATCACCTAGAAAAAAATCTCTACAATAGAGGTTTTGATGGAGTTCTTTTCAGATGCATTGATGGTGAAGATACAATGGCTGTCCTGAAAGAAGTACATGTAGGAGTCTGTGGTGCCCACCAGTCTGGACAGAGACTGTCTGATCAAATTCGAAGGCTTGGATACTTTTGGCCTTCAATGATACAAGATTGTGTTGATTTCATGAAGAAGTTTCATTCATGCCAAGTATGTGCCAACGTCATTCATCATCCCCCAGAGTTGATTCTTATAGCTAAATACTCATGGCCATTTTCCACATGCGGAATGGATGTATTAGGACCTTATCCTTTAGCTACAGCAAAGCAGTTTAAGTATATTCTTACTGCTACCGACTTCTTTTCTAAATGGGAAGAGGCAATACCTCTAAAATAAGTTAGTTCTAAAAACATTGTTAGCTTCATCAAGTCTAACATCATTACCAGATTTGGTGTCCCTCATACCATATTGACGGACAATGGCACCAACTTCTGTTCATCCGAGGTAAGGAAGTTGTATCAAGAATACAACATCAAATCCAACCATTCATCTCGGTATCATGCAGCAGCCAATGGCCAAATAGAAGCCTTAAAGAAGACTCTTTAAAATATACTGCAAAATATGGTGGATAAAGATATGAAATCATGGCCTGATAAACTGTTTTGTGCTTTATGGGCTTATCGAACCACCACCCGCACTGCAACGCGGTCAACTCCATATTCATTGGTATATGGAACGGAAGCAGTCTTGCCCATTGAATTTCAATTACTTTTACTCATAGTATTCATTTGTGATCAGTCATATACAGATGAACAATCTCAAAAGAAATTGGATGAATTGGAACGATTAGATGAGAAAATATTGTGCACCTTACATCACTTGGAAGTCTATCAGAATCGAATAGCACGAGCTTTCAACAAAAAAGTTCATCTTTGTTCATTCATTCAAGTAGAATTGTTATTGGTTCTCAGAAATCCAATGATACCAGGAATAAAACCTCCCAAGCTTGAGCCAAAGTTGGGAGGACCTAACTCAATACATAAGGTCTACTCCAATTGAGCTTATTCTTTAATCTCAATGGATGGAGAACTCATCACAACTCCAACCAATGCAAGATTATTAAAGAAGTATTTTGTGTAACACAAATACTCTTATGTCCAACATGATGTTAAACTATGACATCCTAGCTACATGATGATAAACTGAACACAATTCCCTTACGTCCAGAAAGACATTAAACTGCATAACCATCATCCTAGTTATACGACGTTAAACTATGCACCTCTTCATCCCACATGACATTAAACTATGAAAAAGTCCCTAATATGTCCTAGCTACATGACTATAAACTATACATCACTCCATCATCCAACATGACGTTAAACTATATTGTTCCCCTTTCATCCAACATGACGTTAAACTGTGTTGTCCTTACTGCATGACATTAAACTGCACAGTCCCCAAAGTCCTTACCAAAAGACTTTAATCTGCATAATCTTCTCTTTCTTCCTAGCTATATGATGTTAAACTATACAACCCCCTCTTTTTTCCTTACTGCATGACATTAAACTACATAGTCCCCCATTGTCCAACATGACTTTAAACTGTGTTCAGTCCCTTATACGTTCAACATGACCTTAAAATGTGCATCGTTAGGGTGGTTTCTACCTCTTATTTCTCACACTGAGCATGACTCATGTGAGCTTAGAGTAAACTTCAACCATAACACCCTCTCTTGGCCACTAACCATGCATAAGTCCCAACACCATTTTTAGGTCGTTTTCCTCAAGAACAACTTGATCACCAATTCACTCTTCAATTGAACTACGCAGACTTTGATCCTTGCCTTCTAGGCTGGGTACGTAGGCAACCTCCCGAGGTTCAAGCCCAAAACCAATCTCTTCACATCGGTTCACCTCCATCTCATATGATGTTGATTCATAAAGCCTCCCCTAGAACCAATATTTTTTACATTGCTTCACCATCGTCCTTGCTATATGACGTTAAACTATTTTCACTTTTGTCATGTACGAAAATAAACAACAATGTTTTTTTACACCCTTACCTGAGAGGGAATCATTATTTGCATTGATCTCCAATAATATTATATTCCAAAGACTACGTGCATACATGGAAATTCCTGAACATTTAATCTCAGGTCAAACCATCATTGCACTAAAGTCCCCTTTCACCCTTCATATGTATGAACCAAATCTGTATGGAGGGTATTTCAAGAACTACGTGCGGATTGATTCCCATCCTTATGGGATATGTAGGAACGTTCGTGCATCCCTCGAATCTAGTCCCAAGTATTTGGGCCTAAACCCAAATTATACTTTCAGTCCCTTGGCTGAAAAGTCCCCCTGTGAAAACAGGAATGTGGTATGAAAACATTGGTCTTCATTCACATCTGGTTTATAAAACACACATTGTGTATTCATTATTATGGTCCGATCTCTATGACCTTAAACTAAGATATCCTATACCCTCGTCCCACATGACGTTAAACTATATTTCAAGAACTACGTATGGATTGATTCCCGCCCTTATGGGATACTTAGTGAAGTCTGACACCTCAATTTAGGACCCATCCACAACATGATTATGGTCAGAATTGGTCTGTGTATCTCTACATGCATTGGGAAATGCCCATTTTGATGTGTCATATTCCTAACCTTAAATATTTCCAGATCTCCATAACCCTTTTCTTGACTCCTGGTCACAAAATATCTAATACCCAAGAGTTCTTTTTCCTGACCATGAAGCATGTGCCCTTAGGTGGCCTTGTATAAACAGTATACATAATGGACATGTCAGCCAAAAGATATTATTATTTTACTATGCATCTAATTTTCTTAGGTGGCCCTACATAATTCAACCCCCTAATGGGTTTTTCAAATAGTGGTAACTTCATTCTTGGGAGAAAAACCTCTTTTGTCCTTATTAGACTTAATGAAAATATGTAGGGATCCGCAAAAATAGTCATCCTTAACATATTTTTCCCATACTATTTTTCATAATCTGAAAGTATTCAAGTCTATGGTTTATATTTCCCTTCTCTACGTTTGGGTCAGACCTTCGCAGGAGTGACATTCATCCAATTCTTTGACAATCTTAATTGGAAATATCCTCTCCATATTCAAGTACCTCTCTCCATACAGCATACTCTATGCTGTGGAAAATTTGAATCCCCATAAACTTTCACTGGCTTTTTAGTAATAGAAAAGAAAAATTTCTGAGAGTTCTTTTTCCTGACTATGCAGCATGTGCCCTTAGGCGGCCTTGCATAAGTAGTCTACATAACAGACATGTCAACTAAAAGATGCTATTATTTGACTATGCAGCCAATTCCCTTAGGTGGCCCTGCATAATTCAACACCCTAACAGGTTTGTTAAATAATGGTAACTTCACTCTTAGGAAATACTTCTTCTAATTCCTCTTAGCCCTTTTTTCATATCATTCCTCAAATTCAAAGTTTCTTATGTCATAGTTTACATGTTTTCTCCCATACTTGAGTGTGGTAATATGTTTTCAGATAAATTATCAAGGAATTGAGTAAATTTTAATCCATTCGGTCAAAGCTATTTCGACCTTAAACATTAGCCTTTTTTATGTCCAACGTGCATGACTTTAAACTACCCACAAAAGACAAGGGAACTCTGAACAAAAGTCAAGTCTCAGCTTACTAAACATACATTTTGTATGATTTAGGAAATATTGAGCAATAAAAATATTCAAAGTTTGTAAGGTTATTTTTTATTTATAATCCTAGAAAAAATAAATCCATGCTTACTAGACTCATTGGCTTAGGTAAAAATTTAAAGCAGGTAGAAAAAGATGGCATGCACATATGATTGAAGATGAAAGTGTTTTTCATTGATGCACAAGAGTTAAAAGGACATCCAGAGACTGGAGTCTCTTCTCTTTTTCAGGGATTTCGAGATACTTTCAACATAAATCTTCATTTTATTTACGGCATCCCAAGCTTCATCAGCAGCCACTTGAAGTTCGTGCACTCAACCAGCTTCACTTTTTTCATCTTGATGGAGTGCTTTCTTGGCTTCAGTGATGTCTTTCATACCATTTGTTTGAACTCCTTCCAGTGAATTGTTAAGTTGGTCAAGTTCCCCAGTAACATCATCTAACTGTTGCTGAAGGTGCATCTACTGGACAACTTTCTCTTTGATCTTATGCTTCATCT
Source organism: Viscum album (assembly GCA_963277665.1). Taxonomy (NCBI): domain Eukaryota; kingdom Viridiplantae; phylum Streptophyta; class Magnoliopsida; order Santalales; family Viscaceae; genus Viscum; species Viscum album. Next base: position 100,640,430 of record OY728136.1, on the reverse strand, counting down.
CCTTCAACTTGGCAGCATGATCAGCCTCAGCTCGGGACACCGCAACCTCAAATTCGTTGATATTGGCCAACATCCTTGCTCTGTTTAAGTCTTGACCGTATATTTTCTCCTGCTCCCTCATTAAAATGACTTGTTTCACCGCAGTATGGATCTCTTGATATCTAAAATGGCCAAGTCCCAAGATGATGAACATGGATGACAGTCGGGGGATCTTTGATGATATCTCTTCAAGAGGCACTTCAGATATGATCTTCCATATGTTCTTCCACGCCTTATGTCGTGAAAATTGGAGTGCCTTTTGTACCATCGAGTCTGATTCAGCATCACTGTCACAAGGGGTAATATAATTCGGCATTAATGCACTTAGATAAGTGCCATGTTCTGCTCCTTCCCCCCCCCCCCCTGACCCTTGTTATTTCACTTTCTATTCCCGTTGGGGAAGAGGTTGAGGCTTTACCTCTAGATCTGGCCACTGAAATTAACGGCCCTGTATAGTCAATTGAAAGTTTTGGTTAGTTTCAAAGGATGAAAAAAATTGATTAAGTTGTCTTGAAAATTAAGTACAGCCACGAATATAGTAATCTCTTACCCAATGGTAGATCAGAAACATGAGAAGGCTCCTCCCCATCTTTCCTAGCTTCAACAGGATATTTAGAATAGGTTTCAGGAAGCTCTATTGGGTTAAGCTCCACTTGAGCTAGTGTCTCTACAATATTAGGGTTTTCCATACCCCCTTCAGGCAACGAAAGTTCAGCAGCTTGCTCAGATGGAACTGCACATTTTAACCAATCATGGTCAGAGATGTAATAAGAAGTTAATTTAATAGGACGAAGGATAACACTCACGTCCAAAATCTTCTAAATTACATGGTAATTTAACATGATCTAAAATGTCTTCAAAAGATGCGTCAAGTTTCATAAATTCATCTAATGATATCTCAGATTCCTAGTAAGTCTAACCAGTCAGAGCATTAGATTTATCTTCTTGGAAACCCTCATCCTACAGCCTCTGACCTCGTACAGTTTCTTCAGATAAAATTACAGCATCGGTTGTAGTGGTCACCAAATGTTCCGGTGTAGGTGTTGAACCTAAAGTATAACTGAATGGAAGTTAGTTGATGTTTTCATTCAAAATTTTATGATTCATTGTTAAATTACCAGAAGTGGGCTCTTCTCTCCTTGTAGCAGCAGCATGAGCAGTACTGGGAACAGACGTTGGCTCTTCTTTAGGAGCAGCCAAGTCAGCATGAATTTGCGACTATTCACCAGCACCCTCCGTTGTTCTCAGAGGAGGGTCAGTCCTCTCCCTCAAAGGGGAAATTGAAGAATCCCCTGCAATCCCAAGAAGTATGAGCAATCATTTAATGGTTTAAGATTCATGACTATCTGAAGGACTTACCACTACTGATGAAGCGTTGAGCTGTGGACTTCTTCCTTCGATGTCTATGTTTCTTTGGCTTTTTGGGAGTGATGACCTCATCGTCACCAAATACAGGAATTGGAGAATGAAGAGCCATGTCTAACTCCTCCTCCATGGCCTACTATCCTAGAGATACCTCACCCGGCTCGCGAGGAGATTCATTAGCCCCGATGGCAGTACCACCAGGGATATACAGTGGTGAAGGAACCTCAGCAGTTCCTTTCTTTGCAAGCTACAGGATGAAGAAAAATAATTTACTTGAGTAACAAAGCTTTAACTGTAATTAAGTTGTAAAGAAAATAAGGAAAGAGACTTATATCTTCAGGAGCAACGTAATCGTGCCACTCCTCATCTCCAGAAGCATCAGTCCCCTTAGTGGTGCCACAGTCTATCATTTCCTTCACCCGCTTAGTGATAGGAATAGAATCATCAGTGGCATATATGAGCATCTCCAGCTCTCTGATGTAAGGCCGCACTTCATCAGGGTTATCCTCGAAATAGATATCGGTAGACGCCCGAAGATTCCCTATTCCAGGGATGTGTAGTCCCTCGCACAGATCCAGCGAGGCAGTTTCAGCATTGCAATATAAACTCTGCCATGTATCGACCGGCTCTGGTCGAAGATATTCAGCATGTGTACCAGAAGGCTGCGATGAGGGTCCTACAATCTTGGACTTCAGATTCTTCCCAACTCCTGCAACTACAAATAAAGGATAAGAAAATAAAACTTATTGCTCTATAAATTAATAGTGATTAAATTACCCCAATGAAGTAACTCACTAGGAGTCAATGGAGTTGGTCTCTTGATTCTGACAGGAGGATTATATCTGGCACGAGGCCACTTTGACACATGCCATGCCTCATCATCCCCATCTTGGGAATCTGGTGAGTCAGTCCTAGGTGAGGAACCTAGTGAATCAGCTCCAGGTGGGGAAGAGTCACCTTCGAGACAAAGGGTTTCTTTCTCTACAGTTATTTTCTCTTTCCCCACCTGATGAACCTGATGATTCAGCACCCCTTCAGGGTATGATGTTATCCAGTTCTCAGCATACCATGTAGTCAAGTCACTCGACACTTTAGCAACTGGTAGATCAAAAACTTCCCCGGTCTTCTCCATATATTTTAGCAACCATAGTTGTTGGGCAACCATCAGATGCTAATCTAACCTGACATGCATATGGGGGGATACAATAGTTTGCTTCAGACACTTTAATTGACATGCAAATCTATATGGAGCATAGGCCTCGCATATAATCCCTCCATCAATCTTGGTGGCTAGTACACCATCTCTGCAAGACAGCATGTATGACCTCGATTCCAGGCCATCTATTCCATCATCAACAAACCACCCGGTTGGAAGGTTTCCATAAGGAAAGAAATTGAATTCCTTGAACATGCTCAGCCTCACCTTCATATCATAGGAGTTGAGAGCTAACAGAGCAATTCCAGAAAATGCATGCACTGATGGCCTGAAAGAACTTCCAGGAACCTGTACTCCATTCTGTACAGCATATGTCCAGAAATGAGTGGTGATCCATCCCCAAAAAACTTGGAATGGTCCCACTATTCTCAAAAGAGACTTACCCATAAAGACATGGAGTAACCACCTATGAATCTTCGCTAAAATGGGGGTGGCCAACCCAACCATTTTCTTCTCAGCCAATTTGGCTTCAAAAATGAAGGTCCATGGCCTGACGCCTCCCTTCGAATCCATGACTGGAAAAAGATAAACACTGAGCCACAAGTCTAAGAAGCCATCCAAATGGGTCTTTTTTGGGATTCTATGATCCACTTCGTACCCCCACTTCTCAAATTCTCCTGCTTCTATAGTCAGCCAGAATGTGCCAGAATCACCCCTCTTCTCTGTTCTGGGGTAGGTGGTAGGATGAGTACAGGTGGGCCCCTTCACCATCTTTTTGGTAAGAAACATATCAATCCACTCCTCTAGATGAATATCCTTTCTAGAATGAGTTTTTGAGGTCTTTGAGTTCTTGAGGTTGAAGAAAATTTTCAATAATTTTTTAGCCAAATCCAGAGTCTTCTCCGAATCATTCCAAGTCGCCTTGGGGGGATGCATTCATCATACATATCACCCAAAATTGGATACCCTAAGATCTTGTAGACATCCCACAAACTGATTCCTACTTCTCCATGAGTCAGATGGAAAGAATTGGTTTCTGGGCTTCAACGGCTGATTAGCTCCGGCACAAAGTCACCATTCCTGTTGACATATGTCTGCCCAGCCCAGACGGCTTCATATATTGCAGCTCCTTTCAAATCCTCGACAAACTCTACATAGGTTTTTCGCACCCAATATGCCCACATCCATGTTGGCTTCACACCTCCTCCAGGACGGAAGTCCCAAATCTTCTTCCAGCCATTGGATTGATCCATCTGAGAATTTCATAAGATTGAAGGATAACAATGTGGTTCCAACTCAGGCTTGTGAGGTTTCAGATCTGGGGCACAAGGGATATGATGAATTATGTAGGCCTTATCCACTTTTCCAACATTAACAAATGATCCTCCAATGGAGATATTTGCTGAAGCAAAATTGGAGTAAGATTGAAACCAAGAATGCGGGAGATAGTTCTTTGGCTCTGGAATGTTGACTTCTTGTAGATGACAATTCCCATACAAAGGCAAGTAGATGCTTTGTGGGAAATTAAGATGATACTTCTTCAAGTACATTTCCATATCTGGGAGAGTTCTATTGCAAACATTATAGTAATCCTGGCCAAAAATGTTCACTATGTCATCAATTCGCTTACTAGCCAGTTCATCAGTCGATCCAATTCTTCTAGGATCCATTTAATCTGCACAATGGTCCAATAATTAACTCTTAAGTAAGTTTTTTTTCATAAAATTTGTGAAGAAAAATGAAAAAAATGGCTAAGTCATTAAGGCACACAAGTCCAATGTTGGTGCGCAAGTGTAACTGTGTCGCGCAGGTTTTGGCGTGCAGGTATCACCATGCAAGTCAAACGACCTCTGCAGAAGCGTGACATGAACAGAAGCAATGAAACCATGGAAAATCAGTATACTTGTGTGACGAGAGAAACCTGCACGACGAGAGCTCAGAATCGTTCAAAGTCGGGTGCTTTGTGCGAGAATAGTGTGTATATTTATAGGCAAGGTCGCACCCCTGTGCGCCGAAGCCTGTGCAACTCTCACCTGTGTGCCGCTACCTATGCGGTCCAAACTTGTGCACCACAGTTCCATGATTTTCTCCTTTACCTCAGATTCAAATCTGCCTTCCTTTCGTATCCAACCCTGAGTAGAGACTTTTGTTGACTCTCCTTTCTTTCATAGAGTCTAATGACTGAAAAAGGGGAATACCTTAACATAAAGAGATTCATCCTTTGAAGAAACATCAAAAATTGGCAAAGGCATGAACAAGGATTTGTTTGAGTATGGGTCGCACAAGTTTCATCAAGTTTGCGCAAGTATACTTGTGAGCCACAGATTGGGCTTACAGGTGACTTGCGCACCATATTTGATTTTTGTCCAAGGTCTTCAGTAGCCTATAAATACCCCTTGTGGGCCCCCCATTTCAGGGAGGAAAATTCCAAAAGTCATATTAAAGCTCTCGGCACCCTAGTCTCTAATTAAAGTCTTCTGAACACTTCTAAGGTAATTTGTTACCTATAATGGAAGATCTAAAGAGGGGGAACAAGGCCTAAGTGTTGAAATTCATCAACACTTGCACTCCTAAGTGTCTAACCCTTAAGGGGAAATGAAGACACTTGCGTGCCACCTTATCCCTTCAACAGAACTTGTGCTCCACCCTTTTGGAAGCCTTTAGGGATAATACTAAGGGCTTGATCCAAGCCTCGCCCAAGTATTACCCTATGGGTAAACCGTCATGCAAGTACACATGTGTCACGCAAGTATACTTGCGCGACCAATACTAGAACGCCCCAATAGGACTTGTGTGCCTACCTCTTTTTGGGTGCCCCTCCTGCTTATTCATTTCTTTTCTTCAAGTCCACCTCTCCTCTTAAAGATTTAGCTTTCAAAAAACTCTTCAAACCCAATTATGGCATAGATCCTTTGTTGGCTTCCTTATCTGAAAGGAATTTTATTGAAAATCTCTCAAAACTTAGTGATTTACATATCTTTATGTCACTAAGGTTAGAGATTTCATTCATTCAACCTCATCCTTTAAGATTAGAAGATATTTAATATGGGAATCCTCCTTAGGAGTAAGCCCCAAGTTCCCTAACCTGGGCCTCCTTTTCAGAAGTAAGCCCGAGTCCATGTTCCCTTAATATGGGAATATTTCTTAGGAGTAAGCCCCAATCATAATTCCCTTTAACCTGGGCCTCCTCTTTAGGAGTAAGCCCCAGTATTAATTTTCCTTAAACTTGGGCATCCTCCTCAAGAGTAATCCCCAATATCAAATTCCTTTAATATGGGCATCCTCCTTAAAAATAAGCCCCATGTTCCCCAATTTGGGCCTCCTTCTCAGGAGTAAGCCCCAAAGTCTTGAGTCCTCTTAACCTGGGCCTCCTTTTCAGGAGTAAGCCCGAGTCATAATTCCCCTTAACCTGGGCCTCCCCTTTAGAAGTAAGCCCCAGTCTTAATTTCTCTTGATCTGGGCTTCCTTATCAGGAATGAAACTCAATCACAAGTCCCCTCTAATATTGGTATCCTTCTCAGGATTAAGTCCTAAGTTAAGTATCCAAATCTCCATAAAGCGCATATACCTTTATGGACCTTATTCCTAGGTTTCTTCCCGGAATTAAATCCCAATCTTAATCAATCTGGGAAGTTATACATACATAATCCCCACATTATTCCTTATGATTTCATCTTTCGTGGCACAATCGTTAGGTTTTACTATTACCTCTTACTTCTCACACTGAGCATGACTCACATGATCTTAGAGCGTAAAATTAATTTTGACATCTTTATTAGGGCCATAAATTATGCATAAACCTCATACTTCTTTACTCGAACTATGTGGGTTTTGATTCCTTTTCTAAACAAGGATATGTAGGTAGCCCATCTGCGGGTACGATCCCAACATTGAAATAATCCATGTCCTTCTGAACGACAATAAACCTTAAGTGCCTCACTGAGTGGATTTAAAACCAGTATGGTTATCATAATGACCAAGAGATATCTATATAATGTATTAAAGGATACCATTGACTAAGAATCTCTAAAAAATACAGATGATTATCTATCAATGAATAACCTCAAATACATATAAAAGATTCTCTAAATCTCATACATATTGATAATTGATTGTCAGATCTAAAGGAAACCTCATTTTCATACTTGGTAATTTAATAAGGATTCATGAACATAACTCAAATATATAAAGAGAGTCCCGGAGTAGAAAATAATTCCCCCAAAAAAGGTGTGATGAGTCCGACCTTCCATCATCTCGACCAATGCAAATTCTTAAGCCACGTCGGTCCATAACTAGTGAGTACCTACCTTTGGAAAGTAGGTCCAAATGGATATAGAATCATTGGATGTTTCTAGTTCTATGAACAAACTTATTAGAAACCAATTGGAATGTTTGAACCTTAAGCAAACAAGGTCATCCCCATTTCTAGAGGAAACAGGGCTAACACAAGCACTATCAGAAATGAGATATATCATTCTAGTATCCAACAAATTGATCACTTCTACTCTCAGAACTGCTTTCATGTTTGGATTTTTCCTTCTTTGACACTCTACCCTAGGCTTATGGTCAAGCACCATAGGTATTTTATGCATACAAAATGAGGGATTATTACCCTTAATACCAGCTATTGTCCAGTATATGGTAGATTTAAACTTTTTTAACACATTCAACAGTATTTCCTCATGATTTTCATTTAGTTCAGTAGAAATTATGATAGGTAAAGTGGAATTATCACTCAAAAATAAAAATTTAAGATGAGTAGGGATTTTTTTAGTTTAAGAATCGGTGGTTATACATTAGAAGGAAGACTCTTAGGCCTATGAGGACCAATATATTTGACATAACTCTTGTAGGGAGTATTGAAAGTTGAATGATATTTTATTTCATTCTCAGATTCAGAAGTAAAAGTGGTGCTGTCCAGAGTGGGCAGCATATTGTCCAGATTTTCTATATCAGAATTTAATAAATTAATCATAGCAGGATCATCAAGTTGTCTTATAAGTTCTCCCTCAATATCATCAAAGTGTTCAGAAAGGTTGTTTTTAATAGAAACACCTTAAAATTCACTCAAAAGTTTCCTAAGTTCAGAAATAGAGGAATCTTCAATAGCAGAAACCAAACAGTTGTCCAGTTCTGTTAGATTTTTCAGATTTGGTGTTTGAGTAGAATTTTTAATTTCTAAGAGAGATTCAGTAGAATTTTCAACTTCAAAATTATTTTCTTAGACAGAGGATCTATTTTCAGATTCTTCAGAATTTCTAATTGAGTTCTCATTTTCTAAGGACTCTACCATTGAGCAGTTTTCAGAAAACTTTGGTCCTTTAACATTTTTAAACACATTGAACTCTTCTTGTCGTTCTCCAATTTTGAAAATTAATTGACCCTTAGAGACATCAATGACAGCACCACGTGTGGCTAAGAAGGGCCTACCCAAGATGATGGGAACCTCTTTATCACACTCCATGTCCAAGACTAAAAAGTCTATAGGTAGAAATAGTTTCCCCACCCAAACTAGCAAGTCATCTATCCTTCCCATAGGATGAGTGAAAGATCTATCAGGCAACTATAGTATGACCATGGTGGGTTGAAGATCACCCAACCTCAACTGTTGAAACAGTGAGTATGGGAGAAAATTAATTCTATCACCTTGATCACATAAATAGTTGAGTTGATCAGAATTTCCTAAGGTATAAGGTATGAAAAAACTACCTGGGTATTTCAATTTTGGTGGGATTTTCTTTTTGAGTACAGCATTGCATTTTAGTGAGGCTGTAAGAAGAAAATTATTCCAGAGTTTTTTGTTTGAAACAAATTTCTTAAGAGATTTCAAATAATATTGGATTTTAATTAAGGCTTGAATGAAAGGAATGTTTACTTGAAGTTTAGAAAGGAGACCAAGGAACTGAAGAAGTTCAGCCTTGGTGTTACTTTGTGGTTTTAGATTCTCAGGGAAAGGGATGGATAGGGAAAATTTTTTAAGGATTGTAGGTATATCCCTCACCTCTTCGTCAAATTTTTCTTTTCCTTTATTCTTTTGATTTTTAGATGAGTTTTCAGCTTGAGTTTAAAATGAAAACTTCATATTTTCATCATTTTCATGGCTTTTCTGTATATTTCCAGAATGTGTTCAAATCAAATTTTTATTTCCAGATTATAGAAGATTTTCATTTTGGGCATTTTCATGGTCTTTTTTAGCAACAATTTGATTATTTGTTCTACTTATAGTTACTACATCCATGGCATTATCCCTAGGGTTAAGTTCAGTGGTACTTGCAAGTCTACCTTTTTCCCTTGATGAAAAATCACTAGCAAGTTGACCAAGTTGTGTTTCCATGTTTTTCATCCTCACATCAGTTTTCATTTTATCCGACTCATATTGATTTTGATGTTTGGTCAGATGAGTCAAGATTAGATCAAGTTTATAAGACATTTGATTATCATTAGTTCCATGTGCATTTGAAGACTTGCCCTTTTGTTGATTCTGAAGATATGGTCTTGGTTAATTCAAGTAATTAGGGGAAGTGGATTTTTTAATTAAGCCATGATCTTTGAAGGACAGATTAGGATGGTTCCTGTAGACTTGGTTGTAATTATTTGAAAATGGATCTTCTTTAAGAGGCATCCTAAGACCATAGTTAACAAAGTTTGTGTTTTCTTTTTGTTGGGTCGGTATATAAAAATTAGGATAGAATTTTTCAGTATACCCAAATATACCACACTGAACACATTGTTCCCGTAAAGATTGGTTTATATTTTGACAGCCTAATTGGTTAACAATTTTCTTTGAATTATGGTTCATTAAAGATTGAAGTTGGTTGGTGATTTCAGCAAGATTATCTTGAGTTTCATTTATTGAACTGGTGTTTGGGTTAACATTTCTATCAACTCTTTTCCTTATTGAATTTTTTTCTGTGAATTCAGTGCAAGATTATTAAAAATTTGTCTAAGTTCTTCATCTATTTTATCACTCTAATTAGCCCCAGTATCTTGGTCGACTAGATTCTGTCTAGAAGATGACAACCCTTCATAGAAGGTGTCCATGAGAAGGTGATATGGGAGGTGATGATGGGGACACTGCCTAAAAATATCCTTAAATCTATCCCAAGCTTCAGGAAAAGCTTCTACATCCTCTTGATAAAAACTAGTGATTTTTGTTCTTAGTTCACCTTAAATTCTTTGAGGATAAAATTTCATTATGAAATTATTGTACACCTAATCCATGTTTTCAAAGATGTTTTCATCTAGACTTAGAAACCAAATCCTAGCATTAAATTTAAGGAAAAAGTGAAATACTCTCATTCTAAGTTCATTTTCTATGAGTCCTAGAAGTGGTAGTTGCTTCAATGTATTATAGAAATCTCTAATGAAGGATAGAGAGTCCTCATTAGATAGTTCATTAAATGCAGGAAATAGTGAAATGTGTGACTGTTTCAATTCACAGTTTCTGGCTCTAGGACTATGTCTAATGGAGTATGGATTACTTGAAACTTTTGGGAGTAGGAACTCCCTCATCCTAGTCCTTTCATTTTCTTCTAAGAGTCCTGGTTGATTATTTTAAAAGTTGTTATGCTCAAGAACTTTATTATCTATGTTCTCCAATTCAAATGTGTTTTTCTTTCTTCTAAGAGAAGTTAAATGTTTTTCTATTTCAAGATTTAGGGGCTCTAAACAACCAGAAGAGGTTCATGTGCTCATGAAAAGTGTGGTAAAAGTTCAAAAAAGCATAACAGTAAAACTAAACAGGAATTCAATCAATACAGGTAGTAGTAGAAATTCAGTAGAAAATGAAGCATATTTTTTTAAAACAGTTTTCATTTTTTTTAATTTTTTGGAGTTTTTTTAAGAATTTTTTTAGTGTTTTTTTAAAATAAATAGCTCGTGCCTTCCCCAACAATGGAGAAAAAGTTTAACTAGGCTGGAGGTTATTTCGGCCTTTGAAATATTATTTATAAACCTACACTAGTATAGTAGTGAAGGGTTGAACCCGAGGTAAGGTAGGTGAGTTTTCTAAGGGTTTATTTTTATAAAACTCCACTATTGTCGGTAGTGGAGCGAGTGTACATATTTTTACTATTTTTATTTTTTTATGTTTTTTTTAGTTAACATAAATATGAACACAAGAGTTTTCCAAGGAAACTAGATCTAACACTAAATCTTGCACTAAAGTACTGATAAACTAAAGAAAACAGTAAACTAATACAAGAAAGCAATAGAAAAGCAGCTCATACCAACAACAGTCACTTGGAAAATCTAATCTACTGGTTGAAATAGTTTTCTTCATCAAAACTTTTTGTTTAAACACAACTCAACACAGAACTTATGAATCTCCCTCACTAATAAATTCAATAGGCATAGGATTAAGTGTTGGAGTTTGCCACACCAAAATTTAACTGAACTGCTAAAATGTTTGAAAAATTTTATATTTGGAAATAAAATCGCTGTGAATTTCCAAATTTAATGACATTAATGTTTTAAAAGATGCATTCAAAAACAACCTCTCCATTCAATATTGAAATTTTAAATTTTGAAATCAATTGAGAGGTGAATCAACTGAACAGAGAATCATAAATCAATCGCACCGATTGATTAGGATTCTGAAAATTGTAAAGTAATTGAAGAAGTTTTAAAGATAGACCAGTAGAATTAAATTCTAGAGATAAGACAATATTAACCTTTGATCATCTTGATTAAAGCTTTGAAAAAATAATCGCTTACAGAGTACGGTGAAATCAAGTACAAGAAGGGAAAATAACTCCCTCAGTGATGCTCTGTTCTCAGTATCCTTTGCCTCCATGTCTTCTCTATCATCTCTCGGGAGTCTCCGCTCTCGAATAGTATGGCGTGGTAAGAGAATGAGTGTCTCCGGCTCTGCTCTCCAAATGTGTGTTTGTGGAATCAGAATAAGAGTCCCCATAAATTGTCTCGAATGATTGTCCACTAGAAATATGCTTCTTGCTCTATCTTAAGTACCCACTATCTTCTGCTGCTTGTCACCACTCGATTTTCGACGACTTTAAGTGTTCTTCATGTATGCACTGCACAGGTGCATTTTTTCGTGACTGGCATGTCACACTAGTTTTACCCTAGTAACTAACTCCGGGTGAGTCAGTTGCGTGATCATGGACATTATAAAGACCTTGGTGTGAACCGGCATGATAAAGAAGCAACAGAGTTAAATCACAAAGGATATAAATAATTATAACTTAAAAGAATAGTTTATTAGAAAGTATTTTAAAAGAATAAACTTTTAAATAATGATATTAAATAAATTATTATATTAGTATTACCAAAAACTAGTAATTATATTTTAATTAATTTTAATGAAATAAAAATAGTTATTATTTAATTATAAAAGATAATTTATGTATTTTAAGTTGATCTAATTTTTTATTTCTAGAGTTATTATTATTATTATTAAAAATAAAATGTTTTATAAATTATTAATTTTGATGTTAAATTGTTTATAAGTTATTTTTTATTAATTAATATTATTAAAGTAAATTATAAACATTAAGTTTATTATTACTTTGAAAATTAACATTGTTAACATTCTAAATTAACTAGTTTAGTTTGTTTATAATTTAATTTATAACTTATTATTAGTATTTTATTTTATTAACAATTTGTATTATTAAATAATTATTAAATATATAGAATTAATTTATTTTATTTTAATTAAGAGGTTAATATTAATTAGTTAATTTTAATTAAAGTTAATTAAAAATTATATTTGATTATCCTATATTTATAATAAATTTATAAATATAAGAGTTTTATATTTTCAGTTTAATAATTTTTATTATAGTTTCTATTAAAATTTTATATTTATTATAAATTTTTTTAGATTAATCTATCTCCCCCAAATCGGCGCAACAACAACCCTAAGGGAGGTGGGTGATCTTCGACCTCCTTTGGTGGCACACACAGATCAGGGATATCTCCTTCTTCTTCTGCAAACCAAAGTGGCAGCCTCTTTCGATCAGACTCCTCCTTGCTCAGTGGTGCTTCACATAGTGGCGCATAGTAGCGGTGCAACAACCACTAGTTCGGCTTCAGCAACACAGCATCCCACAGCTCTCGAGGCCTGAATGTCTATGTTGACCAATACCTCTTCTGCGGTGGTGCTGAGTATGCGAGTCCATCAGTGGTAATCAGCTCACAGCGGAGCATGGAAGGTTTGAACCACTAAGGCGACTCAATTTCTAGTTGCAGATCTAGAAAATTTGTTGCTTAATTACTGAGTTAATTTGAATATGGATTTCGAAATCAGTTTATAAATCCAGTGTGAAATTATATCTTTCTGGTTCGGTTTTGAATGAAATGGTGGTAGAGGTGCATGGGTATTGTAGGGATGAATAGCGAGATGGAGTCGGTGTGTGGATGAGGAGAAACCTTCACTGTGAGACTGACGTATGAAGGTGATAGGAAGAATTGATTAATCATTAAGGAAGTGGATTAGTGCGAGAGGGTGAGACCGATACTGGGATGTAATCGGTGATTCGTGAAGGAATAAAATGAGTGTCGGAGTCACCGATAGTTAAAAAATAATAATAAGTATCGGTGATTTCATGAGACAATGATAAAAGAAGAAAAGGATCAGTGCATCGTGACAAATAATAAGACATTGATAGAAGAAAAATAAAAAATGTGTCACCGAGAATTAAAATAAAGAGTAATCGGTGTGATGTGAAACCGATGGAAGGTTTGCATCGATGAGCCATGACACATTGATAGAACGAATAATAATCGGTTGTAGCAGGACAAAATAAATAGATCGGTGAGTCGCAACGTCGACACGTCATGAGAAACCGTTAGTTAAAATGAAAAATCATCGGTCAGTCAATGACTCACCGATAGTTGAAATAAAATAAGATGCCGATGAAATGAGAGACTGAAACCAATGCACATAAGAGACTGAAGCTGTTTGAAAATGATCAGTGAGTCATGAATCACCGATAGTTATAAAAAAAATTCAGTGTGACAAGGGATCGGTGAGTCGCGATCAGTGAGATGCAACATCAGCGTGTCGGGACATCGGTGTGTCACTCACCGATAGTACAGATTAAAACATTAAAAATAAAAATTAATTTAACAAAATAATAAAATAAACAAAACATTAATTAATTAAAAAAATTCAAATTAACTAAATTGTTATAGACTAATTAGTTAACTATAAGTAAAATATAACTAAATTATTTAACAAACTAATAAATAAAATTAACTTAATTATTAACTAAGAATATAAAAATTAAGATTAATGAAAAACTCAAACAAAGAATTAACCACACACATTAAATTAAAATAATTAAAATTAACTAAAGATATTGAACGACAAAGTTAATTAATTAATTGACAAAATGAAAACTTAAAATTAAGCACACATTATTTTATTAAACTTTAACTTAAATTGTTATCTTATATAATTAAATAGAATATTTAGACTAGATAATAAATAAGGTTAATTTCTTTTAATAAATATATTTTAAATAGTAAATTTTTAAATTTAAAACTAAACTAGATTATTGAAAATAAAAATGCACAATTAATTAAGTTAATAAACATTTAAAATTATTAAAATTTAAACCAGATTAATATTATTAAACTAAAAAGTAATTTAATATAATTAGAATAATTAGAATAATTATAATGACTAAATTAACAATTTAAAAGGCTAAAAACACAAAATTAATTATAAAAAGTGATTAATTAATAGATTTAGTGATTGAAATACTAAAGTGCCATTATTTATTAAAAAGTTTCCAAAATAAGTAATTAAATTGTTAAAAATTAAATAAAAGATGTGGAAAAACTGTGTAAAAATAGAGCCACATCAAACCAATAGATAATGATCAACACATATTATTTATAATTTATTTATTTAGATAAATAATTACCTATATGGAATTATTTCTTCTTTGATGTGTTTCGTGACATATTTTCGGTGTATTGTCATTGCATTTTAGATACCAAGTTTAGATTTCCTCTAGTGGTGATCCTCACATGTACTAAGAATATCCAGACATTATCAAAGGAATATATGGTTTCTAGCATAGAAGATCCTTACCCTTGCATCGTCCACCTTGATCTCACTGAGAATTGCTTCCACAGTGTTATTTTTGATCCAGTGGAGTATGGTTTCTCACTATTCCTAGGATCATTCTTGGGGAAGGGATATCGCTAGGCTTGATAGGATTCTACTTGAATCATTGTGCACAACCAAATATTCTTATAAGAAAATAACATAATTGGATATTTATATTTTAGGGTTAAAATAAAAAAATTGCACAAGTACCTTTATTATTATTTAATCCTAGAAAATCCCCATGTCAAATAATAATATTAATATTACTATTTCTTGACATGTGATTATCTTGTGAATTATAATTAAATATTATTTAATTAAATAATATTCAATATTATAATTTCTCATCGGACCATTAATCTTAGTCCTCCCTCCCTCCACAATATATATTGGGTCTTGAATAATGTCTATTTATTTAATAAATAAATATCACTGCATTGTTTTCCAATAAATATATAAATATTATATTTAATAAACAACAAATAAATATTTATATGTGATCAATCATATATGTATAGCTATTAAACCACATATGGAAACAATATTTATTCATCATGTTAAATAATAAATAATAATATATTATTTAACTGGTGTTTTGGATACACTTTGTGTGTGACTCCCTATGCCTCTTTCTCAGTGGCATTATGCAAAGAAGCCTAAAGTTAAATATTAACATCTAGCAACATGCCAAGGCACCCATAGAGAAGGAAGTTAATGCCACAATGACATGTCACCTCATACAAACTCTTATAATGTAATATAATCCCTTTTTCACAATATCTTAAATCGAGCAGGTTGCATGCCAGTGCCATCAACATTTGTGCTCGACTATCACTTTCTTTAAATTTCTAGAAATAGAACATTCCTATTGATCAACATGGCCATGGGTTTATTTAGGCTATATAATTTCCATGAAAGGGATTGTGATATTAACTTTTGTTAAATAATAGAAGGGATAAATCCTTTCTCACATTATTCATTAATTCAATATTACTCATGGCACACCCAACATATCCTACCACGCCAAGAACATAAGTCATCATGATTTTCATTAATACATATAAGTTTATGACTCATAATACTCATTAATAATAATCTTAAAGTCTAAGGAACAATACACACATCCACAGATAGAATCATCCGATGACATGTATGAATGTGGATTTCCTACTGGTGGGTCTCATTCTCATAATATTCATATTGGAAATTACCATGGGAATACACCATGAGAAGGTGTCTCAAAGTCCTATGGTTCTCCACCCTTGATAGCCTGTATCATTTGTGTCCCTTAAATGATATCGTCTAACTATAGAAGATATATTCAAGAATTGTGTCATAGCACTTTCGGGTTGTCATCATAGCGGGGAACTGTTATGACCTTTTAATATGATAGCTACTCTTAGGATATTATCACATACTATGTTATGGAGAAGAACAATCATGATGTGATAAGATGTTTATTAATATTCAAGAACCAGGAATACAAGTTTACCATAATGTATAAAGAATTTGGATCTAGGGATCCAACTCCAACATAATCTACCTAGGGCATGAAGATGAATAGAAGATCCCACACCAGGCCTCTCGTAGGATTCCAACCACTCTATCAAGGAAATCCTACTCAAGGGATCATACTCCTATGATTAAGAAATTATACCCACCAACCTTTATGGAAGAAATAAAGGAAAAAACCCTAAAAAAACATGACTAAAATACAGTGGACAAGATATTGAAACCACGTATAAAGTGGTACATGGCATGTATTGGGGTCACACGTCGTGTCCCCCTACCCCAGGTAGTGATCGTGTACAATGGACCGTGTCATTCCAATAGTGTCATGTAGAAGATGAGTACATGCAATGTAGAAAAAGTCACATGTTGTGTCCTTTCAACTTGGGTCCACCCATGTACTCCGGTCATGTGCCAGTACATGGTGTAAACCCGTGTACCTCTGCCCATGTACCAGTACACAAGGTTATCGGTGTACTTTGTCCATGCCAAGTTGTGTGGTGTGGTACATGTCATTTAGGAAACCCATTTACTCCACCCCATATCTATGTATCTTCCAAGATACATGTTGACTCTTAGGGAATCGCATACGAGTTGTGTGACAGGGTCACACGTCGTGTGGTATTTAACTATCTCTTGAAACCCCACTACTCCGTGGGGGACACACGTCGTGTAACCTTGACTTACATGCCATATTCATCAGCATTTTGTAGAATCTCATGTTCTTCCTCCCCATGCCTTATCCAATGATCCAGATCTCATTCTGGTGATCTTTTCCCCTTAAAACTCTATATCCTATGTTTTTTAATCACCTTAACACAAAATCAAGGTGTTTAGGGCCTTTAATCATCTAAAAAACATTAAAATAAATTTTAATGAAAACTATTTGAAGAATGGTTTCCTCTTATTCACTCTTATTTGTCTGTCTTCGTCACCGCCTCACCTCTGTTAGGTCATCCCAAGGTTGGATATTTAATTTCGGATCATTTTTGAAGAAACAAAGGCACAATGATCGATCATTCATAAACTAACAAAAAAAGACACCTAGAAAATGGGGAAGAGAATTACACATGGAACGAACCCAAGGAAAGAACCTCGACCATTGTTCTTTTCATCCTTAGTCCATTCCTATAAAAACAATCAACAATCAAATCAATTCTCAAACAATCAAACTGTGATAAATCCCACAATTAAAACCCATACCACAAGAACGATCTAACCAAGGATCAACATGTTCGTTGGTTGGTCTGTGTACATCATTAAATCTAATAATAGGGAAATAAATCCCAAATAACACATCCTACCTTTGGTTTGGATCGCTCACTGATGAATATCTGTCGTTGTGTCATCTTCATTGGTGAGATCCATCAAGAACAGTAGTTGGTGATCATCTATTTGGGATTCTGTCGTTGTTCTCTTGAGTGGTTTCTTCAGGGTTCTATCCAGCACCTCCAAGGAATTTATAGGGCTATGAACCTGACCATAGATCCCATCCTAAGGCTCATTTAAAAAAAATAACCATCGATGTATTATTTTGTAGATGAAATAGCTAAAATAAAATAAATATTAAATTTATTTTATTCATTAAAATAGCTGAAATTTCTATTAACAGCTGACCCACACTGGACGATGTTAGGCCTTTCCCATGGTAAAGTTGTTATTATGAATGCAATGGTGCCCTCATATTTGTGATTTTGGAACTCGTTTAGAAGTTATTCCTCTTTTTTAGGAAAAATTTTTGCGCATGCTGTTTAATATTTTAATATTATTCAAACATTTATTTTGGGCACACTAGGCCTCAGAATCACACGTTATCTCAGCACCTTGTCTCTAAATTTATCTATATAAATTTTAAATATATTACACATAAAATCCATGACATTACATTCCCCCCACCTTGGGGATTTATTTCCACTAAAATCAAAAATAAAGGCTACTCAAAAAGATGAGGGTACTGAGCATGTATTTGAGCCTCCAACTCCCAAGTGCTCTCCTTGAGATTCCCATGCTTCCACAAGACATGCACTGAAGAAATCTCTCACCCATAAATGATCCTCTCCTACTGATCCTCGATCTCTATTGGGTACTCAGAAAAAGTCGCACCATCATTGATGTTTATCCCGCCCCATTCAATGGCGTATGATGGGTCATGAACAAACCTCCTCAGCTTCAAAATGTGGAAGAAATCATGTGCCCAATATAATAGCGAAGGTAGATCTAAGTGGTATTTCAACTTTCCGACTCTACACAATTTCTGAAAAGGGCTGATAAACCTTAGAGATAACTTGGTACCCCAGCCAAATCTCTATAATCCCAATCAATGTGAAACCTAAAGGAATACATGGTCTCCTTCCTCATACTCCAAAGACATCTGCCACTAGTTAACATAATACTTTTGACAGATCTAGGTAGTCTTCATCTGATCCTAGATGATCTCTACCTTCTCAGTAGTATCTCACACCAACTCCGAGCACATAAGTGATGACTCTCTTGGGTCAGTCCAGCAAAGTGGTGACCTACAGGGTAGCTCATACAAAGCCTCAAATGGTTTCATACCAATGGTGGTATAGAAAGTTGTTTTATGTGAAATTAACCATTGGTAGGTGATCCTCCCAACTATGAACTAAGTCCATCATGAAATCTCACATCATGTCTTCCAGAACATGAATGGTTCACTCCATCCTTCCATCCATCTATGGGTGAAATGTTGTGCTCAAACATAAATGGGTTCTAAACACCTCCTCTAATCCCTTACACAACTAGGATGTAAAACGAGCATTACCATATAAAATAATATTCGATGGAACTCCATGGATTCGAACTATCTCCTAGAGGTACATGCATCCTAAGATCTCTAATGAACTTTGGCCTCTGATAACTAGGAAGTGGGCTGATTTTGTGATTCGGTCAACAATCACCTAGATGGAATCTTGTCCCCTAGACATAAATGGTAAACTCATTAATAAGTAAATTAATATCCCATCCCAATTCCATTCCAGAACCTCAAAGGGTTGAGCTAAACCTCTTTGAACCTGGTGCTCAGCCTTCACTTGCTGACTACTAAGGAATCAAGAAACAAAATTTTCCACTCCTTTATTCATTCCTAGCCCCCAAAACTGATGTCAGAGGTCCTGGTACATTTTCACCGCACAAAGGATGTACCACTAGAGAATATGTATGAAACTCTCTTAGAACCTCCTCCATCAACACCACTGGTACTAGTGTATGTCCTCTGAAAAGGATGACGTGTTCCCCACCTTTTTAATATCCATCAGGAGAATAGATTTTGGATATCTAATCATGTAGAGTCTCATAGTCAGTATCCCCAATTTGTACCTCCCTAACTCGTTTCAAGAGTGGAGGGGTAACAACCATCTACAAGAGGTAAGCTACTCCATCTCTATCCAATAAGGATAACTGTAACAAAGACAATTTCTCTAATGCTTCATTCAGCAACTTTGAACTAGATCTCCTACTAAGTGAATTTTCCACCATGTTATTGTTCCCAGAATTATAGAAAATCTCAATTTCATAGTCCTGGAGGAACTCTAGCCATCGCCTCTATCTCATGTTTAGATCATTTTGATAGAATATATAATTGAGACTCTTATGATCGTAGTAGATGATAAACCACTTTCCCATTTGGTAGTGTCACCAAATCTTCAATAAAAATACTACAACTGCTAACTCAAGATCATGGGTCATGTAGTTATGATCATGTGGTCTCCACTGGTGCAAACCATAGGAAATCATTTCTTTCCTTGGCATCAGGACACAACCAAGCCCTGTTCTTGATGCATCACATAACACTATGTTCTCGTCACCCTCCTACAGAAATATCAATATTGGAGCACTCATAAAACTATTCCTCAAATACTAAAAATCATGTTGTCACTTATCTTCCCACATCAATGGATTCCCCTTTCTATTAAAATATTTCATCTGTGTTGACACCCTAGAGAAATCAGGTATGAATATCTAGTAATAATATACTAGCTCGAGGAAGCTCTAAACCTCTATCATGCTCCTAGGTGGCTCACATTCGTACACTGCCTCAGCCTTGGCTGGGTATACAACCAATCCATTTGTAGAGATAACATTTCCCAAAAAGTGGATTGCCTGAATCTAGAATTGGAACTTTGAAAGTTTCCCATAAATATGGTGCTCTTTGAGTACGTCCATAACCATATTTAAGTGTCTCACATGCTCCTCCTTAGGAGATGAGTATACAAGGATATCATCAATGAAGATAGCCGCAAATTAGTCTAAGGAATGAAGATATGGTTCATGAATCCCAAGAACACTACTGGGGTGTTCATCCTTACAAAGGGCATAACCAACTACTTATAGTGATTGTAACGACATCTGAATGTCATATTTGGTATATCCTCATCCCATTCTCGCAACTGGTGATAGCCTGACCTGAGTTCAACCTTCTAGAACCATTTTTCCCCTATCAGCTAATCAAATAGGTCATTGATTCTCAGTATTGGATACTTTTTATTCATATTAACCTAGTTTAATCGTCAATAGTCTACACACAACATCAAGTTCCAGTCTACCTTTTTGGAAAACAACACTGGGGTTTCCCGAGGTGAACCACTAGGTCTCAGGAAACCCATACTCTTTAAGTCCTCTAACTACACCCTCATCTCACGAATATCTACTAGAGGAATCTGATATGTTGGTATCGATATAAATTCTATCCTAGGGTGTAAATCAATGTAGAATATTATCTCCCGGTGAGGTGGTAATCCTAGAATATATTTAGGAAATACTTCCTCGTACTCTATCGCCACCACTGGAAACTAGAAGCTCATAAAATATTTTACACTGAGGGTCAGGATAGCTAACTAATGAGTAATCGGCTTCACCCTCCTATGAATGAGTCCATCCAATGGTTCCTAGGTTCCCTTTTCACTAGAAAAGTAAAACCTAATTCCATCACTGCGGACAGAACATACCCTTCACCAAAAATATTCAATATGGGAATGGACTTTGGGTAACCAATCCATACTAAGAATGATTTCGTAAGGCCTCAACGCTGCCACCAAGAGGTTCCAACCAAAACTATCACCTTTAAGGGTCTGAAAACATTATCATCATAGATGTGTGATCACTGAGTCTTATCCAGTAGGTGTATCAAAGCATAAGGGTCAAGTCAACGGTTCAATTGGAATCTCTATGTCTCTAACAAGATATGTGTAGATAAAGGAATGAATAGCACCTATGTCTATCAGTACTGCAGCTAATGTAGAAAAGATACAGATCATACCTTGAATAATTCCTAGATCCCCTGGATCATATACCTCAACTATGTGCAACTATCCCCACTCTTATCCTCAAGATCCCTGAGTTTGGCGTGGACCACTTGGGGGTGTTGTAGGTAACATGTCGAAATGTCGACCACCTCCTACTTCTATTCCCGATCCTCTTCCACATCTTCCACCTTGTAAATCAACCCACTCTTATCATTGTCTCTATATCAATGGTCCATCCAATGTATCCCTGTCAGCAGCATGGTGGTTCAGACAATATCGAGCCATATGTTCCATACTATCACATAAAAAGAACCAGCCCTGAACTTTAACCCCTTTATCATAGGACCTCCTCCTAAGACATCTCCCATATACAGATCCATGAGACTGATGTCAACTCCCTGCTTCTAGGGTCTCTGCATCAGCTTGTCCACTACTGACTATCACCATCTTCATCTTCTCATCCAATATTATTTCATCCAAAAAGAATGGTCAAGAAACCCAACATATATATTAATGAATAGAGGGATAACATTGGGTTGAATATATCTACATGGACCTTACTCAATGTTTTGATCCGTAAAGTAATGATATCTAACCATATCCACCAAGAACCTGGAAAGGTTGGAGAACCTTGATGAATAATTAGCCACTTCATGATACCCTTCTAGAGCTAAAGAAGCTCTTGTATACACACATATCTCAACATAACTGGTGATAACTACTCTCTGAAGAGATGCTCGAACTATGTCCAAGAAAGAGTCACCTCGTCGCAAGTCTAGATAGCCAAACTCCCCCATCACCTGACTGGCCTATGTAGGAGGATCATCACTAGGACCATCATCTGATCTGATGGTGTTTGGACTAGGAGGAAAACTCAGGTCACTGCCTCAAGTCAGTCCTCATCCGCCTGAGGGTTGGGCTCACCTCAGAACCTGAGTGGTCTTTATCTATGAAACTCATGAAGTTCTCTCAGTCTATACTTCTCATATTTTGGTACTACAGGTACCAAAACTGCTCCATAGGTGGTAGTATGGCTGGTGCACCACCTATAAGTTACATCTGGTGAACTGGTCCCTGTATTAAAGTCTTGTCACTAAGGTGGTTATCCTTGTGATCGAGTTATTAAATTCTAGCATGTATGCATCTCGAGGTAATCCTGAAAGAAAACAAAATGTACCACGGTCAATGAGTATATTTGGATAGATGACTCAAGAAGTACATGGAACCACAACCCAAACCTATATGATGCATGTACCATTATTTTCCCTGCAACTAGTGTTCTCATGTACTAAGTCTAAAAGTAGGTTATCGTTCACCTGCACCAACACTAGAATCCTTCACCTGAAAGATGAACTCTAAACACTTAACATCGTTGCCCCAAAAAATCTCTTAGAATCCAAGTCCTATAGTATAACTGACCACCTCTGATACCACTCTGTCATGAACTGTCCCAATAGATCATGTGCTACGACTCCCCAAGACCACATCCAATAGGCCATGGGCTAGTGACTTGTATTAAGTAGGCATATCACTAACCTGGGAGGAATTTCCTATGTATCTGTACACAGACACGCATCTATAAGCCCAAAAAATGATGAAATGTAAAAACTAATAAGAACCAAATGCATGTATACAAATATATCCAAACCAGAGTATAAAATGAAAGTAAAGTAATGTGAAAATGTTCCAAATACAATCCCACCAAAAAGAAGTATGTAACCACCAGTCCAATATGTAAGAAGAGGAGTTGGGATTGTTGTTGGAAGTCGTAGGAAAAAACCTCATCCTTTCTGATCTTAAAAATCTCTGTATGGTCCTAGTCCACCTTGGACTGTGTCAAAAGGTCACTCATCTTCACAAGACATGAAACGTGTCAGAAAATCTCATGCAATGGTGAGTATAACAATAATCAGAAGGAAAGCCTGAAACCACAAAGCAGCAAATGAAGGAAAGATACAGTCATATATACATAATATATTTCTACAACATATATAATAATATCTAGATATACTCAATCCAAGACATGCAGTTTAGAGGTAAGTCACAACCACTATATAGAAGCAATAGGGATTCAGTCAAAAGATTCCACAAAGCACTCATCTTAGAGAACAAACTCCGGAGTTTGATAGCACTGATGATGTTTGTCTGAGAATTACTGTTCATCAGGAACCATCATTAGAGAGATATAGTGATAGATCTGAATAGAAAGATACGATACAATAGATGAGGATCATATCTAGGGCCATGGGGTGATACCAACAACTCCATATAAATTAAACCGCTAAGTAGAGGATCAACATCTGGTATGATTGGTCACATCAATACCAAGGAATCTACCTAGGGCATAAATATGAATAGAGGATCCCACACCAGGCCTCTCAGGTGATTCCAACGACTCTATCCAGGAAGTCTTGCTAAAGAGATCATACTTATATCAGTAGAAAATTATACCCACTAACCTTTAGGGAAGCGGTAAAGGGAACTAATCCTAATGAAACATGTCCAAGATACTGTGGACAAGAGAATCAGGCTATGTAGGAAAGGGTACATGAAGTGTAGTGGGGTCACATGCCATGTCCCTTGACCCCGAGTAATTCCCATATACAACCACCCATTTCATTAAAATTGTGTCATATACAATATGGGTATATGGCGTGTATAAGAAGTCACATGTTGTGTCCTTTCATCGGGGTCCACTCGGGTACTTCAGTCGTGTGCCAGTACACGGTGTCAACCCATGTATCTCAACCCGTGTATCGGTACACAAGATATCTTATGTACCAGTACATGGGATAGCCCATGTACTTGGTCTAAGCTAAGTCTTTTTGTGGGGTACATTCCATGTAGGCAACCCGTGCACTCCACCCCATGTCTGTGTATCTCCCAATATACACATTGAGTCTCAGGGAAAGGCATACATGTCATGTGACAGGGTCACACGCTGTGTGGTATTTAACTATCTCTTGAAACCCTAGTCACTACTCTGTGGGGGCCACACATCGTGTAACCTGAGGTTACACTCCGTGTTCGATGAGATTTTCCATAATCCCACATTCTTCTTTTGTGTGCCTCAGCTGATGATACAGATCTCATTTTGGTTATCCATTCACCTCAAAACTCTAGATCCTTGGTCTTTTCATCACCCTAACAACAAATCAAGGTGTTTCGGGCCTTCAATTGGCTCGTAAAAAATATTTAAATCAATTCCAACACAAACTTCTTGAAGAACAATTTATTTCTATTCGCTCTGATTCATTATTCACTGTCATAACCACAACTATGTTAGGTTTTCCTCAGGTTGTATCTTCAATTTCGGATCGTTTTTCTAAGAAATTAAGGTGAAATAATCGACCATTCATAAACCAATGGAGAACACATTTAGAAAACATGGGAGATAATTTCACATGGAACAAAATAGAGGAACAAACCTTGACCATTATTTGTTCTATCCTCGATCCGTTTTTGTATGAAATATCAAAAAACAAATAGATTATAAAATAATAAAACCCTAATAAATCCTGAAATTAAAACCCACCCCAAAATAATGACAGAACTGCAGATCAACCTATTCGTTGGTTGCTCGGTGTTCATCATTGATTCTATGAATGGGGAAAGAAATCCAAAATAATGAATCCTACCATTGGTTTGGATATGTCACTGATGAAGATCATCCATTGTGTCTCTATCATTGGTGAGATCTACCAAGAATGGAATTCGACGATCTCCGATCTATGATTCTATCACCGTTCTCTTGAGACGCTTCTTCAGGGTCCTCTCCATCACCTCTAAGAAATTTCTAAGGTTATGATACTAACCCTGGATCCCTGCCTAAAGTCTCATTAAAAAAATAATCAATGTCGCATTGACGAGATGATTAAAATAAAATAAATATTAAAATTATTTTATTTATTAAAAACTCCTGAAACTAATTTTCACAGTCGACCTGCACTGGCCGATGTTAGGCCTTACCTAGAGTAAAGTCGTTGATCTAAACATGATGGTTCCCTTGTATTTCTAATATAGGTACCCATTTAGAATTTATTCTACTTTTTCAAAAAATATTGTGTGTGCATGCTCTTTAATATTTTAATATTATTCAAAAATTTATTCTGGGCACACCAGGCCTCAAATTCATACATTTTCTTAGAACATGGTCTCTAAATTAATCCATATAATATTTAAAAATAATAAATGGAAAATTTTTGTCATTAAAAATAAGGTCTCCGATGTGTGTGATATACCTATTCAATGCTATTAACCAGCCACTGACTTTTTTGAGGTCAGCTTTGGATTTCATTATCATCTTACCAAAAGATAGGAAAACCCCGGTGGGTTGGGCCATGACATGATTCAAGAGTTGATAGTGTATGTAAAGAAATGAATAGAATTTAATAGATCTTTCATTATATTTTAAATATTTGTTACACCAAAATAATATACCAAATATCTCCAAATATATCTTTACCAATGTGGAAATATGATATTTTCCCTCCCCTTATCACTTCCAACTTATTTTGTATATTGACATCACACCTTTGAGATTCCTTAATCATTAGGAGGATAGATATTTGAAAAATTATTTGAGAAAGTTAGGATTATTACCATCCCCTTATAATTTACATGCCCATCCTTTGTGTGTCTAAGAATATTTGATCATTTTCAATCCTCATCATGGATAAGTTTGTAATATATTTTATATTTAGTACATTTGATATTTTATTCCCCTTTTAAAGAATATTAATTAATTAACCATTCGTAGTCTTTGATCATATTTAACCATCTTCATTGGTTCATGTTGATCTCCTTCTGTGGGAATATATACTTTATAATTTTATAATTATTATAAATGTAAAACTTTTCTCTATAGAGATAATTTCTCTAAATATTAAATGAGAATATTATTTTAGCAAACTCCATATCATGTTTCAAGTAATGTTTCTCATGTAACTTCATCTACCTTGACTATAGGATGTCACTTTATCATTTTGAGAGGGTACATAACTAAAATCCTTCTTTGAAGCATCACTGTATATCACATGGCCTTCCTCACTTGAGGGAAATGTGAGTATAGGTTCAATAAACATCATTTTATTTAACTCCTTAAATATCTATTCACATTATTTTATCGAGAAAAACATTACCTCAATTCATGTCAACTTGGTTAGTGGGATAGAAAATCATGAGAAGTTCCTTAAAAATCATCAATAACACCCATCTAATCCCTGGAAACCATGGATCTCAGTCATAAATATTTATTTGGACCATTCTCTTACCTCATTTTTCTTTAAATGATCTGCATATATCCCTTCAATTATGATTACATGCACCTATAATTTTACTTTCTCCCCACACAAGTTACACTTACTATACTTTTCATTAAAAATATCCATCCAAAAAGTCTTTAACACAATACTAAAATATGCCTCATCTTCTTTCTTTATTTTGATGTATATGAGAATATAATCTCTAAAGACCACCAAAAAATTTATCAAGGTAATATCTAAAGACTATATTAATTATTTCCCTGAATATTTTTAGGGCATTTGTGAGTTTAAAAGTCATTACTATGAATTCATAGTATCCATATTGTGTATAATAGGAAATCTTTTGAATGTACACCCTTTTAACCATTAATTGATGATATATCAATCAACGATGCACCATTAATAAGTACTGACCCTGATATAGGATATTGAATAAGTCATCAATCTATAGAAAATAATACACATTCTTTATCATGATTTTGTTAAGATCATGATATTAAATGAAACTTAATATTGAAATATCATTTTTCTTGACAGATAGGACTGGGGAACCTTGTGGTGAAGCACTATGGAGAATGAATCCCTTGTATAAATTATCCTATAGTTACTTCTTAAACTATTGTAGTTAAATGGGTCTATTATGCAAGGGGTCTTTAATATGGTCATAGATTCAAGTATAACTTTAATTGAGAACTAATCGTCTCTATAATGAGTAATAGATGACAAATCTTCAAGGAATACATCAACATATTTCCTCCAAATTGGAATGTATTATAGAATATTCCTTTCCATTATCAGAGCTATTTGATATATATTTTCTTTCTCATATGGAAATAATATCCATGCTTGAGATGGTGTTTTTAGAAGAGATTCCAAATTATACTTGAACTTGTATAGAATCTATGACTGGTTAGGTACATGGAAAGAGATTTTACTCCCTCAATAGTTTATATTGGATCTATATAATATAGTTAATCCAATCCTTGTAGAGCATTTAATACTACCAAATTGAGAATAATAATATTTTTTTAGGATTATTTCCATAAAAAATAATTATGAAAGAGTTATACACTTGATTTCATGACCCCTACCCATTAAAACCCCTGCTAGGCTAATAATGAAGACATGTGTGACCCCAAAATCCTACCTCCAAAAGGACATGGGTTGGAAAATAGAACCGAGGGTATAAAACACATATAATGGGTTATATCACCCTCACAAATCCATAGAACAATAAATGAATCCACCAATTAAATCCTATAATATAAATAAAACTGGTCCCACAATGTATGTAATATCATACATAAAAAAGTTCCCCAAATTAATACCTAAATTAAACAATTACAATAACAATGACTCCATGAACACTTTCCAACTGCACATTAGGAGCTAGTAATGTCCATCTAAATCACAATCTACGTCAAAAATATATAAAAATTAGAAATAGAATAGAGGGGTGAGTATACAAGTATACTTAGTGGGAAGCTATATAGAACCTATCAAGTAAATTTAGAAGAACTATACTAATAATTCAGATAATAAATAGTGAAACCAACTCATTTACTAACTAGGTATACTGATTCCCCATACTTGCTAACACCTACTCACCAAAATTGTTCATAAGTATAGTAACAAAATATCTTGAAAAAATGTGATAAAAGTCACCATGAACCAACTTCCCCATTTAAATAGTCTCAATAGATTACATATGGGTTCTACCATCCCCACAATATCAATATAACTAGAAAACACATAACAAAATCATATCAAAAATCAAATATCGATAGCCATAAACCACATATCATGGCTACATCACCACCACATTATGGAAGAGAATGTAATCATGAAGGATATCAACCTTATTACTTACTCCTCCTATGTATATCTCCACTTTTCACCTATCATATACTATAACCACAATCCACCTCATCATATATCATGTCCATAAGAGAGAGTGTAGAAGGGGGATTAGTCAAATATCTATATCATCTCCATCCTGGATGTTGGGGAAAACATCCAGAACCCAAAACCTCATATGGGTGTTGCTCAAATTTCCCAAATTGGTTTGTGGTGTATAAGAAATAAAAAAACTACAGTGATTATATTATATCACACATGACCAAAAAAATTTAAATAACTAACACATGACACTATGGCCACAACATTCACCACCACACATCAATATGACTAAAAACTCTATCCATGACATAAAAAATTCCACCACTACACCACGTCACCACTCTTTCAAAAAAAATAAAATTCATCCCATTTAAAATATCATAATTAATTTCGAGTTATTCAATTACCAACCACTTTATATTCATTAACAACTTATTAATTAGTTTCACTTCATTCATTAACCACATTTACATTCAATTTATTGATTAATTCCCATCCACTGTGACTTTACCCAACCATTGACACTTTATTCAATCTATACCATCTCATTATTCATTTACTTTCACATAATTTCATAATTAATAATTTTAATTTTTTAAACACATTAGTAAAATAATTATATTAATTCTCAAACATAACCTCTTCATATAATTTATTATACCAAAATTATATTAACCACTTCGTTACATTCATCAATAGTTTACTATTATATTAATGCCATAACAACTCATTACACCTCATTCCCAGTTTTTTTATAACTATTTTATTTATTAATTATTATATTCACATACCAAGAAACTATTACACCAACCACAACAACCTCATCACACCTTTGCATCAACAACCACACAGACAGCCTACAACAATGGCCATAACATCCCACTACATCCTTATCAATCACTTCGACAAAAAACACACAATAACCTCCTTACCACAATAATTACAGCACTTAATTCCCCCAATTAACTCATACCACATAAACACAATAACAAAAACAACTCCCTTATACTCACATGTCATCATATAATTTATAATTTATCAATTTTAGATTTAACACCTCCTCATCTCATTTACCAACTTTAAATTACTTATAAAAACCCCATCATGATTAATTAAATAATTCATTATGATAAAATTATTGCAATAACAAACAATAATATAGTCACAACAATAATTAAAATTCCTTTAATCGTTATTCATTTTTTATTCAACACTTCATGCACACTCAATGTCAATATTAATTTAATATTTCCATGTTTATAATTTCATTACTATCCTTAAGTGAATTAATCAATTAAAAAATGAAAAATTATATAAAAAAATAACAATTATATCACAATAGAATTATTATCAATTAACCCAAGTAATAATACATAATAAAACCATAGAAATCATATAAATCATGTGTGATTCTACTCTTACTTTCCAATTCCTTGAATTTGATTCATTGTATTCACTATAATAATTCAGAATCCTTATTCAATAATACCATATGCCTGATAATTACACATTTAAAAAATAATAAAGTGAAGAGTTATTTTGAATCCCTTACCTTGATTTATGCTTTAATAATAATTTAACAAGAACAACAATAGAAAGATGACCAAAAACCTCCAAGAACCCATGAGGAACCCTCAACAGCCTATTGTCATTCCCCGTCAATACCTTGATAAAAACAAAAAAAGTCGTGGACCCTAACATGACATTATAAGAAGAAAAAATAAAAGAGTTGTGAAGTAAAGATAATAGAATATAAATATACAAAGTACGAGAACCTTGGATTAACAAGAGATAATTCACATAAAATAGGATGCCTTAGATCCTCTACAGGAATAAATGACCACCAAAACCAAGATCCAAGGCCTCCACAGTTTTAATAGAGATCAAAATAATTAACCCAAGGAGATAGAAAGGAAAACGTTATATTAAACATATAGATACCCTCAACATGATGGGGTGAAGGGTTCACTATGGAATTTTAAATTTTATGCAACTAATATTCAAGAATCCTGGAATTTAAAAATGACATCACCCTTAAATTCCAGCCACCTCCCCCCCCTTTAAAATTTGTGTTTAGCACTTCCATGAAATAGTCCAGAGACTATGACCATTTCATCATCCAACCATAACTTGATCATCAAACCACTATAATATAGGTAATTTCACCATTCCACATCATCTTTATTCCCTTAATTCAAACCCCATATCACCATGGCATAACAACCACTACTCTTACTATTTCAGTTTATTCCTCACAACTCCTCCATGGGATATAATCTTCATGAACATTCTATAATGAACTATAGAACCAAAAACACCAATTTAACTCAACCTATGTCTCATAAGGATTCCATTAAAGCACGAATCCCACCAAAATAGCCACCTACATTCAACTAACGATAGCCATGGCATAAATCACACCAAAGCATCCATATAACACTAAAACACTACAAACCAACAAAATGACTAATCCACCAATTCACAAATCCAAACCAAAACATCCCATATTACTAAAAATGGATTAATGATGTCTACCACGCCAATTTTTAAAACACATTTCTCTACTTTTAGCCTCCCAAAATCCTAAAATATCTACTCCAACATCTCTAACACCCTAAAAAAATGGTAGTGGTCTGAGAAAATCCAAACTTCAATATTAAAAATCTATCAATTAATTACCATCCTAAATAAGTAAAATAAAACCCAAAAAAAGGAAATATTAAAATAAAACGTCTAATGGAGATACATTAAAAACAATATTGATTTCATTCCATGGAAAAAATCTCTAAATCCTAAAAAGAACTATAACCCTCAGAAGAACTACAATCTAAATCCTAAATCCAATCACACTCAAGAATTATACCAAATACCACTAATAATATAATAGATAAACTCAACTTAAGAATAGTACTAAAACACTATCCCCTCTCTAAAAAATGATATACAAAAATCTAACCACTACATGAGAAGCCTCTAAAATAGTGATTTTACTATCTAAAAGGATCAAATATTAAAGAAAAAAAGAAAAGGGAAATATAAATCACTTGAAAGCATAACTTTAACCCTCTTAGAAACCTTCACTCATTTCATAACAAAAAAATAAGTTTATATTTATTAAATTTGGGTTGAAAATTTTTACTATAACCAAACAAGGCCATAACATCTTAAAACCTCTCATAAATTTTTAAAAACTTTTTAAATTTTATGATAGAATAAAAAATGATTTTTATTCCATTTTAATCTTTGAAAATGACTAAATATAAATAATAACCCCTTTCAAAATTCAAAATAAAAATTTAATTTCAAAACCACTTTAGGGAAAATACATTCAAAACATTCCATACACAAATTATTTAAATTCAATTATCAAAAATAAGTTAAAGAATGTTTCTAATGAAAGGAATAAGGTCACACACTCTTAAAAACAATTAAATTCTAAAAGAAAATACAACTCTATAATAGCTAACCATGTTACTAGACAACAAAACACTCACCTACTATTGAGGAATACTACAAACTATAATACATTCATAATGTTGATACCCCAATACATTAAAATAGAAATAAATCAACTCACTCGATAAATGACAACAAGATATGATCAATCCCATATCTCAAAATACTTTATAAAACTCTATATTTTAACCCCACTTTCCACGTTAATTTTTAATTGGTCCTATAACTCAAAGATCCCCCCTCAATTATATAAAATATCAAAATCAACACTCCCTTTATGATCTTAGTACAATTCATCACCACGGATAAAGAATCCAATTAAAAAACTATAACTTATCATCAAATATTTTCCCTAAAATTGGACTCAAAACATAGATCTTGTACATACTCATTGAAAAATAAATCCAAAACATAACAACTAAAAAACCCAAAAGAACCCACCAAGGGCACTGACACTAGATCCTTCTTATTGAAACTCATAAATCTATTTCAAGAAATCATCATTCCATTCATGTGAAATAATGACCTTATTAACCATCATAAGAAACTATTCCTAATAAAAATTATTTGGGGGAATATGATTCATCCTCCACCATGTCTAGGCCACTCCAAAAAACAAAACTACTACTAAATAAACTCATAAATGATCTAGATTCTTTATCAACTAAAAAAACGTCTGAAATAACCTGACAATTCTTCAACCATGATTCCCAACACTCCACCAATAAAAATTAGCACTCATTTTTGCTGAAATATGCATAACACATTATCCCATTAAATCTCCTTATAATTCTCATGATCAATTACCCAATGATACATTGATTATATTTATTTAATACAAACATAAAAATAAATAGGGTTAATTTAAATAATAAAAACACACATAAATAGAAAGGAAACACAACACATACAAAGTATCACACTCATTATCACACCACTACCCTAAAAACCCAACTCAACTTCCACAACAAAACCTCACCATAATTACAAAGAGACGTTGTCTCTTGCTCCAACAACACATTTAACTCACTAAATCCACACCACCAATAAATAAACCATTAATGAAAAGAATAATCAAGACAACCCCAATCATTTATAAACTTGAAAATAATAATAATGAAAACACTTCAACAATAGTTTCTAAGGAAACAAAAAATTACTTCAAAAAAATTTCAACATGTCATTATAATGTTTTTACATATTAATTTCATTAAAATAAAACTTTTCTGAAATTAAATATTAAATAAAAAATTAATTCAAAATACTAAAATTTTTATTTCAAAACTACAAAATCAATGATTTAGATTTTATATTGATTATAAAGTTTCATTTCAAAACTTCTTTCCCAAAATCCATTTAAAATAAAAATAATAAAAATTTATTTAAAACCTAAAATCAATAAAACCCTTTATAAAACATCAACAAATACTTTTAAATACATGTTTTATAAATCAGTAAATCCTTCATTAAAATAAAACTCATTAACCTTATTATTTATTCAAGGAAACATATTACCGAAAAAAATTTCCATTATCTAAAATCGTTAAGAAAGTATTTCAAAAAACACTCCAAAAATGTACAATCCATTTCATTGTGATGAAAGAGTTTTCAAGAACACCATGTTTCAAACTACAGGTTCAAAATCATCTTACTACTATTTTGATAATTCATAGAAACTCAATAACTTAAAAAATCATAATAGAATACTCTTCATATGATTAACATTATAACTTTACATTTAATGTGTTTTTTATTTTTAGCATGTTTTATAAACAAGTAACATAAAGAACATGATGGAAAGAATATTGAACATATTAATATTTTTTGTTGAATAACTCACATATAATGAAATAAAAAACAATATATTATACCTTAATTGTACTTTTAAATAAACTTGGATAATCTTAGCATGCTCTTTGTTGAATTAAATCAACATGTACCATCTCCCAAATCAATAAATTTATCTAAATAAAAGGCATGTTATACTAAAACATGAAGATGAAAAAAATCCATCTCATTAAATTTTAAAGGTCCCTTAAATTATCATTAATTTTGAATAATGAACAAGGATAAATCAAAATTAATACATTTAAAAAAAATTATTTAATCATTAAGTCGGTTTCAATATTATCAAGGTTTTTATTTTTCATTAAACATTTAAATTCAATGAATGTTATTACCTCTTATAGTTATAATTTAACTCTAGTTCCATGTCCCATTAAATAATATAAGCACATGAGAAACAAAAATATATTAATATAAACAAAGATAACATAAGTAAAAATTCATTAAGACAATAATTATCACACAATATAGATCAAAGAAACATTATAAACATCGAATAATATGAACACATTATAAAAACGTCAAAAAATAAAAAAAATTAATGAGAAATCCTAATAACCTCTTTATAACCCTAAAGTCTTAACTTCCTCCACAAGAATGATAAATATTTCCTAAGCATGAGGCATATATCTCATTTAAGGTCATTTGATTTCAATTAATTTTAAAAACCCAAAAATTTCAAAATTCAAACATGGGAATTAATAAGAACTATGCATATAAAACACTTAGTTTTATAACTAAAAAACAATATCATCTAACATAAGTATTTTCGGTGTGATTTATTTCCTTACGACAAATAATATGGGCCCCCAAAATAGTTGTGTCTTAATCAAACTCCCTTTACAACATCCTAACTAAGTTTGATTAATACTATTTCCCTACCAATACAATGAATTCTTCGTCAGTTCTTAAATCTGAATACCATATCAAATATCAACTATATCTCTAATACTACTATTTTATGACATATACCCACTAAAACCCAACCGGATATGGCATTGAAAACAAGTGTTACCCTAGAATCCTACCTCTAATAGGCTATGGGTTTGAAACTAGCATTGAGGAAATATAAAACATATAATGAGATAAATTACCCTCGTAAATACTAGGAAAAATAGATGATTCGACTAATAAAATCCATATAATATAAATGAAAACAATCCAAAAATTCATGTAATATCATACACACATAATCTAAATGTTTATTAAGATGGGAAAATTTCCAAGGAAGAGTTTAGGTAGGTTTAAAGTGGTGGAGCCTAAGGGAATCCCCCAGAACAATGTTATTAAATTCCATAGGGAGGGATCATATGATATAAATTAGTTATAGAGTTTTATATAGATTAACTTTAGATAATAGAATTTTAAACACCTTTTACCTTACTCCAAGTGTGTATAATAACCACATCGTGGTCAACTATACTCTTATATTCACTAATGAAATAAATAATGGACCTATGGAATGGATCATATCAAAAATATAATTTAACATGAAAAGATGAATTTGATTCCATAGAAGATAGGGATATATTATAAAGTCTTTATATAAGTATCCCACTAACCATTGGATAGGATTTTTCAATTATTGAGTTCTCTTCCCCATAGGAGCATTACTCTAGCACAATTGATCATCAAGAATAGGGAATGTTACCTTCCCCACATATGATATCATTTGCCCAAGAACCATTAGTATTGATTTTGAAACCATCTCTTGGTGCCTTCTAATCCACCCTGTGGGCCTGTGCAGCTTCGATTATTCCTATCTCGGTATGAAAAAATTATAGGTGAAGTTTCTACAAAGTATGGAACATGTTTCTCCCTATAAAAAGAAAATACATATCAGTTATCAATATACGAATTTTAGTTTTAAAGTGGGAAGTGATATCCCAAGAACCTTGGTGCCTAGCCTCATTTCACACTTCCTAAAGGACCCAAAAATTAACAATAAAAACCATTTTCTGAGACAAACATTCATTGGATACAATGCCTACTTTGAAAAACCAAAATGATATAAAATACTCAAGAGAGTTGAGATAAATGGAGATGCCCAGAAAACTCTTAAGGAAATACTAGACGAAAATTTCATATTCGTTTCCCAGTAAAATGGGATTTTCTATATTCATTTTAGAGTTAGTGGAACATGATATTTTAGTGTCCATAGAGATCCATTTTAGTTGAATCATACTGTTATTGAGGATGGACAAAAATGAACAATTACTATAAAAGTAACTCCATTAACGTCATTTTACTATACATCAAGAGTTAGTAATTTCTAGATTGATCACCACATATCTCCTAAAAATAAAAAAAATGATATAGAATATAGGTGTAAACATACAAGTATACTTAGTAGGATCATCCATAAAACCACTCATGTAAATGTGGAAGAAGTATACTAATTCATCAGTGAACAACAAATGAAACCATCTTATTTCCCAAACAAGTCAACTAATCCCCATTTTCACCAAGGCTTACCCACCCAAAACACATAAACGTATAGTAACAAAATATCATGAAAATATATTTGATAAGGTACCCCACACTTTAACCCCCACTAAACTAGTAATACTCATGATCCAAAGGATCATTCCCTGGAACTTTTATATCATTCATATCCACATAAACAGAAACCACATAATCACATCACATCCACAACCACATATCCTCAACCATATACCACATACCATATCCATATCACTACCATATCCAAATACCATATCATGGTATAGAATGTAATCATGAAGGACATAAACCTCATTACATACTCCTCCCATATACACCTCAACAATGAACATATCACATATTATAACCATAGGCCACCAAAAAATATTCCTTGTATATAATACGGAATATGGTCGGGTGAGTAGTAAATTATTTATATCACCTCCTCCCTAGATATTGGGGAAAACAACACGTACCCAAAATCTCATATGTGCATTGATCACGTTACCTAACTCACATTTTGGTTTGTAAAAAATAACAAAACAACAATGACTATGAAATAGAACACATTCCCAAACCAAGGGAAATAACCTAACACATGACACTTTGGCCAGAACATTTTCTACAACACATCGGTATTTCAATCACCTCCATCCACAATATGAACCAACTCCACCACATCACCATTGTTTCATAATAAATAATTTCCATACCATTTCATGTTTCATAATAAAAATTACATTATTCATTTAAAAAACACTTTATATTTATTAAACACATATTAAGTATCTCAACTTCATTCATTAACCGCATTTATATTCAATTTCCATATTAATTCCTATCCATTATGACTTTACACAACCATTTCCACTTTGCAAAATTTATAACATTTTATTATTCACTTTCACATCATTTAATCATTAGTAACTTTAATTTCTTAAACATTTTTATAACAAAAATTAAATCAATACCCAATCATAACTTCTCTATATAATTTATTTTACCACATATTTCTTCACCACTTCATTTCATTCATCATTACTTCAATATTTGTGTTCAATACATCACAACTCGGTAAAACCCATTCCCAATTTTATTTATACTTATTTTATTTATTAATTATTATATCCACATAAAATGAAACATTAACACAAACCTCATCAATCTTCCACATCAACAAACATGCTAATATCCCACAACAATGGTCATACTATCACATGCCAACCATATCAACCACTTCCATCACAAAAGATACCATTCCCTATTTACCACAATAATGAAACCACTTAATTTAAAAAAATTATTTAAGAAATAATACCAAATAATATCAACAACAATATTAACTCCATTTTACAAACAATTCATAATATAATTAATAAATCATCAATTTTCTACTTCACACCTCTTTGCCTACCAATATTAAGTTATTTATTATAGTTCATCATGATTCATTAAACAACCACATTAAGAAAACCATACCAATACCACATCAATCCCAAAAATATCTGTATATAATAATATAAATAACAATGTAATAAATTGTTTTCATTTTATAACAATATGATTATACTGATAAATAATAATATAATCAATGAAATAATGAAAATTCAAATAATCAGGCTTCATCACTTATTTCACCATACATGAAAATTCAATATCAATATTAATTCTAGATTTATATATATCCCTTTTCATTACCAAGTTTAATTTAATTAATCAATTTTTAATGTTATAAATCATATAAAAATGATAATAATAATAATATCACAATAGTATAATTATCGATCAACCTAAGTAATAATATACAATAAATAACATAGAAATAATATACAACACATGTGATTCAATTATTCATTTCAATTCCATTAATTTATTTCATTATATTAATTAAGTTAA
Organism: Viscum album; assembly: GCA_963277665.1. Classification (NCBI taxonomy): domain Eukaryota; kingdom Viridiplantae; phylum Streptophyta; class Magnoliopsida; order Santalales; family Viscaceae; genus Viscum; species Viscum album. Next base: position 100,602,216 of record OY728136.1, on the reverse strand, counting down.
TTTGAACTCATTGATCATTAAAAACATGGGCATGAATATTCCACGTTTAACACATAATAAAGAGACTATAAATTTTGAATCTTCTACCTAAATTGTAGCATTAAAAATCAATGTATAAGAATGAGGAGAGGAAGGTAATAAAATATCACCCAGATCCCAAGATAGACCCTAAAAACCAATATTATATTACTTCCCATAAATATAAAAACTAAAAAACAACAAAAGGAAGACAAATAGATTTTCCTTGCCTTAAAAGAAGGAAATATAAAAGTGAAATAAAGTAATGAGGAAGGGATTAGAAAGAGAGGAAAAAAAGAGCTCCTTCGATTTAAAAGAGATATATCACATGAAGTGGGAGGCCTTAAATCCTCTATAATCACTAAGAACTACTAAAACAGATATCCAAGGCTTCCTAGGGTTCAAGAGAGATCAAAAGTATCAACTTGAGGAGTTATAAAGGAAAAATTTCTTCTAAAAATCTAGATATCCCCACCATTGCATGGTAAGGCCTTATCTACATCATAGTGATGTTTGGTAAACCAAGATCCATGAATCATGGAATTTAAAATGAAATTTCTTACTTAAATTCCAACTATTTTCCTGTATTTAAAATTGTGTTGACCCTACCCATGACATAGTTTATAGACTATTACAATTTCATCCTCCTACCAAGACTTGATCCTAAAATCATTGTGGCGTAATAAATTTTACCACATTATAACATATTCAATCACTTGAATCAAAAAATAGACCACAACAACATATCACCCACTACTCTCACTTTTTTCAATCCTTTTTTAAAACTCCTTTATTGTACAGAATACCCATGAATGCACTATAATGAACCATGATTCCCAAAAACCAACTTAACACTCTATATGGCTCTCATGGATTTCATAAAATCACCATTCCAACTAAATAAAACACCTCCATTATACATATGACCTCCATGGAATAAACCCCACAAAAATAGACAAAGACCACTCAAACTCTCCAAACCAACAAAATGGATCATCCGAACATGCCCACATTCATACCATGAAATCCCATAAGATTCCCCATGGCATAGGGACATCAAAAATTCCCATTTTGAATCCCAAAACATATTTTCTCAACTTTTATACCTCAAACCAAATCCAAGATTCACTCTAACACCAATAACACAAAAAAAACAAAGTATAGGAAAAAGAAAATATAAGCTTATACACTCAAGAGGAAATGATTGCACCAATTTTTTATTTAACTTATAACTCAATATCCATGTCTTGAGGTGATGTTTGAATATTTTTAGAAAAATTTCATGATAAGTAAAAATGTATAGAACCATAATCAAATAGTAAATTATCCATTTTTGAATGAATAAAAAGTGTAATTGTTGCCTCTTCTTTTTATTATCCACCTAAGTATTAGAAATAATATAGGATATTAATTATTCTCTCAATAGTGTAGTATTTTTCATCATTTATACTCAATAAACCTTATCTTGGTGCAATGATTTTCATAGTAACCATGTTCCTTATATTTAAAACATTTAACTGTGGGAAGAGGATTCATTGAAACCATTTTTTATTTCATTATATGGATTATATTCTTCATATAATTTCAATGTTATTGATAATTATTCTCTTTTTTATACACTTGAATGGTTTAATTATTCCTCTAAGATATTTCCCAGGAAACCTCTTCCCACACGTTTTTCATGTGGGTAATTGAATATTCTTTACTCCATAATATTTATTAGTTGAACCTCCAAAGGTAACCCCATTTTTCCCTTTTTATCTCAAAAACCATGAATATATTAAGATTTAATAATCTTAATCTCCACCTTAAGGGAACATTAAACTATTTTCATATAGCTATAAAATTCTTGAATTACTAATTTTTTTGAACACTAAACTTTAAGAAACTGAAGAAACTACTGAGTTTTATTTTGGGTTCAATGAAAAAGATAGAGGTGTAATTTTCAAGCATTGTAAAGATTTATTCATATCATCTAATTGATTAATCATCCCTTTACTTCAAACTAAGAAATTACCTATCCATTTTAATATGGTGATCATGAATAAAATATTTTGAAAAATATTTTATTTAAATATTCCCTTTCCATTGATTTGATTTAATCATTGGTCTTAGTATTATTGATTAGTTTCCATGTTTGATCATATCCTCCCTCTATGAGATATATAAAAAAGATTAATTTCTCTTTATTATATCATTATAGGATGGGGAATATATTATCAATATTATTAATCCACTACTCAATGATTAATATATCAGAAGATCCACTAAAATATGGTGGTTATTATCGTATAAATGAATCAACTGAAAATTGTTCTCTTTTCTGATGATTAAGAATCTATTCATGGTACAAGTTATTTTTCATTACTATATTTTGTTCAGAAAGTACCTCCATGATATTTTTTAGTCTACTCCTATCATATTAGTAATATCGTTTAGGAAATAATTACATTTCCCATCATATTGGTTATTAAAGAAGTTATTCCTATTTCAGAACATTTACTGAAACAAAGGAAAGTTATTAATAATAATACTATAGTTAATAATAATATAAAATTTAAAATATTAACTAGGAAATAATGACTAATAAATCACTATTATACCCTAACTTATAGATTATTATGATTATTTTGGTGTATTTTCTATATTTTTTACTAACCTAATCCTCCAAAATAATCATACCTTGTGATCATACCACCTATATTTAACTACAACCCATACACATAACATTACATCATTTTTAACATAAATATCCCTAAAAACCCAAAAAGATATAGGTATAATGTCTTTGGGATATTAGACACGTAAACATAATTTTTTAAAATAAACCTCATAATATTATATTCTAATTTAATATTATGGTTCTATATCTCTATATACTATTGTCACTACAAATGATTCCCTAGGGATACACATAAAATAAATGGGTGAAATAAAAATTCCAGTAAGGGTATAATCAGAATAATCATGAGAATGGGATATCTTAAGTGTCAATAAAAATAATCAAGAAATCATAAAAGAGGAGTATCATAAATCATAACATGAAAACATGGAGAAAGAAAGTATAATGTAATTCTAATCATGAGAATTATAAAAATGTTTCATAATAATAAGACATGAATTCATAAATATATGTTGAGGCTCACTACTTAGATAACAATACAAAATGTTCTTGGAGCATAGCCTATGAACCATTCAAAGTATCTCATGAAATGTAATCATTACCTAATCGACTGAGGGACTGTAATATTCATCCCACATTTTCATAATATGTCTTGAATATGTGTGGTACATTGAAAAGAAACATACATCAAGCATAAACATGAAATGACCAAAGAGACGGAAATAAGTTCGTAATAGTATTAAAAAACATAAACCCTCAAGTTATCATATAAGTTATTAGGAAAAGAAAGGATTAATTAATTATGGATGTTCATAAGTTAATGAAAAATAAAAATTAATTCTCAAAGTGAATAAAAATTCATGATAAAGGATGAATAAGAATTTATGGAAATTAACCCATTTATTATAATGTGAAAATATTGGTAAAATATATTTTAAATTAAATAAGCAAAATGTTTTCTAAAAAACCAAAAAAGAACCATAATATTGTATGTATAATAGTATGGATTAAAAAATATAGAATAAAATAATTATTATAGGAGGAATAAATGAAAAATAAAAGGATAGAGAAAAGTTTCTTGAGTATACTTTGAAAATATTTGACTTTAAAGATATTATTTGAAAGGGAATTAGAAAAAAAAAATATCCCTAGAAGAAAGAAAGTAAAAAATAAAATAAATTATTTCCAAATAAGAAGTACATATAATATAAATTATTTATAAGTGAAATAGATATAAATACTCATCACAAACCAAAATAGAGAGAGACAGAGAGGAAGGTGTCCTTATACCTTGTGTATCACTTGTTTGGACTCTCCTCTAACCTATTGAATAATTGAATATAAATTTTTAATTTCAAAATACAGAACTATTTTAATATTTGTTTCATATATTATAATATATTTATTATAATATATTATTCATTTATTAGATTAATAAACTCATGTCGATCATTTGGGGTTGTCTGGTCCACACCTCTAAAACAGCTTCGGTAATAATGGTAACGATCAAAGTTGTTAGTAAATGATTTCATATTATCGAAAAGTTTAAAGGTATGTAAATTTTATCATTTCAAAAACATATAAATTTCAAAATCAAATACTTTAAGGGATCGAATCCATCTAGTCTGGTTGTTTATGTGCTTCCAAAGCCCTTCATTCTTAAAGGAGACATAGAGCATGTTTGGAGGTGTTCATCTACTAAAATATGAAATCATGGAGAATTAATAACATGTAAGGGTTTCATTTCATGAATGTGATATTCATGGATTGTGTGAGGATGGTTCCAGTGGTTCTTCATTACATAAATTAAATTGGGGTTAAATGATTCAAGGTAATTTATTTTTTAGTAAGACTTAAAACTCAAAACTTTCACGACATGAAAGGGTTTCATTGTGTGAAAATAATCTATATAGTTCACTCTTAAAAGTTACAGTGCCTTGGGTTTTCTCAAACCCTGTGGTTCTATCTCAATTTTTAGGTGATATTTGGTGCTCACTTCAATAGTTTTGGAATCCCTTTAATGGAAAATTATTCTTAGATTCTTGTCTTTGATCCATGGTGGTCTGAGGTACGTTCTACCTTTTCTATTATGGTTATTCAATCTAGATCCTATCGTTTCTTATTTATATGTGATGGGGGGTTCTATCCATCATTATAATGGAGTTTTCTTGGTTTTTGGTTGGTGTGGTTGTCGAATAGTGTCCATGGAGGGATGCATCTTCTTGTGGGAGAGGTGATCGAGATCTATAGTGTTGGTATGTTCTCATCTGAATAACATTGACTACTTTGTGGTTGGGTATTCATTTCTTCTCCAATTTTTTTACATGAAATCCTAAAGTTATCATGGTTTATCCCTTTATATGGAAATTTAATTAATTTAATATTTATTGAATCATATTAATAACTAATTGGGGGTATTGATCACATGTTGTGCTTTATACCATGATAGTGGTTTTCATCTTGTTTTTCTATATAGTTTGATATCTATGTTATGCATGATATCATGTCTTTTATGTTATGAATTAACATTTTTTTCTTGATGGCAATTAATAAAGAATGTGAATTCATAATTACTTCATTGATTATATAAATAATAAAAAAATCAACATGTTTAAATTTTGTGTTTCTTATAATTTTATTGTATTTAAAATTAATGCAATTCACGTGATTTATTAAACATGATCATCCACGATAATGCATTTTTAAAGAATGTGAATCATGATAATTCTTGTTGAGAATGTAGATAATGATAAAAAGGTATGTTAATTGAGAAGCGTTATTCACATAGTATGACTCAACAAATTTTAATGCTAAACACATGTTTAGATTTTGATATCTTATCATATATTGATGCCTTAGGTTTCCCATAGTTAGAACCTGTGAATAATGAATCTGTTAATTCAGGATGGAATAAAAACTGGTTTTTTGTTAATGATAATTTCTAGGCTCTGAGTTTCCTATATTCTTGAGAAGGCCAAGAGCCTAGAATTTGGAGCCGCAAGACCTCATTTATGCGTAAAGGATGGATACCTTTTTTATGGACTAGATTTCTTTGTTGGATGTCCTTGTTTATTTCCTGCTGCTTTTGTGATGTTCTACGGATGTGAGATTCATTATGCAATTAGATATGGTGTGGGAAGGCTAGAATGTGATATGATCCTAGGATGACTGAGCTTTGGGTGGATGATGTTATGTGGGTGGGGAGGCCTATATTATGTGGAAGTAGTTGATGACTGTGATGTCAAGATGCATCAGGATATGCATGTGGGTGTAGGGGATGAAACCGAAGATGATGGAATGGGTTGAAGGTGGGATTAACCATTTATGCAATGTTGAGAGTTGGGATGATCGATTATGAATCTATTTAATGATTGATAATCAAGTTGCTTTTTTATCTGCATTCCTTTCTCCACTACTTGAGGAATCTTGCTGTGCTTGGTTGAATGTATCCTCTTTGTGGTATCTGAGGTTGTTTTTCATAGAGTACCTTTTATATGGAATGATGATAGTAGTGAATAAATAATTCTTAACCAATAGGGTTGGTAATGGTGGAATGAAAATTATGAAAATAAGTTACTCTTTAGGAACAATGGACTCCATTTGGATTAGGCCTGGATGGCATGGACTTTAATATGATGATTCATGTAATGTAATGTGGAATGATGTTGTTGGTTAATTAATGGAAAATAAATTAATTAATTGAAAGTGAATTTTTTAAGGAAAAGAAGTAATTTAATGTAACTCTTAAAATGCTAATGTACTTATAGGATATCTAGTCTTAGTAGTGGAATCCAGGAGTCCATGAGATGTTAGTTACAGTTGAGTCGAAGATAGTTTTATGCCCATAAGGTAGTTATGAGCTATATTATATCATGTGTATTTTTTGATTTCATATGCTACACCACCCATGTCTGTTAAGGTGACTGCCACTCATTGGACTGTGGGGGGGTGTTTTCCCCAACATCTCAGTGGGAGGATGGATGGCTGAGTGCCCCCTATAGCCCCACACACTTCTATTGATAGTTACCTATGTTGGTATGCATGTCAGTTTATTTACCCATATATGTGTGTGGATGGATATGATGACTTATGGTAATTTCACACACAAGTATCTATGGATTTGTTATCCAAATGACTATTTTAGGTATGACGCGTATAGGTTGTGATGGCATGAGGTACTTACTCGATATATAGGTTGTAATGGCTAGAGGTATAATGTCATACAGGCTATGGTGGCTCCCAAAAACTACTCAGTTACTATACACATATATGTAGATTGGATCACTATGGGAAAATGGTTATTTGCGACAGTTTATTCGCAACGAGTCAGGAGCTCGTTGCCAATAACCCGTCGAAAGGGGGTATTTGCGATGATCTGATTACCCCATCACAAATAATAGTTATTTGCGATGGGCGGTAAGGACCCATCGAAAATAATAGTTATTTGCGATGGGTGGTAAGGACTCGTCACAAATAATAGTTATTTACAACCAGCGGTAAGGACCCGTCGCAAAAGTTTTGGCGCGAAATACGCGCCAAACCATGGGCAATGGTATTTGCGACGGGTTCCTATTCCCGTCACAAATACCCAGCGGTGGTTTTTAGTATTTGCGATGGGAAAAGTATCCCATCGCAAATAATTTGTCGGCAGGTACCCATTTGCGATGGGCCACGTCGCGAATAACTTTTTAACGGCCCACTATAATTAATGCAGGCAGAGACATTTGCGAAGGGGCCCGTCGCAAATACCCCCATCACAAATAATCAAACATATGTGTACCCTCATCTATTTTTCCTCTCATTTCACTCTTTACTAAACTTCTCTCTCTATCTCTTCTGAAAAAAATTCTTCTAAATTTTTTCATAGTTTAAAATTTTAAATCAGAGCATAATATGCCACTATTACACCGAAAGCTTCATTTTCAAATTATTTATCTATTTTTCTATTGTTTAGTTAATTTATTTTGTTTTAAATTATTATATTTTTTTAATTAGATGTAATTTAATTAAATTATTATTAGAAATTTGTTTTTTTCAGTATTATTTTTATGATCTGTTATGTCAAAGTGTTAATAAGTAATAAATTGCAATAATTAGCAATAAATTGTAATAATTAGTAATAAATTGTAGTAATTGGTAATAAATTGTAATAATTAGTAATAATTTTAAACAATTTGTAATAAATAGTAATAAATTGTAAAAAATTGTAATAATTAGTAATAACTAGTATTAATTAGTAATAACTAGTATTAATTAGTAATATCTAGTGTTAATTACAAATAATTAGTAATAAATTGTATTAATTAGTAATAAATTGTATTAATTAGTAATAATTAGAAATAATTAAAAAATAAAAAATAAAAAGAATTAGTAATAATTAGAAAAAAATTGTAATAATTAGAAAAAATGGTAATAATTAGAAAAAAATTTGTAATAATTAAAATTAATTATGAATAATTAGTAATAAGTTGTAATGATTAGTAAGAATTAGTAAAAAACTGTAATATTTAATAATAATTAGTTATAATTAGGATTAATTAGTAATAATTAGGACTAATTAGTAATAATTAGGATTAATTAGTAATAATTAGGATTAATTAGTAATAATTAGTAATAATTAGTAATAATTAGAAATAATTAATAATAATTAGTAATAATTAGGCTTAATTAGTAATAATTAGGATTAATTTGTAACAATTATTAAAAATTATGATTAATTATGAATAATTAGTAATTAGTAGAAATAATTAGGATTAATTAATAATAATTAGTAATAATTAAAAATAATTAGTTATAATTAATAATAATTAGTAATAATTATCTATACTTTGGATAAATTAGAAATAATTAGGATTAATTAGTAATAAATAGGATTAATTAGTAATAATAAGGATTAATTAGTAATAATAAGGATTAATTAGTAATAATTAGGATTAATTCGTAATAATTTGAATTAATTAGTAATAATTACGATTAATTAGTAATAATTAGCAATAATTAGCAATAATTAGGAATAATTAGTAATAATTAGTAATAATTATAAATAATTAATAATAATTAGTATTAATTATGAATAATTAATAATTATTATTATTAATTATCAATAATTAGGATTAATTAAAAAAATTAGGATTAATTAAAAATAATTATCAATAATTAGGAATAATTAGAAATAAATTGTAATACTTAGTAATAATTGGTTATAATTAGTAATAATTAGTAATAATTATCAATAATTAGTAATAATTAGAATTAATTATTAATAATCAGTAATAATTAATAATAATTAGTAATACTTATCAATAGTTATAATTAATTATAATTAATTATAATTAATTAGAATAATTAATATTAATTAGAAATAATTGTCAATAATTAGGATTAATTTGTAATAATTAGGATTAATTAGTAACAATCGGTATTAATTTGTAATAATTAGGATAAATTAGTAACAATTAGGATTAATTAGTAATAATTTCAATTAATTGGTAATAATTAGGATTAATTAGTAAAAATGAGTAATAATTAAGAATAATTAGTAATAATTAGTAATAATTAGTAATAATTAATTATAATTAGTAATAATTAATTATAATTAGTAATAATTAATTATAATTATTAATTATTAGTAATTATTAGTAATAATTATCAATAATTAGAAATAATTAGATTTAATTATCAATAATTAGTAATAAATAATAATAATTAGTAATAATTATCAATAATTCATAATAATTATTAATAATTAGGATTAATTAGAAATAAATTGTAATAATTAGAATCATTTTGTAACAATTAGGTTTAATTATCAATAATTATTAATAATTAGAATTAATTATCCGTAACTAGTAATGATTATGATTAATTATCAATAATTAGTAATAATTGGTAATACTTATGATTAATTATTAATAATTAGTAATAATTAAGATGAATTAGTAATAATTAGGATTAATTAGTAATAATTATGATTAATTTGAAATAATTAGTAATAATTAGGATTAATTAGGATTAATTAGTAATAATTAGAAATAATTAGAACTAATTAGTATTAATTAGTAATAATTAGGAAAAATTAGTTAAAATTAGGAAAAATTAGTAAAAATTCAGATTAATTAGTAATAATTAGAATTAATTAGTAATAATTTGTAATAATTTGGATTAATTAGTAATAATAAGGATTAATTAGGATTAATTAGTAATAATTAGTAATAATTTGGGTTAATCGGTAATAATTAGGATTAATTAGAAATAATTAGAAATAATTAGAAATAATTGGTAATAATTTGTAAAAATTAGTAAAAATTAGGATTAATTAGTAATAATTAGTAATAATTAGTAATAAATCATAATAAATCATAATAAATTTTAGTACATTAACAAACTAGAAAATTTTCTAGCAGATTGGTGGAATTTATTTTGATCGACGCTTCATATCCTTAAAACTTTCTTCCACTGAGATCAATATGAAAAATTTTCTCAGGCATATATCTGAGAAGGTTTTTTATTACGATAAAAGTTAGAGAAATCTTCAATGGGGGTAAGCTGTCAGACAAAAGAGGCTCTTTTTCCCATCGACTCATCCCCTAGTAACTTTCTGCGACTGAAATCACTATGAATAGTTCACTCCGATGTACGAATATTCATTTTCATATGAATTTTAGCATAGATAGAATCGCGGTGAGGCCTCCCGTCTCTCCATCCTCATGCATACAAAAATGGATATTCCTACGTTGGCACAGTATTTTCGTAGTTCTTTTAGTCGCAGAAAGTTTCAAGGGGATGAGTTGTTGTGTAAAAGAGATGTCGCCAATCCATTGGAAATTGTGTTGTAAGTAATTAACAATAATTTGTACAAAATACCTGAAATTAATAATCGTTAGTGGTAATCAGTATAAATTTTTATAAATGAGTGTAGATTAGTATAAAATCTTAAAAATAGTATAAATAACTATAAAATAGTAAAAATAATTATAAATTGATAGAAATGAGAATTTAATTATCTTCACTTTTTTGGATAGTGTTTATCTTATATCTAATTATAAAAAATAACAAATTATTTTATATTTTTTAGAAAAATATAGAACGAGGAAGTCAACAAAAGTCATTATTAGATTATCTTACTTGGATAACTCCGCACAGGAATCCAAATGATTTTCGTTTAAATCTTTTATATATTGAGGGTGTTCAAGATTTCTTATCATTTGCATCATCGAAAACCAAAAAAAATCAGAATGGACAATTAAGTGTCCTTGTAAAAAATGTTCTCTGAGAACGTGTGATACATTTGACAATGTTGGAGGTAATTTATTGTGTTTTTGTTTTCAACCAGATTATGTTTTGTGGTATCAACATGGTCAACACAGTTCTAGAGAAGAAATTAATAATTTTGTTCCAGATCTAGCACAGTTTCAAAATTTAGTACATGATGTGGTGGGTCCATATATTCAACAAACTTAAACTCATGATGATATTTATTTAACTCCTAAGTTGGAACCATCACATTTATATAAATTTTTGTCGTCTGTTGAGGATGTCTTATATCCTGGTTATAAGATAAGAAAGTTTGAAGTAGTTGCTAAATTTATGGCCATTAAATTAGATAATGTATTTTAAAATAGTTATTTTGATCAGATATTATCTTTATTAAAAACACTATTACCTGAAAGAAATGTGTTTCCTGCAAATTTCTATGAGAGCAAGAGGCTGGTTCGTAATCTGGGTCTTGGTTATCAGAAGATTCACGCATGTTCAAATGATTGCATCTTATATTATGGTAAAAATGAGTTGTTGGATAGTTTTCCTACATATGGCCAATCAAGGTATAAAGAAGCTCAAATAGGGAAGTCCGGATTTGTTTTTGTAAAACAATTGAGATATTTCCCACTCACACCCAAATTTTAGCATTTATTTTTGTCTCAAAACACAGCAACAACGATGTTATGGAACAAAACCAACATTTCAACTAGAAAAATCTAAAATCATCACTCTGATGGTGATTCATGGAAATATTTTGAACAATTACATCTGTCATTTTCTTTAGAAGTCTAAAATGTGTGATTATGCCTTTATACTGATGGTTTCTCTCTATTTAGTTCTTACAGTAGTTAGTATTCTTGTTGGAATGTATTTATAACTTTGTATAATTTACCACCATGGATGTTGATGAAGGATCCATATATCTTTTTGAACTTATTAATTATAGGTCATCCAAAAAATAATATCGATTATTATTTGAAACCATTTATTGATGTGTTGAATTCACTTTAGAGTAATGGTGTCAGTACAAATGATGTTGCTGCAAAACAAAACTTCCTACTGAAATCTGAATTGATGTGGACAATTAATGACTTCCCAGAATGTGGCGTGTTATTTTACTGAAGTAAACGTGGTCCAAAATAATTTCCTTAATTTATGAGAGATAATAAAGCATTTATGATCTTCGATGGAAAAACCTTGTTTTTTTTACTGTCATCGAAGATTTCTTTCAAATGATCATCCGTTTTGAAGAATCAAATATCATTTCAGAAAAGGAACAGTTGAAAAAGATGGTCTGCCAACAATGGTCTAAGGTACAGAGATAAAATCAATTGTATCTTCATTACCTCCCATCACATTTGGACCAACAATAAACCAATAGAAAATTGATGGGTTTGGAAAAAAGCACAATTGGATAAAACAGAGCATTTTTTTTATTTTCCATATTGGTCTAATTGGTTGGTATGTCCCATGTTGGATGTGATTTATATTTAGAAGAAATGTTTTGATAATTTATTTCATACAATTTTGAATACACCAGGTAAGACCAAATATAATGTAAAGGCATGATTAGATCTTGCTTAAATTTGAAAGCATCCAGAACATAAACTATTTGAAAATGTAAGATTATAGAAGTTAATGAAACCAAAAGAAGATTATACATTATCCAAAGAGAGTCTCTTATTTTTTTGTTAGTGGATTATAGATTTGAGACTTCCATATGGTTATTCTTCAAATTTGAGTAGATTTTTCAAAAATAGTTATATTATGGGATTGAAAAGTCAAGACTGTCATGTTTTAATAGAAATACTTCTGCCAATTAGATTAATAGGTCTGTTAAATACTATGATTTGGGATGTTCTAATTGACATATAATATTTTTTTGAGGGATTTTTGTGTTGATAATAGACTATGATGCCATAAGAAAGCTGCAATAAGATGTCATTTTAATTTTCTATAAACTGGAAAAAATCTTCCCGCCAGGGTTTTTTACTCAATGGAACATTTTATATTACATTTTCCTCATAAAACAAAATGTTTAGGTCTGGTAAAGTTCCGATGGATGTACCCATTTGAGAGATGCATACAAAAATTAAAAAACCATGTAACAAATCATCATTTGAAGGCTCAATTGTACATGCTTATTTGAAAGACAAATTTTCTTTTTTATGCTCTAATTACTTTCAATCTGAATATCCTTCAAAACACAAATGCATGAGCCGTAATAAGGGAAATGTTGACGATAGCATGAGAAATAAATTATCAGTTTTTAATCAGCCCAAACTTTGCTTCTATAGAGTTCATGAATGATGGCTTTTAAATGATGAACATCACAGCGCTCATAAATATATTCTGCTCAACTATGATAAAATTATACCATTTGTATTGTGAGTTCTCTTACCACTTATTCTATAATATTTATAACAATATATTAATCTTATTTTATATATAGGTTATATGATAATCATATCCTGAAACTGTTTCCACAAATTACAATAGTTTCTTTTGAAGAACGTTATCAAAAATAATTTCCTACTGTTTTCAAAAACTGGTAACATAAATTATTTTTCATTTCACATAAAAAATCAATTTAATAATTATTATACTGATAATTTTTTTACCACTTTTTAGGTATCTGAATATGCAGATAAAATTGATAATCGATTGTCTTTATTGAATAAACCACCATTGAAAATGGTTAAATCTTATAATGCATATGTTTTGAATGGTTTTTGGTTTCATAAACGTGCATATGGAGAATAAAAAAATGACTAGTTGTGTTTTCTTGATAGGATATTATCATAGAGAAACTAAAGTTGACATTCATGGAATATTGTAAGAAATCATTGAACTCTGTTATCTGGGAAAAAATTACATAACAATGTTTAAATTTCAGTGGTTTTATACTAAGAGAATCTTCCGTGTTCATCTACTCCATAGAATCATTGATATTAAATATAAAAGTCTTATTGCAGTAAATGAATCATTTCTATTGTCTCATCAGGTACATCAAATTTATTATGAAAATTATTATGCTAATTAAAGGGAGCTGGGTTATTGGTGGATCATAACAAAAATTACATCTCAAGAGAATCATTTTACTAAAAGTGAATGTGGTTCTGCTAAAGTGCCAGGTATTGAAATTTTTCAAGACACTGCTCTGAATCCATCTTTTTCACGAAGTGACATGAATATAATTAATAACACCCCACAGTTAAGGGAAGATGTTTAATATAGTGTTAATGATGTTACAACTGAATTTGAAATGACAAGAAATGATGAAACTGAAACTAATATAGAAATTGATGATGCTGAGGAGAAAGATGAAGACATTGACATCGATAGCTGTGAAGATGAGGATGAATACGAACATTCACACGGTTAAATGTTGGTTATAGTTATATATAATATATATCTATATATAATAGTTGTTTTCAATGGTTCTCTAACAATAATCATTTTGTGTTTCAGATGGATGAGGATCTTTATCATTTGTTACGGGAGAATGATATACCTTTGGACGAGTAGGAGGTCGGATCTTCCGGATCACATACTATTGGTGGTTCAGGGGGCACTCGGAGGGGTTGTGGTCTTGCCTGACTGATGATTCCCAGCCTTATCCCCAAGTGATGTCCACTTCTTGGGTTTGATCCATGCATGCAGAGGTATGTTTACCTATGTATTTTAGTTAGTTTTAATTTATTTATTTATATTCTAATTGATTAATTAATTGTTATTTTTTTTTCAAATCTTTACATATATAGATGTTGGAGAGGGGAGCACTGTATTGCCCAATTATTTTTCTAATGCATGGGTTTCATGAGATCAGATTCTCATTGATTTTCAGCATTACATGTTCAAGCATTGGATGGTACGTAAATAAATTATATTTATTTTGAAATTAATTTAAATAATAACTAGATATAATAAATTATTTGTAGAGTTTATGGTATCCCATTGATGAGAGCATGCATGAGGCTATTTCTAAGGCATAATAAGGAGATATGCATCCGTGTTGCACTCATTTTTTGCACAATTTGAAAAGGAAAGAAATGGATAAAGAAGGAGTGAAGGAGTTTGATGAGAAATGTCACATCCACTGACCTGATTATATTTCATCTCATGTTTGGGATTGATTATGTACACATTGGTTGAGTAGGCGGTTTCAGATTAGATCATCAATAGGTCGGAAAAATTGGTGGAGATAGGAGTTGACACATCAAGCTGGTAGTCATACATTAAGTATTCATAGGGAGCATATGGTAAGTACATTTTTTAAATATTTTATATAAATATAAATGTAAATGGTTTATTTTATATTCATATAGGTAGTTTCACAACCTGATATTACAAAGTACAATATTTATAGGAGGATGTATAGTGATCCAGCCACTAGGGAGGTTAGAGGTGCTCACCAGTGCCATATTTTAGTCTGTATAAGTTTTTTTTGAGTTTTAAATTTTACTACCAAAAATATTTTAACTCTTTTAATTTTAAACTCTAATTGAAGGAGTCGTATGAGGCTACAACATCTCAGAAATATGTTGAGATCTAGACTCTGAATGATGGTCAGACCAGTGCCCCCGATTTGATGAGGCAGCATGGATGCATGCAACCCAGTATGGGTTTAAGAAAGGCCAAGTTGTTGGTGTCGACTCTCAAGTGACCCATAGGGGTTTTTTTATGGCACAACTGCAATGTTGGTGTCCAACTTTAGAGGACTTGAGGAAAAGTCATCATCATCTCATGCACGGTATTAGGAGAAACTTCGAGCTTAGAGTGAGCTTATAAATACTATGCATAGGGAGCCGGAGAAGATGCATCGATAGAAGTAGTAGCAGAAGGAAGAGTTCCTTAGACAGCAGTAGCAACAGATGTAGGATGATATGTGTCGATGGTGGTAGGATCCGGATCAAAAGTAGATAGAGTACATTCAACATCTGACTCGCAGTTTAAGGATGAAGTGCCCTCCACCATCTCATCTTGCTCCTCTAGATGACACTCCCCCTCAGTGATTATTTTTATTTTATAATAATATATTTGAATGTTTCTTTTTGTAATATTAACTATTTAAAGTTTTAAATATTGTGTGTCTTATATTTTCTCGAATATTACAGTTTTTTATTTTTTAATTAATTTTTTTATTATACTTCTTATTTTATTAATTAATATTTTTTTATATTTTTGTAAATATTCAGGTTTTTATTATATTAATAATACTAATATTATTATTTCATTAATACTAATAATAATATTTTTATATTAATTAATTATTTTTAATTTATTTATTTTACGAATATTAATATTAATATTATTTTTTATATCAATATTATATTATATTTATTATTTTATAAATAGTTTTATTCTATTAATATTACTCATATGAATTTATTTATATTAATATAATAATATTATTAATATTATTTTATTTAACTTTTTTTAAAATTTCAACTATTTGCGACGGGCCCGTCGCAAATACTAATTGTGGCAAACCGTTGCAAGAAATTAAAAAATGGAAAACTATTTGCAATAGGTCACTAGAATGTCACAAATAATTTCTTACAAAATTCACTGAATGTTTTTTGCAACGATACCACTTCTCATTGCAAATAATATTTTTTTGCGACGGTCCATCACAAAACATAATATTTGGGACATCATTATCCACAAGAAGTCATTTGCAATGGGGTCCCATCGCAAAAGACTATTTGTAATGGGATCTCATTGGAAATGACCCATCGAAATAATACATTTTTTTAGTAGTGGATGTTGTGATAATGTGATTCATGAGCTGTATATTGTGATGTCTTTCCTAAGTGTATTCTAGAAAGATTATTTTAGAGAAAGAAGGCTCAGGATGCGCAATGTTGGAAAGTGCAGAAAACCAGTGGGGAAGTGGGAGTGAGTTACCCTTGATGTTTCGTTGTTATATCATATTCACTCTTATATTTTATACTTGGTTTCAGTTATCCATGGTGAGGTAGTGAACTTAGTATACTAGTTTAGCTGACGAGTTATTTTCACTGTTGTTCATTGTGCTTTAGCTTGATTTCTTTATCCTCTGCATGAGGGTCTTCAGGGAGGAAATAACTGAGTATACTTTTATTCTCACCCTATGTATATATAAAGGATTTATAGGTTAGCTAGGGTAGGCTAGAGATCGGGCTGGATATTACTAGCTCATCGTTTTGCATAAGCTATTTTTTATTTCTGTTCATTACCATTTTTACCATTTTGTACATGTAGTTTTCTTTTCGGTTGGTATTGTATAATATTACATTACATGTTTTCACTTGGTATTTATTTATATAAATTTTTAATCGGATTTTGATTAGTGAATCTATCTTATCTCTCTCTTTTCCATGTTCTCTTAGAGGGTATTACCTCCCATATGTATGATTATTATACCCTTGATGAAATTTGACAACATAGGGCCCACTGGAGGTGGGACTCGGGCTATCGCCATATCCCTTCCCCCATTTTTTCCCTAGGAGGGGTACACTTTGAGAATATAGGGTTGTGACAGAGTGGTACTAGAGGTTCAGGTTGAGGTATAAGATGGAGTTTGGAGTTAGGCATAAGTGAGGTTGCATGGGTTGGTTGGGAAATGTTGTCAGTTAAGTTTAGAAATAGATGCGAACACAAGAGGCCAGATGAAACATGGGTATTTAGGCCTCCTTTTGATCTAATGAATGGAACTTTAATTTTACTAAGCCCACTAAAAGAATTAATTCTAGTTTCATGGTAGATACATAGGAAAGGATCATGAATCATTCTTATTTTTTCCTGTATATGAAATGGTTCGACCTTCAAATAGCTTAAACTATTGACAAAATAAATAAATAATTTATTAATTAATGTTGATTATTTTATATTCTATTTTTAGGAGACTAATTTTTTTTTCTTTTGTAGTCATGTCTCTAGGTTGACTTCCTAATCAGGTTCGTGCTGAATATGTTCTGCATGATGTTCCATTATATCGTCGGAAAGTCGAGGTTGATGAAGAAAGAACAAGGAGGAGGACACTATGTGAGTTTCAACAGTATATTTTGAAAAAAATATGCGGGATCCATTTCAGATTTATTCACATGTGACCATATGGAGGAGATTGAGAAAGTTTTTAGTTCAAACCATGCTTAAAAAGAGAACTGAGTTTTGTTGGCTATGATGATGTTTTTTGAAGTAGTGAGGTAGTGGTGGTTAATATACCTCGATGATCATGAGGAGTCAATAGTATCATGAGATAAGTTCCTTGGATTTCTCATAGAATAATTTCTTTCTTCAACTGTGAAGGAGACTAGTCATGATGAGCTTATTACCCTTCAATAGTGGAGTTCCAGTGTGTGGGAGTTTTGGATCCATTTAAGTACCCTTCTACGATATTCTTGAGACCAATTTTCAGATGTGGATGCCAGGTCAAGGTATTTTGAGGAAGATTTGAATCTAGAGATCCAAAACTATGTTGCCCAATTTATAAGGAAGACTTATCTTAAGGTGCTGGAGAGAGTAGAGTTTATTGAGAGGATTCCACCTGGAACCATATCTTCATGAGAGGGGAGTCATTAGGATTACTTGTAAAGTATATATATGTTACAGGTTTCCCAGTTTCCCATAAATAACAGTTTTCACACAACCAGAAAATGGATCTACTGCCATAGACCTCTAGACACAGTTTTAAAACCGTTCCTAGAGGTGGCTATATCCACGGTTCTATGGCATATAGCCACAGTTTTAAAACTGTGGCTATAGGCCTATTTTCTTTGGCCTATAGCCATGGTTTTCAGAACCATGGAAATAACCCATGGATAATTCCATAGTTTTGTAGCCTATGGCCATGGCTTGAAAAACCGTGGTATAGGCCAATTTTTTTGGCAGCCTATAGCCAGAGTTTTCCAAAAATAAAACTGTGGCTATGGGGTACCCGCACTTCCGCGGGAACAAAACGTCTCGCCAAAAATTTGAAGGGAAGCCCTACCGCCATGGCTTTGAGTCTATTCCCATGGTTTTTATTAATATATATATCATAATATATATATATACACCCGAATTGTGGCGTGATGTAGTGGTAAGTGCGCTGGATTGAAAATTGGAGGTGCAGGTATTGAAACCCACCAGGGAAATTTTTGATTTAGGTTATTGCCATGGTTTTTTGAGGCTATAGCCATGGTTAAAACTGTGGAAATATACACCTTTAGCAATGGATTAAACCATAGATATAGGTCAACCTCCACGGTGTCCAATTTGGAGGCATATTGCCACGATTTTCAAAACCATGGTAATAGGTCGGGACCTACTTCCATAGCAATAGTGACCACAGTTTTGGGGCCTATTTCCACAATTTTGAACCGTGGAAATAGCCCTTTTTTCAATTGTGTCATTTAATTTTGGGTAAGTACCAGCCCTCATCAACTTATTTCTTTGAGGGAAGAAGATCACATACCTATGTCCAATGATCAAACACATGTTTTTCCTACAGAGGATGAGGTAATTATTGGAGAGTGTACCTAGAATTTCTAAGTAGTTATAATATGTCAGATATTCCACTTGAGGTTCCTCTATTGAGGGAGT
The DNA here is from genome assembly GCA_963277665.1 of Viscum album. Lineage (NCBI taxonomy): Eukaryota > Viridiplantae > Streptophyta > Magnoliopsida > Santalales > Viscaceae > Viscum > Viscum album. The sequence continues at coordinate 100,582,748 of OY728136.1, read as the reverse complement.
TTCACCTGAGTTAGCAGCAATAATGTGTTCCAGTTTGGGATTTGCAGAGAGGAGATGGGGTAGATAAGGTACACCCCTAAGGTTCACCTAATACTTAGAGAGTAAAGAGAATCCATAGAGGTGGTCATCATAAGGGTCAGTTAGTATATGGAGTAGATTATGGTTAGTTTAATTCTTTAGTATTTCTAGTTCAAAGAGATCCAGATTCCATTTGATGTACCATTTTCTTTTCTTTCTAAATTGGTTAATGCTCTATTTGATCTTGTAGCGATGAACACATTTATATCACCTACCATCATTCATGCTTTTGAACTTGAGGCATGTAACGACCCGAACATTTATGGATAAAATTACATTTATTTTAATGTATTATGGATATAGAAAACACATGAACTTTTTTTAAATAACCATTAAGTATCATTATCATTGATAATATATCCATTTAACAGTGATCACACAACTGAAATAAATCTAAGTTTTTAACAAATCCTTTAGACATAGACAAAGGAAAGGATGGCCCCATCCAGTAGACCTAGGTCGTATGAAGCTCATTTTTCAGAGCTTAGAAAAGAGGTATCATCACTAGGCTTCTCTCTGGACCAAGCTCAAACTGAGCTTCAACACGTAAAGCATGAACAAAATCACCTACGGAATAATTTCAAGTTAATAGATATTACCACCTGGGCGATGTTATCTAAGCCACCCCAAGAGTCTATCACCATCTCAAAACTTACCCTTAGGTCTTATGTGAGGTTTATTAGGGGTTATGTAACAAGTTATTAGTTATTTATTGTGTAATCCCTTTTTATAAATAAAATTTTTATTCTATTAATTCTTTTATGAAAATAGTTTTTCTTAAAAAATGATGAATTTGATAAATTGTATTAATAGGTAAAAAATTGTACATTTAAGAAATATATAAATTGTTATATTAAACTAAGTTTTTAAATAATAATTTTTTTTAGAATTAAATAATGTATGATTATTTCAATTCCTTATCCATAAATTATTAAGTAATCATTTTCATAAAAATTATATGATAAAACATAAATTATATTAAAGAATATATTTTTAGGAATTAATAAATTTTTGAAATAAATAATATTTTAAAAAATATTATTATTAAATTAAATTTATTAATAATAAATTATTATATAATTTTTATGATCTCAAATGTAATTTTATTAAGGTTTAAGAACTATTTTTTCCAAAACCTGTCAATTTTCAATAAATGTCGATTTTTATTTTAAAAGTAAAAATTGAAATATTTAGAAAATTATTTAGATAAACTTAATATTATTTTTTGAATTATGATGTTGAAATTATCCAAGGGTGAATGTTTCATAATTTTCTGAGAAAGTCAAATTTTTGTGTAAAAATTAAATAATATATAAATACATAGTATGTTTTATGAAATCATAATTAACCAATAGTGGTGTAATAAATAATATAAAAGGTATATTTGACCAAATATATGTTTTAACATTAAATTAATGTGATTTTATATTTATTTGACTTATTTTATAGTACCTTGGTGAATCCACCAAAATGTATAATATATTTTATGATTTTAAATTTATTTCCTTAAGGGTGTGACTCACCTCCACATAAGCAAGGATAATATTTTAAGGTCTTCGGCTCTTATCCTTATAAAATATTTTTTTCCACTCCCCTTTTCTAGAAACCATGGGCAAAAACCATGGGTTGGTTTGTGGTTTTTAATATTTTAGTGTGTACTGTCCAAAACCTAAATAATAAAGAATTCCCCCTTCTTTCCTACATAAACTCACCCAACCACAAATTGTTCTTCACTCAATATCCTTGAATCTCATCCTCACTCTGCTATCCATTCCATAGATCCCTCCCAATGTTCCCCCAATCTCCCAAGAAGCCTCTCTCAAGCCTTTGGGATCACACATCCAAGTAAGGAATCCTTACTTTCCTTTCTTTCTCATTTTTATCCAAGTTTCTTTATGTTGTTATACCATTTTATTTTCTATTAAAAATGTTGATATATGATTTCTCACCTCCCCCATAAAACCATATTAATGTTTTAATGATTATATACCGCTTTATCTCTCATTAATTCCTTTCATGTACACCTATTACCATGCCAAATCTTCGTAAGGGATCTCCCTCTCTCATTTTTCTTCAAGCACCTCATTTATGTCATGGCTTATTTTTTCCATTTTCTAGATTTGGGATATTTTATTCCATACCTAATTAATTTATATTTTATGTATACATGATGGTGTCTTCCTTCCACTCCCATTAATCCCCCTTATGATTCTTTTAACCCACCCGTTACTATACAGAAATTTCGTAAGGGATTTCTCTCTCCTCGTTCCCATTCAAGAATTTATCTTATATTATGCATCTCAAACTCCATTTAATATATCGGGATATTGTTATCCATGATCTCCTTACTTACCATTTCATCTATAAATGATGAGATTCCCCTTTATTTCTCATCAACCCATTTTATGAATCCCCATGTGATGTCGTCATGCTGCCGAAATTGCACCACAATTTTCCATGCCAAAATCATCATGTAGTGAATACCATACCCATTTCTCTATCAAGGGTGTTCACCTTTATTCACATATACATATTTAGTATATAATTTCATATATTTATTCCATAATCATTTATTTTTGAATAAATGATGATGTTTAATGAATCCATGTTATATGATCTATGTGGGACACTTAAGCATGAGATTGAACTATTCATGGAGGGTGCGCCCTGATAGAAATCCAAGGCATTGGGTAATGTTTAGTATCATGATACATCATGTTGGTATAGGGTTTTAAATGATTCCTTTTAGGACATTTTTACACCATGTTGGTATAGGGGTTTACCTTATTCCTTTAAGTTAATGATGCAGTGTTTTAAGTTGTTTCCACATTTCCATGTTATGATAACCATGCTATATCATGCCTTTATTTTCATGTTTCTATTGTGCTCCATTGATATGGTAATTGTATAACATGTATTTTATTATTCATTTTATGCCTTATTTAATCCCTTACTGGGATTTATAGCTCACCCTTTTCTTGTATATGTCTTTAGGTTATCCCATGAAATGCTAAGTACGGAGGAATGTTGTGGTCATGTAAAAGAAGTTTTCAATAAATATATTATTATTTATGTGTTAAGTTGTAATGTAATCTTTATAATCCCCAAATACACTATACATATCGATCTTATAGGTTTTATTAAGTGAAAGTTTATGTAATAAATCTTGTTTAAAGATGTAATATACCATGCCCATTTCTCTATCAAGGGTATTCACCTTTATGCCTATATACATATTTATTATAGACTTTTATATATGTATTACACATTAATTTATCATGGAATAAATGATGATGTAGAATTAATCTATTTTATATAATCTATATGGAAAACTTAATCATGATATTTAAATGTTCATGAAGGGTGTGCCATGATAGCACTCCAATGCATTAGGTAATTTTAGTATCATGATACGTCAAGTTAGGATAGTGGTTTACCTAATTAATTTTAGAAAATTTTCCCACCATGTTGGGATATGTGTTTACCTAATTCCTTTTTATTAATGATATATTTTTTTAAGTTGTTTCCACATTTCCATGTTATGATAGTCATGCTATATCATGCCTTTATGTTCATGTTTCTCTGGTGTTCCATTGATATGCCTATTTCCTAACATGTATTGTGTTATTCATGTTATTCCTTGTTTACTCCCTTAATGGGATTTATTTCTCACCCTTTTCTTATGTTTGTCCCAAGGTTATCCCATGATATACTAATTACTAAAGAATGTTGTGGTCATATAAAAGAAGATTCATTAAATATGTTTTATTCCTTATTTTAAGTTGTTATGTAATGTTCCAAATTCCCAAAGACACTGGACCTATCGATCTTATGGGTTGTATTAAGTGAAAGTTTATGTAATAAATCATGTTTAAATTTTTAATAAAGACTGTGTTCATTATAGTTGGTATTAAGGTATAGGCTTCGTTATTTTGTGGATTAGGATTAGAAAACCCTAGTGAAAACCTTAGGGATAAGACTAATTATACGAAAATAATCCATAAATTTTGGTGAGTATAGAGTAAGTGGTTTATCAAGAAAATAAATCTATGTCTAGATACAAACAAGTAGAGGTGGCTCCGGTAGAGATGTATCTTGGGGTAAAACCCGAAAATACCACTTTGAGCTAGACTTGAATGGGAACTAATGCATGACAGTGGGCCTTGCAGCAATATTGTTTCGACACTCATAAGGGATATAATTTGGTAAATTCAAATGCTTAGTATCAACCATTATTACAGGAATAAAAAAATCCCATAAAAATATATGCTAGGAAGTAGATCATTGATAACATTGATCAAAGCTTTGAAATTCAGAAGTTATGGAGTTAAATGTAATTTATAAGTTATCCTTTTTTGGCCATTGGGTTCCCCTTTATTTTTTAATAATTTAAAATAATTACCCCTAATTTTCATTTTATTCTAGCCAATGGATGGTAATAGGAGGACTTGGGCTATTAACCAATGCGAAGATCAATGTGATGACTGTTCTAATGAGATTCCCAATTCGATGGGAGTGGGAATCACAAACATTTCCATGAAAATCTCTCAGATAACTCGATTTTTGAATAGAACCATGAATCAAAAGGAACTTCCAACCCCCCTAAGAAAGAACAAGTCACAATCAAGAGCTTCATGAGATAAAGTCCTCTAACATTCAATGGATCATATGATCCAACAATTTCCAAACAATGGATCAACTTCATTAAGAATATATTCTCCATATTTCAATGTTTTTTACAAGAGAATTTTCTTCTAGATGCTTATCCTATGGAGGGTGAAGCAGATCAATTATGGAAATTGATCAAAAATATAAACCCTAAGGAAGAGATCGAGGTGATGGGATGGAAGGATTTCAGGAAAATATTTTTCGTTAAATATTTTCCCCTCACCCTTCATCTTAATATGGAAATATATTTCCTTACACTCAAGAAAAATGATGATGAATATATTAGTGAACATGGGTAAATTTTCAAAAGACTTGGATGAAACACTTCTGATTTTTTCATTACCCCTGAATGAAAGGTTGGACACCTATTTGGTGGGCTAAAACCTAGCCTATAAAAAGAACTAAAGATCTATGCCTTTGAAATCTATGAGGAGATTCTCTGATTGGCCCTCAATATTGATATGGAGATCATATAATATCAGGGGTATCATAGGGATTAGAAGCGGAAAATGAACTTTAATTCTGGCAGTTTGATGGATAAATCCAAATGTGCTAAGAAATTCTAGCATCCCACTTTCCAAAGGTGTGGAAAGAAGCACCCCAAAAATTTCTTTAAGGGGACGAGGAAATTCTTTAGGTGTTGAAGATAATGGAATCTAGCCAATGATTGACAACAAAAAAACCCACTACTGTGATAGAGGGGAAGAATTCCTCGTTTGACCCTAAATGCATTTTTCATTACTACAACTACAAAGAACCAGAGAACTTTGTGAACCAATGTTCAAATCCGAGGGTTTTGTGAGGCAACCAGTAACCTCCAAGGTAGTAAGGGTTATATTTTTACATCACTACCTCCAAATATAATCTCGACGATGAAGTGGTGAAAGGTATGCTAGTTATTCATTCTAGAATAGAGAATGTACTTTTTGATTCTGATTCTATGCATTCTTTTATATTCCGAAATTTTAGTAGCACAATCCAAAAACAACCAAAATTCATGGAAGTAAAGATATTGGTGGGAATGGAAAATTTGGAAATTATTACATCCCATGAATATACCTCCTCCCCTGTCACAATTTATGGATTGAACTTCCCGTACAACTATATCATACTTTCCTTGGTGGAATTTGATACAATTCTTGGGATGGATTGGCTTTCCAAATATAGAGCAAACATAAATGGTAATTAGAGGGAAATCACTCTCCATATTGTAAATCAACCCCTAATTCTATACAAGTGCATGGAGGAAGATGAATCTTCTTTAGCACCATCATCTCAAGAATGGATATTACTTCCCTATGAGAAGGAGTATCTTTCTCAGATGATTGATTCTAAATAAGGAACCATCTGAGAAGACATGCCTATTGTAAGGTAATTTTCTGATGTGATTCCTGAGGAATTGTCTAGTCTTTCTCCTAGAAGTGATGTTGAATTATCGATTGATCTTATACCTGGGGCATTGGCAATATCCAAAACTCCATATAGAATTGATGTTGTGGAGATTGAGGAGCTAAATAAACAACTACAGGAAAATCTAGATAAAGGGTTTATATGCCAAAGTGCTTCACCATAGAGTGCACTAGACAACTTTTTCAATAATAAGGATGGGTCAAAGAACATTTCCATTGATTATTGTGAGCTGAAAAAAATCATTAATAAGAACAAGTATCCTTTACCACGAATTGATGACTTTTTAGATCAACTATGTGGAGTACAATACTTATTAAAGGTGGAGCTATGGTCAGGATATTACCAAGTTAGGGTGAAGAAGGAGGACATCCCCATTATTACTTTTCATACAAGGTATGGGCACTATGAATTCATAGTAATGTCATTCATACTCACTAATGCTCCATCAATCTTCATCGACTTGATGAATAGAGTCATTAAAGATTACCTTGAAAAATTTGTGGTATTATTTATTGAGTATATTCTAATATACTCTAAAACCAAACAGGAGCATGAGGAGCATCTAAGCCCTATACTAGGGACCCTGCAAAAGGATAATCTCTATGCAATGTACAACAATTGTGAGTTTTGGATGAAGGAAGTCTCATTCTTGGGGCATATCATCAAAATAAATGGGATATATATGGATCCCTCCAATAAAAATTCAATTGATTGGAGGTCGAGGACAAAATCTGTGATGGATATCCATAGCTTCTTTAGGTTAGCTTGATATTATCACTAATTTGTGAGAAATTTCTCATGATTATCAAACCCTCTTACCAATATAACTGGGAAGGGAGTCAAATTTTCTTGTAATGTTGAATGTAAAGAAATCTCTATGGTGTTGAAGAAAAGGCTTATCACTGCCCCTGTTCTCACACTTACCACAAGTGGGGATCTTTTCGTAATCTTCAGCAATACGTTGAAGAAGGTCCTGGGTTGTGTGTTGATGCAAAATGAAAAATACATTTCCAATGCCTCAAGGTAATTGAAAATTAATGATAAAAACTTTCTCACGAATGATCTAGAGTTAGAATTTGTGATCTTTATGTTGAAAATATGGAGGAATTATCTCTTTGGGGAAAAGTGTGAAATATATATGGATCACAAAAGTCTCCAAAATATTTTCACACAAAAATAGATGAACATGATCCAAAAAAGATAGTTAGAGATCATCAAAGATTATGACTGCTCAATCCATTACCACCTTAAGAAAGTGAACAAGGTGGCGGATTCTCTAAGTAGAAAGGACCCAGCAATTCTATCATTGATGAGAATTGTTAAGGATCTAATATTCATATACTTGAAGAGTATGGACATGGGAATCATAAAGAAAGTAACATCATCAATACTTTCACAAATGATTTCTCAAATATCACTTCTAGAGAGTTTAAAATATTCTCAAAGAGATAATATGTGAATTCAGACGAAAGTGGGAGCTATAAAAAATATTAAATACTCAGATTTCAATGTAAATATAGAAGGAATTGTTAGATTTGGGTCAATACTATATGTGCCATCAAATCCAGAGTTAAAGAATGATTTTTGGATGATGCATATATCTCAAATTTCTCTATTCACCTAGGAAACATGAATATGTATTGAGATATTTGAGATAACTATTGGTGGGATAATATGATGAAGGAGATCGCGGAGTATATATCAAAGTGCCTAGTATGTCAGAAAGTGAAGTTTGAGAGGAAGAAGACTAAAGGGATGATGAAACCATTACCCATACCAACATGGAAATGGGAGAATATCACCATGGGCTTTGTCACCAGAATTACAAAGACATCCAAAGTAAACAATTCCAACTTGGTTTTGGTGGATCATCTTACAAAGACTACACACTTCAATGTGATTTGAGAGGATTTTTCACTAGATCAACTAGTATGAATTAACATCAGAGAATTAGTAAGGTTGCATGGTTTACCACTATCGATTGTATCCGATCGAGATCCAAGATTCACCTTTAAGTTCTAGAAGAGTCTCCAGCATGCTGTGAATACTGAATTGGACTTCAGTATGGATTATCATCCTCAAAATTATTTCTAATCTGGGTGGACTATCTAATCACTAAAATACATGTTGAGATCATGCTCAATGGACATCAAAAGAGGATGGGATCAACATCTTTCTCTGGTTGAGTTATCTTACAAAAATATTTTCCACTCAAGCATCTAAATGGCTCCTTATGAAGCCCTTTAAGGGAAGAGGTGAAGAACATTGACATGTTCGGATGAAGTTGGGGTGTGAAAACTTCTAGGTCCAGAAATGGAAAAATAAATGGGGAGAAGGTTAAGACCATCTAGTAGCACGTCAAAGCTTCTTAGAGTCGACAAAAGAACTATGTTGACAACTATCGAAGAGGCCTAGAGTTTGATTTTGGAGATACAGTTTACCCCCACATATCTCCATGGAAGAGAGTGATGAGATTTGAGAATAAGTGAAAGCTTAACCCAAGGTACATCAGCCCTTTTGAGATCTTTGATCACATTAGAGCAGTGGACTATCGACTAGAACATACACCAAACTTATCTCAAGTACATGATGTATTCCACATATCACTCTTGAGGAACTACATTACTATCCCATCACATGTACTCAATTTAATGGTGGTACCATTGGAGAATGATTTCTCCTATGAAGAGAAGCTAGTGAAGATCTTAGATCATAGGGAAAAAGTTCTACCAAATAAGATAATTATACTCATCAAGGTGTTATGGAGAAATAACAAGTTTGAAGAAGCAATGTGGGAACTGGGAGAACTGATGGGGTAGAGCTACACTCATATGTTTTTGTGTGTGAAAATGAAATTTCGAGGGTTAAATTTATTATAGGGGTAAATATGTGATGACCAAAAAATTTATGAATAAAATTTACTTTGTTTTAATGTCTTATAGATATAAAAACACATTCACTTTTTTTAAATGACCATTACATATCATTACCATTGATAATATAGTCGTTGAAAAGTGATCACACAACTGATATAAATATAAGGTTTTAACAAATCCTTTTGACATGGATAAAGGAGAGGATATCCTCATCCAGTAGACTTAGACCAAAAGAAGCTCATTTGTGAGAGCTTAGAAAGGAGGTAGCATCACTAGGATTCACTCTTGACCAATCCCATGATGAGATTCAACATGTTAATCTTGAATGGAATTGATTGTGGGAGAAGTTCAAGTTAATAGAGATTTCCACCAGGGTGATGTTATCTGAGCCGCCCCAAGAGTCTACCATCATCGCACACCTTACCCTTGGGTCTTATGTAGGTGTTATAAGTGGTTATGTAACAATGTGTTAATTACTTATTGTGTAATCCATTTCTATAAATAAAATCTGTATTCCATCAATTTCTTTATGAAAATAGATTTTTATTAAAAATGATGATTTTGATAAATTGTCCTTCCAGTAAAAATTGGTACTTTTAAAAAACATATAAATTATTATATTAAACTTAGGTTTTAATTAATAATTTTGTAATAATTAACTAATGTACAATTATATCAATTCCTAATCCATAGATGTTTAAGTTGTCAGTTTGATAATAATATTATGATAAAATAGAAATTGTATAGAAGAATTTATTCTGAGTAATTCATGAATTTTTGAAATAAATAATATTTTAATAAAATATTATTATCAAATTTTTTTTATTAATAATAAACTATTATATAATTTTTATGAATTCAAATGAAATATTATTAAGGTTTAAAAACTATTTTTCCCAAAACCCTTCAATTTTCAATAAATGTCATTTTTTTATTTTAAAAGTAAAAAATCACATATTTTTATCATTATTTAGATAAAATGAGTATCATTTTTGTAATGAGGATATTGAAATTATCCAATGGTAAATTTTATATAATTTTCTGAGATAGTCAAATTTTTGGGTAAAAATTAAATAATATATAAATATATAGTATGTTTTATGACATCATAATGACACAATAGTGATGTAATAAATAATATAAAAGGGATATTACACCAAATCTATGTTTTAAATTTACAATAATGTGATTTTAGATTTATTTGACTTATTTTATAATGCCTTAGTGAATCCTCCAAAATGTATAATATATTTTTTGATTTTAAATTCATTTCCTTGAGGGTGTGAATCAACTCCACATAATAAAGGATAATATTTTAATGTATTCATCTCTTGTCCTTATAAAATAATTTTTCCACTCCCCTTTCCAGAAATCCAGGGCAAAAACCATGGGTTGGTTTGTGGTTTTGAATATTTTAGTGTGTAGTGTCCAAAACCTAAATAATAAAGACTTCTCCCTCCATTCCTATATAAACCAACCCAACTACCCATTAATATTCACTAAAACTCCTTAAAGCTCATCCTTACGCTGGTATCTACTCCCTAGAGTCATCCCATGGTGCCCATAATCTCCCAAGAAGCCTCTCCCAAGCGTTTGGGATCACACATCCTTGTAAGGGATCCTTAATTTCCTTTCTCATTTTATCCAAGTTTTTTTATGTTGTTATACCATTTTATTTTAAATTAAAAATGTTAGGGTATGATTTTGAACCTCCCCCAAACTTACCTACTTATTTTTGAAAGATTATAGACCCCTTTACCTCTCATTAATTCCTTCTGTGTATACCTATTGCCATGCTGAATTTTTGTAAGGGATCTCCCTCTCATTTTTCTTCAAGCATCACTTTTATATCATGCCTTTTAATTTCCATTTTCTAGATTTGGGATATATTTTTCCATACCTCCTTACTTTAAATTTTATTTATACATGATTATATCTTTCTTTCACTCCCATTAAGCCCCCATATGATTCTTTAAACCCACCTGTTACTATACCGAAATTCAGTAAAGGTTTTCTCTCTCCTCATTTCCATTCAAGCATTTATCTTATATTATGAATCTCAAAATACATTTTTTATATTGATATATTATGATACATGATCCCATTACTTCCCATTTCATGTATAAATTATTATATACCCCTTTCTCTCTCATTAACCCATTTTATGAATCCCCAGGTGATGTTGTTATGCTGTCAAAATCAAACCATGATTTTCTATGCCAAAATCATCGTGTAGTGAATACCATGCTCATTTCTCTATCAATGATATTAAATTTTACGCACATATACTTATTGATTACAGAATATCATATATTTATTTCACATTCCATTATTGTGTAATAAATGATGATGTTGAATGAATCCATGTTATAAGATCTATTTGGAAAACTTAAGCATGAGATTGAAATTATCATGAAGGGTGTGCCCTGATAGGGCTCTAATAAATTGGGTAATGTTTAGTATCATGATACGTCTTGTTGGAATAGGGTTTTACCAGATTACTTTTAGGAAATTTTTCCACCATGTTGGGACAGGGTTTTACCTGATTCCTTTATGTTAATGATGTAGTCTTTTAAGCTGTTGTCACATTTCCATGTTATGATAATCATGTTATATCGTGCCTTTATATTCATGTTTCTCTTGGGCTCCATTGATATTCCAATTTCCTAACATGTATTGTATTCTTCATGTTATACCTTGTTTACTCCCTTAATGGGACTTATAGATAACCCTTTTAATAATATATCCTCAGGTTATCCCATGCAATGATAAGTATGAAGGAATGTTGTGATGATGTAAAAGAAGTTTTCATTAAAGATGTTGATTTTTTTTAAGTTGTTATGTAATGTTCCTAATTTGGAAAGAAACTAGACTACTCGATCTTCTAGGTTGTATTAATTAAAATTTTATTTAATAAATCATGTTTAAATGTGTAATAAAGATGGCGATCATTATAAGTTAGATAGTCTTTTTGTTCCCTTGGCATTGAATATGCCATTTAGAGGTCCAAATTACTTGAATAAGGTTTGTATAGACTGTGATCTATTGTTGGGGAAGCACCAACCATGGGAAGATTTCCTTTTTTTACATATATATCTATATGAAACAATCCTTATCATGGATTAGTTTTATTCAATAAAAGATATTGTGGATTTATTCAAGTGGTGGGTTGTGTTATATGATTCTAATGGAGACCTAGCGGTGTTTGTTGGTGATAGAGACCCTTAGGTGGGTCGGAGGAATGTTCTATCATTATCTTCCTTGATGGTCGAGATGATATTGATATCATCAGAGGTTCATTAGTTGGTGTTCCCTAATCTCATGGAAGAGTACCCTAATATGTTCCCATAGGAGGTTGTAGCATTACCCTCTCGATAGAAGATCGAGTTTGGGATCTAGTTACAGTCATGAATATCTCATATCTCAAGATCACGGTATAGGATGGTGCCTTATGATTTCAGAGAGTTTTAAGTATAGCTTGATTATCAATTTTAGTGAGGTTGTTTTAGATTAGTGTGTCACCTTAGGGTGTAGCGGTTTTATTCATAAAGAAGGATGACAATGTTTTGTGGATTTATATCGATTATAATCACTTGAACTGAGTGAAAATGAAGAACCACTATCCTATTTGGTGCATTGATTATTTATTTGATCAACTAAAGAGAAAAAATTGGTTCTCGAAGATTTACCTGCGGTCAGGATATCATCAGATGTGTTTGGAGGATGAGGACATTCAGAAGACTACTTTATTTTCATCATGGGAATTTTGAGTTCATTTTGATGACTTTAAGTGTGAAGAATGCTCTATATGTGTTCATGGGGTTTATAAACTCAATTTTCAAAGAGTTATTAGAGAATTTCATGGTGGTTTTTGTCAATGAAATCTATGTGTACTCCATGTATGAAGAGGATCATGCAGAGGATTTTTGTGTCATTTTGAGAGTTCTTCATCATGTGAAGTTATTTGGAAATTTTTTAAGTTTCAGTTCTGGGATATGATGTCCGTTTCTTAGGGCATGTCATGCCCCACTAGGGAGTTGTTTTGGATCCTTCAAATATATAGCCTATTGTTTCTTGAGTATCCCATAATAAGGTGGAATAGGTATAGAGTTTCCTAGGTCTTACAGGCTATTTTAGAAGGTTTGTAGTATATTTCTCTTGGGTTGGGACTCCTTTGACAACCTTGACCAGAAATGATAAAGTGTTCTTTTGTACTGACCAGTTTCCTGAATCTTTTGATTACTTAAAGAAGAAGTAGGTTAATGCTTTAGTCCATTGTTTTCTAGAAATAGGAGTTCATTTTGAGGTTTTCTTTGATGCTTTGTATCTTGGCTTGGGCTGCATTTTGATTCAATATAGATATGTTATTTTGTATGGGTCTTGATAGTTATGACCCCCCGAGAGTAACAATTCCACCCATGATCTTGATTTGGTGATAGTTTTATTTTTATTTGAATTTTTGGTGGAACTACCTCATAGATGAGCATTTTTTGGTTTTTAATGACCATAATAACTTGAGATATATCTCCTCCCAAAATGAATTGAACTTTCATCAGTTTCAGTGGATGTAATTCTTATAGGATTATGACTTTGGGATTTTGTATATTCTAGGAAATTGAATTTTTTTCAATGTTCTAAGTAGTAATTTATGTAGTGATGTCATTAATGAATCTAGATATTCTTAGAGAGTGAGAAAAGAACTCTCAAAGATGCATTTTGATATGGGATAGGTTGGGTAGGGGATATCTTTTCAAGATTAAAGTACAATAATATTTTTTCTGTAGTAGGTGGAGGAGCCCTAGTTGGGGGGATTCTGAGGTGGAGGTATATAGAGACCAATTTGTTTTCGGAAATTCCCGTGATGGTTGGTCTGAGGTTGGACAACATTGGCTCTTGTTCTAGGAAAAACTATTTATTCCTTCAGTGATGTATGACATGGTTCTCATTGAATTTCATACCTCAACTTTGGCGGTACATCTAGGTGTAACAAATATGTACTAACCTTTGAGGGGTCAGTTTTTGTGGCTTATGTTAAAGGATGTAGTTACAGATTCTATTTCTCTGTGTTTGGTCTACCATAAGGTGAAGGCAGGGCATCGTGTTCCTAGTGGTTTTCTCCAGCCGTTAGATATTCCCCAATGGAAGCGGGAGTAAATCTTGATAGACTTAGTTATTGGTTTACCTCAAGTTCATGGATTAAATGATTCAATATGGGTGATAGTGGATCTTTTTATGAAATCATTTAATTTTATAGTGATCAGAAAGTTGAGCTCAATGGAGTTTTTGTTGAGGCAATATTTGGATGAGGTGGTGTGACTCCACGGAATCCTAAGGATAATCATCTCTAATTGGAATCCTCTTTTTACCATAATGGTGTGGAGAGGTCTCCAGCTTTATTTTGGATCTCATTTATTCCTTATCACTGATTTTAATCCATAGATGGATGTTTATATAGAACAAACCATCCAGTCTCTTAAAGACATGTTGCACTCTTGTGTCCAGGATTTGGGAGGTTTTTTGGATAAATCACCCACCCTTGGTCGGGTTTTCTTACAATAATAGTTTCTAATATTTAATTTTTATGTCATCATTTTAATATTTTTATGACCGACTATTTAGTTCCCCATTGGGATAAATATGGGTTTGAAAGGCAACAATTATAAGGTTGGAACTGATATAAAGCACAATAGATATGGTTTAGGTGATTCGATTGAGGATGAAGGTAGTGCAGGAATTTTAGAAATCCTATGTCAAACATAATCAGAGACCTATAGATTTACTCATTAGATATCATGTGTTCTTGAAGGTGAATCCTCATCATGGTGATTGAAGGTTTGGTCGTGGGAATAAACATTCTCCCCATCTTGTTCAGAATTTTGTGGTGTTGGCTTGTATGGGAGCCCTAGAGTATTAGATAGAAATTTCCCCATAGATGATCTAGATACATGATGTGTTTCACATGTTGCAACTCCATCATTATCTATATGAAGAATCTCATATCATCGATTGGGGTGAGATTTATGTTAATTATGACGCAACCTTTGAGGAGAATCATATGGAGCTCTAGGACCACCATGAGAAGGTGTTGCATGATTATGTGTTTTCCATGGTTCATGTCTTATAGTGGCATGGGGGTGTGAAGGAGAGTACCAGGGAATGTGATTCACTGATGTGAACCCAATAACCTAAGAAATTTGATGTTTAGGTCTTATCTTATAACGTTGTTCATTTTGTGAATTTTTACCTTTTTGGGTTATGATATATTTTCCTCTTCTTATTTTTGGATTTACTATCATTTGAGAGGTATCACCCCTAGGAGGGTGTTTTGGAGATGGTTTCTACTACTTCATTGTTCCATGTTGTTCCTATGACAAGATGGTTGAGCTCCTATGATGGTGAGACCCTAAGAGGTATCTCATTATGTGGTTGTTCGTACGACCCCTTTTCATTTTCTATCTAGGATTGGTTTTAGATTTTTAAGGATTATAATGTTTTGAGAGGTATACAATATAGGGTCCTAGATCCATCCTTCACAAAACTTTACATGTTTTTGAAGCTTGTAGAACTCATATTAGGCCTAGATATTTTTTGGAGGAGTTCGGATACTAAAATATGGAAGCGAGGAAAATTCACGATGTGTGAGGGCTTCATGTCATGGATGTATAGTTCACAGCTTGTGTGAGGCTGGTTTATGGGGTTATTCATGACATTAATTAAATCGTGGTTAAATAGTCTAAGGAGACATGTTTTTTGAAAATACATAAAACCCTATAATTTCACAATGTGAAAGGGTTTCACGTTGTGAAAATCCACTATGAAATGCCCCTTTAAAAGGAATAGTACCTTCGGTTTTGTCAAAATATATGGTTATATCCCAATTTCTAAGAAATATTTGGTTCTCTCTCTATGAATTTTGGAATCCCTTTGATTTTGATTGATTCTCAGCTTCTCATATTAGATATGTGGTGATCAAAGGTACTTTCTGCCTCTTATCTCATGGTTCTTTAAACTAGATCCTCTAGTTTCTTCTTTCTATGTGATGGAAATTTCTCTCCATCATTCTAAGGGGATTTTCATGATTCTTTTGTGGTGTGTTTGTATCATAGTTTTCTTTTATGGATTTATCTTCTTACGGGAGAGGTGATCAGGATCTAAAATATGGGTTTGTTCTCATTAAAATAATGTTGATGCCTTTGATGTAGATGATTCATTTATTCTCCTATTTATTTAAATACAACCATGAAGTTATCATGGTTTATCCCTTTGGATAGTAATGAAGTTATCCTAATAATTATTAAACTAGATTAATAAAGAATTGGTGGTAGTGATCGTATATTGTGGTTTATATTATAATATTGGTTTTCCCCTTGATTTTCTAGATAGTGTGATATCTATGTTATTCTTGTTATCATTTCCTATTGTGATATAGATTATCAATTTTTTCTTGATAGAAATTGATAAATAAAGTAAATCAAAAATTACTTTATTAATTGGATTAAGAATCAAAGAAAATGCATGTTAGAATTTGGTGTTTCTTATAATTTGATTGTAATTCAAATTGATACAATTTTCATGCTTAAATAAATGTAATATTCTAGGATAATGGAATTTTTAAATAATGTAAAGCAAGATAATCCTTATTTATAATGGTTATAATAATAAAATTTTTGTTAATTGATAATGGTTCTTCTCAAAGTTTTATGAAACTGGTTGTAATTCAAAAACAATTTTTAGACTTTGGTTGCTTGTTATAGCTAGATGCCTTAAGTTTTCCCATAGTTGGAACCTTTGAATAATTAATTAGTTAATTCAATATGGAATAAAAATTCATTTTTTTAAATATTAATTTCTAGGGCATTAGTTTTTTATCTTCTTGAGAAGGCTGAGTTCCATGAGTTTGGAGCAGTGAGAGCTCATTTATGTGTAAAGCCTAGAAACCTTATTTTATGGCCAAGATTGACCTGTTAGATTTTATGGTTTTCTTCCTACTAATGTTTTGATGTTTTATAGATGTGATCTTTTCTATGCAAAGGGATGTGGTGTGGAGATTCCTTAATGTCATATGAGATTGGGATGGATGATGTGATGTGGTTTAGGAGGCCTGGATGATGCGGTAGTAGTTGACACCTATGATAGAAACATACATCAAGATATGCATGTTGTTTTCAAGGATGGAACTAGAGATGATGGAAAAAGGTTGGATCTTGGATTACCCATTTCTGTGATAGTGAGAGTTTGGATGCTCGATTAGGAATTTTTTTTAATGGAAAATGGTTGGGTTTCTTGTTTTTATCTACATTCTTATCCCCACTGTTTGAGGTAGTTGGGTGTTCTTGAAGTAATTTTTCTTTTTTTGGTAGATTCGGATAGTTTTCCAAGAGTTCTTGGTTTATGTAATGATGCTAATAATAAATAAATAATTCTTAACCCATTTGGTTGGTAATGATGGAATTCAAATGCTTAGAAGATGTTACTCTAGATAAGTTGTGGTCTCAATTTGGATTATACCTAGAGAGAATGGTATTTAATCTGATGATTGATGTAATGTAATGTGTAAGTATGTTATTAGTTAATTAAGGGAAAATTAATTAATTATATTAAATTTAATTATTTAATGAAAATAATTAATTTAATATAGATCTTAAAATTCTTGTGTACTTGTAGGATATCTAGTCTTAGCAATGGCAGTTAGGAGTTTGAGTGACTTTACATTCAGTTGAGTATAAGACCAGATTTTTCCAAAAATATGTTGGTGAGTAATGTTATATCATATATATTCTATGATTACATGTAATTCCATAATTTTTTTAAAATACAATACTATGTTCAATAGAGTATGTGATACTGATCCCAAACAAACCATGATTATTAAAATATGAAGTTTTAACCTAGATATTAAATTTATGAATATTAATAGAATTTATTACATTATAAAATATATATATATATACATATTTCCAACTAAACATAAATATATTTATAAATTATTGTTAAATAATCAATAAATGTTTAGTAATATCATTTTATTCTTCAAAAAGATGTTTTCTTCAAAAATGATTTTTATTTGTATTTGTGTAATATATTATGATTAATTTCAATAAAATTTATAAGATATTTTTTATAAAATTAACTTCAATTTTTATATCATCATAACTAGGTTAACTTAGGTTGAAATTTTTGGATTTTTGGAAAATATTTATTTTTTATTGAATAGTGAAAAATACCCATTTTTTGTAAAACCGTCATTTATTTTGATAAACTAAGTAATTTGAAAGTAAAATTAGTATTTTTATTTTATTTAAAATTAAATTTATTATTATTGAGTTATATTTAATCAAATTAATTTCAATAAAATCATTTTCATACTAAATTTTAGAATAACTTGATTTTTTGGATTAAAAATGCATTTTTTTAGAACTGTTTAAAAAATTAATAATATTTATATATTATAATTAATTATAATAATCCCTGTTTAGGATGTATTTAAATTAAATTTTATATTATATGTCTATCTATATGAATTTAAATCCACATAATGAAAATTACTAGTTATAGAGTTAAAGTAAAATAATCCTTTTATTGAAAAATTCATTTTTCAGAAAACCGACTTCCATCACAGTTGTGGGTCTTATATTAAATTAAAATTTTCAAGTTATGTGATTTTATTTTTATAAAATTTATTCCATATTTTTTAAAATCAAAATTAATATTAGGAAATAAGTCCAACTTATTTTTTGTACAATATGAATAGTAACCGTAGTAAATATTTATTACCATGGTAAAAGGAAAACAAGTCAATTAAGGGTAAAAATAATTTAACAAGGACTAAAAATAAATTAACCCTAATACTTTGAATATTTATATTTTAATTTTAATATATTAATTTTTTTAATTTATACATTATTAAATAATGATTTTAATAAAAAAATGGTTTTTGATGGGTTTGTACATAAATTATAGTTGGGGTAACATATAGTTTTAATCAAGAAACTTTTTTATTTAATTAAATAACTTTTAAAATAAAGTATATTTTAATTAAATATTATAACTAAATAGTATATATTTAACATAAATGATAATATAATTTTATGAAGTAAAAATTTACTTTTAATAATGTTTCAAAACTGTTATTATCAAAAAACCAAGCATTTCTCAAAAACTGTTGATTCTATTTCAGAAGCTAAAATTAAAATATTTGGAAAATTATTTTGAAAAAAAAAAATTTATTTTTTGAATTAGAACATCTAAATTATCCCATGGTGAATTTTTCATAATTTTGTGAGATAGTCAAATTTTTGGGTAAAGATTAAATACTGTATAAATATATAGTGTGTAGTATGACATCATAATGACCCAAAAGTGATGTAAAAAAATCTATAAATTTTATACAGGACAAAATATATGTTTCCCATTTAAAATTATGTTATTCTTAGGTTATTTAATAAATTTTATAAAGCCTTTGTGAATCCTGTAAAACCTATAATATATTTTAAGGTTTTAAAATCAATTCTTTATAAACATAACTCACTTACACATCACCAAGGGTAATATTTTAATAATTTAGGACATTTTACTTATAAAATAATCATAATTTATCCTATTTGGCAGAACCAAGGGTAAAAAACATGGTAATGTTGGTGTTTTTGATTACTTTATTATATAGATTCAAAAACCTATGTTTTGGAAATAATAAAGAAATCCCCTCTATTTTTCTATATAAACCCACCCATGATCCCATTACTATACACTAAAAAACATTTTATCGTGTCCTTAATATACTTCCCCATGTGGAGATTCATCAAAATGTTCCCCCAATCCCTCAAGAAGCTCCTCCCATGCTTTTGGAATCACCCTCTCTAGGTAAGGGACCTCTCTCTTTTTTTCAATTCGATCACCATCTTGGTAATTATCCATTTGAACATAAATTTGTTATATTTTAATGAATTTATAAACATAAATTTACTTCCAAATTTCTTTTATTCTAATTAGAGTTTATTTATCCTCTACCATTCTGACCATTACCTCGGCTGTTACAAAGTTGGAATTCAGTAAGATATTTCTCTCTCTCTTTCTATTCAAGACCCTTCTTTGTATTTATCCATATAAATCTAAATTAGTTATGTTTTTATAACATTATGAAGATAAATATACTATAATATTTATTTCCTAATAATTATATATAATTTATCCCCTCTCATTATATCATTTACCAAATCTGTTACTATGCTGAAATTTAGTAAGGGATCTATTCCTTCTCCTCTTTACTCAAACATATTCATTATTTTATGACTTTTATTTCCAATTAATAATGTTCGTATATGTTTTTCCACATACCTATTACTTTATATTTTATTTAAAAATGATTATATACCCATTTATATCTTAGTAAACCATTTTATGTACCTTTATGTACTGTAGTTATGCTGACGAAATTTCACTTTAATTCTCCTATGTCGAACCTTTTTCTTGTGAATACCATTACTATTTACACTCAAGGGTACTCACCTAGACACAACTATAATTATTATATTATGGAATTATAAGTATTTATTTCATGTTTCTTGATCATGTAATTAAATATAATGCAGTATTTTCTTATGTTATATGATCTATGTGGCACACTTATGCATGTACATGATATGATTATGATGGGTACACCCAGGTAGCACTCCAATGCTTTGGAGAATGTTTTATTCTCATGATATTCCATGTATAGTGTATGGGAGGTGATCCTATGAACATTGTGTTATGATTAATTAGTGTTTAAATTTGACCTATTTTTATAATGTCATGTTTAAAGTCTTTTACACACTTCCATGTTGCCTTTATGTTATCAAGCTATATTATGCCTCATTATTTAGGTTTATATTTTTCTTACCTTTTATGTCAAATTTAAATTAATATTTTCTAACATGTAACAAATTCTTCATGTTATTATTTTCTATTCCCTTATTTGACTTTATATATCACCCCTTTATTAAGTATTTCCCCAGGTTATCATCTGAAATTTTGAAAGTGAAGAAATTTTTAAAGTGAATCAAAGAAGTTTTCAATAATGTTTTTCTGCATCCATGTATCAAGTTGTTATTTCATGTACCTAATTACCCAATTACACTAGTATTGTTGATATTATAGGTTTTATTAAGTGTATTATTATGTAATAAATCAAAAAATAATATGTAATAAAGACACAGTTTTCCGTTATTGGCATCAAAGGAAAATATAGTCATTTTTTGGATTCGGATTATAAAACATTAAATAAGGATTTAGGATATCACTAAACATAATAATACGTCCCCAAATTTTGGTAAAGTATAGAGTAAGTGGTTTCTAAGAAAATACATTCCATTCTGTATACTACAAGTGGGTGTGGATCTATAAAAGATATAACTAAGGGTGATAACCCTGAAAACACCACATTGAGCAAACTATTTCAGGAACTAGTGCACACTAAAATGTCTTTATAAACATTAATTTTTACACTCCTGAGGTATATACTTTGTAAAATTTTCAACCTCATTACCAACCATTATTAATGGAATAATAATGCCCACAGGTGACTATGTTAGTAAATAGATCATAGATAACATAGATTTATGCATTGAAATTACAAAGTTAAGGAAATAAATTTAATTAATAAGTTATCACTTTAATGTTATTTTCTTCTTAGTTATGTGTTTAGTTGTTTAAAATTACCCATCCCTAATTTTACATTTATTTTAGTAAATGGCTAGAAATAAGAAGAACGAAGTCAATATAAATGTGATGGGAATTGTGATGACTTCCCAAATGAGATGCCTAAAATGATGGGACATAATCTAAAAAATATTGTGATTATTACAAACCAACTATCAAAACCAAAATTAACAATTAGAACATAGTAGATTTTTTAAAGGCATAGAAGAATATAAGGATGGAATATCAATGAAGTTTTTTTATAACTGTGATAAAGGACAGAAGATTCAATTTCCTTCATGATAAAAATGTTGAAAGCGATACCAAGGTAAATTCCACAAAGGAACACAAATCTACTTCTAGTGTGGAAAAATAGGTCATAAAGTATCTAGTTTCCATAAAAAATATTAAAGAGTATGATGGTATATAATAAATTACATCCTAAACAACCCTTTGTTGTTCAATGTATAATGTGTGGAGAATATGGGAATTAACTAAGCCAATTCACTAATATAATGGTTAATTACTTGACTAAGGAAGGCCTATGCTATGGAAATCATTGAAGTGTAAGGATTAAAGTGTTTATAAATTAGTATTTTAGAGTTATGTTGTATAAGTGGTATATCAATGAAATTATGGATATAAGAATCATGAAACATCTAAGGATTGTTCTACAATAGTTTTTATTTAAGGAATTGAAATATATATTAAATAATATTGATAACATATAAAAGTGAATGAGTGAAAAGGTGATATTTTGGAAAATAAATAACTGAGGGATTAATAACCTTTAACATGTGTTTGGTGTTGGGACAAACCTAAAGAGTATTGGGATGATATTTCAAAGTCTAATATTATTTTTAAAATAATTGATACCACTTTTACAGATTTATGTAATAGAATTTTAGCATAATTAAGGATGTTTTTGGGAAACACAATACAATATCAAATATTTTTTCATTTTTAGGTGATTAATGATATTTCAAGAGATATTTTTTTGGGTTGAGGAAGATATAGAAATTAGGTTTAATATAAAGGATTATTTGAGAAGAATGATTTTGTGTTTTTGGTGGTGTATGATTAAGTGTAGGAGAAAACCTTTAAAGTTAAAACATTATTTAATGTTGACGTTATTTGTGTTATTTAGCATATAGGGTTATTTATTTAAGTAATTACCTATGTCAAGACTTTAGTATTTTTGTTGAATTTTAGAAACTAATGTATTAAGGTTTATTCATTTTCAGTATTAAATTAATTTATGAAAACAATTTTGGATTTAGTAAAAACAATAGGAATATATTTTTATTCTTTGTTATATTATGTGATTCATTAGAAGATTATTCTAGTGCTTAAAGTAAAAAAAATAACCTTGGGTACTCATCGTTTGGAGAAAAAGATGAGATTATAGTGTAAATTGATTAAAGGATGAAATTTTACTTTTCAATAAAGTATATTTCCTTATGTTACTAGTCTAGATGGTAAATAAATTCCCTAACTCTAGGAAAATAATCTTTAGACAAAAATGTTTTCATATTATGATCATTTCTGATTAATTTATGATCTTTTCACCCATATCAGATTTATGGTTTTCTAGTCATTTAAATTTTCTAAACCATGTTCTTTATCACTCTCTATTAGTTTTTTTGTGATATTTTTTTCTTTCATCTCTATATTTTTACTTCCCACTAATGTTCTCCTATTTGAAAACCCAGTTATGTGATGACCTTCATACTTCCCTTTGTCTTTTTTTAATTCTATGTTTTATTAACGCTTTTTACAATGTCGGTTTTTAATAAAGATATTCTCAAGTGTCAAAAAATTGCTTACCAAGATCAAGTTAAAATTATGAGGATTAAGTTTATCAAATTGGGGGGAAATGTAATCCCCAAATTTTTTAAAATAGAAAACTATTTTTGATAGCATATGTGATACACAACACCAATCCCAAACAAGAAATGATTATTTAAATATGACTATTTTAGCATAGTTATTAAATCTGTTGATATGAATAGGATTAAATACATTCTGAAATATATATATATAAATTTCCTAATAAAAATAAATTTATTTAAAAAATTTTAGTATTTAATCACTCAATTTTTAGTAATTTCATTTTATTCTTCAAAAATACATTTTCTCCAAAAATGATTTTTATCTGTTTTTGTGAAAAATATAATGAGTAATTTGTATAACATATAAAAAAAAATTTATTAAAACAAATAATTTTTTATACCATTATATCATGATTAAATTATGGTGAAATTTTGGTATTTTTCTAAAAATATTCATTTTTCAGTCAATAGTGAAAATACCGATTATTGTAAAACAATAATTTCTTTTGATAATTTAAGTACTTTAAAAGTACAATTATTGTTTTAATGTTATTTAAAAGTAAAATAATTATTATTTAGATATAAATAATAAAATTAATTACATTTAAATCTTATTTATAAAGAATTTTATAATTAGCTTAGTTTTATGATTAAAACGCATTTTCTGAAAACTATTTTAAAATGAATAATTTTTATATATTATAATCAATTAAAAAAACCTATTGAGAAATTATTTAAATAAGTTTTTTAGATTATATATCTATATTTATGAATTTATATCCCTATAATGAATATTACTAGTTACACAGTTAAAGTAAAATCAACTTTTTTATTATAAAAATTAATTTTTCAGAAAATCGTTTTCCATCTCGCTTGCAGGTCTTATATTAAATTAAACTATTCCAACTATGTGAATTTATTTTGAAAAAATATATTTCATATTTTGAATCATCATAATTAATATTAGGTAACCATTTCAACTTAAATTTTAGACAATATAAATAGTATCCATAGTAAATATTTATTACCATGATAAATGGAAAATCAGCTAATTAAGGGTAAAAATAATTTTATATGGACTAGAATAAAATTATCTTGAAGGATATAGATATTTATATTTTCATTTAAATATATAAATGATTATACTGTGATTTTTTAATTACAAAATATTAAATAATGATTTTGAAAAAAAATAGATTTTTTATGCGTTAAAACATAAATTTTAGTCGGGGTAATATGCAGTTTTAATCAAGAAATTATTTGCAATAAACTTAATAATTTTTGAATAAATTAAATTATAATTAAATATTATTATTAAATATTATATATTAAATATAAATGACAATATAATTTTTCAAAGTGAAAATGTAATTTTTATAATGGTTCAAAAACTACTATTGTCAAAAAACCCAATATTTATAAGTAAATGTAAATTTTATTTTAAAATTAAATATTAAAATATTTATAAAATTATTATGATAAAATAAATATTATTTTTGTAATTAGAACATCAAGATTTTATAGGAATGAATTTTCCATAATTTTCTAAGATTGTTTATTTTTCAGGTAAATGTTAAATATAGTATAAATATACAGTGTGTATTATGACATCATAATGACCCAAAAGTGATTTAATAAATTCTATAAATGGGATAAATGATCATATATATTTTCCAAATTTAAAATAATTTTATTTTTAGACTATTTCTAAATTTTATAAATCCTTTATAAATCCTCCAAAACCTATAATATATTTTAAGGTTTTAAAATCAATTCTTTGTAAACGTGACTCAATTCCACATCACCAAGGGTGGTATTTTTTTAATTTAGGACATTTTAATTATAAAATAATGAATACCACTCCTATATTTCCTAATTAATGTGTAAAACACATGGGAAGGTTTGTGTTTTTGATTACTTTATTTTATAGAGTCTAAAACCAATGTTTGAGAAATAATAAAGAACTTCCTTATTTGTCCTATATAAACCCAACAAATATCCCATTTATAATCACTAAAAAAATATTTATCCCTTAATTAATCTTCCATACCATCTCTATAGTCATACCAAGGTTCCCCCGTGCTCTCCAGAAGCTCCACCCAAGCTTTTGGAATCATCCTCTCAAGGTAAAGCACATTTCTCTCTTCTTTTAAATTCAAGCACCTTCTTTGTAATTTGGCATTTTTATCCCAATTAATTATATTTTTATTAATTTATAAACATCCATATATTGTCCAATTAAATTAATTTTAATTTTATATCATTTAACCTCTCTCATTTTTATGTTTACCTAAGTCGTTACCATGCCGGAATTTAGTAAGATATTTATGTCTCTTATTTTCCATTCAAGATTATTATTTTTAATTGGAATTTTAAATATCAATTTGTTAAGTTTTAAAAAAATTCTAAATATCACTATACTTTCAAATCTATTTCCTTAAAAATAGTTTATTTATCCCCTTTCATTATAACATTTACCTAACTCGTTACTATGCTGAAATTTTGTAAGGGAGCATCTCCTTCTCCTCCTTATTCAAACATATTATTCATTTTATGAAATTTATTTCCAATTAATAATGCTGGGATATGTTTTTACACATCCATATTACTTTATATTTGTTTTAAAAAATATTAGATACCCCTTTATATCTCATTAAACCATTTTATTAACCTTTATGGACTACAATTATGCTATCAAAATTTCACAGTGATTTTTCCATTACAAACCTTTTTATTGTGAATACCATTAGAATTTCCACTAAAGATTATTCAACTAGAAACACCTATACTTGTTTTATTGTGGAATTATATGTATTTATTCCACACTCCTTCATCATATAATTCAATATAATGAATTATTTTCTTATGTTATATGCTTTATGTGGCACACTTATGCATGTACAAGATACGATTATGGTGGGTGTGCCTAGATATCGCTTCAATGCATTGGGTAATGATTTATATAAAGAGATTACATGTATAGTGTATGGAAGGATATACTAAGAAAATTATTTTATGATTTATTTGTAGTTAACCTTGACCTATGTTTATAATGTCATCTTTAAAGTTGTTTCCACACGCCTAAGTTGTCATTATGTTATCATGTTATATCATGCCTCATTATTCATGTGTGTGATTCTAACCCATTTTATATCCCATTGAAATTCATATTGTCTAAAATTTAATACATTATTCATATTATATTTTGTATATTCCCTTACTGGGATTTATATATCAACCTTTTCTTATATATATATATCCTCAAGTTATCCCATGTAGTTTTAAAAGCTAAGTAATTTTAGAAGCATATTGAGGAAGTTTTCAATAATGTTTTTTGTATCCATGTATCAAGTTGTTATGTAATGTACAAAATTACCCAAATAGACTAGGATTATCAATATTATGGGTTTTTTTAATTGTATTCTTATATATAAATCATCAATTAATGTGTAATAAATACATGGATTTTCATATTTCATATATTTCCCCATCCATTCTGGTTAGGATGACTAACACCCCGAAGACTCTAGGAGGGTGTTTTCAATAAAATATTAGTGGGAGGATGGATAGATGACTAACCCATATATCCCCTCTCTCTTCTCTTGGTATTTACTTGTATTGGTATGCATGATAGTTAGTTTCCCTATATATGTGTATAGAGGGTTGTCATAGATTGTGGTTATTTTAATAACATGTATCTCTAGATATAGTATCAATAGAATTATTATAGATATGACATGTATTGGTTGTGATGGAATAAGGTACTTAATCAGTGTATGGGTTGTAATGGATTGACGTATAACACTTGATGTATTATAAACATCATATGGGTTGGGGTGGCTCCAAGAAAATAATCACTTACTATATATGGATATGTGGATGGGATGATGTGATGATGTGATGCATGAGGTGCATTTTGTGACACGTTTTTAAGTGTCTTCTAAAAGGTTTATTTTGGACATAGATGAATCAAGATGTGTGATGTTCGGGAGGAGTGGTAAAATAGTGAGGAAGTGGGATTCGGGTACCCTTTATGTTTCATTATTATACTACATGCTCTCTTGTATGTGATACATGGTAAGAGTTTTCCATGGTCATTTTGGGAACTTAGTATACATGTTTAGGTGACGAGTTAGTTTCATTGTTGTTTACTATACTTTAGCATGATTTTTTCATATTTTACATGATAGGATTCAGGGAGGATCCTAATTAGTACACTGTTATTCTCACCCTATATATATAAATTTTTTCAGGTCAGCTAGAGTGGGTTGTAGATTCAACTGGATATCACTAGCTCATAGTTTTGTGGGATTTTTTTGGGATTCATAGTTGTCATCATCATTATTTTTTAGTACTTATAGATTTCCTTTCAATTGTTATAATACGGTATGATATTTCATGATTTCACTTGGGATTTCTATATATATATGTATGTGTGTGTGAGAGAGAGAGAGAGAGCATGTGTTTATTGGTGTGTATCTCATATTTCTCTCTTCTATATGTTTTTTAGATGGAAATTCCTCCCATATATATGTTTACTATACCCTTAATGCTAATTTCCAACACAGGGCCTACTGGTGGTGGGACTTGAGTAGTCACCATCACCCTTCTTTCATTGATTGCCTAGGAGAAGTACACTTTGAGGGTAAGGAGTCACAAAAAATAGATAGTTCAAATTGGTTACAAATCCTAAAACATGTCTCAATAGCTCGTTTTAGTCAGTTAAAATGACCATGAGTGTTTGTGTTCAATATAATTAATATTATACTTAATTTATTATTTTAAAATGTTAAATAAATTAAATATATTATAATTTTTCATTGAATCCATTTTTAAGGTCATCCATGTAAGGTGATGATAGTTTATTTTTCTATATAGGCGGTTCTAAGCCAGCCATGATCGAATGATTATGATAAAACACTGTAAAATGAATATAATTAAATATATGAAGTTAAAAATAATTTTATAGTATCATTAAATAATATATTTTAGGATGATATAATCATTTATAGAATTTATAAAAATAAAGAATCAGAAGACATGGACAATAATTGAAAGAGTTTTAAATAAAGAACTTACTCTTATTCATTGAGACGGTTCTTTTGAACTACACCTTAAGGATTCATAGAATGGACATTTGGTAAGATGAGCACTTCTAAAAAATTATAGGTGGGTTAGAAAGATAATTTAGTACAGATTTAACAAAAAAAAATATGTTTTAGATGGGGGAATAAATTGTAAGAAAAGGGAAAATTTTATAGGTGTAGGGGACGAGATTCTGATTAAAATATTGATTTAATTAATTTTCTCAAGGCTGTAAATAGTATTCATTCTTATGAAAAATTATAGTAATTTATACATGCGGGGATGAACCCAAAGTTACATAACTAATGTGGGAGGTAATTAATCATGTATTTATCTTATAATGAAAAATGTTGCATTTTATAATTTACCTTCATATTTTATTATTTATAAGAATTTTCAAAACTTTAACCTTGCCTAATTTTGACATGCTTATTTAAAAAATTAAATCCATTTTAACAAAACACATTTCAAATTTTTTTATTCTATTATTTTATTTTAGTTTAAAATTTTGTGTTTTATTAAATAATATAAAACATGTGTAACAAAAATAATTATACTAATGTTTACATTATGTTACATTGATCAAGTAATTATTTTATAATATTTTTATAATTATATTTACTTATTTTATTTATGATACATATTACTTCATTAGTTTCCCAAATGATCATTTTACTATTCAAATAATCAGGTTAATATTTTAATGGTTAGGTTACTATTCTAATAGTCAAGTTACTATTATTGCAATCATAATTCTAATATCCACATGATATTTATACATCCTATAAACACATTTTATTTACATCATTATTTATTCACTCAATATTCTCTCAAATTTCTCTATAAATTAGTTACAATATTCAAATATTTTTTCCAATGTTTTTCTTTTTAACCTTATTATTCATAAATTTAGTACTTCTAGGATACCACGACTGATTGGATTTTTATGTTTTACTAATTTTTTTATAGGTTTTTATTGTACCACTATTATTTAATTGATCATATAGAATATATTCATCATTCACTTTTAATGTTATATTATAAAATACAACGATGTTTTTTTTATTACATAATTCCAATTATTTGTTTATATTATAATATATTTTTTTAAATAAATAATTTAAGAAAGATATGAATTCAAAGTAATATTCAAAAAACATGGGATGTTACATTTTAGGGAGGTGTATTACCTTCAAAATTAATCACTTCTCTATAATTATGTGGATTTCACAACCCTTATTCTTAAATCACTTTAAAATGATCTCTATATATTTTCTTCAAAAACTTATAATTATTTAATTAATTCATGATTATAAAAAAATGACCATGTGTGGTGAAAATAAGTCACCTGATAAAAATATCCTCCTCCCTAATCAAGTAATGGGAACTTATATCTTCTGTTTAAACTCCATTAAAATCAAATCAAAATATTATCAATATTAATTTTAATTGATCCCCAAGGATCTCTCCTGATTTCCATCAATTAAAACCATAAAATCCATATTTATAATTCTAAACACAAAATAAAAGGAGTGTATAGAATCCTGACAGTATGCCCTATGTCATATAATATGATATGTAATTAATCATATATAAATTTTTAATTTTATTCTATTTTTATAATATTACCCAGTATACTATATAATACGATATATATACTACTATGTGGTTTCTTATCACATAGGGTATAATAGTGATTCTTCCTTTTTTTTTATCTTCCCATATCACTATGTAAAGTATATGGTGGTGGGTATAGTGCAGGGGTTATGGTGGGAAGTTGGGGATGGAATGGGAGGCAAGGAATGAGAGAGGTGGGTATCCAGATGGATGGATGGTTGAGCATAATTATGGGGGGATCCTATAAGTTGGCATGTGACCAAACATAAAAGACTGCATTAATATGGCTTAATTATGATTTATCCATTTAAGGATATTTTTTAAATAGGTAAAAACAAGTAGATTTGTTCCACCCTATATTATTGGGATTGATTGTAAATCTCGTGGACCTAAGCCCATTTTGACATGCCATTTCCCACTAATTGGTCGACGATGATGATCTAAAAATATTTGTATTTATGAATTTTATTTTACTAAATCCTATTTTTGATGATCTAGTTTGTGAGCTTCATTTTTATTCCACTTCATTTAAGAATATTATATGCCTACTCTTCAATGTTATTGAATTCATGCTGGGAAATAATTGATAAGATGAAATATAAAAAATAATATCATTTAGATACATATTTTTCATGAGCGTGGGTTATACCAAAATTTTATAGGGTTGTTTCAAATACATATGCTTGTAGTATATCAATCTAGTGAGTTACATGGGGTTTTTCAAAATGGAAGAGGTCATTTAAATTATAAATGGGGCCAAATAACTTACTGTTTTTATTTTTTATTTACATGAAAAATAAAAAATACATATAAATTTTTATATAAATTATTTATAAATATGCATATCTTATTTTAATTTTTTTGAAATTTTTATTTATTGAAATTAATACTTAATTATATAAATTGTTTGTATGATGTGAATATTTATATTCTTTAATTTAACATGTTAAAATTATTATTAAAAAATTTTACACCATGCACATAAATTTTACACTCAAGGTAATAAAAATAAGATTTAGTTTTCAATCAATAAACACTATGATTTTTTTATTTTATTTATAAATTCAATAATAAAGGTTAAATATGTTTTATAAATATTAGCTATTAGAGTTTCATTAAAATTTATGTCTCTCTAGATAATTAAACTATTTATAGTTGGACTTTGGTTCATACTTATCACTTTCATGGTAGCTTAGGCACTATCTAGAAAAGTGATGGTTGACTATCTATCACTCCAAACATGCACTTATGTGTATTTTAGTTTAATATGATTCAAATCCTTTACATGAATCAATTTAAAGCAACTTATACATGAGTTTCATTTTGATAAGTGTGGAAATAATTAGATTTTATTTTTGGATATGTAACAAAAATCATTAGTTGCGTAAGGTGTACGTATTAATATCTGTCAAACATATCAATTTGGTTAAAGGAATAGGGGGTTCAAAAACTAGATCATTAAAAGAATTCATAAAAATAGAAATTAAATGGGATACAAAAATTGAATGAGATGAAATTTTTGGACATGATATATATAAAATGAATATTTAAATAGTGATAGTTAAAGAAAGTACTGGAAAAATAATAAGTTTCAAATTCCTTCCAAAGATAACACATGTCAAGACCTGTGGGTCCTTGATAAATCTAAGTGCCCATGGATTTTCTTGTGAAAGCGATAACAGAAAATTTGAGCTACTTTTTCCAATCATTTTTGGGTTGCTTTTAAGTTTTTTCACACTAAAACACCATGTAGTAATTTTTTTATCATTTTTCAGATATTCAATTACATTTATAAAAACATGAATTTTAATTCTTAATTTGTTCTTTTTTTGGGGTTTTTTTCAATTTTCAAAATCAATTTCCATAATTGAATACATTGAATTTAAACTTTGTATAATATTTTTTAAATTTAAAAATTATATTTTAGAAAATTATTTTGTAAATACATTTTCATATTTTAACCGTCTATATATATTTTAGGTTAATGTTAATATTGTTTAACAATAACTAACATGTTTTATTTAACTTATTCTATGTGGAGATTAAGGATTAATAAATGGATGGAAAGGGATCAATGTGATGTTGAATTTTTCATGGACATGATATTCGACAAGATGGATACATTTTATCTCATAAAACACATATTTTGAAGAATAATTGATACGGAAAATATTAGCATGCTATTTCCACCTGCAGTGTTGATATTGAGGATTAAAATGGATCCACATTACTAACTATAATACAAGTCTCCCTTAAATGATATATATAGAAATCCAAGCCTCTTCCACATATTATTACATAATTTTAAGCATAATTATCCATCTAATGCAACCTAAGGATCGAAAAGCCTAGTGTCTTTTTAAGATTAGGTACATAAACAGAAAACAAGAAACTAGAAAAAAACATATTTTTATTAATATCCATAATAAGCTATTAACTCAATTTGAGATCCAATAACTACATAGGATAACGTGAGGAATATATTGACAAAAGGGATGAGCTAAAAATCTAGGTAAGGGAATAAACATGGAAATCAAGCCTAAAGTATGAGTCAAAAGGTATAACATGATAACATAAAAGAAAAGGCTCATGAATAAAAATATAGATACATAACATGTAATCATATGATCATGGAAATATTGGAATGTGTCAGCAACACATAACATGAAATAAAAGTGACTTAATTCTAACTACTAAGATGATATCACATGGTGGAAAAAGTCCCATAATGGATTAAGTTTACTACCTAATCCCATACAAAATGTCTCTTGTTACAAAACTTTTCCCAATGCAGTGGAGTTATATATTGGTTCACCTATTATAACATGTACATTCATATCCATTCCACATAAATAAAAGAAACATAAGGGTTTCCCATGGAAGGAAAAGGGATTCATAATCATGACATAAGGAAAACCCAAAGGACCTATCATAATCGTATCCATAAAATAAGGGATTAAATAATTATTGTACAATAATAAATTAAAAACAATAATACATCATGAATAATTATGTTCAACTGAATTGAAAACCTAAAGAAGAGTAGTCAGTTAATTTTAGAAATGTTCCACTTAAGCATAGTTTGAGGGAAACAAATAATGAGGCTTTAAAGCTAGTAAATGAATAATTATTTCAATAAAAACATAAATGAACTCAAATGTTTTTTTAGTATAAAATTAGTGATTTTAGAAAATATGGTTGGATTAGAACATTTTATACAGTGTTATTGGAAGTGGATAAAAAATTGAGAAGTTCCCTTAAATCGGGTTTTAATATCAAGAGGAATTGAGAAGGGAACCTCTTATACCATGTGTTTTTTCATCAAAGAAATATTAATTGAGTTAGATATACATTTTTGGTGCATTTATATATAATATATAATATATATATATAAGATTAATAGAAATATAAATTGAGGTAAAGAGAGATAAAATCTAACCCATAAGAAATATGGAGGTTTGGAGAGATCCCTTACCTTATGTCTGAAAGTATTATAAACTTGTAATTAATGTATTAGAAAATAAGATTAAATTAATTAATTAATTAATTTAGAACCTACTCCACATATATTTGATTCATTATAATTTTATAAAGTTATCTGCTGACCATTTTTATTGAGTTATAAAGTTTGATTTCATCATTCCAGGAGCGTTAGTTTCCTGATTTCATGGTCGGTTCACTTGTTTATATTTATGGATGTTATTTTAAAATAGGAATAGTACTCCATAAGTGAAATTATATATTATTCTTGCACTTATATAATCTTAAATGGACTCATATAACATTTTAATTTCTGTTATGAGGATTATTCATTTAATAAAATGTTAATAATAAATGTTTAGTTTATTTTGGTGTTTTTTCCAACCATCACAAACTAGTTTCGTTTTATTTAATATTACAAAAATATATTAATTATAGAATGTGAAAAAATATATAGTATAAATAGTTAAGTAATTTTTAATAATTGTAATTTAATTTAAACCTTTCATGAAAGTGCTTATGGGAAATGAAAACTCATCATCCACGAAGGTGGTGAACCGATATATCATGGACCATGTTTCCGTGTTTTTAGAATAAAAGAAGAATAGATGGGATTTTATGATTGATAATCCATTAACAGAATAAAATTAAATTATATATATGATATTGGAGTTATCATTCCACTTTGGATTTGGGAGGTGATGATAAGGTATATGAAAGAAAGAATTTAGAAGAGGAAGATTTAGGATTTTACCACCTGAATGTCATCTCCTTGAAGACCACCTAAAGGCACTCAAAATTGGTAATTTGGTTAGAAAATAAAAATTTGGACATGGGGAAGAGGATTATAGAGGTAATTAGATAGAATATTTTAAATATACAAGGGTTAGAAGGTGTGAGGATAATGGTTGATGAGGGGTGATATTTATAATGGGGGAGAGGTGTCTTTTGATTATTATATTCATTAGTTTATTATTTTGGCACAAGACTATCAACAGAAATGATTATTGTAACAATATATAGTAAATTGTGCATGTTAGTATGAGATAATGGGTTATTACATCATCCATTACTCAAAAAATCAGGTATTTGGATTATAATGTTAAATATTATAAATTACCATATTTCACTATTCAATAAAAATTCAACTATTTTAAAAAAATATCAAAAATCACCATAACCATTTTTTGATTTTTTGATTTCAAAAATTTACCCCATTTTATGAAAATAATTTTTTAAATATGAGATTTTTTTAATAAAATCATTATTTATTTGAAAAATACATATTTTAATATCATAATCAATTTTATAACCATTTGTAAAATTACTTATGGTCTCATAAAATTATCATGTAATTATAATAAAACATAATATTAACTTATGAATCTATCTTATTAAAATAAATTTTCTTTTAAATCATTATATTTATTATAAAATTGCAAAAAACACTTTTATGTTTTACAAAAATACCAACACTTAATTTATCATTTGTAAAACATTTTTTTACTTGTACCATGATATAAATATAACATACTTTTTTTAGATACCTAAATATTAATTTAAATTTAAATTAGTGATTTTATTATTCTATTGTTCATATTAATATTCTTAATGGTTAGATTATTATTCCAACTGTCATGTTAGTATTCCAATGGTCAGATTAGTAATGATTATATAGGTTTCGTACATCCAATAAATACCTCTCCTTCCATTCATTCTTCATTCACATCTATTTTCTTTCAAGTTTATGCATACTTTCATATTCAAAAAAATATTTTATTATTAAAAAAATATTTATAAATATGCGTTTCTGAGTGTGGTCATTTTGGTGGATCGAGTATATAAAAATTATCCTATTGTTATTCTATTATTTTCTATTTATTATCCTAGTGTAATATTTTTCATTATTACTAGATTATTACAGATTAATTTATCATTCTTTGTTTATGATAATAATTTTTTTTTGTTTCTCTATGTGATGTATGTGGTTTATACTACAAGACATAATTATAAGAATGGAAATTTTACTAATAAAATTCTAGGTTGTTACGTTCTTCCCCCTTTATGAAATTTCACCCTAAAAAAATCTTTTTGTATACTATGGGGGGAAATGGTGAGGGTACTTCTCCTTCATCGCTTCTTCTAGTTCTCATATTGCTTCTTCATATTTATGGTTCAGATATAGTACTTTGACCATGTGAGTAGCCTTGTTGCGTAGAACCTTGTCTCTGTGATCCAAGATCATCAAAAAATTCTACTCATAAGAGAGATCATTTTCTAAATGTACCACCTCTAAATTCAATACAATTGATGTGTCTAGTATATACATCCTCGAGAGGGATATATGGAATACATCATGTACTAGAGATATATTTATTGGAAGTGCTAGTCAATTTTTCATAGCGCTAACATGATCAAGAATATAAAAAGAAACGATGTACCTAGGACATAGCCTTTACTTCTTACCAAATCTCATGAATTTATTCTATGGATATATTCAGAGGAATACTATATCTCTAACATAAAACTGCAAGTCTCATTAATGATTGTCTGCATATCTCTTTTATCAAATTTGGGATCCCCTTATGTGTTATTTAATAATCTTTACCTTTTCTACCATTTCTTAGACCATTTCAGGTCCAAGTATCATATGTTTACCTACTTAATCCCAACAAGAAGGTTTTCTACATTTCTCCCCATAAAGAGCTTCATATGGATACGTTTGGATTCTTTAGTGGAAACTATTATTGTAAAATAATTCAATCGAAGTAATTTTTTGGTCTCGTCCTTCATTTAAGTCCATCGATCATGCTCTGAACATGTATTTTTGTGTCTAAATAGCCCACTCAGAATGGACACCCAATTGAGGATGATAAGCCATAATAAAGTTTATATCAGTGTTTGGAGAATGTTGAATAATCTTCCAGAATTTAAAGGTTAATCTTGGTCTTGAATAGAAATAATCGAAAATAGTACCCCATGTAGCCTCACCACTTCTATGATGTGTATCCATGCATATTGATTGAGTGATAAGTCATCTAAAAATGAAATAAAGAGAATAGTCATTGTAATAAAATCAATAACAACCTATATAGAATTATTTCCTCAAGATGTCTTTGGAAGTATAGTAAAAAATTCCATGGTGATGTTTTCCCATTTCCATGTACGTATGGGTAATGGTTTCATCATCCTCTAAGACTATTTCCTTTCAGTATTCACTTGTTGAAATACCAGAAACTTTGATGTATAATTAGTGATCTCATACTTTATATTTTCCCACTGATAGTTCTCTCTAAGACTTAGATACATCTTTTTTCTCCTTGGGTGGATGGCTAAGTTCAAGCTATCTATATCATTCAAAATATCTTAATTTATATATAGGATTTGATGGTACATATAGTCATGACCCAAATCTTATGACTACTTCCTCATCAATTTTTAACACTGAGGATTTCCCATTTCTTCTAGCTTCCACCTTCTTCTAAATTTCCAAATCATCTCTTTGAGAATGCACTACTAGAAAAATGACTTATACCCATAGTTCAAAACCATGTTTATATCCCTCAAAACCATGGGTATTGGCTATACCCACGATTTTTAGAACCGTGGGAAACTGAGGTGTCAGTATAGCTCCACGACCTATACCCATGGTTTTCCAAATCATAGGTATAGATTTTTTACACTATGTCATAGCCACTTTACACCTCATAGCCTTATACCCATGGTTTTAAAACCATGGGTATAAATAATAGAAAAACAAGGAGATGGATTTTTAGACCCACGACCTGCTCATCTACCACGCAACGTCTCACCAACCTAATTGCTCAACTTATGTGTATGTATATCTATATCAGCCTAAACATATTAATCTGAAGTGGTGGTATAGAAAAACAAATCCATCAAGGTGTTTTGAACATGGGACCTACACTTCAAACACATAGCGGCTCACCACTCCAGCTACTAAACCTATGTTAATATATATCTTTTCGTACATAAATATATTAATATAAACTGTCAGTAAAAAATTGTCTCCTGCAATTTTTGAACACTCAGCCTCTGCTCCACCGCTGAACACCCCTACCACTAAACCAAATGCACTTATGGTTTTATATATATATAGAATGTGGGTATAAATACAACGTTCTGCACGGGTTTCGAACCTGCACCATTGATCTTCCGCTAAACTCCATTA
The DNA here is from genome assembly GCA_963277665.1 of Viscum album. Classification (NCBI taxonomy): domain Eukaryota; kingdom Viridiplantae; phylum Streptophyta; class Magnoliopsida; order Santalales; family Viscaceae; genus Viscum; species Viscum album. Next base: position 100,544,835 of record OY728136.1, on the reverse strand, counting down.
CCACCATACCAAATTTACTTATATATATATATAAACTTATATATCTATTAATAAAATGTAGTTATAAATAAAAATTAGCAGGAGAGTTTCAAACCCTTGACACTTCTACAATGTTGAACTCCCCTACCACTATACCAACTGTAATTATGTTTAAATTTACATATATTATCTTTTTTGTTGCATGCAACACTAAGGGAACCTATACCCATTGTTCAATAAAACTATGAGAGCTTCCTCAGTGAACTACACTCTCTTTTACGGAATATTTTTATCCTCCAGAGATCACTTCTTCCTAGGTAGATTAAACCTTCCCATGAACTACTCTAGACTTCTATAAATTCCTCCCAGATTTTTTAATCTCTGTTCCAGCCATTTAAATAAAGAAGATTACTGCTCATTATATAGGAACTAATGGATCTGAAAATATGTTAATCCAATATTTACCAAATCTTTAATTTTGGAACATCCTCCACCATGTACCTCTTCTATCCCATAAACCTCCAGCATTTCGCGCCCCACATACCTTCCTCACGAACCATCGCCGCAAACCATTTTTGGTTTTGAGAACCGCTCAACGTGTCATTCCTAATGCCTGGTATCTGGCTGAAAACCATTCACGAAACATGGTATGTAGTCCATGTTACAATGTTTGTGGTTCCCTTAATTTGCTGATTTTCTTTTTTTCGCATATCGTTCACTTCTATGTGAAAAACGTTCTTTTTCCACCATAAAACCCCCGATTTTAAGGCACAAAAATTTGACAAACACTGCGAAACTACACCACGTTCAATACTACTTTCATCCTCAAATGTATGACCACATTTCTTACAAACTCCATGGTTATCTATGTGGATATGGACAATAAACACAAACCATACTCCATTATTATCTTCAAATAGCCTCAGTTCCAACATAGGGTATCAAAGTATGAAGGTTCTTATGACAGGTCTCTCACCAACCTCAAGTAAAAAAGGATTGATATTAAGAAACCACCCCTAAGTAAATATATGAATGAATGAAATTATATGATATATAATTTAGCGAGTCAACCAAAGTTATAAGTTTCTACTTATTACCTCATGAATCTATTCCTGATATTTTGTGTATAACCCTTTTCAATGAGTACATGAATCTATTCAAGATAATCATAGAATATCATCATAACCCATAATACTCTATGATGATCATCATTTAAGGAAAAATAAATTTCTTTTAATTTAAGGGTATATTTATTATTTGACCAGTCATGTAAAGTAAAGTTGCAGTTCACATGAATGAATGATAAATGGATATTGTCTTTATTATAAATACATGATACATTTTCAACCATTACATCAATATCTCAAGTATCAAATATATAAAATTTTAACATAATTTCCATGTTGTTATGGTAATGGATGCATGAATAGATCTTCTATATTATCATCAATATCCCCTCAACTTATCTTTACATTACTCCTCTCAATGATCTCCCATATGAGATAGTATCTAAAAATGATGTGTCTGGTCCTTTGGTAAGACCGAGTTTCCTTATCATAAAAAATAGATCTATTATTATCATATTATATCTCAATTTCAACTTGAATACTAGGGACCACATCAAGTTTATATATTAACTTCTAGATCCAAACAACTTCCTTCACAACATCTAATGCAGTGATGTACTATGCCTCTACTGTTGATTCTGATACAGTGGCTTGTTCAGAACTACTTCATGTAATTACCATGCTATTTAGGAAAAACTCACATCTAGATTGATATTTGAAATAATATTTTTCTGAATGGAAGTTATCAACAATGTAACCCTTTACACAAAGATAATCATCACATCTAAATATCAATAATGTATCTGTATTTCTTCTAAGTAATTCAGAATATTCTTTACAAAATTCCAATGAATCTCATCTAGATTAGATTAGTAACTAATAGTAGGTGCATAACATTAAATACCTAATATAATATATATAAAATTCATAATGAATTTTATCCTTCCTATATAAATCGTTAAAAGGATCTTCAATCTTTCTAAGATTCATGCCATGTCATATTGGTAAATACCCCTTCTTGGAGTTTCCCACATTAACCTACTTAACACTTTATCAGTGTATGTTTTTGGAATAAGTCAAAGTATCCCACTTAATCCATCTTTATAGATCCTCGTACCAAGTATGTAGGATACTTCACCAATGCCTTTAATTGAGAATAATTTTCTCAACCACTTATTTATAGAATCATGGGTCAGGATATCATTTTATATAAGTAGTGTGTCATCCACATAAAATATCTTAAAAACTAATATGGTCCCACTAATATAATTTGACAAACAAGAATAATAGGCATTTTTAATTAAACTAAACTCTGTTATTATATCATCAAACCAGATATTCCAACTTTGAGAAGCCCACTTCAATCCATAAATTGATCATTCAAACTTTCATACCTTTTCAAACTCATGTGTAACTTTAAATAATTTGGTTTTTATCGTATACACATCCATGAATAAATTACTATTAAGGAAAATTGTATTGACATCCATCTGAAAAATTTGATAACCAAAAATTCTACTATGGATAATATAATGTTAATAAACTTTATCATTTCAATTAGGGAAAACGTTTATTCAAATTCAGTACCAGGATTTTTCTTATAACCTTTAGACACCATGAGTTATTTATAGGTACAAAATCAATCATCCTTGTCAGTTTTCTTGTGGAAAACCCACTTACACCACATGTTTCTTTCCCCATTATCTTCATCCACCAATTTACAAACATAATTAGTGTACCTGGATTCCATTTTAGATTCCATGGATTATAACAATTTTTTATAATCAGAACTCTCAATACAATTTTGGTAGGAAGTGGGTCATCTCTTATGAAAGATACTTCATCACAATTTTCTTTGATAAGTTCATATCTCTTGCATATCAAATGAATTCTACCAGACCTTTGAAGTTCTTATGTAAATTTAGTTGGTTATTATTATAAAACTTTTTGTGGAATTGGTTCAACTTATATCCTAGGAATATTTACTTATTGATCTTGAAATTCTCTAAGCTCTATTTTCTTCCCATTGACTACTCGATCTATGAGTTTTATCTAAAGGAAAACTCTATCTTGAGTTGTAAAAACTTTGTGTTCTATCAGAATATAGAAATAATATCCCTTAGTTTCTTCAGGATAAACAAAAAATAAGAATTTGACTCAGTGCTTAGATTATCCAAAACTAATAATCATATGAGTTATTTATATTGAAAAATCCTCCTAAAAGATAAACTGGGATGTTTCCCATACTATATATCATATGATGTCTTTATAAATGCTTTATATGGAACATGATTCAGTAAGAAGAAAAAATTCTATTTTTCATAAAAAGATAGTGTAATTGGAAGGTCACATAGACTCATCATTGATCGAACCATGTCTAGTATAGTATAATTCCTTCTTTTAGACATACCATTTGATTATGGTGCTCCAGGTGGAGTGAGTTGTGCAACAATGACACAAGATCTTAGATGATCTATGAAATCTTATCTAAATTATTCACCACCATATTTTGTTGGAGAGCCTAAATACTCTTTCCCAGTATATACTATTCTTCATTCTAAAATTATATGCCCTTTTACAAAGTTGCATGCTTGTGATTCATTAGAAACACATATCTTCCCACTAAATTCCTTAGTAAAAGTAAATAATTACCTAAAACTGTTGATTGATTGAGTACTAATTGGTCCAATAAATCATAATGTATGAGATCAAATAGTCCACTCTCCCTCTCACCCTTTCTCCTAAAAGGTGGATTTTTCACTTTTCCCAATAAATAAGATTTTCAATTATCAAACGATTTATAATTGAATTATTTTAAAAATCCATATTTATAGTTCCTTTTAATGTGTTTCTCATTTATATTCTTGAGATGAAAATTCCAAATGTGGGTGGAATTATAATCAACTCTAAGTATATTATTACGAATTTTATAAATAGGATTATTCATATCTAGAATATATAAACCATTCATTATATTATCAATGTTATAAAACATTTCATTCTTATAAATAGAAAAAATCATATTATTAATAATCAATGAAAAACCCTTCTTGTCTAAGAAATATATAGAAATCAATTTTCTATTAATGGTTGGAACATAAAAATACTTTTCTAGTTCTATGATTAATCCAATTGGTAAAATTATATCATAAGTGTCGATCTCTAATGAAACAGATCATTCACCTTTATCAAAATAAAGATATATTTCTTCCTTCATCACAAATTTCTTATCCCTGAGTTTTTTCTTGTCAAAAAAATGTGTGACGCCCACCCGGTATCAAATTAACATGAGTCAGAGTTGGAACAATTAATCTCTATATCTTTCAAATTTATGGGATATTAATGATTCTCCTTGATAACGCTTTTAATCAATAAATATCAGTCTTTAACTATTTTATAGTTTATACCTATTAATAGTCTGAATTTGATTAGTGTGAGGTATTTCGTAATCTATAAAAAAGACATATTAGTGGTTTAGTATCATGTTTCATATCTTTACATTATGTAATTTTTATGATAGTGTTGCCACTAAAATTGATGGCCCCATACATCATATTCATTTAGTTTTCTAGGATTCATATTTCACTTAGGAACGACCCAAATGTGGGATTAAAATCATCACTTTAGTTACTTAGGAGGGATTCATACCAATCAAAATAATTATGACTCTTGGATAGTTTAGTTGATAAACATTTATCCAAATTTATATTTATAGAAATACTCAACTCTATTACTCTAATATCCCAACTCTTGGGGTTCCTCAGATAAGTGTAACCCAAAGAAAACATAAAAAATTATCCAAAATAAGACAATCTAGAGTCACCCCAATATAGTGTGAAACTACCCAATTGAAAAATCCAGTGTAACTCATTATTTTATTTACTTACACAAGAGAATCCATAGGCACCCCATTATGGCGTGAAACTACCAGGTTAGAAGATCAAGGTCATGAAAAGTTCCACTTTGGAAGGAATCACACACTTATTATTTGACGGTTATTCTTTTAAAATGACACAAATTCAAGGCGGTGGCTTCCCGTCGCTGAGGTTCCGGGTTAGAGTCCTCACAAAGGCAACGCGCACCATACGCCAGCGATCCTCTCGTCCCCTCGACCCCGTGGGAACTGGCCCAAGCCCAAGGGTTGGCCACCTTGGGCCTAGCTGGGGGCGTGCGGCGCGCAGGTGGGCAGGCCATCCCAATACCTCGTTACCCAACAACACGTTTAGCTATGTATAGATTTATTTCTATAGGTTGAGATGAGCCCGTAAAGGGCGCTGCGGGCTAGGGTTCGTCTCGTCGCTGCCTTCCTCCCACTTCGCTCGGACGGCGGTGACCCCTCCTCGATCTTCCCGGCTGTTTCGTGGTGCGGTGGCTGCTTCCTCGGTGAAGGGTGGCCCAGATCGGGAGTCTGTTCGTTCTCCCGCGGCGTGGGTCCTCCGGCTTCGGGTGCTCCGGCTCTTCTGCTACGTGGGGTCGTGGTCGGCGCCGCGCCACGGTCGCGGTTCTCCATGGCGGCGAGGGGGTACCTGATCCGGTGCGTCGGGATCGTGTTTCAGCTTTCTGCGAAGGTAAGGTCTGGATTCTTCGGGGTCTTGATTTTGCAGCAAAGGGGATCCAGATCCGGTGCTTTGGGGTTTTTCTTCTTCTGCTGAGGCCCTGGAGATCCTTTCACGGCTGGTTTCCACCTTCTGTGTTATGATTCAGCAGGGGGCTCTTCGGCTGGTCTTTGTGGTGTCTGTGTGTGGGTTGGAGGGTGGCGATGGGATTTTGAATGATTTCTATTCGACGCTGATGAAGGTTTCGAGGTGGGGTGATCCGTGTGTTTTGAATCTTCTGTTCTGGATGTGTTTGTTGGTGGAGGTTTGTGATTTCGGGAAGAACTTGCGGTTTTGGATGATTCTCGATGCTGGCATGGTGATGTGTTTTCCATGTTTGGTGATGGAGCTTGATGAAACGGTTGCCGCTGATGCTTCCGGTCACCTTCTTCAGCGGTGGACGGTGAGGTTGACAGGTTCTGGCGATGGCGGATGGATGAGACATGTCCTGTCTCGGGATTCTAGGTACCCTCTTTTTGGATTGCGGTGGATCTGATCGTGGTTCGAGGTGGATTTTGGTGGACTTCTTGAAATTTGAATGTGGAATTTTTGGTTGAATGGGTTTGTGATTTTGGAACTGCTCGGCCCTTTGTACTCTTTTTCTTTTTTTAATAAATGGTCAGGGGATTTTTCCCCCTGACAGACTTTCCTGGTATAAAGGATTATGTAATAATTATATACTCATGTTTTATTACATTTTTGTGTATTCATGCTTTTAAGGATTTAGCTTTGGAATCCCTATTCTAATCACAAAATTAAATTTTTCACACTGCATTAATGTTTAACTCATTACAGATCCAAAAAATATAATTCAAAAATATTCATACATATAATAATGCATAAATTCTATACTATACGGTATATAAAATATTTATATAGAGATATATGAAATTGACAAAATCTACTTGAGTAATCCTAAAGAGAATAATAGTTAACCCCATTCACCTTTCTAAAACAAGGAATAATCCTCCAAACTAGTAGGTGTTATGATCCCAAATCCCTATACATGAGGAGATTTTAATCAAGTGATAATTCAATTCATGATATCTCTAAAACCTAATACACACAAATTGTACCCAAAAACTAAAATTAAACAATCAACTTCAATTATAAACTGATGTCATGTTAGATGAAAACTAATTTTTATAGATTCATACCTAGCATGTAATGAAAGTATCTATTTAAACTAATTCATAAACATTTAAAATAAAAAAATTAACTAAAATTAAATTAGATAATAAACCAAAAATAAATGAACAATTCAAATATTTAAAAATGATATGACCATTTATGAATTAGCTAACATTATGGAAATTCCATAATTTTGAATATAATTTTTTTTGTAATCAATCCAATATTGACTCTTCATATTATTGATTATATGGTATTTCAATTTATTATTTAAAATATTGATAAAATCAACAATCAAATTTTTTTTGATGTTGTTTAAATAATATATTTCTAAAAATATCTTCAAATATAGTCCTTTAATTTGAAAATTTGAAAATTAATTAATTATGAACAATTATCAATTATAAATATGAACACATTTTATATTTTGACCTTATTTATGATATTTATAAACTTTTAAAAATCATGTTATAGTCTTTAAATAAACACTTTATTTAATGATTACAAAGATATCGTATATTTTTTCATAAAAAGTTTTTAATACCCTTTATTATGATTTATAATATTTATAAATCATATTAATGTGTAAATACAATTATTAATATTCAACATTTAATATTAAAAGAGTATCTATAATAAATGTTTCAAAACAAGTAATCTATTAACCATAAACAGTTTACAGTTAATCAATTTATAAAATACCTTTTTTTGAATTTCATAAACATTCCATAAAACTTTTTAATTATTTATAAACAATTTATAAATAATCTAATTAAATTCATAATTGAGTTATCTTGATTAAAATAAATAATTTATTTATTTTCATATGTAATAGTAATTAAATAAACTTTTCATAATTGAAAGAGGTAAATAATACAATTTTTTAAAGCATAAATTATTAATGTTATTGCCATTTTATAAACCATTTTATAAACATGATTAAAAAAGAAGAATGAATAATTAAATAAAATTTTTATTCAATTATTAAATAAAAGAATGAATTTTTATATTTATTTATAGGCTTAAAATATCTCATTTTACTATTTTTTAAATGTTTTCTTCATTAAACAATAAAATTTACATGTTGATTTGTCGAAGAAGCCTCCACTTTGATACCGCTATTGGGTTTTCATTATCCATCATATGGATATAAAAAACAGAATAAAACCCCAAATATATACAATAAATGTTTGATCAAATCAAAGTGTAATAAAATGTATGTACCTGGATTATAATAAGATCCATCTATAAACTTTGATTGACTACACTTGATGACAATCACAAGTATAATGGAAAAAATCCTCCCACCTTTGATACTAGTACACCGAGCTACGCAAACCAATATCAATAAAAATACTCCCGTACACTTAAAGAGTTGATAGAATCTTCATCGAAGGAGATGAAAAAGCTATGGGATAGAAGATAACTGTCAGATGATTTCCAAAAATTGGTTGTTTTCAATGGGAAGGATCTCATTCCTTCATATAACCAACCATGATGAGTTTGATTTAATGAAATTCATCATCCATATCTGATGTATATATATATACATTTATTACCATTTTCATTAATTCATGAAATATTATTCAATTAATATTAAATATATTTAATCCATTCATAAGGTATTATTATCAATGAAATCATATAAAAAATGAACATAAATTAAATATTCCATTAATTTTTTAGTGCATATTTAACAGAGAAATCCATGATAAAGGCTTTAAAAAGTATCCACTTATAAACTCCACCCACTCCAACCCCATACCATCATATCCATCAGCATCGGTAAATGACACCTTAGCTAAACCTCCATCACTGAGATGAAGAATTTGAAACTTCAATAATGGGTTCATCACCACCTCAATCTAGAAAAATTTCAAAGAAAACAATACCAAACATTAGAGAAGGAAGAGAGGATGAGAATGAGAATGAAGATAAGAAATCTATGATATTGAACCATGTTAGAAAAATAAACTTCTCAAATTAAAATGTTTATGTATGCCATAACTCCTCTTTAGGGATGATTCTTTCTGTGTCTAAGAGATTCATGAAATCAGGTTACATTGAAAAAGGATGCTTAACCTTCATACCAGAGAAAGAGGCATCCCTAAAGAGGATTAAGAATGTATAATTCATGATGGTTGTTAAGAAGAAAAATTATCCACACAAAGAAGAGGAGAATGTAAATAGATAAATGCCACATCAACATTAATTGGAACATATGTTCATATGTGAAATCATGAAGACTGGAGTTAATAGAGGAACTTGGTTGATAAAATAATCTAAACCATGTAGTTCATATTGATTATTCTAGGAGGAGCCACCTTATTCCCTTAATCATTTGTGTATTATATGTGTGCTTATAATGTAGGTAATTGAAGGGGAAGAAACATCTCAGGTGGAGAACCTGATAAGCAGATAGGGTTTTCAATTCTTGATAGCCAAGCTAAAGAAGTCACCAGCTTTGAATGGTTCCTCAATTCATATTCAAATAAAAATATAATTGAGGATCATATTTGGATGAAGCAGAAGATGTTCTATTCGGGATTACATGGACTACTAAGGTACCATCTTGGATCAAATTTACTATTTGTATTCTAAAAAACAAGTTTTCAATAAATTATCCATTGTGAGGTTGTGAAAGTCATCCAACGTGGAAAGTCACAAGATGAAGATCCATTCTGGTGTTCTCTCCATACTGAAATTCCTTGAAATCCTTTCTTTATGAGATCCACCATTATGAGGGTACTAAAAAATATCGCCCTTGAAGGGGAGACAAATGAAGAATGACAAGGAAGATTTTATAATCATTATTTCAATTTTCATCCTGGTTATTTTGGAAATTTTATGAAGATTATGTCATTTAAAAGGGATTTTTGGTTATTAGTGGAATAGCTTCAAATGCAGAAGTAGATGATGGAGTGAAAAACATTTAGAGGATAAATTTAAGAGAAAAAATTGATCAATCCAACATAATTTAGGATTAGATCACACTGAAACCTTTGAGGAGACTGAGGAAGGATGCACAGTCTATCTTCCCAACAATTGTGGAACCAACCTCATTTAAAGAACATGTGAAAGTTGAATCAGGGTAAAAGACATTAATGAATAACTCAAACAAACTGACAAGAACCAACCATGTGATCATGTTACTTGACCATAATATCTCAATGCAATCATAAATAAGGCACACCTAGTGTTTAAATGATATGTCCCTGATGAAGGAGTTGGTATTGAAGAAATAGCTACTATAGTGGTGAGACTAGAGTCAATTAGATGGATGTTTAAGACAACAAACCTGAACATAATTCTTGATGAAAATGTTTAATTTTAATGATTTTCACCAAGAGCATGGTATTACCATTTGGATTCATATCTGAAGAAGCTCTAATTCAAAATAGGAGGTGTCGATCATAATCCCTCCATGAAGAATACATAGGAAGATCAATTTATAGTGCTTAAGTATGTGGATGATATTATACTTAGCTGTAGTAGGAAGGGATAAGTGGAAGGATTTTCTAGTTACCTAAAAGAAGAATTAGAAATGTCCGCTCTGATTACGATTATAATTAAACATGGAAAGAATGAGGATACGACTTCAGGGGATCCCACCATGTATATATGAATCATCAAAAGAAAATTGTACTTGATTGCAACATGGCTGAAAATCATCTTTGCAACATTCCCAATAACCCACTTTCAAAGTAATATAAAAGAATAATATATAGTAGAAGTGAAAAGAATCATGAGGTACATTCAAGGTTCTCACAATTATGGATTATATTTTACTGTAGGAAATGATGGTGAACTATCATCATTTTCTAAAATTGTCTAGGATAGATATGTAGTGGATAGAAAGTCCACAAGTGTTGGAGAATTCTATGTTGGGAAGAAATGTGTGGGATGGATAAGCAAGAAACAAAAAATTAATTCTCTTAGTACTTCTGAAGATAAATATATCTCCGTAACAGAAGCTTGCACTCAGCTACTTTGGTTGAAGTAGAAACTAACTGACATTGGTGATGAGGTGAAACCACAAATGGTGATTTACAGTGATAACAAGAACGCAATTGATCTTATGAGGAATCCTTTTCAGTATTATTATATGAAACATATTGAAATTAGATATCAATTAATAAAGGAAAAGGTTGAATAAGGCGTAATTAAAATGTATCATGTTGGAACTGATGAGCAAGTGGATGATATTCTTAACAAGCCACCGGCAGCTATTGTTTTTGAGAAATATCAATTCAACCTCGGTGTTCAACCACTTCCAACTGCATAAGGAGGTCAAGAAATCCCCCCCCCCTCCTTAGTTTTTTTAATTTTTTTAATCTATTTTTAGAAGTGTTTCTGGTTTATGGGGAAGATACTATCTATGGGGAGCTTTTTTTGAGCTCTACAAGTCAAGATTTAGTTCTTTGGGTTTATGGCCAATTGGGGAGACTAGATAAATTCACTAACTCAATGAATGTGCATTTTTTTTCTTGATAAAGGACAGATAGAGAATATATAAAGTCAAAAATGAAACTATGGGGGATAAATGAAAAACATGACAACTCAATTCATGTCCTCTATCTTTTTTTCTACATCGATTACTTCTCACATAGACATAGAGTGACGGCTGATTTGTTTCTTGAGGTTTCAGTTTTTTATTATGGTTGGTGCATTAGTGAATTGATTGGGAGATTTCCAACAAACCCAAAGGGGTTGATTGTTGGAACCAACATTGTTTGAGGATAATAATGGAGTATGGTTTGTGTTTGTTATTAATATGAACATGGATGACCAAGGAGTTTTCAAGATATATGGTCATACATTTGAGGTTGAAAGCGGTATTGACGGTGTCATACTTTCCCAGTGTTTTACAAATTTTTGGGCCTCAAAATCATGAGTTTTATGGTGGAAAAAGAACGGTTTTCACATTGAAGTGAACATTATGTGAAATGGAAAATAAAATACTAGAAATAAGGTAACTTCATACCTTATAACATGGACCACATACCATGTTCCATGAAAGGATCATGGTCACGTATCGGGAAGCGGGAACGGTACACGGAGCGGTTCGTAGAACTGAAAAATGGTTTGTGGCGATGGTTCACAACGAAGGCATGTGGTATGCGGAATGATGGAGGTTCACAGGATAGTAGTGGTATGTTGTAGAGGCTGTGACAAAATCAAATATTTTTTAAATCATGGATTAGTGGATTCTTCAGATCCATTAGTTACTATATAAGGAGAATTAATCCCATTCATTTAAATGGATGGAACGAAGATTAAAAAATTCAGGATGAATTTAGAGAAGTCCACAGCAGTTCATAGGAAGGAAACTCCACATAGGAAGAAGTGATCTACGAAGGAGAAAAATAGTCCATGGAAGAGAGTATGGTTTGTGCAGGAAGCTTCCGCAGTACACTGTGGACCAAGGTAGTACGCGGAGCAAGCATGGTTGTACCTAGAGCAAGCAGACGTAGTATGTGAAGTAGGGGCTATTTTTGGAATTCGGTTTGTCAAGGCAGCATACATAGCTAGTATGTGGTGGAGTAGGTTAGTACGCAACAGAGCAGGGAAGTACGTGATGGAGCTGGATGGTACATGGAAACATAAGTGGTACGTAGAGGAGGTGATCCGCATAGCATACCTGAAACACAATACATAGAAGAGGAGAGTGGTACGTAGAATGTTCAAGGAGGCCTTTAAAGTGACCAAATTAGTTTTCAATAGTAGTTTACATATCCTACTAGTGTGGGGAAAAATGATATACATTTGTGGATGAAAACAGGACTTCAAGAGAGAATCCATTTGTAGTTGAGGTTGCATGATTCAATGTTAAACCATTTAAGCAACCTTCAAGTCGATAAACCAAGTTAGAATTATCTCAGATCAGTGAGATAAGGTAAGTCAACAGAAGTGATCCAAGGGACGCATTGAGCTATCCTTAAACTTCTGTAAAAGTAGTGTTCCTTGCATAGAGTGATTATGGTCAAACCTTTTTATTCTACAGCTAGTAAAGATTAGTGTATTTTGGTATGATTGACACACTATCGGTGTATTCCCCTTATATGTATCCCTTAGTGGTGAACTAAGTAAAATTATTGTTTGGTATATTTAAATTTGATTCTTTGATTTATTTTATTGTCCATGATATATATTTAATGAGTTCTTTCCAACTTTGGAATAAGATCTATCAATTTAAAAGAAAAATTTTTCACCCTGATTCACCCCTACACTCTTAGGGTGTCCCGGGGTCCTACACCCTACTTAGACATGTCAAAATATCAACTTAGCTAATTAGGGGGTGGTTGGTTATATTGTTGATCATATCATCAGTTGGAGTGAAAAAAATATAATATTTTTCCACTATTATGACAAGTAAATACACCTAGACCTTGATTGAATAAGAATGAATAAATTTATGTCTATTTTTAGTTGAGTTGCATATGATGTTCCCAACTTCTTTGATGAGGGGTATGATATGCACTCATATATTAAATTAATATCATAAGTTTTATTCATTGACTTGGTTAGTATTTTTCAAAGAATCAAGAAATGATTAGATGACTATACTATATTGACATGTTTCATGTTTAGTGGTCACTCGATGTTACAGACAAAAGGATTATATAGGTATACATATGATGTATATGATACATCTAGTGGTGGACATGTTCATATAGATATATGATTATGTTTTGTGGAGGTTATTCAAGAACCCTTAGTAGCTTGAGTGGTACTATTTCTTTTTTAAAATCATCTCTTTTCTTATAACTATGAAATAAATATTTTATATATTTTTTTTAATGTTATTAAGGGCTATAGGGTAACATGATTAAGACTTTAGATAAATATTAAGTTTTGGACAAAGTTTTTATTATAAAATAAAGAGAGTATGATGAAACTTTAACAAAAAAAATATTTTGATGGATTCCTAAGGTTCTTTGAAGCCTTAAATAGAGTCAATATAGATTTTAGTAAAAGTGGGAGATTATTGAATACCCCTTAAGATAATTATTGGGATAATTAATTTCGGTGCATTTGTATTGTAACATATTTCATTGATAATAATCCCTTATGAATAGAAAAAATTTCTTGAATATTAATTGAATAGGATTCAATAAATCAATGATAATGGGAATAAATGTATATAGATACATTGAATATGGATGATAAGTTTTATTAAATTAAATCCATCATGTGTGGTAATATAAAGAGGTGAGATCACTCCTGTTGGAAAAACACAATTTTTTTAAAGCTTCCCAAAGTTATATTCCTTCTTGTAACTTGTTCATATCCTTTGGTGATGACTCAAGAACCTATTCAATTGTATGGGAGCCCTAAAATTGAGATCAAGATCCACATGATGGTGTACCACATTTATATGTAAGAGGATTTTGTCTGCTTCTCATGTGATCTTCATCAAGAGTACTCCATCAAGGTCTAGAAATAGGTCTTACTGCAATCCAAGTACACATTTATGTTCTTAATTTTGTTACGTATTGGTCCTATCAATGATAAATAATATATATTTTGGTTTTTTCCACTATAATGTTAATATGGTGGACAGCAAAATCCGAATAGTCTTCTCATGATTTCAAGTCTCACTACTTGGGTTTGACACCGGTTCTCTATTGTTTCTCCTCGATTCTCATATTTCATTTATACATTCACCATGTTGATTTTTTAATGGGGAATTTAATTTACCATGGATTACTAGTTTTTTGTGTTGTGATTCCTACACTATAGATTTTTTTATTGTTTTCTTATCTAAATTTAGTTCACACTTATATAATGGAAAACATTCTTGGTGGATATGAAGTTGTATAAATGAATTATTGTGTTAGGGATGAGGGTTTTTCTCTGATGAATGGTGGTGGTGTTATATTTGGATTTAGAGGATTTCCAAGTGCATCTAGTGATTATGTGGGAGGTTGTATCAGTATTTATATCTTTGGTGCTTCTTTCTATTGGTATTTCATTTTTGGTAAGCGGTGGTGCTCATCCATCGACAATCAATCCTGTAGAGGCTTCAGTACAGTATTTTTTTATGAAGTTTTTTATTTTTGGTTCAAATATATAGTGGTATTGGATATTTTTTTATTGTTGGGGTTTCGAAAGAATTTCATTCCCACCAGTGAGTGGTCATGGTGAATTATGTATTGTAGGGTCCTAAGGAGGGTGTGTATCGAGGTTTCTCATTGGACCCAATGCAAGTGTGACTCGAAATAGGGAAAATTACTTCTCATATATCCACAATTCATGGACTATTGTTGTGTTGGGTTGTATATATATTTATTATATCCCTTTTATGTTTATGTTTGTGTTTGAATTTTTTCATAGGCATTAAACCATTGCTTTCGTAGTTTCGACTCAATGATTAAGGTAGAATGCTGTGAAAATTAAAAAAAATATTACACAGATTTTGGTGGAATTTTATTTTTTTAACTATTATGATTGTGATGTTTGTGATTATATATTTCATTATTAATGATAATTTGGATGGTTAGTGATGTCTACCCAATGATTGTGAGTGATGCGAAAAAAACGGAAAGTCACACAACCATTAAATATTCACACACTACCACTAGATAATTAAACTATGATTGTTTGTAAAATATAAGATTCGGTCATACACTTAAGAATAAGAGGAAATACACAATTTATTATAGTAATAGTAGTGTATAGAAATGACTCATTTCTCTTGTGTGATTGACAACCACACATGTTTATATTTGATTGTAACAAAATGAGACTCCCAAGATTAAGTGGTAGTAGTGTCACAAACACCTTCTAAGTTTAACACTCAATGATCCTAGTGAGGATTGTGAGGAAACCTTATAGGGACCTAATTCTTCATTAAGATGGCCTCAGGATAGATTGAGAGGAAATCACTATATAGACAGTGGTGGTTTATCATATTATTAGTATAAACAGTATGAAAACTTATGTATTTTTTCTTGACATATGTTTCCCATGAAAGTGTAAGAAACTCTTAGTGAAAGTGATCACCTAACCATTAATTTAGGTTAAGTGATATGATTGAGCTTATATTTTATATAATTTTATCAAATAAAAAATTTATTAATTACACCATAATTCATTATTTCATGGGAAATATATTTATTTTTTAGTAATTATGGATTTTTTACAAAATTAGAAAAATGACCTATTTTTTAGATTTGAGTGCTTATTAATGATCATTGAATATTTAAAATATTTTGTATTGATTAATAGGTTTAAGAGGCCAAATTTATTACATTTAGTAGCAGAAATCAAAGTGGATGTTCAATGAAATAGGAATTCTATATTTTATGCCATGTTGAAATCATATTTCATGACTCACAAATAATGAAAGAACTAAGATAAAATGGGAAATGAAAATTATATGTCACTGCCCATTTCACAATGTGACATTATGATATGATTTTTTCACCTATGATGATATTGATCACCCTATATGACTTGCGATTATTAATGATCATGATAGAAGAAATGAGATGGGGAAGGAGAGTTATATTTTAGGATAGCCCCTAAATCAATACCAAGGATTCCATGAAACCATATAATATTAGGATATCATGAACCCAACCATGTTACTCAATTTTTTAAGACATTATATCTTATGAAAAGACCATATCAGCATCATTTTTTCTGAACATCAACGCATGTAATTTCCTATGGAATCATATAAAAAATACAAGACAATGATAGTGGGTTGAGAAATCAATAAACACTACTGGAAAAATACTCTATAACAACAGTTTGGAACCGCTGGTATAGGCCTCCAAACCGTTGGTATAGCCTATACCAATGGTTTGGAGGAACATGGCCAACTAAGCCATGAATATAGGTCTATACCAATGGTTTTGGGAAAACCGTTGGTATAAGTAATATTAAAATCTATACCAACGATTCCATAAACCGTTGGTATATGTATTTACAAAAAGAAACATTTGGTGGGATTTGATCTCAGGACCTCTAGTTTATGACTGAACGACCTAACCACTAACCTAATATGATTTTTGTGAACATAATTTCATAAATATATATATGTATTATAATAAATATTTTAAATTTTCATTTATTTAACGTTCTCCTTAAGAATATTCCATTAAAAATACATGAACCTATACCAACGGTTCTCAAAAACGTTGGTATAGACCTATACCAACGGTTTTCAGAACCGTCGGTATAGGTCCTATGGTTTTGGGACTTATACCAACGGTTTTGGACAAACCGTTGGTATAGGGGGGACCTATACCAACGGTTTGGCCAAACCTTTAGTATAGGGTCTCTATAATGGACCTATACTAATGGTTTTGGCCAAACCATTGGTATAGGTCCTCTATAATGGACCTATACCAACAGTTTGGCCAAACTATTGTTAGAGGTCCCCCCCTATACCAACGGTTTGTCCAAAACTGTTGGTATAGGTCCATATAAGTGACCTATACCAACAGTTTTGGCCAAACTGTTGGTATAGGTCCAAATTAATGAACTATACCAACGGTTTGGCCAAAATCGTTGGTATAGGTCATATTTCCAGTAGTGAAAGAAGGTATTTTCACATATATGACCAATTCAATTAAAAAACCATTACCTATAAATATGATGAGTTATAACATATGATTGGGAAACATTATAAAATGTGACTGACTGGTTGAACATCAAAATCTCATATCACCAAATATGATACCATGTATCATAAAAAATTATAATTCAATCATAAAGACACTAACCTACCACCATATTTTCATCCAATGATCCATGGAATCCCATAAACATAAGAGGATCACTCTAGAAGACACATAAATAATCAAGATAATATGGAAATCCATTACTATTAATGATAAAGAAGGAGAAACATGGAACCCATTCATAAGTGATGTAAGCCAATATTTTCAATTTTTAATCTGATTTTTAAATGTATATTAAAAATATAATCAATTTAAAAAATGAGAAATTAATAAAAAAATATACTTGGTTTGAATATATAATAAAATGTTAATTCTCTTGAATATTTATTTTTACTTTTTTTTTTTAACTTTGAAATTATTTAAAAGGAAATAAAGTGATTCTGGAATTTTTGAAATTAAATGTAAATTTTTTATTCTATTATTTTTAAAAAATTTAATTAATTTTAGAATTAATTTGGATTAAGACTATAGTAAATATGTGTTTTCCAAGATATTAAACAAATTTTTAGAAGAATGGTTTAGAAGTAGTTTGTTCTATAAGCAAGGAAGAATCTGATATTAAAATGTTTTAGAAAATTTTTCAATTTAAAAAATGACATCATATGTAAGAATCCTTATAAATCATCTTAAGAAGGAGATTTATAAAAAAATGAGAGGTAGAAGGATTAACTTCTAAAAGATAGTTGAAGGAATCAGTTAAGGGAATCAGATAAGTTAATTAGAAAACCACATATATCAGTTAGTTCGTATGTAAGAAATATACCTTAGTCCTCGAGGAGAGGTTTAGAAAAATTGGTAAATGAGAAAAACTTGCTTATGGAATGCACTAATACATAAGTATTTTCATCCCATATATATGGTATTTTTTCTAATATATAAATATTTTACACCCATCCCAATAGTGATATGTAATATTTTCCCTTTTCCTCTAGAAGTCAAGAGTCTGGCACCCTTGTAATATATAACATATTTTTTGATACATAAAATTTTCAAAGACGATGTATATTATTCAAAACTTGTATGTAAGAAATATGAATTTTCTTCTAGAAGAGAAGAGCCCAAGTGTAATATATTTTTCCCATTTGTAATATATTGTTTTGATGCATAATATTTCTTCATTTTCCACTAAGATGAATAGTTTTGATTCCCCACTGATACGTAAGAAATTTTTTATTGATTTGTAAGAGAATATAATTTTTTGTGCTGAATAATTTCAAGTCATGGATGATATTAAATTGATATTCAAAAGGGATATTATAATTAGAAACATGTTTAAAAAAATTACAAATCCTTTTGCTCTTTCAAATTAGGAAAGGCTCATGTAAGCTTCCATTTTCTCTTTATCCTCCAATCATAGGAATCAATGATCATGGAAGGATTTTTATAGAAATATGATGTTATAAATATTAAAGATAAGAGCACATAAATAATCCTCACCCCTTGGAATTTTACATGTAACTGATCTGAGGTGAGGTTATGTACCATTGATTTCATTAAGGATGGAGAATCAGAAATACGATTCCTATAAATACTTTTCCACTTCACACTTGTAATATTTTAAAAATTTGGATATCATCTGGACTCAAATTAGATTAAGTTTTTTGTAATTATTTTTTTTAATATTAGTAGTGTGTTTTATTATTTATATGTTTTGTTCTTCTTTCATCATGAATTCATTATCTTTCTCAAATATCTCTAATGTAACTATGGACTCTTGCTTCAAGATTATGAAGAGTTAACCCATTGTGGGTGGTCTAAGGGTGGCTCATAGTGATGATCATGAATTCTTATAATTAATTCTTAATATATATCCCTTATTCTAGTGTGTACATAAATGTAGATAATGAAGGTGGTGATATTTACTCCATTTTCCAACAACATTGTTACACTATTTCATTATTTGAACTTCAGAGTCTCTCGCTAATTGATTTACTCACTGTGTTAGTGGAGGTGAGTGAATTGATAGTTTTAATGTCATGTGATTACTACCAGGCCTTTGAGTAGGTTAACTTTATCAGTTACGGATTGTTATTTACCACTCACCAAGGATAATAAATGATTGATTATTATGTTCTAGGGTCCTCGAGTAAATTATTATTCACATACATGGGAAGCGGTGATGGGTAATTAAATGAATTGTATTGAGTTTACTTATTGAATTAGGATATTTAGAACAATGGAAAATAATGATATAACTCATTGGAATTAACCTAAGTACCATTAAAACTTATTGATAATTTATTATGTATTTTTATTCCTTTTATTTTAATTACAAAAGATTAAAATATTCCCCAATACTTATTCTAATTTTAATTTAAAAAGAAACAATATCAAATACATGTGTAAATAATAACAACTATTTAGCTTGGATCTTTGAGAGATAACCTTGGTCAATCCCACTAGAATTTTTTAAAGGAATTAAAAATATTTATTACTTGTAAGGCCATTTATATACTAAAATCATTGGTGTCTTTTACAAGGATCCATAAAATCACTTATTTTTTTTAATAATTTGTAATTAATTTCGTATTTTTCATTTGTTTTTTCTTTATACTATTTATTTTCATTATTTACGTATTTTATTCCCTTTTTTCTTTATTTTCTTCCTTTTAAATGGGTTGACCATCAAAGTATCACCATTATTTAATGGATCCTAACATTTATTATCAGTTTATAAAGGTTGATAAAATCACTACTAAGGTAAACAATTTTCACTTTGCTAAAAATTTTCTAAATAATTAATATCTCTTTGTATGGGTGTTTTAGAAATAAATTCAAGGTAAGCCACATGAGAAACATTTGGTACACACCAATGTGTGGGAGGATGGAATATACAACATGAATAGACTAATTCATCAATAACAATGCATTCCCCCACACCATCAGAATGAAGCAAAACTAACACCATAGGATATTCCTGAGGCCATAGCTAGAACTTTGTTGTTGGACCAACAAATTAAGGAGAAATGAATTTAGATTGTGGGTTAATGGAAATTATGGATAATGAGGAAAAAAATATACAAGATTTCACTGAGTAAGGACAATTACAATAAGAGGAACAAGTAGAATAACATATGTCATTGGATCAATAGGAAATTCAAGTGGTGAAGAAAACATTTTAAGAGCCTTAAACCCAACAACTTTCATCGATACTTCCTAAGTCACACCATGGAGAACAAAATATATCTACTAAAATAGTAGATAGAGAAGACAAACTCCTAAGTTAATTGTTTTTACATTCACTAAAATTCACTGGGAAACCAACCCTCTTTGATTTGATAATTATACATGTTCATCACTATTGGAGTATTCATTGCATGAGGATATACAAAATGATATAGTAGGATTTTAAGATATAATGTATTACTCACCACCCTCTAATAAAAATAGTTTCCATGAGGTAATTAGTAGAGAAATAGAGATATATCTAAAGGATGAACTTACCAAGGGAGTTTATATTTCTCTTGATTCAATTTATTATTATGTTACTTTACAAGAAACAAATTTTAACTCTTTATGTTCCATATTTTTAGGTCCCTTCGAGATGTAAACGATCCTATATAGTGATAATAATGAGTATATACTCACCATTTAATAGAAAATGATGTTGGAGTTTATGTAAGAAATTCCAGGGGATGTGTTTGATGAAATATCTTCTCAAGCTAACATAAAAGAGTGAGAATCAGATATAAATTTAACTTGTTTCAATTCTATTCAAATGAAGTTGTTTAATGGTCTCCTATTGAATATTTTTTCCCACAATACATTTGTAAATATCTCTAGATAGTGAGGAAAATATAACCTAATAGGGGGCTCAAGATGAAGAAAATTCCTCAATAACTATGGAGAAGCCACTACCTTCTCAACATTACAATGAAAACCCACTAGGGGAGGGTAGTATATAATACAAGGAATCCCCTTGTATTATATTATCACCCCTTTATCAATTATTTTCTAATATTTTGGGTATTGGAATATATTACTCTATTAGATGGGAATATAAGACCATTTCCCACTCATAGAAATTAGAGGAAAACAAATGTAGTGGTTTCTATCAAAGGACCCAACAAATATCCTGATTAGGGTAAAAAACTAAATATATTTAACTATAGGTAGTTCTAATCACAAAAAAGGATTATGTAATGTTCCAAGATTCATTACCCTTCCCTATTTCTCATTTTATTTTTAATTTTAATAAATTTATCATTTCTTATTCTATTTTCCTTATAGGAAGTTCAAGTCAGGAATAACTATGAGGATAACTCAAGGTTGTCCATGGAGAACTAGTGAAAAAAATAGAATCTTAACTCAACTTCCTTTGGGGATAATAAGATGTGTTATATTATTTCTTATAATTTTTTATCATTACTAATATTATTTCATTATGATGAGATTAAATTGGACAGAGTTAGATAAGTGGGGGATCCAATCTATTTATAATCTCTTAGGATAAGTTTTTAAAACTTTTTACAGGCTATTTAAATTTTAAATTTTTTATTTTTGGAGTGTTTTTAGATTTTGAATTTTATATTTAAATGACGTCTTAACTTGGAAAAATATATTTATAATTTTAATGATTCCATTGATTTTAAAGTTTTTTTGTTTAAATGGTTGATGATATGATTTTTTATACTAATTTCATAAACATGAACTCTATTTATTAATCAAGAAATGATTGTCTAATTCATGAATTGATTGTCTAATTTTTTTAGTCCCCAACACTGATTCATTCTAAGATGAGTATTCATATTATTCGAGTCATTTGTGAAATTAAAACTTTCCATGATTCATATTCTATGTTATAGGATTTAATTTTATTATAAATGATAGAGTGCATCATTAATTTTAAAAATCCCCATTAAATTCCAATTTTCTAGGCCCCTTTACATTTTACCCCCTTTAAGAATTAGATTCCATGAAATACCTTTTAGTTAAACCCTATTACAAGCCATTTATATTCCTTCATACCCATTTATTTTGTAAATTTTATGCTATATATTCATATGATTATAGGAGAGAGAGCATGTTCTTTATATCTTGGGAGAAATATATTATTTTTTGGTTGAATGAAGGTTGATTTTAAATATGGTTTAGGTTATGGGATCACAAGATAATTTCATCACTATTGTATATATTTTCCTCTTTATCTCTAAGAAGAAAATGTGCATAAAAACATAGATTTTGTACATGTGAAAATAATAAACATAAATATATATATATATATAATAGATATGGATGATGATTTACACATTGTATAGATATGACCCACCACACGAAAGAGGAACAAATGGGGAAAGGGGTTTGAGATTATTTCATTATAAGGGGTTGAATTGAGTTTCCTCCACTTATTCTCACTTCCTGAAGACTAACATGAAATTTTCTTTAGAGATTGAAAATTCTTCATTGTACCTCAATACATTTTCATATAAATTTCTACAAGCCCTTGAACCTCTGAAAAAACCTATGACAAGTTCTATCAAATAGAAAAAATTTCTATTCTAGTAGAGAACTAAGGATCATAAAAAATATATTTTATATCGTATGTACTCTTTAAATAATAATAACTCTATTTCATATATTGTTTGAGTGATGAGGGTAGTATTTTATATGAGTTAGTTCATCATTATATGGTCAGGATTTAAAGGTTGAAAACATAAGTGAGATGAAGTTGACAGTGGGTTTAAATTTTATAGGAATCATGGTATTTTCAATAATGAATGAATTGGTGTTTTTATCTTTTTTGATTTGAGTTTTTAAACATGGAATAATGATATTTTTGTGCTTAATTATTTTTATTTCCCAGGAGTGTAATGGTTTTAGAGTGGTGGGTGATGTAAACCAGTATTTTTAATTTTTAATATAATTTATAAAAGTTTATTAATCCATTAATTAGTTTAAAACCTAGTAAATTAATATATTTTTGACACTTGTGATGAATATGGAATTAAATGGTAAATGGATTGAATATTTATTTTTAACTCTTTTTCACTTTTTTGAAATTATTTTAAATTAATTACATTGAGTTTGGAAAATTTTAAATTAAATCTAAATTTTCTATTTTGGTATTTTTAATTTTTTAATTAATCTTGGAATTAATTTTAATTAAGTCTTCACTGAATATGCGTATTGTATGATTTTTAGAAAATTTTCAAAAGTTATGCAAGGTTTATAAGAAGTTTTTTTTAGAATCAAGGAAGAATTCAGATGCTGAATGTTTTAGAGGATTTTTGAATTATATAAAGGACCTAAAATGTGATAATCCACCTAAATTATTTGAAGAAGAAGATTTAGAAAATTCTAGATGCAGTAGGATTAAATTCTAAAAGATAGTTTAAGGAATTATGAAAATGAATGGGATATTTTAAGTGGAAAAACTTATGTATGGATTATCCCATATATAAGAAATGAATCTTAGTCAATTAGAAAAGGATGATAAAAACATAAAAGCTAAAAACATTATGTATGGAAAACACTGATAGAAAAATACTTCCAGCACATATGTAAGATATTTTTTCCAACACATAATGATGTTTTCTTACATCCTAGCCATGACGCGTATTATGTTTCTTTTTCCACTGGTGGTTAAGAGTCATATTCCCCTATGATAAAAAACAAATTTTTTGATATGTAAATTTTTTAAAGATGATACATAGTATTCGCAACTTGTATGTAAGAAATATGAATTTTCTTCCATAAGAGAAGAGCTCATGAGTAAGATATTTTTCCCATGCATAATATATTGTGTTGAGGTATAATATTTATTCCCTTCTCGCTGAGATGAAAGGTTATGAGTCCCCACTAATATGTAATAAATTTTTTACTTATATGTAAGATATTATACTATTATTTTAGGAATAATTTTAATCTATATGTGATATTGTATTGAGATTATTAAGTGGGGATAAAACTAGAACCATTTTTTAAAAATAAAAAATCCTCTTTCCAACTAAAATCAAGAAAGGATCATCCATGATTCATGCATCATTTATCTAATAATAAATGGAATAATGGGTCTTGGGAGGATCATTTAGTAAATTTTATGTTGATAAGATTCAATATATGCCCACCTAAAGAATCACTGCCTTTGTGTAGTCTAAGTGTAATAAATCTAATGTGGGGTTACAGGTCGCTGATTTATAATAGTATGGAGAAGAAGAATTGTGATGCCTATGAATATTTTTTAACTTTTCACTTGTAATATTTACAAGAAATGGACTTCATCCTAGCTTGGATTATATTTGGTTTTCTATAATTCATTTATTTTAATGTTAATATAGTGTTTTCCTCTTGTGTCAAGTTCTTCTCCCATATCCAATAATTTATGTTTCTAAAATCATTATGACATACCCATGACCTATTTATTTATGATTATAAAGATATAACCATAGGGTGAATCGCAATAATGGTCTTGAATTTATTAAATTAATTACAAATTTATCTCCATAATTCTAGTATTGAAGTGAAGATAGAGAGTGGAGGTGATGATCTTCACTCAATTTTCCATCAATATTGCTACACACTTTCCCTGTATAAAATTCAAAATCTCTTAGAAATCTATTCACTAACCATACCAATGGAGGTTAGTGAATTTAGAGGTTAAATATCATTTCATCACTGCCAGGTGTTTGGGTAGGTTCACTTTCTAGGTTTGAAGTGTTTTCCCACCTACCAAGGAGAATAAATGAGTTATTGTTCTTCTTGAGGGTCCTTGAGTAAATTAGTGTTATCTTACAAGGGAAACAATGAGGGGTAAGTATATTAATGGTATTTCAACTACTTATTAGATCAAGTAATTTAGAATAATATAAAATAATGATTGAAATCCTTGGAATTCACCTAAGTACAATCTACTATTCTTTCTAAATTATAATGTATTTTTATTTATTCTAATTAAATTTCATTAAATAAAAATCCTAAATATTCCCCCATTATTGTTCTAATTTTAACATTGAAAGAAACAAAAATTAATAATAAGTGTTATAGAATAATGATTTTTTGGCTCAAATTTTCATGAGACGACCTTGGTTAGTCCCACTGGACTCTATACCAGGAGTTACAAATTTTTATTACTTGTGAGGCAATATCCTTACATAAACAATAATAGAATAAAAATTAAATCTCTTTACTCAACTCACTAACCATATTAGGAAATGGCTGATACAACATGCCAAATCAAATCTGATCTTAAAAGGGGTCATCAGTGTTGAATCTCACATTCAATACAAGGCTCAATGACAAATTCAACTTGAATATTTCAAGTATAGTTGGGATAGTGTGAGTAAAAAATACTATATTAAATAAAAGGTGAATAGAATCCATGAATAACAGGTATAAACATTCTCATAATTGTTTGCCTATATAGCTTTCATACTTTATCTATCACAAATAGTCATGGTGGTGTCTGTTGGAGGAATTTCTTAGTTCCATTTCAGCTAAAATCGTGCTAAAATAAAAATTTGTCCATGATTTGACTATCCAATATTTCTTTCATACCCTGGTTATTACAATTAACTTTAATGGGTGCTTATTGATTAGAATCGTTTAGTTCTTGATTTTCTTGATTCATGTTGGAATAAGTGCAATGAATAATTTGAATAAAAAAACAATACAAAATTAGCATGGATTGTGTATTCACAATTATAGGAGATAATAGAGAAAGTATTTTTGAATTTATTATACGAATAATTTGATTCTTAATATTAATTAAACTTTTAAGGTGAAAATTTAGAGTGGAGTTAATTATGATTAATTTTGTTAGCTTTATATAAGGGGTAATGGAATAAGAATATCCATTCTTAATATTCTTAATAATTTATATAGGCATTTGGGTGCTTACCTAAGTGGTAAAGACTCCCTATAATTCTGCATCAGACCCGGGTTCAAATCTAGGTGGGAGAAAATTTCTACAGGTACTGTAGCAATACTATAGCAGAAACTGTAACACTATAGTAGTGCTGGTACCATTGCATGTACTGTAGCGGGGTACTTTAGAAGTAGTATTTTTCATCGTGAATGGGATTTTGGGACATTAGGACTTCAGGATATCAAATGGGATGTGATACAATCATGATGAAAGAAGGGCCTTCGGGCCATCCAATAGTGGGCCTACAATCCATGTAATGGGATTCATTCCAATTGGGCCTTCAGGCCAAAAAATATATAACATAATAAAGTTCCGGGTTGGGTGGGTTATCCCTTGAGGGGGTATGACCTGCCTTTCAGGCCTGTGTGTGTGTGGTGTGTGCATTTGAATGTAATTTTACCCCCAAGAACCTAATATAATAATTTATATGGATCCATTATTTAATTTTTAAAAATAATAATAATGATAAATATTATAATGTAGTGATGTCCTTCATGATATTGTTGAGGTTGATGTTTGAGGAAAAGAACTATTTAAGTGTGGGCGGGGAGATTAAAAAAACTTAAGATAACTTTTCCTATCATTTTTTTAATAATTTTAATTTTTTTCATACTAAAATCCCATGTAATTATTTTATTTCATTATTTTTGGGTTTTAAATTTACATAACATGAATCTTAATGCTTAATATGATAAATTTTTATATATAATTATTTTTCTCAATTTTGAAAATCATTTTCCATGATCGAATAAATTGAATTTAGATATTATAAAATATTTTTTTAGCATTTATATTATATTTTATTAAATTACTGGGTAAATAAATTTTCATAATTTAACCATGTTCATATCATGTATGTTAATTTTAAACTTTTTTAACAATCACAAATATATTTTATTTATTGTGTTCTAGGTGTAGACCAAGGTTGTCTGAATGTATTAAAAGGTATAAATGATATATCAAAGTTTTCATGGATGTAGTATTCGATAAAATGGATATATCATATACTAAAATTCATATATGCTGAAGAATAAATTATATCATAGGAAAAACATTCCATTATCACTACCTAAATCGATACTAAGGATTATGATAGTTTCATATCACCAACTTTGATATAAGTTTCTCCTTACAACTGGGATATATTGGTGAATAAATTCTTGAGGACTAAAGTTTTAGGGAATGTAACCTACTATGAAAGACACCAATCAAGTTCTATGACTGGTATCACTAAATATAATATATTTATATCACCACTGGTCAAAATAACTCAGTTTTGATGGTTGGGTTGCAGTAATCAAACGTGTATATCAGAAACTACGATATCTTATCATCAATATGACACAATGGATAGGTGGATTGAAATACAAGGATAAACTAATGAACTTACTATGATATACTAGTATTAGATCTTATGATTCCAATGTAGGTAAGAACAAAAACAAATCAATATTGTGATACTAAAGAATCTTATGCCGCTGATTATGCACTACCACAAAACTGGGTTTCTACAGCTCCACCATTTAACAGTGCTAAAAAATCCCTGATAAATGGGGTGCCTTTATTGGTGCTAAATCATCACTATTAAAGGTTACTTTTAATAGACCTCTTAAAAGTTTCCCTTTATCAGCAATTTTTTTAGCGCTGATAAAGGCACCCCCTTTATCAGCGCTTTTTTAGTAGTGCTGATAAAGGGGGGACTTTATCAATGCTTTTTTCCCTAGCACTGATAAAGGGTATATTTAAAAAATAAATTATATTTCATAAAAAATAATATATTGATATATAAATATATAATTATATTGATATTGATATAAATATAATATATATTTTTTAAATATGTCTTAGATAAGTAAAAATAAACATTTCCACTTAATATATAAGATATGTAGTGAAAATAGATTAAAAAATATCTTTAAAAAATTATTAATTAATAATTTTATAATTATCATTGACTAATAATCATTTAATAACAATTTGAAGACACAAAAAATCAAAAAATTACTAAAAGATCTAAAATAAGTTGAAAATTTAACTCAAATATCAAACGACCATAACTTTTGATCTGGGTGTTCGTTTGAGCTCTACAGCATATCAAATTGAAGCCTAAGACAATATATACACACTCATAATATAAGGGAACCTTATATAGCATTTTTCTAGGCTACAAAGGCATAGAATGCCTCTAAAACTGAGTTTTTATTCCGGATACCCAAATTTTTTAACATTCAATGGAATTTCAGCCTCGTTTTAGGGGGTCTTTTTGAATTTTTCACTGGGGACTAAATTTATTTGGAGGGGTTACATTTATATTGATATTATGGCTTTGAAATTTTATATTTTTTACAATGTAATGTTATTTATAATCAATTATGTAACAATATATACATATTTTTTATATATTAACCCATAAAAATTTAATTTTATATATAAATAATTAAACATGTTTACATATAAAGTGTATTTCTCAATATATAAGGATTATCTAAATAAGAAACTAATATCCATTTTATTTAAAATACAAATATATTAATATTTATATACCAATATGATGTGTGTGTGTGTGTGTGTGTATTTGTGTGCCTCTGTATTGACAAACTCATATATATTATCTATATATTCTAAACATATGTATATACATATTAATATTTAATATTTTTAATATATATAAATATCTTTAATTATACTTACAGATACACATATAATATATATGTGTGTGTGTGTGTGTTGTATATATGTACTTATTTATTTATAAACACACACACAAAACATATTTTATAAATGTATTTAAAACTGATCTTATAAATATATATTAGTATAAAAATAAATATATGGATAAAAATATATAAATATATATAAAAATAGATATAAATATATATTAATATATGAATAAATATATAAATATATAAACATAACTATATATGTATATATATATATTAATATTCGGATATATATATATTAATATAACTAAATAAATATATTAATATAAATACATATTAATATATGAGAAAATATAACAAAATATATATATATATAAATAAATAGGTATATTATAAAATGGAGAGAAAAACAAAATGGTGGAGTGGTAAAGGCTTAGGTACCCAGGCAAGAGGTTTTGGGTTCGAATCCAAGGGGAGGCAAGTCATGCATGTGGGTGGAATTGTGGCTAGCATTGTTAAAGGTGGTGGGTGGTGGCTGGGGAATGTGGGCTGGGTGGGGGTGGCTGGGGCGTATAGGCTGGGGGTGGGGGCACAGTTAAAAGGGGCTTCAAGTACTATTGAAGACCCTCCCCAATATCTATAAGTTTTTTAATTTTTTTATGTTTTTTAACATTTATCAACACTTTAAAAAACTGCTGATAAAAGAGGTTCTTTAACAACACCAAAAAAGTGCTGATAAAGGACCCATTTATTAGCGCTTTTTTGCACTGATAAAGGACCTCTTTTATCAACGCTTTTCTTAGCACTAATAAAAGGGTTTTTTATCAGTGCTTTTTTATCACTATTAATGGGTACCACCCCCTATCTTCTCCTTGATTATTAGCACTTTTTTATCACTGTAAATGCGCTTTTCTAGCGCTGATAAAGGCCATATTTGCAGTAGTGATTATAACGACCCATACTTTACATACATTGTTAATACTTCAAAATTGAAGCACACATATTACAACATATGACAAAACCACAAAGGACTGTATAGGTATAGTGTCTTTAGAAACTGGGAAACATAAACAACTGGTTCATAAATCTTCTACAGTATCTCCCATTTATTTCATCATATCTAGGGTCCCTTTTAGCATATTCTACTTAATATCCATCTTCCTGACCTGGGGAAAAGAAAACATACAAAAAAGGGTGAGCTCAAATGCTCAGCAAGGGAAAATAAAGGAAATAAAAATCATATCATATCTTTTTGAAAATCATAACCCGCAAAAGAGATCATAATATCTTAACATGGAATAAATCATAGAAGTGAAAATGAGATCCCCATAATCATAACATAAAACTTGAAACTTTGTGGCATGCACACATAATCATGGAAAATCATTTCTTGTTAGTCATGACTCATTGCCAAGACTATCTTAGCAGACAAAGTCTATTTATGAACCGAGTTCACTCCTCGTTTCAGTCCTGTATCACTGAACTGAAATAACCTTCCATTCCAGCCATATCTATCTCATGAGATATAAATCTTTATCCAATGCATTTGAGGGAGATATAGGTCCCAACCATCTTATAATTAATCCTTTCTTATGTGTGCCACATAATCATAAATCATACATCATAGCATAACACATGTAACAAAAATGGGATTCTTGAAACATCATGACATCATAAAACAAATCATATAAGGTAAATGACTTCATAAAATAATTCCCTCACAACATAATCAAATCAATGTAATAATAGGGATAAAAACAGAACCCTTTATTATCTTAGATGGAAAATAATTTTGATAAAACACTTGAACTCCATTCTTGAGGAAAATATCCTTTATTCTTCAAAAACACTTTTATTTTCTTAACATGTCATACAATTATAAACTAAAAGAAGTTGATCAAAAATAAACTTGAAAAATTGTAAAGGAAGATTCTTGGAAATAATGTTTTAAAAATCCATTCATGCTGTATAAGTTAAAAAAACATTCTTCGTACTTTTGTCGGAAAAGTCAAAAAGTACCTTGTATGAAAAAACGACAAAATATTCCTTTCATATTCTTTACTAAAAACTCACCTAAGGGTAAAATTGGATTTAAACTATTGTAATTGGATGGAAACAATATTACATATTGAGGGAACATGAATGTGGATGATAAAATACACCCCAGTAAATACCAAAGTATAAACAATCTCGGATAAAAATGAGATTGTGATATTTCCCCTTACCTTAGGTCCGACTTGCTTTGTAAGTGTCCGAACCTCCTGTATAACGATTTAAATAATGTTATTGACTTATTCCAGAATCATAATTATTTTTATGATATCATATATGGTCATATTCTTAGCTTCTTAGTAGTAATATTTCATTGCTACTTGTTATTCGGGTGTTTATAACTTTTTGTTCTTATGCGTGTTTTGTCGAATAAATTCTTATTCTTATCTTTAGGTTATAGATACCTCATTTACAAAATGGTATTAGTGTATTATATATCATATTAATTCATTCAATTCATTCAATTCATTTATATAATCATTATGAAATGAAGATCATGTAGAATGAGTCGCATCACATCGTGGAGACGGTATTCCGTACGTACGCACGAGTGATGATATCGTTCCTATGATCGTGGAATTGTATTGGAGTATATATATATTATTTCAGTATCAATATTACTTTATAATAATCATAAATAGTTATTCATTACACCATTATACCCATCCTTGTAAGGTGATGGTGGAAAATAGATTACACCACGGCGTGGAGACGGTATTCAGTACGTACGCACGCGCGGTGATTTCATTTTTCCGTAGGATGGATAGAAGGTGAATTAGGGTTGTTTCATATTTATAATAACATATCAGTATGTAAGTAATACTGATGTTATTACTTTATCATGAAACAAATAAAGAAGAAGAAGTTGAAGAAGAAAGAAATTGAAAATATCGGTAATGGATATTACCTCTTCTTTGGAACGCCTCTTTGAATCCTCCACTTAGGGAACTAAGATTGGTCTTTAAAGAAGACCAGGATCTCTAGGATTATTCTAGGGAAGTGGAGAAGGGATTTTGGCAGGGTTTGGCCGAGCTTGAGTGCTCAAATTGGTGTGAGGAGGAGGGGGAGGAGGTGCCCTTTTATAAGGGAGGAGAGGGGCACCTTAGGAATATCTCAAAATATTATTTTATATTAAAGTCAAAATCGGTTTATAATGGTTCAAAAGGGTCTTATTTCGAAGGTAAAGTGGGGATGGGTCGAAATCCTATCAACCAATAGGATTTAGACAAGTTTAGGTTATTATTTTAACCTTATCAATTAGATTTAACTCTAAGTTAAATAATTTAACTTTTACCGTGTCTTTTTGTTTTCTTACACTATATGGTTAATACACTTACTATAACATGCCAAACGAACCCCAAGTTGTTTATTATTAATATATATATCCTTATCTAAGTCATTTGGCTGAACCTTATATTTTTAGGTATAAAATAACAATTAATAATATAATATTTTATTTAAAAACTATTTTGTGTCAATTTTGACACTATTTGATATATGATTTTTGTGAAAGTCATAACAGAATTATATGTTCGAACCAAGTTGATTAAATCAACACTAATATATCATAGTAACCGAGAAAATTATTGGAATTCATAAAAAGTCTCAAATTACATTTATTTGGGCATTTATAACATCAATTATGTTAACATTTCCTTAAAAGGGTAATTACTGCATCATCGTTGTGTCATAAATAAATTAATTTATTTAAAGTCTAAAAATTATAAATAAAATATAATTATGTAGTAAATCTTTTTATTTCTAATGGATATTTATAATCGAATTTATCTTATGTATAAACCCATATTAAAAATGTTTTAGTTATTAAACTTTGATTTTAACTATTTTAACTATTCAATAAATAAAATAATATTAAATGTCATAATCTAATCCAAGTGGACCTAAATGGTCATATTATATTAATAAGGTTGTTTTTGGTTGAATTACACTTATCCAATAGAATTAGGACATGTGTTAGTGTAATAGTAATATCATATTTACCCTTAGTTACCCTATTTACTATTAACTGCGGTAAAAAAAGTAAAAAGTTACTATTCACCAAAAATTATTTTTATCTCATTGAACCACATTTTACTTACTGATATCAACTGTGTCTGTCGGATTTTCGAAATTCCATTCACAGAAGCGGTAAAATTAAGTTTTATGCAAAATTCAGTTTTTAACCTACCACTTAGTGGTTTCACTATTCATCAAAAATTGAAAGTTTTCAGAAAAATACCAAAATTTCACCCTAGGCTAATTTCGATATTCCGAATCCAAAAATGAAGTCCATTTTAAAAAATAAAATTTATAAAATTTCAAAAAGTGGTTATTACTATTCATAATGGCTAGTTTTAATAATATTTTAATTGCATATCGTTGTTTAGTGAAACTCAGTATTGCGTACGACGCAAGCTATCGAGGAAGGTCGTGATTGCGTGTAAAGTAAGCCAAGCTAGTGTGTAGTGAAAGATTCCTTTGATAACATAAAAACAAAATATTACTCATAAAAATCTCGGGTGTTACATTCTACCCCCCTTAAAATGAATTTCGCCCTCGAAATTCGTCACTTTGTAACAAACAGATGAGGATACTTCTCCCTCATCATATCCTCAAGCTCCCATGTAGCTTCTTCAAGTTGGTGGTTCCTCCATAAAACGTTCACCAATTGAGTGGTCTTGTTTCGTAAAACTTTTTCGCTACGATCCAGAATCTCTATCGGTTGTTCTTCATAAGAAAGATCTTGCTTCAGCGGTAGAACTTCTGAGCTGAGTACATGTGAAGGATCAGGTATGTACTTTCTCAGGAGAGATACATGGAACACATCATGAACTTTAGAGAGATTCGGTGGAAGCTCCAATCAGTAAGCTACCTTTCCAACACGATCCAATATTTCGAAAGGACCAATATATCTAGGTCTCAACTTCCCCTTCTTTCCAAATCTCATAACCCTCTTCCAGGGAGATATTCGTAAGAACACTTTATCACCCACTTTAAACTCTAGGTCTTTTCTTCGGTTGTTGGCATAACTTTTCTGTCGACTCTGAGCTGCTCTTATGTGTTTTTGAATAGATTTAACCTTTTCTGCCATTTCATCAACGAGATCAGGTCCTAATAGCTTTCTTTCCCCAACTTCATCCCAGCAAGTTGGAGTCCTGCATTTCTTTCCATAGAGAGCTTCATAAGGAGCCATCTTAATACTAGAGTGAAAGCTATTATTATAAGAAAATTCCACCAAATGTAGGTGTTGATCCCAACCTCCTTTGGAATCCATAGAGCAAGCTCTCAACATATCTTCTAGGGTTTGAATTGTTCTCTCAGACTGACCGTCTGTCTGGGGATGATAATCAGTGTTGAAACTCAACTCTGTATCCAGAGTATGCTGAAGACTTCGCCAGAACTTCGAGGTAAATCTCGGATCCCGATCAGATATAATAGAAAGTGGTACTCCATGCAATCTTACCACTTCTTTTACATATATCCTGGCAAGCTGATCTATAGAGAAATCCTCTCTAATAGCAATGAAGTGTGCAGACTTTGTAAGATGATCAACTATGACCCAGATAGCATTATTGCCTTTGGATGTTTTAGGAAGTCCTGTGACAAAGTCCATAGTGATGTTTTCCCATTTCCATTAGGGTATGGGTAATGGTTGTAACATCCCCTTAGACTTCTGTCTCTCAGCTTTAACTTGTTGACAAACCAAGCATCGAGATACATATTCAGCAACATCTCTTTTCATACCATCCCACCAGAAGTACTCTTTCAGGTCCCTATACATCTTCGTGCTTCCAGGATGAATAGAGAATGAAGAACTATGAGCCTCATCCAGCAGCTCCTTCTTTAATTTGGGGATGGGAGGAACACAAACCCAATTCCTGAACTTTATTATCCCATCACAATCAAGGTTGAATTCAGGAACATTTCTCACCTTCTTTTGTAACTCTACATCTTCTTTCAGTGCC
This sequence comes from Viscum album, assembly GCA_963277665.1. Classification (NCBI taxonomy): domain Eukaryota; kingdom Viridiplantae; phylum Streptophyta; class Magnoliopsida; order Santalales; family Viscaceae; genus Viscum; species Viscum album. The sequence continues at coordinate 100,509,829 of OY728136.1, read as the reverse complement.
TCTTTAATCTTCACATGTATAGATGGTTCAACATTCATTTGAGAAAGATAAGATTTTTCCCCTTCCATTATAATTCCAAGATCCATCCTTTGTAAATCCATAAATATTGGATCTTTTGTGATCCTCATCATGGATAAACTAGCATGGTCTTGTCGACTTAATGCATCTGCCACCTTGTTTGCTTTCCCAGGGTGGTAACGGATTGAGAAGTCATAATCCTTAATCAGCTCCAACCATCTTCTTTGACACATATTGAGATCCTTTTGTGTGAAAATATACTTTAAACTTTTATGATCAGTATAAATATCACACCTTTCACCATAAAGGTAATGCCTCCAAATCTTTAATGCAAAGATTACCGCAGCTAACTCCAAATCATGTGTTGGGTAATTTTGCTCATGGATTTTCAACTGTCGTGAGGCATAAGCTATCACTATATCATTTTGCATAAGAACACACCCCAATCCCTTCTTGGATGCATCACTGTAGATCACAAACCTTTCTCCACTACAAGGCAGTGTGAGCACAGGTGCACTAGATAACCTTCTTTTCAACTCCTTGAAATTCTCTTCACATTCCTCTTTCCAAACAAACATAACTCCTTTCCGAGTCAACTTGGTGAGTGGATTAGATAATCGTGAAAAATCTTTTACAAAACATCGATAATATCCATCCAAACCAAGAAAACTTTGGATCTCAGTTACTGTTGTTGGTCTCGACCATCTTTCGATAACCTCTGTTTTTGCTGGATCCACAGATATCCCTTCTTTTGAGATTATGTGACCCAAAAATGCAACTTTTTGAAGCCAAAATTCACACTTGGTAAATTTGGCATAAAGCTTCTCCTTTCTTAGGGTCTTCAATATAATTCTCAAGTGATCTTCATGCTCTTCCTTTCTCTTTGAATAGACAAGAATATCGTCTATAAAGACTACCACAAATTGATCAAGATAGTCTCTAAAGACTCTATTCATTAGATCCATGAAGATAGCAGGGGCATTAGTAAGACCAAATGGCATCACTATAAATTCATAGTGTCCATACCTTGTACGGAAAGTCGTCTTTGGTATATCCTCACTTTTGACCCTTAATTGATGATACCCTGAACGAAGATCAATCTTGGAAAAGTATTGAGCTCTGCGTAGTCGGTCAAATAAGTCATCAATGCGTGGGAGAGGATATTTGTTCTTGATAGTGATCTTGTTAAGTTCTTGATAATCAATGCAGAGTCTCATTGATCCATCTTTCTTATTAACAAATAGAATAGGTTCTCCCCAAGGTGACGCACTAGGGCATATGAATCCCTTATCAAGATTCTCTTGGAGTTGCTTCTTCAATTCTTGCAACTCAATTGGGGCCATTCTATAAGGTGTCTTTGAAATAGGCAAAGCACCCGGTACGAGTTCTATTGAAAACTCAACTTCACGATTTTGTGGAAGACCCAGTAATTCCTCCAGAAAGACATCATCAAACTTCTGTACGATGGGCATATTCTTAATCGCGAGTTTCTCACCAACCATTTGAGATAGATAACCTTCATTTAGTGGAATCAATACCCATAAAATGGAAGAAATTTCCACTTGAAGGTTATGTTCATCCTTGCATTGATAGACATTCATAGATTGATCTGGAATATGAAATGTGACTTCCCTTCTTTGGCAATTGATATGAGCTCCGTATAAAGAAAGCCAATCCATGCCAAGAATCACATCGAATTCCACTATAGGAAGGATCACCAGATTTGTAGGAAGCACTTTCCCACAAACTTCGATCGGAGAAGAATTATAAACTTTTGATGCGACTTTTGTGCCATTAGGGGTTGTCACAGCTAACTCAACATCTAATTGTTGAGGTAATATGGTGATACCCTTAGAAAATTTTTCAGAAATAAAAGAGTGGGTGGATCCAGAATCAAATAAAACATTTGCTACTTTAGAGTGGATGGTAAGTGTACCTTTCACCACATCGTTATCGTACTCCACATCGCTAATAGAAATTGCATGTGACTTTCCTTTGTCTTTAGCCTTAAGATTTTGTTGACGTCGACCATCATCATCAACCCTTGGATTTGGGCATTGATTGGCATAATGCCCCATATCCTTGCACTTGAAACATTGAAGTGTAGTAGGTTCATTCTGTGTATCCCTTCCTTTGTTTGCATCATTATACATCTTCTTCCCATTATCACAGCATTCAAATGCCTTGTGACCATCCTTTCCACATTTGAAACATTTACTTGTCCCTTTAAGACAACTCCCTCCAAGTTTTTTTCCACACTTTGAGCATAAGGGAAAGCTCATCTTATTTTCAGTGTGCTCTTTAGATTTTCCTTTGAATTCCATTTTCCTCTTCTTATCAAACCCATATGACTGATGGGTTACTCCAATCTCCATCTCGACTTTGAGAGCACATCGAACGATTTCCTCGTAGCTATTGAAGTCCCTTATGGCTAACGCCCTTCGAAGACTTGGTTTTAAGCCACTAAAGAATCGATCAATATTACTCTCAGGTTGGATAATAATACCAGAAGCGTACCTTGCAAGTCTTGTAAAATTTGCTTCATAGGTACCAACAAATTCATCATCCCTTTGCTTCAATTCAAGAAACTCCTTCTCCATCATAGTTCAAAGAATATGAGGGAAATACTTATTGAAAAATAAGTGTTTGAACTCGTCCCATTCCATGGACTCAATTTCATCCCTTGGCCTCGTATTCTTGATAAGATTCCACCATTGATCAGTTTCTCCTTCCAAATGATATACCGCTAAGATGACTTTATCATGTTCAGAACATTGAAGAACTGAAAATATCTTTTCAGTAGTACTAATCCATTGTTCAGTAACTAATGGATCAGTAGACCCACTGAATGAAGGTGGATGCTGTCTCATGAAGGATTCAACAGAATGTTGCTCCTTACTTTGCTCGTTTGGAAATCCTGCATGATTCATAGCTTGAGAAAGTTGTGTGAGCATGGCTACAAGATTTTTCATTCCATCTCCCATAATGTTTGGTTGCTCAGGGGGACAATCATTGCATTGCCCGTTGCATTCCGTATTAACACGGTTCCTCTGGGTTCCAGCCATTGACTAAAACTAAGAAGAATAGTGTGAGCAACACTAATTATAATAGTAAAACCACATAATCAAGAATAAAATTTCACACTTAAGGTCTTATCCTAGGGTATTCATGGCCATTTCTAAAACACTAAGATTGTGTTCTATGCTTAGACTTATCCTTAGGGTTCTTACTAAGGCTTTCACATCCTAGTTTCCAAAGGTTTACTATACCTTTCCTCTGATACCAACTATAACGACCCATACTTTACATACATTGTTAATACTTAAAAATTGAAGCACACTTATTACAACATATGACAAAACCACAAAGGACCGTATAGGTATAGTGTCTTTAGAAAATGGGAAACATAAACAACTGGTTCATAAATCTTCTACAGTGTCTCCCATTTATTTCATCATATCTAGGGTCCATTTTAGCATATTCTACTTAATATCCATCTTCCTGGCCTGGGGAAAAGAAAACATACAAAAAAGGGTGAGCTCAAATGCTCAGCAAGGGCAAATAAAGGAAATAAAAATCATATCATATCTTTTTGAAAATCATAACCTGCAAAAGAGATCATAATATCTTAACATGGAATAAATCATAGAAGTGAAAATGAGATCCCCATAATCATAACATAAAACTTGAAACTTTGTGGCATGCACACATAATCATGGAAAATCATTTCTTGTTAGTCATGACTCATTGCCAATACTATCTTAGCGGACAAAGTCCATTTCTAAACTGATTTCACTCCTCGTTTCAGTCCTGTATCACTGAACCGAAATAACCTTCCGTTCCAGCCATGTCTATCTCATGAGATATAAATCTTTACCCAATGCATTGGAGGGAGATATAGGTCCCACCCATCTTATAATTAATCCTTTCTTATGTGTACCACATAATCATAAATCATACATCATCGCATAACACATGTAACAAAAATGGGATTCTTGAAACATCATGACATCACAAAACAAATCATATAAGGTAAATGACTTCATAAAATAATTCCCTCACAAAATAATCAAATCAATGTAATAATAGGGATAAAAACAGAACCCTTTATTATCTTAGATGGAAAATAATTTTGATAAAACACTTGAACTCCATTCTTGAGGAAAATATCCTTTCTTCTTCAAAAACACTTTTCTTTTCTTAACATGTAATACAATTATAAACTAAAAGAAGTTGATCAAAAATAAACTTGAAAACTTGTAAAGTAAGCTTCTTGGAAATAATGTTTTAAAAATCCATTCGTGCCGTATAAGTTAAAAAAACATTCTTCGTACTTTTGTCAGAAAAGTCAAAAAGTAACTCGTACGAAAAAATGACAAAAGATTCCTTTCATATTCTTTACTAAAAACTCACCGAAGGGTAAAATTGGATTTAAACTATTGTAAGTGGATGGAAGAAATATTACATATTGAGGGAACATGGAAGTGGATGATAAAATACACCACAGTAAATATCAAAGTATAAACAATCTCGGATAAAAATGAGATTGTGATATTTCCTCTTACCTTAGGTTCAACTTGCTTTGTAAGTGTCCGAACCTCCTGTATAACGATTTAAATAATGTTATTGACTTATTACAGAATCATACTTATTTTTATGATATCATATATGGTCATATTCTTAGCTTCTTAGTAGTAATATTTCATTGCTACTTGTTATTCGGGTGTTTATAACTTTTTGTTCTTATGCGTGTTTTGGAGAATAAATTCTTATTATTATATTTAGGTTATAGATACCTCATTTCCAGAATGGTATTAGTGTAGTATATATCATATTCATTCATTCAATTCATTTATATAATCATTATGAAATGAAGATCATGTAGAACGAGTCGCATCACATCGTGGAGACGGTATTCCGTACGTACGCACGAGTGATGATATCGTTCCTATGATCGTGGAATTGTATTGGAGTATATATATATTATTTCAGTATCAATATTACTTTATAATAATCATAAATAGTTACTCATTACACCATTATACCCATCCTTGTAAGGTGATGGTTGAAAATAGATTACACCACGGCGTGGTGACGGTATTCCGTACGTACGCACGCGCGGTGATTTCATTTTTCCGTAGGATGGATAGAAGGTGAATTAGGGTTGTTTCATATTTATAATAACATATCAGTATGTAAGTAATACTGATGTTATTACTTTATCATGAAACAACTAAATAAGAAGAAGATGAAGAAGAAAGAAATTGAAAAGATCAGTAATGGATATTACCTCTTCTTTGGAACGCCTCTTTGAATCCTCCACTTAGGGAACTAAGATTGGTCTTTGAAGAAGACCAGGACCTATAGGATTATTCTAGGGAAGTGGAGAAGGGATTTTGGAAGGGGTTGGCCGAGCTTTAGTGCTCAAATTGGTGTGAGGAGGAGGGGGAGGTGGTGCCCTTTTATAAGGGAGGAGAGGGGCACCTTAGAAATATCTCAAAATATTATTTTATATTAAAGTCAAAATCGGTTTATAATGGTTCCAAAGGGTCTTATTTCGAAGGTAAAGTGGGGATGGGTCGAAATACTATCAACCAATAGGATTTAGACAAGTTTAGGTTATTATTTTAACCTTATCAATTAGATTTAACTCTAAGTTAAATAATTTAACTTTTACCGTGCCTTTTTGTTTTCTTACACTATATGGTTAATACACTTACTATAACATGCCAAACGAACCCCAAGTTTTTTATTATTAATATATATATCCTTATCTAAGTCATTTGGCCGAACCTTAGATTTTTAGGTATAAAATAACAATTAATAATATAATATTTTATTTAAAAACTATTTTTTGTCAATTTTGACACTATTTGATATATGATTTTTGTGAAAGTCATAACAGAATTATATGTTCGAACCAAGTTGATTAAATCAACACTAATATATCATAGTAACCTCTAAAATTAGTGTAATTCATAAAAATTCTCAAATTACATTTATTTGGGCATTTATAACATCAATTATGTTAACATTTCCTTGAAGGGGTAATTACTGCATCATCGTTGTGTCATAAATAAATTAATTTATTTAAAGTCTAAAAATTATAAATAAAATATAATTATGTAGGAAATCCTTTTAGATTTCTAATTAATATTTATAATCGAATTTATCTTATGTATAAACCCATATTAAAAATGTTTTATTTATTAAACATTGATTTTAACTTTTTTAACTATTCATTAAATAAAATAATATTAAATGTCATAATCTAATCCAAGTGGACCTAAATGGTCATATTATATTCATAAGGTTGTTTTTGGTCGAATTACACTTATCCAATAGAATTAGGACATGTGTTAGGGTAATATTAATATCATATTTACCCTTACTTACCCTATTTACTATTAACCGCGGTAAAAAAAAGTAAAGAGTTACTATTCACCAAAAATTATTTTTATCTCATTGAACCACATTTTACTTACTGATATCAATCGTGTCTGTCGGATTTTCAAAATTCCATTCACAGAAGCGGTAAAATTAAATTTTATGCAAAATTCAGTTTTTAACCTACCACTTAGTGGTTTCACTATTCATCAAAAATTGAAAGTTTTCAGAAAAATACCAAAATTTCACCCTAGGCTAATTTCGATATTCCGAATCCAAAAATGAAGTCCATTTTAAAAAATAAAATTTATAAAATTTCAAAAGGTGGTTATTACTATTCATAACGGCTAGTTTTAATAATATTTTAATAGCATATCGTTGTTTAGTGAAACTCAGTATTGCGTACGACGTAAGCTATCGAGGAAGGTCGCGATTGCGTGTAAAGTAAGCCAAGCTAGTGTGTAGTGAAAGATTCCTTTGATAACATAAAAACAAAATATTACTCATAAAAATCTCGGGTGTTGCAGTGATGATATAACATAATCACAAAAAATGAAAACCTAACTACACTGAAAATTAACATATCACCTATTAATCTATACCACATAATAATAAATTTGTATTTTCTCTAAAAAATACTATAGTTGTCCTGGATCGTCAATCCAAGCCTCTTGAAGTAACCCTGGTCAATCTTGAAGGGAGAAAAATGTTGTAGAAGTAAAGGTCAAGTTGTGAAAGTGAAGGAAGATATTTTCACCATTGATAAAAAGAATCTCTAATTCATAAACAAGAAACCCAGGGGACTTTAAGGGATCTTCATACATACTATCTTAACTAAATTGGTCAATGGTGTCATAACATCACCATATAGAGAAATATCATATAGAGAGACCTTAGCATTAATAATCAAGATTAACTTAGAAGAAAATGGTGCTTGAAACTCCATTATAAACATAGAAATATCATCACATATCCAATTCCATGTGGGATTGATCCATTCATACCAACTAATAAGGACATGGGAGTTTTCTATTTATATGAAAATACAAAATAAAGGAATGGATCTAATCCCTCGACCAAGTAGAGGAGAAATAGGCAAGATGTATAAAGGAGTTAATCCAAGGCCAAGATAAGATTTCCAACATGTGAGGTAAATCTAGATGGGGTATTAACATTCAGGTAAAGATTATAAATTTATTTATTAGATCACCAAGCCATCCTTCTCCCATGTTCTTCAATTTTATATATGATTGTGATGTTGTATCAATTTATTTTGAATGTTTTGACATGGAAATTAATTTTAATTGAATTTTATTTTATTTTATTGATGTTTTTATTATACTTAAGATTTTTTTCATTTTTAATATATATTTGGATGGTTAGTTATAGGTTCCCAATGAGTGTGAGTGATGGACTTAAAGTGGAAATAGACACAACCACTAGATAGTTGAACTATGAGTTTTTGAAAAATATGATTCGAAAATACAATTATACATAAGAAGAAGTTCATTATTGATTTTTTTAAGGGTAGTGTATTGGAGTGACACCTTACACATGTGTGATTAACATCCAAACATTTTATAAGTTGACAGAACCAAGCCAAAACTCCCAAGATTAAGAGGTGGTGAAAGAACCAATACTGTTGAAGGTGAACACAAAATTCTCTTAGTGAGGATTTTCAAGAAACCATAAAATGGAATGCTTCTTCATTAGGAAAGACTGTTGGTATCTTGAGAGGGAATATCTTAGTAGATAATGGTGGTTTTTAGTATAATTATGATCACAAGTAAGATAAAATAAATAGTTTTGGTTTATTTTTATTTTCTTTGCAAATGAAATACACTCCTAGTGGAAGTTAACCCCTGGTTATAATCATTAGGTTAGGTGATCTCCATTTAAATTTTTCTATATCATTTATATAAAACAATTTCAATATTCTATTTTTCTAATTTTCTATAAAAATCAACCAAGAACACATGTTACCAAAATTTTTCCAATAAAAAAGTGAAATGATGCTATACTAATAATTATGAAGCAATGATTCTTGTGATATTGCAAAGAAATATCAAGTAGTAATTCATATAGGATGTGGTTAACCCCAATGTGTGGTTTGGGTTACACTTATCATGTAAACCTTGAGATTTGTGATACCAAAGGCATGATAGGAAAAATTGAAATTTATAGAGGTTTTCCAAACCATCACTAAATATATCAACAACATTTTTTTACAGGTAGTTTTTAAAACACTGATAAATATGTTTTCAAATTTTTATTTTTTTAATTTAATTTTAGCATTGGTTTTCTAAAACTTTCACTAATTCTTGGTGATTTCTTAGGAAACCACCATTAAAAAAATAAAGATTTATAAAAAAATTGAAAAAGTCAAATTTTAGCATCAAAGGACCATAACTTTTAATATGGGTGTCCGTTTTATCTCCAAAACTAGTCAAACATAATCTTATGATATGAAATAAAAAATAGGTAATAATTTAATAATAATTAATAGGATAAAATCTATTACTATTTTAATATAAGTTGAAAATCAAATTTCAAATTCATATGATGAAATTTTTTTATCCAAGTGTCTGTTTGGGATCTACTATATATCAAATCAAATCCTTTGAATATCTCTATGACATGTTGACTAGGGGACCTTAGTAAATATTTTCTCATGGTTAAAATGGCCCAAAAGGCCTCAAAATTTAAGTTTTTTGTTTGAATACTGTAAGAACCAGGAACTTTATTTCAGGAATGGATCTGGATTTCAGGTTGTTTTTTAGGAAAAAACAAGAAATGGGGTTTTTCTAAGTTCACATCGTGTACTTATGAGTACATTATATTTACACAGTTATCATATACATCCATGTATTATCCATACAACGGCTGAGTACATGGATGAGTAGTGACCTGGTAGACTGCTTAATTCAGGGGTCGGTTAAGGCTACTACACGGCTTGTGCATTTAATGAACATGCAATGTAGTTTTCTTTTTATTTGATATATTGGAGTGGGGTCATGTCTTATGTCTTGATGTGTCTTCTTCTTTATATGGTTCGTACAAGAGAGTGATGGAATGACTAGCGAACTTCAAACCCCTCTCCATTCTCTGTGAGTTATTCAAGGTTGAGAATTCTTCACCTTTTTGTATATCTGCATTGATCTAGACTGATTTAAGGTATGATGTTCAAGTATATCGCTTGTACAACATCGAGGTAGGTGGTTTGTGCCTTTCATTGTTCATCTTTGGATTATATATGTTAAAAGTGATGCATACTCATGTTTTTGGTATTTCTCAATTTGGATTTTAACTCTGATATCTACCTGTTATGGTTTAATTGTTTCAAAAGAGCTTGTTGCTTATACGTAAGCTTAGATACCTTGTTTATGGGACACCCCATGGGTGTGTTTCCCTTGATTGATAGTTATCGTCGTTTGTACTAGGTTTCCTTGAGTCATACCTTGTTTTCCATGCCTTAGTTTAATAGGATGGAGTTTGATTGATTATATATGAAATTACTCTAACATGCATTGTGAATGTTTGACCAAGGGAGATTGGACTATGAGAGCTTCCCAAAGGGGTTAGACTGTGAGGGATGCCCGGGTGGTCATTTATAAATAATTGGGTTAGACCACGACAGCTACCCAAGTGATCATTATTATTTTATTAAATGAATTTTGGACCCATGGTTGTTAACCCCAAGAGTTGTCAGGTGGTAATTTATATATTATTAATACTATGTTGACCAAGGGGTATTGACCATGAGAGATGCACATGTGGTTATTTGTAATTGATCTATACTATGTGGGACTAAGAGGGTTAGTCTTTGAGAGCTTCCAAGAGGGTAATTATTTATTTAATTGGTGTTATTTTGGACTAAATGGGTTAGGCTATGAGAACTTTCCCAAGATGTTATTTGTGAATTGATGATTAATAAATGTAAATGAATGTAATTGAAAACTGTAGGATTGTTTAATTTTGAGTACATCCAAGTTTATTTCTTTATTTCTAGATATTACCTTATATATATATTCACTGACAGTTAGGTAGAGATCTTTTGGTGGTTGCCTATTGGGAGTCATCTCACATCCCATTTGGGTCGTGTTTTGGACCCAAAGAGATTATATGGTTGTAGGTATAGATAAGGGAAGGCTCCCTTCCTCATCAGGGACTTGATTGTTGTTGGATCTGAAGAGCATGGGACCAAGATGAGGCTTGCTATGCTATTGGAGTTTATTTGATTTTATGTACTTTGGTTTTTTTATTGTATTTCGGTCATTGTGACTTATTTGGCTATTTTCCTAGACACATGTGACATGAATCATTTATATATATGCTCCAGTTTTTTATTACTATCAGTCATCTGCTGTTTATTTATATTGGTATTATTTCTTACGCTATATTTACAATTTTTTCCACTATGTATACTCTTCCAATGAAGGAATAGTTTACCTAATATCACACTTTGTCCCTCGCTTCTAGTCAACAGCCTCTGGTGTTAGGAGAAATGTGCTTGAGGTTATGTGACCAGTCAGTTTTGTGGAACTTTTTGGTAGCACCCAGATCTGGGGCATTACAAATTGGTATCAAAGGGAATTTATTTTCTAATTTTTCTTAATATTTGGAGTCAATAGACTGGTATATGAAGAAATAGGTAGTTGGTAATAAGATGTGCTTGGGAGTATCTAACCTGTGTAAAGGGAAAATCCAAGTTACCTCGAATATTTTAATTTTTCTGGTTTTTCAGTTTTTATAGTTGATTTGATTTCACCGTTGGGTATTTCACTTATTTTGTAATGTTATAATTGATATCATTTTGGTTCTATTTATGTTCCAACCCGATGATATGAGTGTATGCTATCTCATGCATCATATAGGCACATGTTATAGATTACATGTCATACATTTTTGTCATGCCATTTAGGGTGCATTACTGATTGTATGTTATTGTGATTTATGTTGTCTAAGATATGCATATTATTGTGATATATATCTTGATAGAATACCTTAAATTTTGATAGGGCATTTTTATAAGTAAAGTTCATTTTGAGGGACGCCAATCTTTTGTCCCTAAGGTGTTATGGGCTATCTTGGATCAGGATTTGGTGGATCATGTTTGAACTTTAATTTAATTCTATTATGATATGGGATGAATAAGGATTCCAAAATTTGACTCGCGAGGAGTATGGGCTCTCACATATCATAACTCAGCATGACTTGGCCAAAAATATAAGGTTTGGGGGGTTCTAGAGAAGTTTTATAGGTTACAATCCAGAAACCCAGACGACACAGCATGTGAGCTTATAAACACACGCCATGTGATCTTATGTTATGGAAGAAATGACTTTTCTTAAGTACACATCATTTACTGTACGTACACTTCATGTAGTTGTTGACTGATTGACTGACTGTGTGAGAAGAGACAAGAGGTTGATAAACATTTGGTATAACACACCGTGTACTGAGAGTATACATCATGCTATAAAATACCACATATATGGCCTTGTGACTAACAACACGAGTGGATGAAATAGGGGTTGTACATTCTGTGTTTATATTATTCACACCGTATAGTAATCAGCCATGTATTCAGTTGTGTGACTAAAAACATAGGTAGATGAAACTTATGTGGTACACATTGTGTCTTTGGTGAACACGTCGTCTAGTATTACACCAGCAAGACCATGTTGTTCTAACCATGTATAATTACCTGGGTAAGAGGGTATATTCAAGTACACATCATGTCTCATGAGGAACACATCGTGTGTATGGGTTGTTACACGACTAGGTTTGAATACATACATTCATATGTTAAGGCTTAAAGGGAACACGTCGTGTAGTGGTCCAACACGCAGTGTAACCCTCTTTTGTAAAACTTGAATTCTTATTTAACTTGTTTTGTTCTAGCACTTCTAATTTACTACCCTTGATAATATTAAACTGAGGTGTGCACTTGACCTTATAGATTCATGCCACCAAGATATCCTCTGGTTGTATGCTAGATGCAGGGAGATAATCAGACAAGGGAAATGGTAGATCAGGGAGTACCAGTAGATCCTCTCGTCATTTTCGTCTTGGAACAACCAATTATACTGGACATAGGTGCTAATCCGTAGTTCTGTGAAGGCCTTTTGAGGATAATGCTGACTTTTTAGGGAGCACCACATCGTGCCCCAACTATGGAAGAGTTGACGCGGGTGTTCTAACAGCATCACCCTACCGGTTTTTTAGGGTATGGAGGATCATAGGATGTATAGTCATGGTTGGAGGCCATGCTTTATATCTTTAAGCATCTATAGATGCCTCCTGAGAGGATGGTGAAGTTATTGACTTACATGCTACAAGATTCCTCCAATATATGGTGGGATGTTATCTCACAAGAAATATGTCATCGAGATATGTCTTGGGAAGAGTTTCAGAGGAAATTCTATGATTAATTCTACCATGAGACATTGAGAGCTGACCGAGACCAGTATTTCATGCATTTAGAGTAGGGATCTCTTTCAATGATGGATTATTCATCTCACTTTATATAGCTTTAGAGATTCACACATATTTGGGGAGGTGACTATTTATTACTGTCTAGGCGTTTTGAGGATGGTCTCAGGTATGACATTCGATCACAGGTAAATGTTTTTAGGTGGACTTCAGTGACTACTATAGTAAATCACGCGCTAATTATCGAGTGAAATCTGAGGGAGTTTTGAGCTATGATCTAGGAAGTTTTAGCATCCAAGGCTTGTACTCCTTCAACTTATAGCAGGAAGCACCATAGGAATGTTTCTTTAGGTAGCCATGTGGTGTGCTACCAGTGTGGAAAGATTGGTAATACGAGACCACATTGCCCAAAGGTCCCAGTAGTGTGTCGATCTTGTGGTAAGATGGTCTATATTCAGTATTTTTATAGGATTTTCTCACTTGAAATGAGTGAAAATGGATTTTCTATGACTCCACGTTTAGGAGAAGGACAACCTGCTTCTCATCAGTTAGGGAACTAGAGTTATTCAGGTCATTTTGGATGAGGAGGTGGTCATGGTCATGGTATCTAGGTGATGATTTTTCAACGACAGTAGGGTTTATTAGCTCAGGGTAACCAAGAATGTTTGTAGGGTCATTGTACATGTCAGACTTTTGCGATGGAGCAGACCCAACAGGATTCGTATCCCAAATCCTCAATGGTTAAAGGTATGATTCTAATTGCCTTAGTTATAGCTTCTACTCTTTTTAATATAGGGGATTCCCCTAGTTTTATATCTGTTTTCGTTGTGGAGAGACTCAGGCTTTATTTATTTACTTCTGATGATGTTATGATGCTATAATATTAATTGGGGATTAGGACGGCTAATGTACATAAGTTCAAGGAGTGCCCTCTTGAGTTTGGTTGGTGTCACTTCTTGTGGGACCTCTATGTCTTAAAGATGATAGGCTTTGAAGTCATTCATGGAATGAACTGGTTAGTATATTTTTAGGGATTTGTTGACTACTATCGCCACTGGGTGAATTTCAAATCACCAAAGGGTGGGTCTTTTCTACACAATGGTGAATGGGATGTCCAGGAGAGCATAGATGGACCTGATCATCATTGGTTGGGAGAAATTATAGCCCCTATTGCTAGTTTATATATGGATGACTAGGGGAACACACAAATGGACTTTCTTACAGTGGTGGATCATTTCAAATATGTCTTTCATGATGACTCTTCTGGTTTACCTCCGTATGGAGAGGTATCTGTCTATATTGATCTTGTTCTAGTAACGACACTAGAGTTTATTCTTCCTTATTGGATGGTCACACCAGAGTTATATGGCCTTAATAATTTGTTAAAGGAGTTGTTGGAAAAGGGTTTCATCTGACCCAATACTTCTCCTTGAGTTTCGCCTATATATTTTTTAAATAAGGAAAAAATTGCCCTCAGACTTTGTGTGGACTATCAGAAGTTGAACCAGCTGACAATCAAGAACCGATATCCCTTACTGAGAATGGATGATATCTTCAATCAGCTTTGAGTATCCCAAGTGTTCTCAAAGATTAATTTGAGATCTAGTTATCATCATTTGCATGCTAGAATAACTAATATACCTCTTAAAGCCTTTCGTAGTAGGTATGGTCTATACGTGTATTTGGTTATGTCGTTCGATCTCACAAACATGCTGACAGTTTTGATGGAACTGATGAACCGAGTGTTCCATCCTTACTTGGATTCTTTTGTGGTAGTCTTTGAGGATGATATCTTGGTGTACTCTCACACTCAATATGACCATTACATATATATTTGGATCATATTGAGTACACTAAGATAGAATTAGTTATATTCTAATCTCTCAAAATGCAACTTTTGGATGGACCAAATTCACTTTTTGGGTCATTTCATTTCAGAGATAGGTGTATTAGTAGACCCAGAGAAGGTGAGAGCAGTAGTTTTCGGGGAGTAGTTGAAGAACGTCATTATGGTAAAAAAAATTATGTGGATGGACAGTTACTACATACGCTTTATATATAACTTTTCACACTTAGAACCACCACTGAATGGCCTAACTAAGAAATATGTGAAGTACTTGTGGACATATTACTACGATTCAACCTTTCAGGAGCTAAAAGGGAGGTTGACTTCAGCACCGATATTGATTTTTCTAGAGTTGGGAAAGAGTTACACCATTTACTGTGACACGTTAGGTTTCGGGCTGGGAGGAGTGCTTATGCAGGAGGAAGGAGTCGTTGTATATGGGTTTCAACACTTGATTCCACATGAGATGAATTACCCAACTCATGATATCGAGTTAGACGTAGTTGTGTATACTTTGCGATTTTGGAGACAATGTCTTTTGGGAGAGAATTTTGTGGTTTACACTAACTAAAAAATCCTCAAGTATATATTTACTCAACGAGATCTAAATTTGAGACAGCAAAGGTGGGTTGAGTACCTTCAGTCTTTTGACTTTGAGCTTGCCTACATGCTTGGGAAAGGCAATGCAATGGATGATATGTTGAGTAGGAGGACTCAGATACTAGCAGTTCAAGAGGTTAGTAGTGAGTGGAAGCTTATGGCTTTGTACCGTGAGATTCATTTAGAGGTGCATGATAGACAGAGGTAGATTTTTATTTCTTCTATAGATATTACCTCTAATCTTCTGGATTGAGTGTGAATAACAAATCTATAAGATTCAGAAGGCCAAGCCCAACAAGAGAGTGTGTTAGGCGAGGACCCTACTCCTGTATGGACCATAGACGAGGATGAGGTTGTTCATTTTCATGGACATGTATGGGTATTAGCTGATATACATGAGGTGTTTATGTAAGATTTCCATGCCTTGGTATGGGAAGTTCATCCCGGTGTCACCAATATGTATCAAGATTTACATCATCATACTTGGTGGCCAGGTATGAAAAGAGATGTGTCTGGTTTTGTTATGGGATGTTCCACCTATCAGAAGTTGAAGGTGGAGCAACAGTGAATGGAATGACTTTTACTGCAGTTACCCATTCCTGAGTGAAAGTGTAATGATTTCGCGATGGATTTCATGAAGGGTTTACCAAGGTATCCCCGAGAGAATGATGTGGTGTGGATTGTTATCGACAAAATCACGAAGGATGCACATTTCTTGCCAATTAAGTAACCCTTCAATGTTGATGAGCTTGGAAGGCTATACATATGAGTGATTTTAAATGTATATGGGGTTCCTCACTATATCATTTCAGACAGGGATGCCTGGTTTACTTATCATGTCTGGAAGGCATATAGAGGGCTTTGGGAACACATGTACTTATGAGAACAGCTTATCATCCCCAAATAGATGGCCAGTCCAAGCACACGATTCATGTTTTATAGGACATTCTTAGAGCATGCATATTTAATTTTAGAGGCCCTGGGAGAGACACTTACCCATAGTGGACTTTTCCTATAATAACAGCTTTTAGGCAATGATTTAGATAGCGCCTTATGAGGATTTTTACAGTAGGCCATGAAGATCACCCCTATGTTGGATGGAGGTATGAGAGGTAGATATGATGGGACCTCGTCTTGTCCATGAGAACACTTATTAGGTGGAGTTAATTAGAAAGAGGATGGCTACTACAAAGTCTTAGCAGAAATCTTATGTTGATCGATGAAGATATCCTCTGGAGTTCGAGTTCAGAGATCAAGTTTTCTTACATGTCAGACTAAGGATGGGACACAAGAGGATTATGAGATAGGGGAATATTTCACAGAGATATTTCAGGCCATTTGAGGTTTTGGAGATATTTGGGAAGGATTCCTATTGGTTTCAGTTACCTCATAGGTACTGGGCTATACACAATGTATTTCGTGTTTCTTATCTATGGAGCTACTTTTCAGACATGTCTCACGTTTTTTAACCTGAGGAGTTTGAGTTGGAGGTGGATTCATTCTTTAAGGATCACCCTATTCAGATAGTGGATCATAGAATGAAGGTTCTCCATGAACATTTTGTTCTTCTGGTACGGTTGTTATGGAAGCACAGTCGAGTGCAAGATGAGACTTGAGATAGGGAGTCTGACGTACGATCATAGTGGCAAGAGTTGTTTGAAGCTTCTTCTTCACCACCCTTGGAAGGGAAATTCAGGGATGAATTTCTTTAAGGGGGTATGTTTGTAAGAACCCATATATTTATTTTAGGTGTGGATCTTGATTTTGGGTTGTTTTTTTGGAAAAGGGAAGAAATGGGGTTTTTCTAAGTACATGATGTGTACTTCTAAGTAAACATCATGTACTTAGTTTCCACGTACACCCGTGTACTGTCCGTGTAACATCAAAGTACATGGCCATGTAGTGACCTAGCAGACCACTTAATTCGAGTGCCGGTTAAGTCCACTACATAGTGTATACATTTAATGGACACACCGTATAGTTTCTTTTTATTTGATATATCATATTGGGTCACGTCTTATGTATAGATGTGTCTTATTCTTCCTATATTTCGTATAGGAGAGCAACTGAATGGTCGAAAAACTTTGAACCCCTATTGATTCTCTATATGAGCTCTAATTGAGATAACTTCAAGTGTGTTGGAATCTCACCAATGAGTTCTAAAAACCAATAGATCCCTTCTTCCTAATTCTCCCTCTCTTGTGAGTTATTCAAAGTTGATATTTCTTCACCTTTTGTAGATCTACACATATCTAAGCCAATTCAAGGTCCTAAATTCAATTATATCAATTGTACAACATCGAGGTAGGTGGTTTGTGCCTTTCGTTGTTCTTCCGTGTATTATATATGCTAAAAGTGCCTGCATACCCGCGTTTGGGGTATTTCTCGATTTGGATTTTAACTCTTTTATTTACCTTCTACAGTTTGATTATTTGAAAAGGGGTTATTGCTTATGTGAAATGTAAGATACCTTGTTTACAGGACACCCCATGGGTTTGTTTCCCTTATTTAATTGTTATGGCTGTTTGGTCTAGGTTTCCTTGAGGTGTACCTTGTTTTCCATGCCTTGGTTGATTAGGATGAAGTTTGATTGATTATATATGAAATGTATGTGACATGAGTTATAAATGTTTGACCAAGGGGGATTGGACTGTGAGAGCTTCCCAAAGGGGTTAGACTATGAGAGCTTCCTAGGTGGTCATTTATAATTAATTGGGTTAGACCGTGAGAGCTATGTAGGTGATCATTATTATTTGATTAAATGAATGTTATACCCAAGGGTATTGACTGTGAGGGCTACCAGGTGGTCGTTTATATTTTATTGATACTATGTTGACCAAGGGGTATTGACCGTGTGAGTTGCTGAGGTGGTAATTTTTAATTGATCTATACTATATGGGACAAATGGGGATAGATTGTGAGAACTTCCCAGAGGGTGACTATGTATTGAATTGATGTTATGTTAGACTAGAGGGGTTAGAATATGAGAACTTTCCCAATGGTTTGTTTGTGAATAGATGAATAATAAAGGTAAATGAATGTAATTGAAAACTATATGATTGTTTACTTTTGAGTACTTCATAGTTTATGGCTTCATTTCTGCATATTATCGACTATATATATTCACTTATAGTTAGGAACATATCTTTTGGTGGTTGCCTACTAAGATTCATCTCACACCCTATTTGGGTAATATTTGGACCCAAACAGATTATATAGTTGTAGGTATAGATAAGGGAAAGTGCCCTTCCTCATCAGGTACTTGATTGTTGTTGGAGTTAGAGAGGATGGGACCAAGCTAAGGCTTGTGATTCTATTGGAGTTTACTTACTTTTATGTACTTTGGTTTATGTATTGTGTTTCTAGCATTGTGACTTGTTTGGATGCTTTCCTAGACACATCTAACATGCATCATTTATATATTTTCTTTGGTTGTTTTATTACTATCATTATTCTACTGTTTATTTCTATTGGTATTATTTCTTGAGATTCTATTACTATTTGTTTTTGTTGTGTATACTTTACCAATGAGTGAAAAGTTTCCCTAATATCACACCATGTCCCTCACTGCTAGTTGGAAGCCTCTGGTGTTTGGGGAAATGCACTTGAGGTTATGTGACCAACTGGGTTCGAGGCACTTTTGGGTGGCACCCAAATCCGAGATGTTACAAATATCATGATTTGTAAACAATAGATGATTTCAGCTTCATTTTTGAGTTTCTTCATATGTTTGTTGGGTCATCTATGATTTTAGTCCATGGATTTACATTCATATTCATTTGATGGTGTTGCGATTTTTTTGGTTTTCATACTTTTGTTGATTTATTATCTATTTTATATATATATATATATATATTTGTATGTATTTCTAAACATTTATGCATATATATTTCTAATTTATGTATTTTTTTCAATATTTATATATATTTATGAAAATTTATTTTTTTATTTATATTTTTTTATAAGATATATATGATTGTATTTAAATAAATTTATATGTAATTATATACTTTTAATTACTATTTTCTATTTATTATTTTCTTCTTTTACTTTCTTATTTCTTATTTCTTATTTCTTATTTCTCATTTCTTATTTCTTATTTCTTATTTCTTATTTCATATTTCTTATGTATTCATTTATTATTAATTGAATACTTATTTAATATATAATGATTTATTGTTTATTATTAAATTATTTATTTTTTATTATTTTTTATTTTTTATTTACTTCTTATTTCATATTTCATATTTTTTATTTATTCATTTTTCATTTACTATGTATTATTTAATATTTTTTATTCTTTATTTATTATTTATGGTTTATTATTTATTATTTATTATTTATTATTTATTGTTTATTATTTGTTCTTTATTATTTATTTATTTTTCTTTTTTCTTTTTTCTTTTTTCTTTTGTCTTTTTTCTTTTTCCTTTTTTTTCTTTTTTCTTTTTTATGTTTTATTTTTTATTTTTTCTTATTTATTTTTTATTTTTTATTTTTTATTTTTTCTTTATTATTTATTCTTTATTATTTATTAATGATATTTTTATTTATTATTTGTTATTTGTTTGTTTCATATTTATTTATTATTTATTATTATTTATTATTTAATATTATTATTATTAATATTATTATTTACATATATATTTATATGTATTTATATATATGCGTATGTGTGCATGTGTGTACATTAAATTTTGTTTACTCACCACATGAAAAGCTTACTAGAGTGGTAAATTCTTTGTAGAATAACCAAGATGTAATGGGTTCAAATCTCACTCAATTCATATATATGGTGAATTTATGCATGGCATGCATGAAATATGCATGTATGGTAGGAAAACTAAATAATAAATAACAAATAATTATTAAATATTAAAAAATATAAATATATATATACAAAAAAACACCGCAAAATAGTTATCGGCCATTTTAAAAACCGCTACAAAATCATTCCATTTTGTTTTTTGAAAATCGCTGCTAAATGTTTCACAGCGCCTCTTTTTATGACAGTTTTGAAAAACCACCACAAACCAATTTAGTGATGGTTTAAACCACCGCTAAATACTATTTTTCTTATAATGATGAATAGATTTGAGTTTATCCACATGATATATTTGGGTAGGTTATTGACTACTCAACTATCTAGTAATCATATGTGATATGATTAGAATTATGGACTACCTAAAGAAATAATTTTTTAGAGGAACACTAAAGTGGAATAATTTTTTTTGAAATACGGATCTTGGTACTAAAATAGATATGACGTATAAGGTCATCATTTTGGTATGAGTACGTTCAATAAAAGTCTTTATTGAATTGGTGTGAAACATGATACTCACTTAACAAATATGACTTGATATAGATAATGTAATGTATCATGAATATAATATTTAGATATTTTATAGGACACAACTATAGTTTGATATATTTTTATCTATGTTTGAGAAGTGTTCTTAAGGAGTGGTATTTTGGTCACATGGGTGTGATTTTTATAGAAATAAATTTCTATTATTTTGATCCATGGTTATTAAATATTGGGTATGCGTTGCACAATTTTTATGATGTGTATATATTCAAAAATTGGAGAGAATTAAAGAAGCTAGAAGTAGATATATGTGTTGGAAATGTGGTAAGAGCTGTTTCATTCAAAGTGGGCACTTATGATATTATCCCTCCTAGTAGATTAGTTCTATAATTGGAAAGTTTTTATTATATTCTAACCATAAAAAAATATTTTTGTATGTCGTTTGGATAAGAAAGGATTTTTATTCACGATTAAGAACCAAAGTTGTTATATATATATATATATATCTATATATATATATATATGATGAAATTATGTATATTATTGGGAATATTTTGAATAGTTTAAAAATCTTAGATATATGTAATCTAGTTTATAACATTCAAGATGATATGGTTAAGTTTGTTGATTCTAACACCACTATTATTTGGAATTTTCACCTTGGATATATAAATTAGAAATTCATTCAATGACTCCATAGATATTGATTTTTTAAATCAATCAATTATATATCAAATAAAAAATCAACACCTTGTTTATTAGGAAAAATGAATAAATCAACTTTTAGTGGAAAGTGAAAAGGGATAGTGGAAGATTGGTCCTTATACATAGGGATGTATATAGACTAATGAGTACTCAATAAAGTGGTGGGTATAAGTACTACATAACCTTTAACAGGGGTTGAATACTTTAGTCATGAGTTTACTGACCATCTAAGAGATTATTGATTTACATTACCACCCACTCCTCTTGAAACTCCATAGTGTAAGGGTGTATCATATAAGAGGGATCATAACTTTTTTGTCATAGTTTAATCAATTATGTGTCAATGTAATATTCTTGTATTAATCTAGGGATTATAAATTTTATTCTAAACAACATTCAACATAAGTATGTCATAAAAGTCACCATATAAGATATGGATTATGATGCGTCTCAATTTTTCATTTGTGGGGATTTTGGGTAGTGATGCATATATACGATGTATGTTTTCAAACAAACTTGGTCTTAAATTTGACAAATTTATTTTTTTTATTATCCTTAAGAAATAATTCTTTATTATTTTTATAATCCATCAGAACAAAAAGTGTGTATTCCATGATATGGTGTTTTAATTTACAAGAATCACCAAAATCAAGGATTTAATTGGAGAAAAATTGAACTTCATGAAGTTAAAAACCAATAAATAGGAATGTTTATTTAAATAAAAAGTGATTTATTCCACATGTTTTTGTCGAAATAGAACTATTTTAGGTTATACAATAACTTCAAAGGCCTGGTAGTATTCATTAGGATCCAGAGATATACAAAGTTCTTATAGAAAATGATGATGATTTAACGTTCATAGAGGATGAACCTACAAATTAATAAAATCTAAGATAGACTCCATTTGCATGAAAACGTCCTAAACTTAGTGTATTCACTTGAGGGGGTGATTCCCATGTGGTAAAAGTGGGTTTTTTTAATTAAACTGATATGTATGATATAGTTTCTACCTATAAATATCACTTGGTGTTAATAGGGTATAAAAAATTCATGGTATTGACTATGAAGAGACCTTTTCTTTGGAAATGATGGTAAAGTCCATTTAGATATTTTTAACCATAATAACTAATTATGATTATAATACATATCAAATGAATATCAAAATATCTTTCCTTAACAAAAATTTAGTTGTGGGTGAGAATGTTAAATAACCTAAATATTTTTAGGTGTCGAATGATATTTATAAGGTATAAAAGTTTGAATGATCTATTTATGGAATGAATCAATATTCATAGAGTGGTAACATTCAATTAGATAATCCAATCAAATAGTTTATTTTTTTCAATGATATGGATGATTCTTTTATATATAATTTGGTTAGAGAGAGTGTTGTATTATTTCTAGTATTTTATGTAGATGACATACTTCTCATTGAAAATGGTGTCCTAGATTGACATTTTGTAAAGATATTGTTGGGAAAGTGTTTCTTAATTAAATACATGGGGGAGGAATCCTATGTACTGGGTATAATGATCTATAAAGATAAATTAAAGAGGATTATTGGTTTTATTCAGAATACTTATTTTGGTAAACTGATAAATAGGTTTATAATAAAGAACTCTAAGAATTGGATTTTACCAATATTACATGGAATAAGTCTTATTAGGACTCAATTTATTTCTAAAGAGTTATAAAGGATAAATATGGATAGGATACCTTATGTGGTCACCATGGAATCAATCATGTATATCATGTTTTTTCACTTTACCTAATGTCTCTTATTAAATCGTAGTAAGATTCAATGGATTAGTTTGAAGAACATACTTACATAAATTTGAAGAACTAAAGATTTTTTGTTGATCTTTGGAGGTCAGTAAAATCTCATTGTAAGGGGTTACCTTAATTTTAACTTATAAAATGAAAATTATTACATGATACTTAAATATAGATTCATGTTATGAATCAATATTAGATATTTCAATTGAAATAGTTACAAACAACCCACTGTAGTGAACTCAATAATATAGGTAGATTACGTCACCGCATCATATGATATGAAGAAAGATTTTGGATCAAGAATTTTATCACTGAACATGGGATGATTCCTAGAATATTGGGATCTATAAAATATACTATGATAACAATGGTGTTATTTCCAATACCAAGGAACCTTAATCACACCAAAGGACTAGACACATCCTTCAAAAATATGATCTCTCCTGATAAATCAGTAAGATTGATGATTTAAAGATTTTTTGGGAGATTATATTGGTGAATAAATTAATTCCATTAAAAATGTCACTAATAGAAAAGAAGATTGGGAGTCATGTAAATTTTATGGGTATTAGATCATGAGATATTTTTTTTAATGGTTTCTTTCAAAATAAATTCATCATGGTTTTATAACACAGGAATCAGTATTTATCATTCATTCATGTGTGTTGTATATTTTAAAACATGAATAGTGGAATGATAAAAACCTATCAAAGTATGAATTTGAGTTTTTTCTAATAGATGACCATCATATAATATTATAAGTTTTGAATATATTTAAATATTAAAGTGAATAAAGTATAATATATGATACATGGTATACTCAAGAGATAATAATTTGATACTTATTATCTTAATTGACCCACTAAAGTATTTCACTTGTAATTTCATACATTCATTGATCTACATAGGGGTATATGCTTTATATGAATCCCTATTATAAAAAATTGACAAGATACATGTAGCATCCATATCCTGGATCACCCAAATAGAACTTGAGCTAGAGTCTTATTGACCCCAGGTGTGCCTCCTCATACACCAGAGGACTCAAAATATCATCAAGGGTCTAAGGGGTGATAGTGGGGAGACTACACCCCCTGATAATAATAATAGAAACCAATAGTATAATCATACATAAATACAAAAACACAATATATCAACCAAAACGTTTCTAGTGTTTAGTTAAAGATGAGTAAAATAAACATCTATAATTTCTTGTCAATCATATAATAGAAAAATGGATTTTAAGTAGCCAAAAATATATAGAAATACCCAAAACAAAAAAATACAACACCACCTAAACACTGAAGATCCACCCAGAATAGCTCCAAAATCCAATGGTAACCTTCTTATGTAGAAACTACACCCTCATCAGCAATGCATTGATTGTATGGCCCTTTACCTTTCTTGTTTTATGAACTATAAAATCTAAACATGTCCCGGAAGTACCATGTATGGTGTGAGTATGAACTCAATAAGCCACCACCAATAGTGTCCCTAGATAATATCTATTCTTATATATATATATATATATATATATATATGTTTGAGAAGTGCAATAAATTGCATATATAATATTCCATAAAATCTACTCTACTCTGTGCTCAATCATCCATGAGTGAGTTGTTTACATGGTTCAACCAGTGCCAAAGGAGGATAATACCCCCATGGTCTATCATAATAGAAGAACCCTTATCCTTACAACAAATTTTCAAAACCACTTAGTGATACATTCCAACACACTGGACACATTTATATATCATACCATTATAAACAATGACCTAAATTCACACCTCATTCCAACTAATAAATACTATGGACAAATAATTCCTATTCAAACCAATGCCTCAACAACCTGATAGAACCCAATAACAAAGAGATATCACTCCCACATGGTGATCCCAATCACCACCCATATCCCATGTACATCAATGTAATTTATCCCTGATACAAAATTATGGTAAACAATAACCCACCTAAGTTCCTCTTTTACAAAGGATACCACTAAGAATCTAGTGTTCAACACAAAATCATGAGCCTGGCCTTGTTTGAACATAACCTCAATTACTTTGACCCCATGGTGAGTGTAAAACACTAATAACATACAACCACAAAACAAATGATGAACCACAATCACCACCCATGATGATTTTCACCCCCCCCCCCCCACCCATGTTACACTAATGAAACCACATTTACCATGACCTCACAATAAACATGAAACATATTCCAAAGGAACACCATCAATCAGTGCATTATAAGAATCACTATTTTTCATATCATAGTGAATTCCCACACAAACCCCAAATCTATCAAATGATAACAAGACAAAAACATGGAATAGTTTACCAATACCCACACAAGATAACCCCATAGCATCCCTTATGGACAATAGAAACCACAAGTGGTTTCATACATGGTCACACACATTAACCTACCCATACCCATAAATCACACGATGCATAAGCACTTTTATAACACATGAAGAATTTAGGAATCGCATACCTGGTACAAATATAGGACTACACATATAATATTACATCCTAATTCCACTCCAATCAAAATAAATATAATAACTAAAGAAAAAACCATAAAATAGATATATTAATAAAAACTTACTATAATGATGATAAAGACAAGAATAAAAAGAAAAGGACAAAGATCCTTACCCATAGTGAATCCATATGACCAACCACAATATTAACTGATGAATAATATATAGAGTACACCAAGGTAAAGAAGGAATGAAAAACAAAGGATGGTTTAAGACTCTTAATGGTTAGAAAGATAAATTAGATCCCCTCTCATTATAAATTTAAAAAAAAACTTATTTAATAAAAAATTAAAAACCCTCTTAGGGAACCATTGAGTACCTAGTACCTAGTATCCTCTGTCTTAAAAAGATAGAGCCTAAAAACTAGCCCAACTTTTCAAATATGATCTTTATGCCTTCTTTAAACCCTTAAACTTTTTAAATACACCCAATAAAAAATTATTAGGACACTATTAGATCCAAATTACCTCACCTAAATACCTTAGCTTTCATATCCCCCCCCCCCATAATATAACAACTCATCATCAAGCTATCTCAAGGAATAACATTGCACAAACTCTACTAAAACCTAAGAATACACCATAGTACACTCTCAGAATTCTGAGATAATGTCTAATATATCTTTGTACCTCTAATAACCATGAAAAACAGACTCACAAAGACTAAAACAAGTTGTGGGAACTCCCCACCATAAAAGTCACCTACCCAGTCTCACTACACCCAAACTACTTGACACGTTGATGGTATCCTACCCAACAATCATCTATAATTATACAGGTATCAACCATAAAACATAGTCATCATGAATCATAATTGATTCACATAACTCAACTGAAACATCTTCATTACACATACACATAACATACTCTATACATTAGTATTCATCATGCCAAAAAGTATTACATGCTTTGACATACCTGTAACTCTCAATGGATCCTTGAACTGATCTTAGAAATACATGTGTTTCATGTATAGCTAAATCAACCCTAAATTCTTGATGCATGACCTCCCTACAAAGTTACACTTAGTGAAGAACACAACCACCACCACTCGGTATCCTCTCTACTCCCATAACCTATGTTTGTAGATGAATCTTGACTACTGCCTCCTAACACTGCTCCTTGTCTAACATTAGACACATTAGTCAGACCCAGTCCCCAACCTCCATCTAATTATGTGATCATCCATCATAACCTATTGAGATTCCCCATTTCAATAAAATACTAAAACTTATCAAGAGGCCTATCAAACTAGGCCGGAACATAATCCATTTTTTCATATTGGTAACATATTTCCAATGACCAACATCATAGTTGAAATGTCAACCCTCTACTCTGATCACCCTACAATGACTTATCATATACTCTCTTCTAGCTACCCAAATGTCTACTATCAGTCCCACATTACTTCACTTCTTGACTATGAACACACCCATCATTCATGTTTTGTTCCGCTATCAATTCATAGTTCACTACCTTAGAAAATGAGGTTGATATGAAAATATTTACCTATACCCCAATATCATTTTTAGTTTCATCATCAAATCACCACACCTTAGTGATATTTTCCCCTTCTAACGTCAGTGTAAATCATAGAAAATATGGGAACGTTAAAATATAATCCATATCCAATGTATACTTATACATCAACTTAATGAAATCATAGGATCAGTCCACCCTCAACATCTCTGGAAAGAAATTATCAAAGAACCTCACTTAAAAATCCTTATAAGTCATCCCCTCATGCCTACCAATCTTTTCTTACACATACCACAAGTGTTTCAATATTCCTCAGAGTATATACATTAATATATTTACTTAATGGTATGAATTCATCTTGACATTATCAAACATCATCAAAATAGACTCAAAATAACACTCTCCTACCTGGTATTATCCCCCTCACTAAAAACTGGAGATATTGTAATTGGAATTCACTCATAAAATATCTCATGGATGAATTAACACAATAAGCTCCCCAATCAATGCACTGAAAAACCTATACCAAATTCTCTTGAATCTGATTATCAAAACACAACCTAAAATATTCTATATATTATGGGTGACTATCTTATCTCTGAATTGATCACAACAAAATTCACTATTCTATTCCACTTTTATACTATTGTTTTAATATAAGTTTGTATTGAAATTTCCCAAATTAATAACTAATTTCAGTTCTCATTTGATTTAATTAATTGATTTTAAATACTTATAAAAAGAAAAATTTCACTTGTTTTTATGTTTTCATTTTTGGTGGTGGTGATTTATAGATTCCAAGATGAATTTAAATCAACACAAGCTAAACTTTAGGTAAGCCCAAGTATACATGTGCGATTGTATTTAAATTACAAAAAATACTTGTATCCAATTATGATAAAATTGACTGTGCGGATCCATAACTATTTGGGATAAAATAATTTAGAATCAACCTAATCCTAATCCATCCATTTTCATGTCCAAATAAAGTAATCTATTAAAAAAATAAAAACTTCTCTAAGTTAAGAGTTTAGCTAAACCTTTTGAAAATATCTACCATTATATAACATTAAATGCCACTAATGTTTATAAGGAGACATTTATGAATATTTTCATTAACTATCTAGTTTTTTTCAAGTAGATATAAGTAAATTTTCTAGGACTAAATCGATACATAAGTTTTATTGGGAAGAATTTTTGAAAAAATAAATATCTCTATTGGCCTATAAATAAATACCTTTGGTATATCATTTGAAGATTTATCCTAGGGGAATATGTCCATCATTTTTTAGAG
Organism: Viscum album; assembly: GCA_963277665.1. Taxonomy (NCBI): domain Eukaryota; kingdom Viridiplantae; phylum Streptophyta; class Magnoliopsida; order Santalales; family Viscaceae; genus Viscum; species Viscum album. The sequence goes on along the minus strand of OY728136.1, from coordinate 100,481,431 downwards.
ATTTAGGTCACTTTTCATTACTTTTTAGGTTATGGATATCCCAATCCTTAAAGGGAGATCATAAATGAAGAAGAAAATTCACTCAATCCTCTTCTTCCTCTTAACAACGAGACAAATAGTGAGTGATCATTGAGAGAGAGATCGAAACTTGTCAAGGGAGTTATGGGACATAAATTATCTAAGGTTTCGGTTTAATTTGGTTTTAAAAACATTTAATTCATGTTTATATAACTTTTCCTCATATTTTGATTTTATTTTGATTTTAAATAATGAAATTATCCTTAATTTATAACTGATTGGTGTATGATTTCAGGTTCTTGACATGTGTTCTTCTAGTTTGACAACACTATAATAATTTTCTTTCCAAAAATTTGGAGGTATCAAAGTTTCTTGGCATATTTTCTATTATGAAAAGTGGTTGGAACCTGAATACAAGTTTGTAATGTCATGGTTTATTTCTATGTGCATCGGTTTAAAGGCCTATAATATGATCAATATATTGGTTAACCTTTCACCAAATAATTTTATCAAACCTAGTTTTTTTAAGAACAATCAAATTGGCATGTAGTGTAGTGAGATTTTAATTATCATATTCTCCTACTTATCTCAAAACCCACTTAATTTCATTGATTCTATATTCTGTTTTTTTTTATTTATTTTAATTCAACCCATTTTAAAAATCCCCCTCTTTTAGTTACTTTTAAAAAAATATCTAAAATATAAACTTACAAATAGCCATCTCTCAGAAATAGATGTACAAGGTTTTGTTCCAATGTGTGATGAAAATAAGATTTATAGGGTTGGGGTGAATAGACCTTTAAATTTTTTAAAAAAAAAATTTATCAGAGTGCCACTTAAAATAGAATTCTAGTTTAAGTTATGGTGTAGTGTTCAATAGTAAATGCATCAGAACTATAATAAATAATAACACACAATTTTATTGTAGTTTGGATCAAATATTAAATAGATACTCTTCATTGAATCTTTAGCTTAGTGATATCAGTGTAAAACATTAAAAACCCTCACTATTGAAAGTACAATATATCCTTATATAAGACCATAATTGTTGTGGAACAAAACACACCACACACCTTCCTTTTTCTCACCTAAAGAAAAAACCCAAAACTATTTCCTTTTTCCATATAAAAGGCACAATAAATGTGATTATTCTTTTTTATTATGTTATCATAACCAAAAAACTACCATTTAGTTAGAGGTAAAATTATGTTTGAGTTGTGTAATAACTTAGTAAAAATTTTATAACACAATACTATACAACACACTAAAAATTTATAAAATAAATAAACCAAATAAATATGTAGAAAATAATGTAGGAGTAGAATAGTTCTCATCATCCCTTAAGAATTTATCTATAAAAATTTTCCTCTAGCATTCTTGTAGTGTCTCAGAAAAACACTCAATTTTGAAGCATCTCAAAACATAACAGTAGTTGATCAATCAATGAGTATCATCAATTTTTCTTTCTATTTACTTCAGGCTTTAGTTATAAAAAATCTCTAATGACTAAAAAGTTTTCAAATGATCTCCATGATCCTTATGATCTTGTGGGTGTTTCTTAAAACTATTCATATAGAGAAACTATTAGAAATAATATAAACATGTAAATATCATTGTTTCCTTATATTTAATATTTACACACATATTGATAAAATATTCTCACCAATTCCTATATCAAACACTTAGAAACCAGTTATCATAACATCCTTATGAATATATGTATTTTATAAATTAATAAGATAGTTAGAATAACCCGTATAAAAACAAAGTTAGTGGAAATATGAAAGATATTAGAAAATAGAGTATTGAAATAAATATTTAAAAATAAAGTAATTTTAGTAAGAGAAAATATAAAGATGTTTAAAATAAATAAATTGTCATAAACATAATTTTATAGATCAAAATAAAAATGAATTGAACTTGAATAAACATAAAAAGGCTTTACGCATAATCATGAAACTTAGAAATACATAATTATGAAAATTTAATATTCTTAAATATGAAATTTTATTTTGTGTTGCTACAGGCATGAGCCAACTAAAAATTTCAAGTTGTAGTTATCATAAAACCCATATACTCTAAATCTAATGTGTATAATGAATGTCGGATGACACAACTTTAGGTGAAATTTTTTTTCATGTTTAATTAAAAAATTCATGAATTTTAATCATAGAGATTGATATATTTAATTAAAGATAGATTGTATGTTAAAAATTATAAAAAAATAGAAGATGAATTGGGATTAAGAATGCACCAACATTTAGGGCATATCATGAATAATGATTCATCTAAAAACTGAGAAACAAAAATCATAAAATAGATTATGTATGTTTAAAAAATCAAATCATGACATCTTAAAAGACCGTAAAATTTGCTTCATAAGACTTTAAAAATATTCATTTTAGAATTTAAATCTCTCTATTATGCCAATAAATATCTGTATAAGTCATTAGAAAATAGATTATCTATAACTTACAAATATCATGTAAGTCTTTTCAAAATTCAGCATAATAGTTTTAGAAAGTTCCATAATACTTTAATTTAATTTATAAAAATCTTTAAATATATTACATAAAACTTTACAGATAACGGAAAAATAGAACTATAGGACTTAAAATATTTTTATAATCCTCTGAAAGACCGATTTAACATAGAATTTACACAATAACATTTCTATAATATTAATTAATAATAATATAAAATAAAAAATGACAAGGAAAAAATAAAAAAAGAGGATATTTTTAATTATAAAAATTCAATCAAAGAGATACAAGGAGTCGCTCTAAAAATCTCCCCCATTTTGAAAATTAAAAAACAGAACATCAATTAGAAAAATATTCCCCCATTTTTTAAATATCAAAAATTTAAAGTAGATAAAAAAATCCCTTTTTGTAGTTAATAAAAAATAAAACAATATAGAAAATCATATATAATAAATAAACAGATATAATATCATTCCAAAAAATTATCAATCAAAATTTTAAAGCATGCTTTGGAAAAAAAAAATTAAAATAGATAATTCCCCCTATAATCATGCCTTTTAAAAATAAATATATTGGCTATTAAAACTCCCATGATTTAAACATTAGAAAATTGATCATGAAAACTACATGCTTAAACTAATATAAATTTTAAATTACAACAACATGGTCAATCAAATAAAAGAGGTGAAATAGATTTTAGCATAACTTAAATACATTTAATGTTGGGTTTATAAGGGAAAAGGTATACGGCCTATATGGGGTGAATAGACCAAATTTTTAAAATAAATTGAAGAGATGGATTAATTATCAAAATTAATTATTATATTTATTTAAAATAATTAATTATAAGGGGAAATTAAAAAAAACACAAGGATATTTTTTTATATTAGTTCATTCCAAAGTGGGCCTAGTTTTCTTTTATACCTCTCTACTCAGTAAGAAATATGTTGTGAACTAATCTTCTTTTTTAGAGGGAATAATAGCTTAATTACAAAATAATTTTTTCAAGTGGAATAATAGATAATACACATGACTTTTTATAGGGAATCACAACACAATTAAAACATTGACTTCAGACTATGAGAGTCACAAACCGAATGTTCTAGAATTTAGAGTCTTGGATTCACAACCCAAATATAGAGAATGATTTTTTATGAAAAATAATAATGAGAAAGTTATATCATGTAAGATATGGGAAGAAGAGTTACAGGCTCAAGAAACCAGAATAAAATAGATAAATGAAGAATAAAACATAAGTGTTGGTTATTGGGCGTTTGATTTGCTTGATTGTCCCATCATGGTAGTAGAAGAAGTTTTAGAAGTTTTTATTCATCCCTTGAGAGATCATCCATCAGTAGTGAGAAATTTTCAGCATAGGCAGAATATACATAACTTCACATTATCAACACCACCACTCTCTTCACATTATATCACTAAAAAAATATAAAAGATATCATATAAGAAGTATTGCATGATTGGTTTGAAACTTCCCCCATGAAGAATCTAGGAGCAAACACCTTTTTAAAAAAATAAACTAAACACAACTGGAAGAGGTTAGAGAATTTAAAATTTAAAAATAATAAAACTAGATTATCAGAAAGAGAGAAAAGGGATAAATTTTCTTTCAATAAATATCACTCAACTCATGAACAAAATATAAAAAAATGATTTATGATTCAAAAGAATTATAAATCATCACATGAATAGCTTAAAATAGTACCATAATAATAATTCAACTCAATATCTCATGAAATCAGGTTTTAATTAGAAATATGAAATTCAAAAACATTCTATTTAAAACAACCAGAAAACATGTGGAGAAATTAAAAACTTAATAACACCATATTAAAAATATTAAAAAAAGTTTGAATGATTTTAATATCAAATAATATTAATTTAGAAACAATAGAATCGAAGAAAAAAATATAATATAAGAAAAATGATTTTTTGAGTTTCAAGTACCAAGTTTCATGCATAAAAATAATACACCCTTTCATCTTCATAACAACACATTTAAAATGATGAAAAACGCTTCACATATATTTAACATAACTAATATAAATTTATAAATTCATTCGAAAAATTTAAACATTTTAAATGAATAGAAAGTAAATTGAAATATAAAACAACATGTAAAATAGAGGATAATTTCTATATTCAAGACCAACCTATAGAATATCACTGAAATACATAAACAAATTCACGTAGGTGGTTTCACATAGGTGTTTTCCACAACACAGATAAAACTCACCATGTAATAAATTCATATAGTTTAATTAACATAGGATACTCAGATAAGGGAATCGATGTAGTTTAATTTATGTAAGAGAATCACATAAGAGATTCACAAATATAATATTCTGAAATCTATAAATAGATTGACTTATGAAATTTCATACCTAAAATTGACCTTGTAAAAGACAGAATCAACTTTTAGTCCAGTTGACTTATATTAATAAAAGTTCAATATCTTTATAAAGAATAAATATTTATCTTAATTAGACCTTTATTTCTCAATTTATGATTAAAAAAATGAAAAATGGTTCTGAAAAAACTATATAAATTTGATAGAAAAAACTTACAGTGACTTCTAACCTAATTTAAAAAATGATAGAGATCAATTAAGAATTTTATTTCATCTAATATAATGTAGAAAATTTTATTATCTATCTAAGCAATAAATAACTCTATTTTGATCTCTTTAGACTGATATATGGTTGAAATACAAAAAAGAAACAAATTCTGGAAAAATAGCTCTGTGGTGAATAATATATAGGCAATGTGGGAATATTTGACTACATGAATTAGCTATGTAGGACAATTGGATACAGGAATTGGAAACATAGGAGTAGTAACTAACTTGTTAGAATTATATTTTAAGGTCTGAAATGACTTATTTTGCCTAATAAAACAATATAAAACTTATAAAACAAGTTATGACCATTAAAAACATGAAATCTAGAGATATTTTAATCAAATAAATATTATTACATACTCAAAGTTAAATTAACTTTAATAAATACCCAATTCAAAGTTTTAAAACACCTAAAGTACATAAAACAAATAAAAAATTGTAGTTATCAAAATATAAAGTGGTTCAAGGAGCTAATCAACATTTTCTCCATTTTTTATAATTACAAAACTAAGTATGATTTCAAAAAATTCACTCCCTGTTGAAATTATCAAAAAGATAATTTTTTAATAGAAAAAATAATTTATTTAAATAGTTTATTAAACATTATTAAACATTAATATTTTAAAACATAAATAAAGGAGGATCTATAAATCCTTTAATTTTTTTCAAAACATATGTCAATAATCCATAATATATCAAGAGTAATTTTAAAAGTTTTTTGTAAAAAAATAATGATAAACCCTTCATAAAATAATTTTTTATGAAAACTAAAAGTTTAGATAGTAATTTAACATAATATATTATGTATTAAAATAAATAAAATAGAAACATAATAAAAAAAATATGTACAAAAATTAAGCAATGGTAATTTAAAAAACAAATTCCAAATTTCATAGATTAATGTAAATTTGAAAATTTCATAATATAAGCATACTCAAAGTCCTCCTATATTCATTCCAGATAAATATAAATTTAAATCCCCATATTAACAACTTCAAATTTGATTTTTTTTTTAACCTAAAAAAACTAGTGGTTTCATAAAAATATAAGTAAACTGATTTTCAACTGGAAAATATTCCAAAATAACACCTCCTTTATAAACATAATCTATAATAAAATGAAATTGTATGTTAATATTCTTAGTTCAATAATATTATAAATGATTTTTTGAAATAGAAAATAAATAATAATTAAAACAATAAATAAGTATCTTTTAAAAGTAAAACCATAGTAAAAAATAGTTTGTTTAATCCATAATGATTGAGAAAAACATGATGCAGCAAATATATATTCACTCTCAATGTTAGAGAAAGTAGTATTTTTTTTCTTCAACTCCAAGAAACTAAATACATACCAAGAAAATTACACATACCTGATGTGCTTTCTCTATCAAGTTTTTATCCTCTAAAATCAAAGTCAGAGTAATTAATTAAATCAAAAAAACTATAGAATAAAAAAATACATTGTAAATAGTTCCTTTAAGATATATAATAATACATTTAATAGAATTTAAGTGAGATTTCTAGTAATCATATTGAAATATGAAATATAAATAAACACTAAACATTATATCAAATCTTGAAGTAGTAAAATATAAAAAACTTTTTACCATGCTTATATATAATTTAGAATCAATAGATTTTCTAGAAACAACAGAATCTAATTTATAACTAATACTCATAGGGGTTTCAAAAATTTTACAAGAATCAAGACAAGAACACTTAACTAAATAATTATCAAATTTATATTTATTCAAGAAAATACCATCATTTATTTAATTAATTTGAAGACCTAAAATGAATTTGGGTTCAACTATGAGAATCATATCAAATTAAATAGCCATCACATTGAAAAATTATTTATAGATAAAATCATTTAAGTATCCAAAGAAAATATTGTCAACATAATTTTGAATAATCAAAATTTCATTTGATTTTTTTATAAAAAAAGTAAGATCTAATTTAACTTTATTAAAATCATTTTTCAGAAAAAACAAAATAATTATAACATACTATCCATGATTCTATTCTATGAGAGAATATAAAGACTTTAAAATTTTAAAAATATGATTATGAAATTATTCAATTTCAAAACCAAGGGGTTGAGAAACATAAACTTCTTAAAAAATAAAAAAAAATTAAAAATTAATATTTAACACCCATTTTAAATAACATAAAACCATGAAAAATAGAAAAGTATAATAAAAATATAATAGAATAAATACAATAAAAAAGTGTAAAAGATTCAACAAAATCTATATCTTCTTCTTGAAAATAATATTGAGGAATAATTCTAGCATTATCTTTAACAATTTTACTAGATTCATCAATTTTATTTCTAAAAATATATTTAGTTCCAATAACTTACTTTTCTATAGAGGATTCAACTAAAGATCAATCATTTTTTATAGAAATTTTTTATGGTCATAATTTATAGAAACGTTAACATTAGAATCATTTTAAGAATAATTAATATTATTTGAAAAAAATTAGAAATAAAAGTAAAATTAGCATAAAATTTTTAAATATAACTTATTTTCTTAATACCATAAAAATTATACAACCAAAAACTCTAAAATAACCAAATTTACCAATACCTTTTCCTTTTACTTTCGAATTATATATAAATGTAATAGTTTTTCTACAAAAGTTATTGTAAGTAATAAAATTTGTTGGGTCTCTGGTCTTATTTCTAGAGAATCCATTGTTTACGTACAGTATGTCATTCTTGAGACATCCAAGACATTTTTCCTACAAAAATCAATTACATGACATATTATCACCCAAGATAATTTAGGTCCAATAATGTTGGTAAAATAATTTTTAGGAAAACAAAGAAAATTTAAACAAGTATTGTATGGTAATCTAGATAATAAAGATAAATAAATATGATTCACTATAAACCACACAGACTATTTGAATCTAAGAGAAAAATCACTTTCATAGTGACCTTTAAATCCACATTGAAAAGATGTAACAGTATAAATATATCTATTTTCACTTTTCACAAAATAATTTTGATAAATTTAAGGTAATATACTATTATATCCAATACCTTTTTTTAATTTAATGACATGATTTTATTATATTTTTTATGACCTAGAATAAAAGCAAACAAACTTTTCTTTGGAATTTCAACCTCAATTTTCAAATTTTAATTCATATACCTAGAAATTTTCAAATCCGAATAAACTTTAGAATCTAAAGAAGTGGTATTTATTAATTTTATATTCTATTGTACAAGAACATTATTTTCATAAAAAAAATTTATCATTTTTTCTTAAATCTTGTTATATGAATCGATTACTTTGAAAACATCTTTTATAAATATTCTAATTTCTTTATTTAACTTTGAAGCATTCAGATTATTAGAATCATAATCATAATTAGAATATCCAAAATTAAACCCAGAATCACTAACCTCATTTAGAGAATTCATGAAGAATAAGTTAATAGATTCTTTCTCATTTTTAGATTGTTGCCTAGAATCAAATTATTTTGTAAAACTCTAAATAGTTTTCAATGCCTTTTGTCCTTATTTTTTTATTTATCTTTAATATTTAATTTTGGAAAATTATACTTGATATTACCTTTCTTCCTACACTCAAAAAAAGTAAAATCTGAATTATTATAATTAGTACTTCATGTATTATCTCAATTATGTTTTTCCTTTGGAGGGTTTCTTCTAAATAAATTATTGAATCCTTTTTTCATTCATTTTTATAATACAGTAATAATATAAGCCATATATTCTTGTTCATTATCATCTATTTCAGAATAAAAAGATTTAGTAGAAACAAAATTCATAGATTTAAAATCTACACCATTTATTTTTGTTTTCTCTTTTTCAGAAACATTCTTCAATTCGACTTAATACTGAAGTATTGATTCAATCAATTCATCAAAAGTGTACTCTTTTAAGTTCTTTATTTAGTCAATGGAGACCTTATTTGTATACTATTTCTTCAGTGGTGCTCATAAGACTAGTTTAGAAAGTACTGAATTTTCTAATATTTCACTAAGTGAATTCATTCTATTCAAAATGATTTTAAATTAGTGAAACATTTAGTTTACAGTTTCATTTTTACACATCTTAAAGTCTTGGTACTTAGCTCGAAGCATTCCAAATTTTGTTCATTTCAATTTTTATAATCTAAGGTGAATAAATTGATGATTCTTAAAAATCTCATGATTTATCTTACAATAATACATCTGACTAAAGATACATCTATTAATAACATAATATAAAATATTCACAACATTGTAATTTAAAACATATCTAGTAGTTCCATTTTCTATAAGAGTATCTGGGTCAACTTAAGGTGTTTTTTATGGTTTTTCAGGATTATACAGTGTTATATACTTAAGTACTTGAGGTATGCCTCAATTCAAGATTTCCAATATCTATAATTATTTTAATTAAAATGGTGTGGCTTCTGATCAATCCAAGCATATTTACACTTATTCTTTCTATCTTAATGATATTTCCCATAGACAATGGGTCTCGGAATGGGTTTTCAAAATAAAATAAAAAATAATAGATTTATAATTTATCTAAGCTCTGATACCAATTGTCAAGTCCATAAGGGTAGAGGCATGTGGTCTATAGGTGGGGTGAATATACCTTATTAAAAATATTAAATAGATGGATTGATTTTCTAAATTAATTAATGAATTTAATTAAAATAATTAATTTTTAGGAGAAATAAAAGAATGAAAAAAAAACATAAGGATGTTTTTTATAGTAGTTAATCTAAAGTAGACCTGGACTAACCTTATACCCCTATGCTTGTTGAGATTTATTTTGTGCACTAATATGATTTTTGAGTAGGAATTATAACCTGATTATAAAAAACTTTTTTATAGTAGAAGAATAATCAAAACACCCAACTTTTTTATGGGAAATCACAACCCAATTACAACACTAACTTTAGACTATACGATTTACAGCCCAAATGATCTTGAATTAAGAATCCATGAGTCACAACCTAGACATAGAGAATTCTTTTTCATGGAAAAACATAAATCAAAAGTGAAACCATGTGAGATATGGGAAGAAGTGTTACATAATCAAGCAACCATAATGAAATATATAGAAGAATAGAAATACATAGGTATTGGTTCTTGAGGGTTTGATCTGCTTTATTTCCTTATAAAGGTAGTAGAATAAGTTATAGAATTTTTTTTCATCCCATGATAGATCATGAAGTAGTATTGAGAAATGTTCTGCATGGGAAGAATGTAAAACACTCCATAGTATCAACACTACTACTCTGTTCACACTGTATCATTTGAAAATTATGAAATGTAACATCCTAAGTAAATAAAGAATAATACATTTGAATTTTTATTAATATTTGTTAATTAAATATTAATTTTACTTTAAAGGGGATGTTATGTTCGATAGCATACCCAATACGCAATAGCGGGTTTCTTTGAAATCTTACATTACACGCTAAAAATATAATATTATTATTTTAAATCATAGTTAATGCCTAGCCATTGTATCGGAGGGAATGAATAGAACTAACTACAATATGATCATACATGTTTGTTAAATGTTTTTACATTTATCCAAAAAAAGTTAGATGCTTAAAATGTGAATGAATCTAAGCATAAATACTCTAATATTCTTTAAAAGGTTGATTTATCGCCTTTTGATGGAGAACCCTCTTTAAATAAAGTTTTGGTATTTTTTATATGTATATTTGACAAAATAAAATTCTTATTTAGATTCGGGACATCAAAATTTTCTTTTGGTAAATTTTTCGTATTTTTCTGATAAAGTTCATTTTTTAAAGAATAGTAAAAAATACTGTATTTTAATTCAAAAGTGCCTTTTAATCTAATTTATTTATATGGTTAGATTATATTTTTAATTGGTTATAAGGTGCAATTAGAATATATTTTTACCACTTAATCCAATGTTAGACATTGAAATTAATTTCACTTTTGAAATTTGATACTAACAAGTGTTAATCTTTTGATAGTTTGTATTTCTTAAAAATTCACTTTTTATTTTGACAGCGGGAATTAATTTTAAATTAATTTATACCACTTTTATGTTTTGAATTTAGAAAAATGGATTCCATATTTGGAATCAGTAGGTATAAATTTTGTAAATAGGTAACTTTTATTTTTAGACATTTTAAATATTTACTTCAGTAAATATTTTATTGACCATTATTAAAGGGTAAATATAGTAAATAAGGGTAAAATATTATATTATAATAATATTAAATTACCCTAAAATGTGTCCTAATCTTATTGGATAATAAATATTCGACCATTTTCATCCTTGGGTCGAATTTGGGACCCCATGGAGCCACATGGGAGTAATAATGACACTTTATATTAATTAATTTGAAGTAAAGAATAAAATGACATAAACAAATATCTTTTGGTAAATTAATTTTTACATGGGTTATATAAGTTATATTTTCGACTATAAATATTCATTGGAAATCTAAAAATATTTCCTACATCATGGTGTTTTTTTATATTTTTTTACATAAATAAATTAAATTATTTATGACACAATAATGATATAGTGTTTACCTCATTAATAAATGATTTAAATAAATAAGATTATAAATATTAAAACAATAGCAAAAACATGTCCAGTTATTATTGGATGATTTTATATCGACCATGAGTCATCTTAAATTCAACTTTAATGATTTTTTGACCTTTTGAAACCGAATATGAGTTTATAATAAAATAATACTTTCAAACTTTCCTAAAGAGCCCCTCCTCTCCCTTATAAAAATCCCTCTCTTATAACTCATTCCTCACACTTATCAAGCCTTTGGATAGACCAAAATCTACTCCAATAAGCTCCCAAGATCCCTATATTAATTCTAGAAGCCTTACCTTAGTCATAAAGCACTTCAAGAAACCCTTTTTGTTCAAACCAAAGGGAGTTACCTGATTTAAAGGTAACGTCTTCTCTTAAGTTCTTTTGTTTAATTTTACTTCTACAACCCCCTAAACTATTTTTATTCCTTTATTTTATAACAACACTAGTATCTTCAATATACTATGATGTTTGTATGATAATTATTCAAACTACATGTACACACACCTCTATCTACTGGGTGAAGAACATATTGTTTCTGTGAATGGAAAATTAACGCCTCAAGAAGCGATGATTGTTCAATTATCTCCTACCGCCTCTTATGGTGGCCCTTAATATGGAACTGTATTTATATATGATATATATTATGTTTATGTTTTCTTTATTCTTCTATATTTTTCATTTATATCATACCTTTATGGTTTCCAATGTGGGTAAACGCGATAATTTCATTTGAGAAGTGTAGACTACTGCCCCCTCAATGTGATATGACTCGTTAATGCCATATGTGGGATGTATAAGGGGTAGATTTAATGATATTATATATGATATTATACTGGAATTATAATATACCTAGGTATCATTATGTTTTAATTCCATTAAAGTATGAAATAGAAATGAAAGTAGCGTTCGTGCGTACGTACGGATTACCGTCTCCATGAACGGTGTATTTCATTTCTTAGCTCCAAATGTTATGTGCTGTTATAAATAAAAATATATACTGGATATATATTATTTATATGATATCTAAATCATGAATGTCATTCTGGAGATAATTTATTGTTGACGACATGGACAACTTGTAATTATAAGGTGTTCATTTTTACTCAAGCACCAAATATCAACAAAACAACTGTTAATAACTTAAATGATTGCATAATGTTTATAAAATGGTAATAAGTGATATAAAAAGAACAATAAACTTGAAAAATGTTCTTAAGAAAGTAAAATTGACTTTAGTTTATTATTTAGGAGATTAAAGAAAGATCGAGTCAAGTCGGACACGAGGTAAGGGACTTCATCTCAGTCTCCTTTCATTGAGGCATATTTTGTTTTATTCTTAAATTTCTTTTATATGATATATAAATACCTTTTACTTTTCATTTCATCCAAAGGTAATATTTTCCTATGAGGCATTTTACTAAACAAAAAAATTGTTTCTTTTTAACGTAAGCGGTGACAACGACCTTTTCTGCCGCCACGAGTATTATTTGATCTTTGGATTCCTTAACAAGCCGTAATGTTTTTAAAAGGAAAATAAATACTGTATACTCTTTTTAAGTTTTTTGGTATTGAAAATGGTTTTGATAATGTATTTTTTATGTCAATATATTTAAATGATATATTGTGATTAAAATGTGGAAATTTTATCTTTCCTTTATTTTTTTTTTATGTGTTATGAATATGTTATGGTTCTTGGGAATTGTTTATGAATACGGGTGGTTCCGTGATAAACCTAGGGTGGGTGAGCCCGAGATAGCTCTCCAATGAATTGGGTAACATGACATAGGTAAACGTTAATTTTTTTCCTAAGATATTTAGGGAATATAATGTGATGGGTATTCCATATGTAACTCCCTACATATCTATGATAGCTACAATGTAAGTATGATATGGATGCCACAAGTTTCCATTATGATTTATGTTTTCTATGTGTTGTTCATAAATCTTATGATCTCATGTGGTATGTTAAAGATCTTATATTATGTATATAATAATGAACTAATGTTTTCATTCTTTTTTTTATAACCCTTACTGAGCCTTTTATGTTCATCCCAAGTTTTGAAATGTTTTTCACAGGACTTAAAGATAAATAGGGTCTAGGATGGGATCATGGAAAAGTCATGTTGTCTAAAACATGGAACTAGTCATGACACTTTTTTTGAAGAGTTGTTATTTTGTGAAAAAAATGGAAACTGAGTAGAAGTGTCTACCTTTTAATCTTTTGAGATGTAATAGTTATGCCCTAGTTATTTAAAACTTTAAACCTGAAAATATCCTCAATGTGAATTATTCATTTAATTTAAGATTATGTAATGTTTCAAGGCCAGGTCCTCATAGTTAGTCTCAGAGGTCTATTTAGAAAACTTTAGGAGTTAGGGTGTTGTTAAATTAATATCCATAAATTAATTTATGTTAATATTGAAATGATATAGCATTTACAGATTACCATGTAGCTTTGCCTAAGATATTTCTGTGTAAAAAATGGGTTTCCTCAGAGGAAACAGGGCAGGTATGTTGGTACGACATTAGGAGGAAGACAACCTTCCAAATCAGCAACCTGAGATGGTCGGAATCGGAATTGAACAGTTTGTTGTAGTGATGGCATAGTTGACTCAGGATATAAATGGTGGTGGTATCCATGAACATGATCAGCCAGATCAACCCCAGAGGAACATGTCAGTAGTGGATCATTTCATGAGGCAACATCCCCCATCATTCAAAGGATCATATGACCATGTGCTAGCAGAAGGGTGGATTAAAGCACTAGAGAAAATGTTTGATGTCATGAGGTGTTCAGAACACCAAAAGGTTAGTCTTGTTGTTTACCGTTTTGAAGGTGAAACTGATTAGTGGTGGTCAATGGTGAAAAATATCAGGTGTAGTGAGGAGATTGATGCTCTTTATTGGGATGAATTCAAAGGTATGTTCCTTGAGAAATATTTTCCTAAGGTGGTTCGACTTAGGATGGAAAAACAATTATTAGAATTTAGGCAGGAGGATGATTCAGTGGCTACTTATGAAGAAAAATTCAATCGACACAGAAGGTATGCTCCAAATTTCATATGAGATCTTGATTGTAAAATCAACCATTTTTACTCAGGATTAAAGCCGAAGTATCGAAGGGATTTAGCGTCTCCTGAGATCAACAGTTATGAAAAACTTGTTCGTTGTACGGAGAAGGTGGAAATGGAGTTTGCCGATGATCAGGTGTTCTTTGAAAAACAACAGAATAAGAGGTCGAGGTAGCAGATGAAAGCAAATATCTCTTCAAAAAGTTCTAATGGTAAGAAACTTAAGTTTAGAGTTTGTGAAAATCTTGGTAAAAATCATGCTAGGGAATGTCTTTTGAATTCTAGTAAGTGATACCGATGTAGTAAAATGGGACATAAGGCTCATAATTGCACTGAAAAAGATCAAGGTAATGGTAATACAAAATCTGATTTACAGTTAGTAAAATGTTTCAAGTGAAATGAAATGGGTCATTATGAAAATGAGTGTCCAACGAAGAACTCAACTGAGGGAAAGCAGCCAGACTACATGCAGAAAGGGGTGGTAAAATCCTTTGCAACTACTTCAGCAGATGTTGGGCCATCGAATAAAGTTGTATCAGGTATACTATTTGTTTGTTCAGATTATTCCCATGTATTGTTCGATTCAGGGTCTACACATTTTTTCATTTCTTATAATTTTTCTAGTAATTTCGGAATTCATCTCATGATATGAATACGGAACTTATGGTAAAAACACCTAGAGGAAATGTTGGGACAAAAAGAAATTATAAGAACCTTCATGTCCTTGTGTGCATGAAGAATCTACCTAAAAATATTATTTTTTTGCCTCTAGTAGATTTTGATGTTATTTTGGGTATGGATTGGATTTTTTTATCATGCTAAGATTGACTGTAGAGATAAAGAGGTTTCTTTTCAGAAATATTTTCAGTTTGTGTACAAGAATGAACCTTTTCTTTTGACAACATAACAGGAAGTTGAGAAACTAGTAAAAGATGGAAATGAATGTTACCTTGCACATATTGTTGAAAATAAAGGAAGTGTTGAGATTAATGATGTGACAGCGGTAAATGAGTACCCTGATGTTTTTCCTGATGAGTTTCCTGGTATTATACCATATCAGGAAGTTGAATTTACTGTTGACTTAGTTCCTAATGCTAAACTAATTTCAAAACCCCCTTATCGAATGGCTCAAATTGAACTTTTAGAGTTAAAGAAGCAATTGCTTGAGTTATTAGAAAAATGTTTCATTCGACCTAGAACATCACCATGGAGTGTGCCTATATTATTTGTTAAAAAAATATGGTTCAATGAGACTTTTCATTGATTGTAGAGCATTGAATAACATCACTGTTAAGAACAAGTATCCTTTACCTCATATTAATGATTTGTTTTATCAGCTCCAGGGAGCTCAGTATTTTTCTAAGATTGATCTGAGATCGGGGTACCATCAACTGAAAGTAAAGGAAGTAGACATTCCAAAGACCGCGTTTCATACTAGATATGGTCATTATGAATTTGTAGTTATGTATTTTGGGTTAACCAATGCACCTTTTGTATTCATGGATCTTATGAATAGAATTTTATGTGAGTTCTTGGATAAGTTTTTAGTTGTGTTCATTGATGATATTTTGGTTTTTTCTAAAATTAAATAGGAGCATTAAATTCATTTAAGGGTTTTCTTGCAAACCTTAAAAGAAAAGAAAATGTATGGGAAATTCAGAAAGTGTGAGTTTTGGTTACAAAGAAATTTCATTCATGGGTCACATTATTTCAAAAAATAGCATAATTGTTGATCCTTCTAAAACAAAAGTTGTTGAAGAATGTCCAAGACCCACAAATATAACTGAGATTCATAGTTTTCAAGGTTTGTAAGGTTATTACCAAAGGTTTGTTAAAAAAATTCAATTTTATCTAGTCCAATGACTAAGTTAAGTCGAAAAGGTGTTAAGTTCATCTAGAAAAAAGAATGTGATGATTGTTTTCAAGAATTGAAAAGAAGATTAGTGAATGCTCCAGTTTTGGCACTGCTGTCTAGAAATGGTGAGTTTTTTATCTACAGTGATGCTTCATTGAAAGGACTTGGTTGTTTCCTTATGCAGAATGATCAGGTAATTGCTTATGATTCACGTCAGTTGAAACCTCATGAGTTAAATTACCCTACACATGATTTGGAATTAGCTGTTGTGGTTTTTGCTTTAAAAATTTAGAGGCATCATTTTTATCGATTAAAATGTGAAATATATACTAACCACAAAATTTTAAAGTATATATTCACTAAAAAATAATTTAACATGAGACAAAGGAGATGGCTGGAATTAATTAAGGATTATGATTGCACAATCCATTACCATCTAGGAAAAGAAAATAAAGTGGTTGATGCTTTGAGTCAAAAAAGTAATGTTTCATTAAACATGAAATGTTTGGAATGATATCCTTTAGTTTTTGATTTGACGAACTTTAGCATAGATGTTGTTGGTGCAGGAAATTATTATGTTTTGTTTCAAGTGTCAGTGGAATCATCTCTGTCAGACAGAACTAATCGGGCGCAGAAAGAAGACAGTGAGTTACAGAAAAAGGTAGAGTTGGTTCAGAAGGGTAAGTTTCCTAAATTTAACATTGATAATTATTGTGTTTTGAGGTTTCAAAAATATTATGCATACATTGTGATTCAAAGTTGAAGAATGAGTTATTATGTGATGCTCATAGTTCCCTGTTTTTAGTTCACCCTGGTAGTACTAATATGTAAAGAGATCTTTGGGAGTGTTACTGGTGGGATGGAATGAAAAGAGATATTGCTGATTTTACTACGAAGTGTTTTACTTGTCAGCACATTAAAGAAGAGTGGCAGTTATCGAAAGGGTTGTTTTAATCTTTACAGGTTCCAGAGTGGAAATGGGAAAATATATCCATGGATTTCGTTGTGGGATTACCAAAGACATCTAGAGGTAACAATGCAATCTGGGTTATTGCTAATCGATTGACTAAATATACTCATTTCTTTCCTATTAGAGATACTTTGTATCTAGATCAACTTTCTCAGTTCTATGTTAAATAGATAGTCAGGTTTCATGGTGTTCCCCTCTCCATTATATATGATCGTGATCCCAGGTTTACTTCTAACTTTTGGAAAGGCCTTTAGAAGTCGTTGGGTACTGAATTAAATTTTAGTACATCTTTTCATCCTCAATCGGATGGGTAGTCAAAATGAACAATTCAGACCTTAGAAGATATGTTACGTGCTTGCTCGATGGATTATCAGGGAAGTAGGGACCAATATCTTTCTTTGGTTGAATTTTCATATAATAACAGTTTTCATTCCAGTATAAAGATGGATCTATTTGAGGAATTATATAGAAATCATTGTCGAACTCCAGATTTTTGAGATGAATTAGGTGAAAGAAATCTAATGGGACCAGAATTGGTAGAAGAGATGGTATAAAAATTTTAGTTGATTCAGAAGAACATGAGCACACCTCAGAGCAGGCAGAAAAGTTATGTGGATAACCAGAGGAAGGATCTATCTTTTGAGTTAGGTGATCATTTATTTCTCCAAGTTTCTCCATGGAAAAGTGTGATGCATTTTGGTAAGAAGGGAAATTTGGTTCTGAGGTTCATTAAACCTTATGAAATCCTAGAGAAATTTGGAGCAGTTGCGTACAGAGTGGCTTTACCCCCAAGTTTATCTCAGGTATATAATGTTTTTCATTTTTCAATGTTGAGAAAGTATATGCCAGATCCATCTCATGTTTTGATCCTAGAGTTAGTTCATTTGGAAGAAAATCTCTCCTATGAGGAACAACAATTCCAAATTCTTGACTATAAAGAGAAAGTGTTGTGGAATAAGGTAATTTTTCAGGTAAAGGTTTTGTGTAAAAACCAAATGGTTAAAGAGGCAACGTGGGAATCTGAAAATGCTATGAGGGATAAATACCCCCACTTATTTGATAAGTGAATAAAAATTTCAAGGATGCAATTCCCAAAAGGGAAAAGGATGTAACATCATAAGTAAATAAAGAATAATACATTTGAATGTTTATTAATATTTGTGAATTAAATAATAATTTTACTTTAAAGGGGATGCTATGTTTGATAGCGTACCAAATAAGAAACAGCGTGTTTCTTTGAAATCTTATGTTTCACACTAATAATATAATATTATTATTTTAAATAGTAGTTAACACCTATCCATTGTATAGGTGGTAATGAATAGAACTAACTACAATATGATTATACAAGTGTCAATCTTTTGATAGTTAATATTTCATAAAAACACGCTTTTTTTTGACAGTGGGAATTAATTTTAAATTAATTTCTGCCACTTCTGTGGTTTGAATTTAGAAAAATTGATTCCATATTTGGAATCAGAATATTTAAATTTTGTAAACAGGTAACTTTTATTTTTAGACATTTTAAATATTTACTTCAGTAAATATTTTATTTATCATGATTAAAGGGTAAATATAGTAAATAAAGGTAAAATATAATATTATTATAATATTTAATTTCCCAAACATGTGTCCTAATCTTATTGTTTGATACATATCCGACCATGGGCATCCTTGGGTCTAATTTGGGACCCCATGGAGCCACATGGGAGTAATAATGACACTTTATATTAATTAATTTGAAGTAAAGACAAAAATGACAAAAACAAATATCTTTTGGTAAATCAATTTTTACATGGGGTTATATAAGTTATATTTTCGACTATAAATATTAATTATTATGATAAAAATATTTCCTATATCATGGTATTTTTTTTATAATTTTTGGTCATCAAATAAATTAAATTATTTATAACACAATAATGATGCAGTATTTACCTCATTAATAAATTATTTAAATAAATAAGATTATAAATATTAAAAAAATATCCAAAACCCGTCCAATTATTATTGGATGATTTTATTTCAACCATGATTCATCTTAAATTCTACTTTAATGATTTTTTGACCTTTTGAACCCGAAGATGAGTTTATAACAAAATAATTGTTTCGAACTTTCCTAAAGAGCCCCTCCTCTCCCTTATAAAAATCCCTCACTTATAAATCATTACTCACACTTCTAAATACTTTTTCTCATGATAACTCCACTTCAATAAGCTCCAAATATCCCTCTATTCATCCTAGAAGCCTTACCTTAGGCAGAAATCACTTCAAGAAACCCTTTTGGTTCAAACCAAAGGGAGTTACCCTATTTAAAGGTAACGTCTTCTCTTAAGTTCTTTTGTTTTATTTTACTTCTCCAGCCCCCTAAACTCTTTTTATTACTTTATTTTATAACAAAACTAGTATCCTCAATATACTACGATATTTTTATGAGAATTATTCGAAATACGCCTACACACACCTCCATCTAGTGGGTGAAGAACATACTGTTTTTGTGAATTGGAAACTAACGCCTCACGAAGCGATGATTGTTCAATTATCTTCTACCACCTCTCATGGTGGACATTAATATGGAACTGTATTTATATATGATATATATTATGTTTATGTTTTCTTTATGCTTCTGTATTTTTTATTTATAGCATACTGTTATGGTTTCCATAGTGGGTAAATGCGATAATTTCATTTGAAGAAATGCGGAGTACCGCCCCCTCAAAGTGATATGACTCATTAATGCCATATGTAGGACATATAAAGGGTAGAGTTAATGATATTATATATTATATTAAACTGTAATTATAATATTCCTAGGTATAATTATGTTTTAATTCTATTAAAGTATGAAATATAAATGAAATTAGCGTTCATGCGTACGTATGGCTTACCATCTCCAAGAACGGTGCATTTCATTTTTTAGCTCCAAATGTTATGTAATGTTATAAATACATATTTATACTAGATATATATGATTTATATGATATCTAAATCATGAATATCATTCTCAAGATAATGGATTGTTGATGACATGGACAACTTATAATTATAAGGTGTTCATTTTTACTCAAGTACCAAATATCGACAAAACAACCGTTAATAACTTAAATGATTACATAATATTTATAACATGGTAATAGGTGATATAAAAGGAATAATAAAATTAAAAAAGGTTCTTAAGTAAGTATAAATTAACTTTATTTTATTATTCAAGATATTAAAGACTGATCGATTCAAGTCGGACACGAGGTAAGGGACTTCATCTCAATATCCTTTCATTGAGGCCTATTTTGTTTTATTCTCAACATTCTTTTATATGGTGTATAAATACCTTTGACTTTTTATTTCATTCAAAGGGAATATTTTCCTATGATTAATTTTACTAAATGACAAAAAAAATAATGTTTCTTTTTAACGTAAGCAGTGACAACGACCTTTTCCGCCGCCGTGAGTATTATTTGATCTTTGGATACCTTAATAAGTTATAATGTTTTTAAAAGTAAAATAAATACCCTATAAACTTTTTACGTATTTTGGTATTGAAAATGGTTTTGATAATGTATTTGTTATGTCAATATATTTAAATGATATATTTTGATTAAAATGTGGAAATGTTATCTTTCCTTTATTTTATTTTATGTGTTATGAATATGTTATGGTTCTTGGGCATTGTTTATGCATACGGGTGGTTCCGTAATAAACCTAGGGCAAGTAATCACGAGATAGCTCTCCAATTCATTGGGTAACATGATGGAGGTAAACATGAATGTTTCTCCTAAGTGATTTAGGAAATATACTGTGATGGGTATTCCAAATGTAACTCCCTATATAGCTGTGATAGCTACAATTTAAGTATGATATGGATGCCACAAGTAACCTTTATGATTTTAGTTTTCTATGTGTTATTCATAAATCTTATGATTTCATGAGTTATGTTAAAGAGATTATGTTATGTATGTAATAATGAACTAATTTTTTCATTCTTTTTTTTATAACCCTTTCTGAGCTTTTTATGCTCATCCCAAGTTTTGAAATGTCTTTCAGGGGACTTAAAGATGAATAGGGTCAAGGATGGGATCAAGAAAAGTCATGTTGTCTAAAACAAGGAACTAGACATGTCTCTTTTTTTAAAGAGTTTTTATTTTGTGAAAAAAATGGAAACTGAGAAGAAGTATCTACTTTGTAATCTTTTGAGATGTAATAGTTATGTCCAAATTCTCTAAAACTAAAAACTTGAAAAGATCCTCAATGTGAATTATTCATTTAATTCAAGATTATGTAATGTTTCAATGCCGAGTCCTTATATGAAATATCTCATGGCAGAATTATTATATGAGTATTCTAACACTTTTCCACATAAAATAAAAAGGATCAAAGTCATTTTTAAAAAACAAATAAACTCAACACATTCAAGAGAGGCTATAGAATTCAAAATTCAAAAATGATAAAATTGTATTAAGGAAATGAGATGGGAAATAGAGAAACTATCATTCTATAAATATCACTCAACTAATGAACAAAATTTAAAAAAAAATGAATACTGATTCCAAAAAAATTAAATCATCACATTAATAGCTTTAAAATAGTTCCATTATAATAGGTCAATGAAATATCACATAAAAATAGAAAGTTCGAATTCAAAATATTAAATTCAAAAACATTTCATTTAAAATAAGTAGTAAACATATATAGAAATTAAAAAAGTAATAAAAATGAATTAAAAATGTTGATTTTTTTAATGAATTTAATATCAATTAACATTAATTTATAAATAATAAAATCAAAGAAAATAACATAAAATAATAAAAATGATTTTTTGAGTTTCAAGTAATAAGTTTCATGCGTGAAAATAGAACACCATTTGATCTTCAAAAAATATGTTTAAAATAGTGATAATCACTTCTCATAGGTTATGAAAAATTAATTTTAATTTATAAATTCACTAGAAAAATTTTAATATTTTAAATGAATATACAGTACACTAAAATATGAAATGATATGTAAAAATAAGCATAATTTCAGGATTTTAGAGCCTATAGAATTTCTCTAAACTAAGTAAAAAAATTCATATAAGTGTTTTTAATTTAGCTATTTTTATATATGTAGATAAAACTCACTACATAACTAATTCAATAAGGATAATTAATGTTTCTCATTCACATAAGAGATTCGATTTATCCAAATTCACATAAGTGAATCATGTAAGTGATTCACATATCCGAATTTATGAAATCTGTAAAGAGTTTTTCTTATGAAATCTTGAACCTAAAACATAACTTGTAAAATGTAGAATAAACTTTCATAAAATTTGAATTATATTTTTAAATTTTAATTATCATTAAAAATAATCAAGAATCACCTTAATCATACCTATATAACTCAATTTATTATTAAAAAAATAGAAGCATAACAGTTCTAAAAAACTATATAAATCATACTAAAACATGTAGTGAATTATAACATAATTTCATACATGATAGAGATCAATTCATAATTTTATTTTATTTTTTTGATTAAATGTATAAAATTTTCTTATATTTCCAATAAAAAAATAATTCACTCAATTGTCTATTCTATAGCACAATATATAGTCAAAATACATAAAAACTGATTTTATAAAATATGTTATGTGGTGAATTGTACATTGGCTATGGGGGAGATTTTACTATGTGAATTGGCTACATGGTATAATTGTCTACAATAATTGGCTATGTGGTAATAGTAAAAATTATGTTAAAATGATATTTGATGGTCCCAAATGACTTATTTAGCCTCAAAAATCAATATAAAATTTTTATAATATGTCATGGTCATTCAAAACATTAAATATGAATATATTTTACGTAAATAAATATTATAATACACTCAAAGTTAAATACACCTTAATCAATACACAATTCAAATAATTAAGTCATT
Source organism: Viscum album (assembly GCA_963277665.1). Lineage (NCBI taxonomy): Eukaryota > Viridiplantae > Streptophyta > Magnoliopsida > Santalales > Viscaceae > Viscum > Viscum album. The sequence goes on along the minus strand of OY728136.1, from coordinate 100,457,907 downwards.
TAAAGGAAATAAAACAAATAAATATTTGTAATTATTAAAACTTAAAGTTGTTCAATGAGCCACTCAACATTTAAAATATTAAAATATTTATGCATGATGAAATATTATCAATATGAATTAAAACATACATATTTTAATAAATTCAAACTCAATTTTTACATTTCTTAACCCCAAATAGTATAACTACCCCTAAATTTATTCATTCAAAAAATATAAATACCAAATAAAATTAAAAGTAAAAAAATAATAATAAATCTCCCCTTTAATTAAATCATCCATTTAAGAATTTAGATAAATATGTTATTATACATTTCAAATACCGACAGTAAAAAACAGTATTAACCCCTCAACCAAAAAAACATCAAGATCCATGAAAACAAAACAAAATAAATGATATTAAAATAATTAAAAAAATAAATCAATGAATTAAAACGATCAAATTTTTTTCTCATTCCAATAAGAAAGGTTTTAAAAAATAGAATATATAATAACTGACCAAAATGAAAAATTTACATATTAAATTATATGCCAACATTCCATATAAATAAAATAAGTAAGGGTATGCATGTTTGCCTTATTAAATAGACTTACTTGGGAATAAATATAATCATAGGTCCAATAGGATTTGAGAAATATTCTTTAAATACCCATATTACCAAGGTTTAGTCATTTTAATATTGAAAAAGTATTTATATATGAAATATTTCTTATAAACCAAAGACTAAACATACTATAAATAATAATCTGATGAATAATGACGAAATAAACCACATTATAAATAAGTTACAAATGAAATTATTACTATTTTTTATTTTGCAAATTTATTATTTGTAAATATATGGTAATATCTCATCAAAACCAATATAGTTCCTATTTTCCTTATTTCTAGTCTTCTTTTGTAATATCATAAAGTCATCTCGAATTTGAGTCATTATAGTTAAATTAGATAAGGCTTCCTTTAAACTTCGTACTTTAGATTTAAAATTATCATTCTCCTTTTGAATAATTTCTAAATAATCACAAATTTTATCTTTTATACATGAAGCAAAAAAAATCAAACTATTATTCTATTTTTTCACTTAGAAATATCATCCATCATATATTTTAATTTATCCTTCATTTCTTCTTCATTCATATACTATTAAATTTTAATATTTTTCATTTTCAATAAACATATTATTATTTTATTTTGTAAAATTATTATGATCCTTACTCAACATCTTATACTTTTCATAAAGTTTTTCAATTTCATCATGATATTTATCAAGAATTTCATTTAACTCCTAAAATTTAGTTTTATCAAAATAAAAATCAATGGAATAAAAATCATAATCAATGTTAGATTTATCATTACTCATATTATCCATTAAACATTGAAAATAAGGAATTATTAAATCATAAAAGAATGAATTGGTTACCTCATAATAGGTTTTTATAAATCAAGGTTCATAGTATTCTTCTCACTTCCCAACTCATCACTTAAATCAGATCATTTTGTGTAGCTCCAAACTCTATAAATTGATCTCTTTTTTTGATATTTTTTATATTTCCTCAGATTATTTAGCTTTGAATAGTCTAAATTAATGTGTACCTTATTTATACACTCATAAAAAGTTAGTTCAGAAGAATCATTATATTTACTATTATTAACTTTTCTTTGGAAAATTTTCTGGTAATTATTATTCAATCTTCCTTTGAAATTTCTTCTCATATTCATGAGTCCTTGTATTCGTTTTTTAACTTTCCTAAAATCATCATGTTTTTTATATTTAGAAGAACCCACACTTTCACCTGAATAATCTAAACAAATATGCATTGAGGATTTAAAATAAATTCCTTTATTTTTGAAATTAACTTCACTTTCACTATTCTTCAACTCTGGTTCATATGGAAGTAGAGACCCAATGAGTTCATCCATGGTATTATTAGTAAAATCTTTAATTTCTTAAATTTACAAATTCTTGGAGTTCCACCTTTTTGGTAAGGCTCAAAGTATTCTTTCTAACAGGCATTCATATTTTATCATTCCTTTGAGAGAAACCATGATGTTTACAATTTTATTAAAAAAATTACATCTCACTTATTATTCCATGAATAACCATTCTAAATTCTTGAAACTAAACCCTATGAATACTAAGATTTTTTCTCTACAGTTTTTTAGTTCCTTTATGAGTGACTTTTAAAGTCCTCCAAATTTAAGTTGTAGTTCCTCAAGATAAAATATGGCTATAAAAAAATTATACTTTAAGAATAATATATAAAATTTGTTGATTTTTAATTTAAATTGTATTTCATAGAATCATTAAAAGTTAATGTACCATGTTCAACTTTAGTAAACTGTTATGGTTTGTCCATAATAGTACAATATTCAATACTAATGTTTTTCAAAAATACATTCATTCTTTCCTTCTAATATTCTTAATCAATTCCATTCAAATGGGGTGGTCTAAGAGAATGCCTAAACTCAATTTCCTAAATTTTTAGAATTGAAAATAGATATTACCTTAGTCTTGTTAGGGATTAGAATAACAGGTTATCCAAGGAAAAATAATAATAAATATGATCTATCAAAATAAAAACAAAACACAAATCAATGAGGGGTAGGTTCCAAAACCAATTTTTGACCCAATGTGAGATGGAAAATAGGTCTTGAGGCAGTGTTATGAATAAACCATTCAAAATTTAAAAAATAATTAATTAAATAATAGTACCACATAGAATATAATTCCAAGTTTAGTGAAAGTTAAGTGTTCAAAAGTAAATGTAGCAGAATTAAAATAAACAAGAAAACATAATTTTATAATTGTTCATATCAATAGATACTATATCTACTCTTTTCAGACTCTCTAACTCAATGGTAGTAGTGAAACACACTAAAAAATCACTTTTAAAATGATGTTATAACCTTATACAAGAATTCCTTCTTATGGATAAAAGAACAACCCAAATGATCCTTTTTCTAACCAAGAGGAAAAAACCAAAACCCTTTCCTTTTTTCCAGGGAAAATTCACAAATGGTGTGTTCCTTATTATTTTATTTGGTTATAATAACATATACCAAACTATTTGGATGATATATAAACCATGTATATATAGTGTTACAAATCGATAAGAATTTTACAATATAAAACTAAACAGCACATTGAAAAATAATAAAATGAATGAACTTGATAAAGTTTTATAAAAAGAATGTTGGAGTAGAGTACTGCTAATCAACACTTCGAATTGAAGTATAAAATTTTTATTTGGTAATTCCAATAGTGTCTCATCAAAACACTAGAAATTTTATGTTTCTCATAACTTAGTAGTAATTGGTTAGAAAGTGGGTATCATTTTTTTTGCTTCCAACATTAGTTATAAACAAATATTCAATGGTTAAAATACTCACAAATGATTTCAATGATCTTTATGATCATGTGGGAGTTTCCTAAAACTCGTCACTATCAATTATTATTCCTCACTCACTCTGAATAGTAAATTTACCAAAGGGAGACATGGCCTCAAGTGTGCCTTCCATATGATAAAGACTATCGGCTAGCGGTGAGCCTTTATGAGGATATCATTGGGAGACAATACATTCTCATCAGAGTAGAAATAATAACATAAATAAATGAAAACATATATTACCAACCCTGATAAATAAAATAGACAAGATAATGAAAGTTCTTATAAATAATCACAATTTCATTTGCTATAGAAAAATGGATTATTTCTCACAATTTAATGGATCCCTTATAGGAGGATCACAAAAAAAGATACAAATGGACACAAATAACCAAAAATAGAATTATAATCCCCTTACTTGTTCTGATTCCAACCTAGTCATGTCATCCATACTCAATAATATCTAGATAAATCAACCATAAAGTATCGATCCCTTTCCATTATATTATTATACAACCAAATAGTCTTCTTAGGTACCCATGGTGGCCTGACCAGGGTGTTGGTATAACTCAGTATTCCACCATGAATGACATATTGAAATATAATCATCCAGGGTAAAATTTTATGTATAAGTGTTATAATTAAACAATTTAATTATATAATAAAATAAACACTAACAACACTGATGTCCAGTCTCTATAGTAATATGCGAGGTCTATTATATTGGCTCCGTTTGGAGCTACATCTCTCTGATCACATAGCAATATCATTCCAACCATAACTAACCACATAGGGGGACCATTTCCAACGCTGGAACCAATACCAAATAGGATACCTAATCTAACCAGTGTCAGATATCTCTGAACAAGTTTTCCCTCATTTGTATCATAATCACCCCAAGTGTTTTTACCAATTAACTATATTAAGACTTCTCTAAGAGCATTTACACAACTGCTCCATGAGCGTTTACATTACACAGTATCAAGGTCGCTCCAATAGAATTTACACAACTTATATATGAGCATTTACCTTATACAAAATCTATAAAACTCCAATATTAGTTACATTTTTAGTGGATAAAGGCTAACTCAAGGGTGGTTTCTATATCAAAGTATAAATCCCCAATGATTAACTACATCATCAGGTTTACCAAATTATTATCATTTTTAGTTTCTTATTTTACCAAACCAAACTCACAAAATGATTTAACATTAATTTTACAAGGATCACTTTAGTTCACAGTCAACATGTCATATCATCACATCCATTTACCAACTATAAATCATTGTCTACTGATTTAATATTATCAAAAAATATTAAGGTCACGCTTTCTATTTCATGGAAAACCATTCCATTTTACCATGAAATATTATAAATTTAAAGTTAAAATTTCAAAATAGGGTACCATATTAGGATCAAACTTCACATGGGTTCATCAATTGAAAGGTATTAATTCATTTGATCAAGTAAATATCATGATTAAATTATTTAATTAAATTCATGGTCAACATATGGTAGGTCTATGTGACTTCACAAAACACACAATTGAAAATGAAGTGAGATTGAATATAATGATCACATACCTTATCCTCTTAGGATCCCACTCATCCAATAACAACCTTCTATCTTAGATAAGACAAAATGAATTGAATAATTAGAAAAAACCTTGAAAAAATAGAGCAAAATGAACAAAATGGTGAGTGACCACACATAGGTCAAAGAAATAAATAAAAGAAAAGATGAAAGGTTAGACTTACATTATCCCTTAAATCACACCAAAAAACACTATAAATGATCAAGTATCAATGGAGATTCACCAAAACCTAAAGGGAAATGGAGGGACATGTTTTTGAGGAGCTACTAGATAAAAAGATGTGGAAATTAGATTAAATAGAACAAGGTTTATAAAGGAAAAATCAAAAAAAATAACTTTTTAAAGGGGAAAAAAGCCATGATAAACTCCACCATAAATTACCCAACCTAGAATCCACTAATTGGTGCTCCGAGCCGAGTCACCACATGAACTCATGTGCACTACCCGTATGCTAGAGGTTGTCAACCAATGATGAGGGTCGAATAATCCATGTGGGGAGAAAATTCCCTATGTACCAAAGTGATCCACAATAGATAAAAAAATTAAATAGTGGAAACAATAAGTAATAACCATTGAACATGCATAAACAACCATCTCCAAAAATTGGGTATAACCCATAGCCAACAGTAAATATTTCATGTCATGATAACAGTGATAAGTGACTAAAACCAAAAATAAAGTCAAATAGTGGAATCCCCAAAATAGTCTTGACTCCAAGTCTGAAACCACATACATGTACATCCCAATCCCAAATCAACTCCTAATCATGGGGCCTTTTCCCTTATCATGACCTACAAGCATGAAATCTTCTCGATTACCCAATGGTGGCCCAAGTAGGGTGTGAGTACAATTCGGTAGGCCACCAAAAATGGTGTCTAAAAATGTCCAGTATAAAAATATAGTGCAATCAATTAATAAATAAATGATAAGTAAATAAGGGTTTAAAGAATTAATCTCTATTAATAAGGGAACAATTAAATTACATTATTAAATTCATTCAATATATGTTCCATGGGTTAGGCATTTTCATTTTTCATATAAGGGTTTAAAGAATTAATCTCTATTAATAAGGGAATAATTAAATTACCTATCTTACTAGGGATAAACACATCACAATAAACACATTTTCCTCACATCAAAGCCTCAGTCTGGGTAGAATGCATCCATTAGGGGAATAGAGCTCTTTCCCCTTCCCTAACCCGTGCACCATGTGGTGGAGTTTAGATCCCCAGTCAAACTCGACCCATGGGTGTAGAACCTTAGTCAATACCCCACACTACCAATCCATGTTCACATACACATATATATATATATATATCCATTAACCACTCACAACATATCACAACCAAACACAACCAATACATATAGCAATCATAATCCACAATAATCAATATGGGAAATAAATATTATTCCATAACCCATTAACACATTATCATTTACATTACTTTTACATTAGCCCAGTTCCCATTTCTTATGCCTAAACTCATTAATAATATTCACTAATTTCCATCCATTAACCCATTTAACACATTCAACCATTTCTATATGTTAAATCACATAACTCGTTCATCATTTCCCATGTATTAACTCATTTAACATATTTATCAATTCCATTATGAAATCTTGCTTACATATCCTTAAATTAACTAGACTTTACCCCATTCAATATGATTTTCAATTAATAGCCACAAACCTTCTTAGGGGTCTCAACATAATTTATAATCCATTTGACCTAATTTCGATTAACCCAATTAACCCCTTTACCATGTACTTCCAAACAACCCCTTATTACATTATCATCCCTAGAAATAACAATTTTTATTCCATTTTCAACTCAACCAACCATATTAACATGTTCAACATGGGATCTACAATATCACACTTTAACTTTACATTAAACCTTACTAATGTCTAGGTTCGAAAATGTCGGCACACCCCATGGGTGGCCCTAAATTGGTCAAGTCATCCTCAATTCATCCCACGAAGATAATAAAGGGTTCAATTCATCATTTAGACTTCCATTTTACCAAATCTCACAAAAGGAATAAAACTCACAAAAATAGGTAACCAAGAATGAAAACAAACATGCACAAATCAACTCAACAATTATGGGATGTAACTGGTAGACCACCTACCACAAATCCATTGATGAATGCACTCTTAATCGTTTCCTTAGATACAAATTCAAGAACCAATTGAAGACTTAACCTATAATACTACAGAGAAATACGGTTTTATGGATTCAGAATAAGATAACCCAAGATAAAATCCCTACTCCCAAAAGGGAAGAAACAGGGATATTAAACTTACCCAGAACTTCAATCCACAACCAACGACACTCCAAACTGCCAAGAATAGAAGGATAACCACACTTCATAAGATTTTGGTTCTTAAGTTATTTTATAGGGTTGAGAGGGTAAGAATGGAAGGAAAATTGGGTATAAATTAAAAAACCTAAGATGGAAGAACTATAATTTTTCCAACTTTGAATGGGGATCACGGTTTGTCTGCACAGTTTTCCAAATCATGCACAATCTGTGTACAATCCACTATCCAATGGGAGTGAGGTTGCATGGTAACCTGGAAAGATCTGAATGGTTTGAATAACCATGTTCCAACTGTGTGTAATGACACTATCTAAGGTTACATGGTTTTCCTGGGAAAGCCATGCAGTTTACTTAACTATGAGAAAATTGTTCGCCTTGCACAATTTGGCCTCATTTTCCTTGTTTTCATGTCCTAAACCCCAAAAACACCCCAGATGACACTCATACCCCAAGTGATAATTTATTTAACAAATTAAAGGATTCAAACAAAAAATAAACAAGTACATACCTCTACAGAGAAGGGATCTTACATCCACTATACATCACACACCATTCCATAGTATTACGATGCACATTCTAAAAAACCTTGCACCAACCATGTGAAATGACTTCTCAGTTTATTTATGTAGATTTCATGGTTTACCGAATCCCTAAACAATGTTATAAAACCCATGTACCTATCCTTAACAAGCCTCATGGTTGGGGTGCATGGTTAATACTAACCATTCACCCCAGGTTGTAACTCCAAAATCTAAAATTTCAAACCTCGAACCCCTAGGACACTCTTGATACCTAATATATTCTTGTAAACTCATTAAATTGTGATTAATTCCTAGTATTTTATAAAATTTTAAAGAAAAAACATTCCAAAAAGTAATTTTCGGATCTTACAACATCCCCCGCCATATAACAGATCATCCCTGAGTTGTAATCATGAGTCTCACGGAGCTACTATAGTGAATAACTTTGGCCACTGAGCTCGCATATCATACTCCAACTCCAACATCACCCCTTGGATTTCTAAAAGATACCACAACACCCATTCTAGGGGAACCATATTTCCACAAAGAGACTTCTCACTATGTTCCATGATACAGACTAGATGCTCCTCAAAAGATAAATCAGTCTCCAACTCAACATAATCAATATCGATCACATGAGATAGGTCCAAAATATATTTTCAAATCTAAGAGACATGAAATACATCATTAATTATGGTGTTTCTTATTAGAAGATCCAATTGGTATGCCACTATAAAGATCATCTCTTTCACCTCAAACATCCCCACAAACCTCAGTATTAACTTCCTCTGCCTCTGAATATGAAATTTACTAAGCCTCGAGCATACTCGTAATAAGACACGGTCACCCACCTCAAAATATAAGGGATGACATATTCGATCAACATATGATCCCTTTATTCTATAATCAGTCTCCAAATACTTATTAATCAACTGAATTTTATCCAATATCTCATTCACGATATTTGATCCAAGCATATATGACTCTTTAGATTTCATAAAACACATAGGTGATCAAAAAGACCTCTAATATAAAGCCTCAAAAGGGGATATCTAAATTGAATCCTGCTAGATATTTTTGTTGGAAAATTCTACTAGATCTAGATGAATCTCCCAAGAACCCCTAAAATAAATAAATAAATAAACATTCAAAATATTTCCTCTACCACTTGGATCATACACTCAGATTGTCCATCCATATTTAAGTGATAAGTTGTGCTCAGGTGTACCTGAGTAACCAATACCTTCTATAACACCTAAAACAATATCAAGGTAAAATGGGGATACCTATTTGGGATGACGCTCCATGGAACCCCATATAGGCACACCACCTCACAGACATACAACTTTCCTAGATCATGAATAGAAGAATCATCTTCAATTAATAAGAAATGTGCTCATTTCATCAGCTAATCCATGAAAACCCAAACAACCTCAGGACCTGATGGTATCCTTATAAACCCCATTATGAAATCCATCTCCAAACCGACCCACTTACAAATGGTAATGGGTAATTTATGGATAAGACAAGTGGGTCATTGATTATTTTCCTTGACTTGTTTATAGGTAGAGAATCATGTAATGGACTTAGATATTTACTTCTTTATATCATTCCACAAATACTATCGGCACACATCACAGTACATCTTGTCCAAACCTAGATGTACCACCCATTTTAAGGCATGGAAGTACCTCCTTAGTTTCTCTCGTATGCCCATGTGAACTATAGCACAACCCCAAACATAGAGAATATCATTAACATAAAGAATCCAATTGTAACATCCTAAACTAGGTTCCCCGAGTCATTTGGTTACATGACCTTAGGCATGCATCCCCATATTCTAGTGGATTATGACTAGTAGTGAGGTTATAATATAATTATGACATGGGGAGACTATACCCGATTTATCAAAGAATCTCAAAAAAATAAACAATAACAAACTAAAAATAACCAATAACCAGAATAATTCCATAACCAAAACAGACCAGTATCGTATGATAGACCAAATCAAGAAAATAATATCCAAACCAAAGTTGCAGATATGTCAGGCCATACATGTTTCAAGTGTAAAATGAAAATCCAAAATAAAAAAACACTAAAAACTCCCAATAGGGTCCCAACATCGTGACTAGTTCCCTCATCCATGCTCTATCCCAACTCAACCATCTATTATAGGAATCTTTCCCTTATCATATCTTGTAAATATGAATCCATTTGGGTACCAATCAAGCAGCCCAAGTAAGGTGTGATTACAACTTAGTAAGCCACCACCAATGGCATATAAAACAATATCTAGTCTATAAAAGTGTATGCAGTTGTATAAATAATAAGTAAAATAAATAAAGTAAACAGTTTTCATATTAAATTATAGTTTACTTAACAAACAAATTTATTGAGTTCTCAATAACACCCACACCATCAACACCTTCTTTAGCCCATGTCGGAGTCTGAACTTTCCCCAAAGAAATAATACATTTCATTCCATTATATTTTTCCATTAATCAATTTATTTCAATTATATCATGCATACAATGGGGGCCTAGAGCAGTAGTCCAGCACCTTGTGGGTATTTTGAGCAGTAATCCCTATCTCACAACTCAATGATCACACACACACAGATATATATATATATATATATATATTATGGGCCTAGAGCGGTAGTCTGGAACCCTGTGGAAATTTGGAGCGGCAGTCCCAATCCCACAACTTAGTCACAGATATCACATCATAGGGTTCTATATTTCTAACAATTTATAATCATTTATCACAATCTATTATTCAACCCAATTTATAATTTCATTTATTATCCAAGAATAATTTAAAATTCATCAATTAAATCATTACGGAATTCTCCAAGGGTCTTTATCAATTTCAATCATATTGGTACACCCCATGGGTTTCTATCAATTTCATAAACAATTCATCAATCAATTTCTTAATCCCATTATTAACCAATTTCATTATCACGTAACAAGCCAATTTCATTATCACATGGGAAAATAAATGAATTCATTAATTCAATTTAGGATTACAACATGGAAATTTCAATTTCATAAATACACACATGAAATTATAAATAAGACTATGGGATTTAATATTTATACCACCTAGATCAAGATCATTGACAAATGTTCACCAAACCAAAATTCCCAATTTGAAGTAGAAAGATCAAGATCACAATGGCATGGAAGATCTAGGACCAATACCTAAGATCAAGATCCAAAGGAACATAAATCTATTAAAATCTAGATCTAAAACATCTCCAATAGAGGAAAAATAATTCCTCTTCATTTGGAAAGAGAGACAAGAGAGATATATTGCCAATTGGGGAAGAAAACACTTACCAAAGAGGATTTTATCCTTCAATAAGATCATTTATTTTTCAATAATGGGTTTTGAGGAACCTTGGAATCCTCTTGGGAGATTATAAAATCATAGGAAAAGGGTTAGGACCAAGTGGGAGTGATTATGGGTTAATTCCGGGGGATGGGGAAATTTTAATAAAATTTTGGGGCATTAAAAACCAATGAACACAGCTTCCTAAGTAGGGACACACAGTTTTCCAAACCTTACACCTAAACCATACACCTATATTAAGGTGAAATAAAATTTATCCTAAGTGGTGCACAGTTTGAAAAATTGTGTTCCAACCATACAAACCCCCATAGTTTTAGGGTGCACGGTTTGGGATGGTGGTTGCATGGTTTGGCCAAACCGTAATCCACCCATCTGCTACCTCCTGTCTCACCAAAATAGGGCCCACATTTTCTTGGGGCATCCTATATATCTTTTCCTTAACATTCACCAACCGTGGACAGCCCCATAGGATTCCAAACTTTTCCAATTTCACCCAAAACAACCCCAAAAAAAATCTAACCAAGATATACTAGAAATAAAGGTAAAAGAGTACCTAAAAATGATCAATAGACATCTCAAAAAAGGATAGGATCTTATAATATCTCATCTTTGAGTTTTACTCCCAATCATCTCTAAGATTCTAAAGTAAAAAGGTTGGGCCCATGGTCCCACATACATGATTCCCTCTCCTATGTTTCCTCTTGAACACGGACATGTTTCCGCAATACACGGACTATCAGAACGGTCTTTCCCCACAAAACCTTCTCGTTATGATCCATAACATGTATCACATGCTCCCCAAATGACGCATCAGTCTGAAACTCAACATCATTAACATCGATCACATGAGAAGGGTTTGGGTGATAGCAATGAATTTGTGACACATGAAAAAAACATATTATGTAGAACTATACCTCTATGGAAGATCCAATTGGTATACCACTGACCTGATTCTCTTCACAATCTCAAATGGTCCAAAATACCTGGGTTCCAACTTATCCTACCTATAAATCCTACGGTGACCCAATCTGGGTGACACCTGAAGGAACATGCTATCACCCAATATAAACTCATGGGGTCATCATCATCGATCATCATATAACTTATTCCTTCTCTAATCCATATCCATATATTTCCAAATCAACTAGACCTACTATAATGTCTCCTACATGAGACTCAGTCCCAACAGATCTGAATCATCTTCCTCCATCCAACATGGAGGTGATCTATATGGCCTACCATAGAGTTCCTTGTATGGTTCCAACTAAATAGTCACATGATAATTGTTGTTATAGGAAAACTCAATGATTACTAAGTTCTTCTCACAATACCCAGCAAAGTCTTAGATACACGCCCGTATCATATCCTCCAAAACCTATATAGTACATTCATACTTCTCATCTATCTAAGAGTGGAAATCCGTACTCAAGAACACCTAGGTACCAAGCACCTTTTACAAGACCTACCAAAAATGCAATGTGAAATTTGATTCACGGTATAAAATTATGCTCCATGAAACCCAGTGAAGATGGACTATCTTCTAATTGTACAATTCCCCCAACTAATCCATTGAGAAATTCTCCTGAATGGGAAAAAATGTGCTCCTTTTATCTTTTGATTCCCAATTACCCATATAAAATCATTATTCTATGGAATTCTCAAAATTCCTACCAACAAATCTAGGGTAACATCATCCCAATTTCATTCTATAATGGTTAATGGATGTATTAAATCACCAGGTTATTAATGCTCGGCCATTACCTATTGACAGGTGTAGCATCATGTCATGAACCCTGAAATCTTCTTTTTCATACTTAGCCACCAATGCTGTCGACATAGTTCATGACAAATTTTGGTCAAACCAAGATGTACTACCCACTTTGAGGTACAAAATTCATGAATTAGCTCCTCCTAAATACTCATAGGTATAGCAACATGATTCCTAACATAGATGATCTCATCCTCATCTATGGTCCAATCTGAAAGTGACTCACCACCTTCAAGGCTATCTCTCAAGTCCAGACACTTTAAATCCCCATAATTTCTATCCTTGATTTTGTTCAATAGTGTGGAATCCATTGATATTAATATGAGGGTTATCTTCCCCTAGCCCTACCAAACCACAAAATTCAACTTATCCAACAAATTCATAATTTTTCCCTTGAAACTAGACTTGGGAACTGTCTGAGTCTAAGTTTTTCTTCTCAAGGAATCAGTTACACTATTTCATTTCCTGGTTGTATATGTCAGCTCAAAATCAAAAGATTTCAAATACTCAACCTATATCTTCTACTAAAGATTCAAATCTTGCTGAAAAAATATGTACCTTAAGATATTGTAATTGGTATACACAGTAAACTTTTCACACAACAGATAGTGTTGTCAACACCTCAAATTATAAACCACTCATCTAACTTTAGTTCATGTATAGGGTAATTCCATTCATGCATCCTCAAATCCTATGACCCATACTCCACAAATTCATCCCATTAAATAACACTACTCCAAGTTCAACCTCGGATGCTCACAAAACATAGTATACTCATCCCCTGGCTTAGATAGGGTCAATATCATCATGACAGTGAAACTATTCTTCAACTCCTGAAAAGTATTTTCACATTATCCATACCATTAAAAAATTGTCCATATATTAGTCAAGCATAAAAGAGGTGATACCAAGTGGGAAAAGTTCTATATGAACCTCCAATAATAGCCCGTTAATCCCAAAAAGCTATAGATATCAAAAACATTCTTAGTATACTCCCAAGAAACCACTTCTTGCACCTTCTTTAGGTCCAATAACACACCTTTCTCTGAGATGATGTGACCCAAGAAATGTACCTGATCGATGTAGAATTGATACTTAGATAGTTTGGTGTATAGCCGACTCTCTCTTAGTGTACTCAGGACTATGTGAAGATGTTGGGCATGATCATCATGAGTCTTGAAGTGCACCAATATTTCTCCCACAAAAACAACCACAAACTAATCTTGGTATGGGTGGAAGATTCGGTTCATCAAGGCCATAAATAGGGCAGGTGTGTACATCATCCCAAATGGTATAATTAAGAACTCATTTAGGTTATGCCTACTTCTCAAATAATTCCATGGCATATCATAAGGTATAACTCTAAATTGATGATAACCTGATCTCAAATAAATCTTTGAGAAAATACAATCCCCTATAAACTAGTCAAAGATATCGTTGATATGAAGAAGAGGGTATTGGTTCTTCACTGTCGTTCGATTCAACTTCTAATAATAAACACATAGGTGTAAGGTTTTGTTATCCTTTTTAAAAAACAAAACTGAAGAACCCCAAGTTGATGTACTCGGATGGATAAATCCCTTATCCATTAATTCTTCCAAAAATTATTAAACATTTGAATCTCTGTTGGTTCTATTCTATAAGGTGGAATGGAAACAGGCTCAGTTCTAGGCATGATTTCAATTGTAAACTCAACATCCCTCTCAAGTGTAAGACCTGATAATTGTTTAGAAAATACATCCTTAAACTAGTACACTAAGGGTAGAAATATATAATGCTTCAAACCCCCTAACATTGAGAAAAGGACTTGCAACCTGGGTGATAAGCTCCCCCAATTGCTGATGAACCAACCTTGTATGGACTGCCAAGATATTCTACTCTCCATGATGAACAAAATTGTTTACCAAAGGAGATGTAAATATCACTCTCCAATAGTAACAATCTATATGGGATTGATATGATACTAGCCTTTCCATACCCAAAATCATGTCAAATCCTGACAAGTCGAGTATGTAAATATCCTAAAGAAAATGATACTCCTCAACCTCAAGATAACACACATTACATAGAGAGGTGTCCCTTGATTGAAATCCCTAAGGTGTGTTTATATTCATAACCCCACTCACAAACTCCACTATTAGACTCAAATCATTCACAAGTTGAGTAGATATAAAATATTGAGAGGATACTATCTTAAACAAGGCAATAGAAAGTGTAAAAGAGACAAGTATAGTGCCTTTAACTATCAATGGTCTAGCCTTTCTATCCACAAGTGTAGGATGAACGACATGGAACTATTCATCCCCTATTTTCTATACTATAGTCTAATTTATATGATTTGAACCACTCTTCCAATATGGGATCTCTTGTCCCGAAGTACCTCATCCATTTCCTCAACTAGAATTACCAATAGAACTCCAACTACTAGACTAATATGGGGTAGAAGAGCCCTTCCTGATGTTCTGACTATTCCTAGATCCTCTATCACTACCCATAGGTCAAGGTTTTTTTCAATACCTCTACAATTGACCCATCGTTCCACAATCTTAGCACATCATTTGTGTTCATGTATACTGGGTATGAATGTTCCCCGACCTACCACACTGGTGACATTATATTTGGTTACTACTGTAAGAAACAGATCCTTCTCCTTAATCACTCTATTTTCCATCTCCAGGGTTGAAATTATCAAAGTGATGATTCTTACTCTCAGAATATGTACCTCCTATTCATCTAGTATAAACCACCTACATTCCACTGGATGCCTCATTTAGGTTCCCCTAAAAAAGAATAGACTAATTCACCACTTTAGAAAACTTTTTTAGCCAAAAAATATTAACCTGGGACTTAATCCCATATTTAATCCCATCTTGAAAATGTTTTGTCACAATTACCTCATCCCCTACCAACATGGGAAAAAAGAGATAAAAATCAGTGAAGCGGCCAGCATAGTCCATCATTAACATTAACCCCTAGTTAAACCTTATAAACTCAACTACCCTCTCTTTACTAGGCATCTTAGTGTAAAATTGTTCCAAAAACATCTCCTGGAAGTATTTATATACCATGTTATCTAGTTTTCCATCCCAAGTTTAGATTTCCCACCAATGTTCTCTTGACCACAAAACATATAAGCATCCAACTTCACTCTCTTCACAAAAGGAGTGTCCAAATGATCAAGGATCGTCTAGATGGATTCAAACCAGAACTTAGCTACCTTAGTTCCACCCTCTCTGGTGAATTTCGAAGGGTACTATAATTGAAACTCCCACGTCAAGTCATACATGTTTCACACAACCTACCCGAGGTCACTTTCCATAAACTGCATAAAGTGATAAAATTTCTCATGAAACTTCTATCTAGCTTCCTCACCCAGAACTATCGAAGCCTCTAGTTCCAATAATGGAGGATCATTTCCATCCATGTCCTCCTATAGTCATATCATTAATTGTAATCTTAGAGGCATATCTCTAAAATTCCAAACACATTTATTAAGACACATAAAAAACATTCACACATTCTACTTTTGATGGATTCATATAAATCCATAACAATTCATCCCCCAGACCCCACCCCATGCTCAGAACCAAGGCACTGTCACTACCCTCAACCATACCTCGCCCAAGTCATGGATAACATAGGGTAAACACTTTCATAACTGAATTTTATCATTAGAAACCCATTTATTAATTTCATTTAGCATATTTAGAATCATTTACAATTATCATTTTCCTATTAGGAACCTTTTTATTTAAATTACACAAGTAAAGAAAGTTATTTTCATTTAAACAACTCCCCCAAAACCTTTTTGCTGTGTGTGCCTAAATGATGCATGTGAAAAAAAGCAATACTAGAATGATGCATGTATGCCCAACTCCCATACCATACCAACCGGTGAAAAAAAACTCATAAAAAAATAGTACTACACAATAGGTGAATCACCCAAGTTGAAATAACATCTAACTGTAACAACAAACATCAGTAACAACTATCCCACCTAGGGTACTTGGGTTTTTCCCCATACATGGTTTAGATACTCCCATTAATGATCTCATGATCAAGGAATGACTCATCCTATACTCTTATATACCTTTTCCATAAATTAATACAAAAAAAGGAAATGAAAAACTCCTTTGATACCACTTTGTAACATCCCAACCTGGGTGTCATGTGTTAGTGCCCTAATGTAGTTGGTCACATGCCCTCAGGAACGCATCTCCGTATGTTAGAGGTTTCTGACTAGTATAGAGAATATAATATAAATATGTCAGGGAGAGACTATACCCACTTTATCAAAAAATATCAACATAAATTAATAAAAAATAACCAACTGATAATAAATAATAAATAGAATAATGTCATATCCAAAATAGACCAATATCACATGATAGACCAAAACAGAAAAAAAAAATATCCAAACCAATGTAGCAGATATTTCATTCCATATATGTGTCGAGTCTAAAATGCAAAACAAAAAATAAATACACATTGAAAACTCCCAAGTGTGTTTCGAAATCATGTTTGGTTTGCTCATCCATGATTTATCCCAACACAAACATCTATCATAGGGATCTTTCCCTTATCCTATCCTGAAAACATTAAGTCTATTTAGGTAATGGTCAATCAACCTGAGTAGGGTGTGATTACAAATCAGTAGAACACCACCAATGGTCTATAAAACAATATCCATTCAATAAAAGTGTATGCAATTGTATAAATAATAATTACAACAAATATAGAAAATAGTTTTTTCATTAAATTATTCTTTATTTAACCACATAATTTCTTGGGTTCTCAATAACAATTGAACCATCAATACCATCTTCATCCCATGCTATATTCTGAACCATACCCAAAGGGATATCACATTTCATTACATCATGGGTTTCCATTAATAAATTCATTTCAATTATATCATGCATAAAATGGGGGCCTAGAGAAGCAGTATGAAACCCCATGGATATTTAGAGAAGAGTTCCTTATACCATAACTCAATGATCACATATATACATAAATATATTATGGGCCTAGAGTGGTCTCTAATCACCCCATGAGTATTTGGAGTATCAGTCCCTATCCCACAACTCATTCATAGATATCACATCACATAGTTCCATATTTCCAACCATTTATCATCAATTATCACAATTCATTATTCAACCAATTTCATAATTTCATTTAGCAGCCAAGTATAATTTATAAATCATCAATTAAATCATTTCAGAACACCCCAAGGGATGCTATAAATTTCAATCATATCAGCACACCCCATGAGTTTCTATTAATTTCCTAAACCATTAATCAATCCATTTCATAATCCCATTATTCACCAATTTCATTATGATATAATCAACCAATTTCACTATCATATGGGAAAATAAATTAATTAATTAATTCAATTTAGGATGTAATTACCCAACATGGAAAATGAGATTTCACAATTACACACATGTAATTATAAACAAGACAATGGAATTTTACATTTAGACCACCTACCTCAAGATCATTGACAGATGTTCTCCAAACCAAAATCCACAATTTGAATGGAAAATATTAAGATCATAATGGTGTGGAATATCTTGAACCAATAACTATGATAAATATCCAAAGGAATATAAATACATTAAAACTTAGATCTAAACTATCTATAGTAGAGGAAAAATCATTTATCTCCATCTGGAAAGAGAGATAGGAGAGAGAGATCACTAATTGAGGAAGAAAACACTTACCAATGAGGAGATTATCCTTAAATTGGATCTTTGATTCATAAAGAATGGGGTTCTAGGATCCTTTTAATCCACTTGAGAGATTATAAAATAATAGTAAATGGGTTAGGGATGAGTGGGGGCAATTAGGGGTTAATACTGGGGGTTTTGGAAATTTTAATAAAATTTTGGGGGATTAAAAACCCACATGCATGGTTTCCTAGGTAGGGGATCAAGGTCATCCAAACCTTGTACCTTAACCATGTTCCTATATTAAGGGGGTGCATGGTTTCTCCTAAGTGGTACACAATTTGTAAAATCATGTGCCAACTGTGAAAATCACCACTATTTCGGGGTGTATATTTTGGGAGGGTGGATGCACGGTTTGGCCAAACTATACCCCAATTGTGTGCCACTTTATATCTCACCAAAACAGGGTGCATAGTTTTTTGTGGAAAGTTTCATGGATTCTACTAACCATTCTCCAACTATGAACATCCCCAAAAACTTCAAAACATCTCCAATTTCACTTTAAATAACCTTAAAAAACCAACCAAGATGTACTCAAAACAAATGGAAAAGAGTACATTGAAACGAGGACAAGACATCTCTAAAAAGGTTGGGATATGACACCAATCTAGTAGTAGATTCTCACCATATATATTTGTTCTCATACCTAAGTAATCTGATCCTAAAATTTGACTCTCCTTCACCCTATCAAGAAGTGAAGAAGTTATTTCCATGGAATTAAGAGTTTCTCATCCTGGATAATCTTAAACACCCAGGCATAGCTCATCAAAAAGGGACATCATTTTCCACACACTATTGAACTCTTGAACAACCTTAATCTAATTATTCTTGATCAATGCATCTGTAATTATGCTCTCTTACTAGGAGTGTACACCAACCAAAAAATCAAAATAATTTAAGTACTCAACCAATATCCTTTTCTAAATATTCCTATCACACTAAGAGAAAAGGTATTCCAGGATCTTATGTTCTGTACATACCAAAAATATTTCCCTATAAGATAGTTATTACAACACCTTAAGGAATTCCAAACTATAGTATATTCCAAATCATGAGTTGGGTTGTTGCGCTCATGTGGCCTCAATTACCTAGACACATAAGAAACCACTCATTCATCCTATATCAGCATTGTTCCCAAGACAACACTCGAAGAATTAAAATATAGTGTGTAATAATTACTTGTATTGGGTAAGTTTGATATTTATGTGAAGGTTAGTCTCCCCTTCAGCACCGCAAAATCTTTCTCATGATCATTTAACAACTCAAACTTCACTCGCTTCTTAGTGAGGCCCATCAATGGTGCAACCAAGTGAGATAAGTCCTATATGAACCTATGATAATAACAATAAAATTCTAATATTCTATGAACCTAGATGATATTCTTGGGTATCTTCCTAGAAACCATTACCTCTACCTTCTTTGGATAAACTAATAATATTACCTCAAATACCATATTCCCCAATAAGTGAACCCGATCAAGCCAAAACTGACACTTTGATAATTTTTCATTTGGTTTTTTTCCTCATAGCATACCTAGAACTACCTCCAAATGTCCAGCATGATCTTCCCTCGACTTAAACTACACCAAAATATCATCGAATAACATGAAAAAAAAGGAGTCCAAATGAGGGTGACAGTCCAAATTCATCATATACATAAATATTGTTTGTGTGTTTTTCAACCTGAATGATATCATGAGGTACTAATAAAGATCATACCTTCTCTTGAATATTATATGAAGAGTGTCACAAATTTCCACCTGTGGATACTGGACCACATAGCGAAAGTATATGGGTTGTGGATTTAAAAAATTTATCCCTAGAACAATGTAACAACATCATCTCTAAGTATACACACCCTGTAAAAAAATTAGGATCTCATGTGAAATAATTTAATCATATAAATAAATCAACAAACTGCCTCACTTGATTTTAAGTAGTGTTCGATAACCGTACATCACTAGTGATCATTGATTGAAGGAACCAGCATTAGATCCCTCTAGATCATCCACACGTGCTTTAAAATTACATGTGAATGACAATCATTGATATCCTGGTGTTAGCATGAAAATTTTATGAAGCCTTCAACATATAAATGATCACCATAATTTCAATATGTTGATCCATGAAATAGAACTTGGATCGACGGATTGGATCGAATGCTACTCTCTCTAGGATGTGGGAGAGATGATAGAGAGGATCGAAAATTAGAGTGATGAATAGTACACTTAATAACACCCTCCTCTTTCTTATATAGTGAGGTATAAAATACCTGTAAGTGGTTCATCGAACCCTGAATATGTATTTCCCACTAAATAATCCATAAAAGACATGTTATGACCAAATTAATATGTCATAAAAATCATTTATATTTTAATCACATACTTGTAGTATAATAAATATATTATGCGGTGAGAGTGGGTCATTAAATAAACATGTTATTCTTGTAAATATTAAGCAAACCTTCAATGCTAAAATAATATTTATTTGTTAAATATTTTCTATATATTCACTTAAATACTAGTAAATGCATTAAATAAATAAATTCAACTCCAGTTATTCTATACTCGAATAATAATGAATTTATTTATTTCTTGGTGATCATTTATACTCAAACATCTCCTAGACCTCATGGTGGGGCCCACCATGTCCTATAAACTTATTCATTGGAACATGCCCAAACTTTCGAATGTGCTAAGTGTGTGACCATATGGGTCCTTATCTTGATAGAAATAAGTATTATTCGTAGACTATGAGTGTAGTCTAGTAACCCAAAAAGGACCCTAATGAGATAAATAATAGTGATAGAAATGACAACCACGTATGAACACATATCATCTAATATAATCTCTTTGCCTCGTGATGTCTCATAAAGTAGGACGCATGCTTTTTGTCATCATACTTTCTTTATTTATTGTTTTCTGACCTTACTAGATAGACTTACCTTTTTCTACCATGATAATGGACTAATTGAAGGCACTATCATCCGAATAAACCAGGCTTGAGATATCACCTCCTTTCAGAATTAACAATTGTTTTCTTGATTATTAAATAAATTTCATAAAAAATGGTTCTCCCAATGAAATATATCTCACCGTGATATAAATTTCATAGTTTTCATCTTTTATCAAAGTATGTAATCAAATATTATACCCTAATAATAATCTCAATTCAGGAAACCATTATATATTTTTTCATATAGTAAATACCAATTACACTTGAATCATGTGGTGTTCCCATTGGCAGGTCAGTATTCATGATCTCATCTACTCAAGATCACTATGTGATAACTTCAAGAGAAGAAGTATCAATGATTATGAGCCTCTAAAACCTGATAGTCAAACATCATCTGTGTCCTTCCAATATGAGGTTTCTAGATCATAGGATATATATTTAATATTATAGTCATGGAATATCTAGGTTTTCATTATAGCTTCAAAACAGCTATAACCTTTTGATATGACATGTAATCTAAGGACATTACCATAAATATAGTATTTTTATAAGTATCAATACTACTATACTAATATGAACACACACACACACACACATATATATATATATCAAATAGTACACATATAATGATAATAAAAATATATAGAGGAGTTGGGTCTAAGGCACCCACTCACAACACTCCCACTTTCACTAGAGACAACTACTAATAATCCTCAACCCACTAGATCTCACATGAGAATTACGATTCTGTTAAGATATACATTTAGTCAGGGGGTCTTCCATGTTATCCTCTACAGTAACTATGTTAGCTGTGACTTCTCATCTCTAACTAAAATATATCAAGATATAAAACTTTTTAAGTATACGATTTTTCCTCTAATATGACATGGCCTCCTTGGAAAGCACCACTACTATTCAAGAAAAAGATATAGCCTGGCTATGACTTTTATCATCATGATCTTTTTGGAAAGTAACATAAATGTATCCCCTCATTACTATTTCCTCATCTCCTCCATACACCAGGAATATATCCTATGTATGTCTCGTGTACTTAAGGATAGTTTTCACATCTTCCCAATGTAATTTTCTTGGATTATCTTGATATCTTTCCACTATTCTTAAATAAAAGGCAGCATCAAACCTAGTATATGGAATAACATACATAATAGATTCTACTATTGAATCATAAGGGATTCTGCTCATTCATTCAATCTCTCTTATTTTTTTTGGACACATTTTCTTGGAGATATTATTACCATGTGACATTGGAAAAAACCCTCCCTTAGATTGTTTCATATTTTACCTTTGAGTATCTTTATAATATAAGTACTCTGACTTATCCCAAACAGCCTCTAAGATTTGTATCAATAGATCTTTACCCTAATAATATAGTTTTTCTCTCTTGATTATTTCATGAAGAATCATTCATTTAACTAAGTCCTAACTGACTATAAGACTTTCACTTCATTTTCCATAATTAGTATGTTATCAACATATAATATGAGGAAAATTTTGGAATCTACACTAACCTTATTATAGACACATGGAACACTTTCATTCTTAACAAAGCCAAATTCTCTAATGGCCTCATCAAAATGAACATTATAGGATTGTAATGCATGCTTCAACCAATAAATTGATCTTTATAGATTTTATACTTTATCATAACTATTTGACTTAATGAACCCTTAGGGTTGAGACCTATAAACATATTCAACCAAATTCCCATTTAGTAAAGTATTTTTGACATCCATTTTCCAAATTTTATATTCATTGAAGGATTCTATTACATGAAATATTCTAATTGATTTCAATATCGCAATTAATGAGAAGGTTTTTTCATAGTCTATGCCTTTACATTTCATGAAACCCTTCATAACCAGTCATGATTTATAGGTAATTACTATACCATCCATGTCTATATTTTTCTGGAATACCCATTTTCACCTAATGGGTTTTATATTGGTTGGAGGGCCTAAAAAAACAAATTTGATTTTAATACATGGACTCTATCTCAGAATGCATGTATTCTTCACGTTTAGTAGCATCCTTTCCATGTATTACATCCTTATAAGTTATAGGTTATTTATTTTCTAAGAGTAATGTTTCACCTAATTCGGTGATAATAAAACTATATCACTCTAGTTCTCTAACCTCTTTATTAGGCCTACATATTACTTATGTATCGAGAATATGTTTATCTTCCACTATCTTTTATGGATATTGTCATCATACCAACTCTTGAAAATATAAAGTATTAAATCCATTAAACTCAATCTTAATCCCCCTATTTCCATTTTAAATGTGTTCCCTTTCCAGAAATATGGAATGTATTCCAAAATCACTTTTCTATTTCAATGGTTATATAGGTAATATCCTTTGGTTTCATTAAGATAACCTATAAAGATTCACTTCATGCTTTGGGATGCTAATTTATCAGCGGGTATAGTATTGAAAATATTTTCACATCCCCACAAATGAATCTATGATAGAATTGGTTTATTTTCTTACTATATCTCATATGTAATATCATTTGTAGCTTTAGTTGGTTTTTAGTTAAGGGTATATGCCATTATCTACAACGTGTATCCCCAAAAGGATAATGGAAGAGTTTCTTGACTCTTCATTGATATGACCATGTCAAGAAAGGTATGATTCCTCCTTTCACTAACACTATTCAGATGAGGTGTTTAAGTATGGGTGATTTGGGATACTATCCCACACTCTTTTAAGTGATCAAGGAAATTTTAGTTGAGATAATCTCTACCTCAGTCTAAAAAAAGTTCTTTAATCTTCTTACCAATATGGTTTTCTACTTCATGTCAGTATTCCTTAAACAAATGAAAAAAATCTAACTTATACCTCATTAAGTATATGGGTCCATACCGACTATATTCATTGGAAAAAGTGATAAAGTAAAAAAAACTCACCCATTAACTCTATTGTAAATGGACCGCATATATTAGTATGAATCAATTCTAGTAGTTCAGTATCCCTTTCTCCTTTCCCTGTGAAGTTTTGTTTGGACATTTCTCCTTATAAACAAGCATGAAATACATCCAAGGGTTTTAACTTAGTAGAGTCTAAATAACCTGCTTAATGTAAATTATATAAATACTTCTCATTTACATTACCAATCCTGAAGTTCCGTAGGAATGTACTATATGATTAATTTTTACTGGTTTTGTTATTGATTTCCATTATAGGGTTTTTGAGTTCAAGTATATAAAAACCATTATTAAGATATTCCATACTATAACATATGTCATCCTTATAAATGGGAAAACATTTATTTCTAAACTTTAAATAAAATATCATAGTATTTAAACTTCATAATAGTATTATGAATCTAGTAACTGAAGGTATATAAGAATAGTTGTCTAATGTAAGAACTAAACTACCAGGAAAAGTCAGATGATTATCTCCCACTTTCATGGTTGTTAATATCACACCATTTATGGCCTAGAGATCCTCATTTATCCTTGAAATCATCTTAAATATACTTGGTTTCTGTATATAAATACAAATGTGTGATCAACATGTTGTATCAAATACCCAACTTATATATAAATACATGTTTCATTTAATAAAAAATATACCTACGATGGAAGCGTTGGCTTGCTTATTTTTCCCAACCATTCAATTCTTTTTCTACTGTCATTTCTTGCCACCTAAAAAACATACAACCTTATGCTCTTTTCCCTCCCTCTATATCATTGGCTTCTTGGAAGGGAGATTTGGTGGTGTCTTTGTCTTTGGTTTAGCCTTTGACCCCTTATCCATTCCATTCCCCCTGTTGTTTACTAAAATTACAGGATATTTAGTATTCTTCATGTCCTTATCAGGTTGGGAAACTAAGTACAATAGGTCCAAGAGTGATTTTTTCATGTTATTCACGTTATAATTAATAGTAAAAGTAAACAAGTTAGGGGATAAATAGGAAAGAATTAGATTGTTTTCTAGTTATTGGTTAAATTTTAACCAAATTGATTCAAGATTCTAGATGTTCCCAATAATATTAAGTATATTATATCCCACTTGATTCCATTTTTCTAGCCTACACCTATATAGTGCACTTGATATATCATAACATTCTTTTCTTGATCTCTCTTGATATAACTTTTGGAGAGGTGGTAACATCTTATAGGCATCTTCTTCCATATGAATTTCCTACAATTGACTAGACATTAATGAAAACTTGATGCACTATACATCTAGTGTATAATTTATATGATTATTATATTTATATTTATACGTCTTTCTTTCTCCCTGGGGTGGCTTAATAGAAGGGGGGACTCTAGAATATAAATCTTCTTCTATTGGTGCAGTATTATATGCAAGAGTCTGTACCACTCTTTAAAGTTATGGTTGGTCAGGATATTCTATTTATCTAGTATAGATTGTAGTGATATTGAACCAATAGTGGTGGTTTACATTTTATCTAAAATAAATAAACTTAGAATATGATTACTTTATCTTGATTACTGGTTATACATTACTAATTAAAAAAATCATTAAATCTCTCCCATTGTTTTATCAAACCCTAGTATCCCTTATTAATAGATTTATAATACCAAATTTCTTATGTATTCTAGTGGAAATAATCCTTTAAACCACTCCTCATTGTCCATGGTATGGCTACTCTAATACTCATAGATTTTTAAGGTAGGATTTAGACCAGCCAACCACATTGACTCACTGCACCTTGAACAGTTGAGTGAAGTCCTGGATTCTTGGAATCATAATATTGATTTACAAAAATAATTACCTCTAAAGTGGAAATAAGTTATCTATGAAAAAAAAATATTACACCATTAGTTAAGTCAACCCATAAATCCCATAATAACTCCCCAACAGTGGGAGGCACCCTCAACTAGGGCTTATGAGAAAGTCATATGCCTAGGTTTTATTCAAATTTAAGTGATAGGAGGTGTTATTACATAATATATATTTGATGGTTTTGTTATTACTAGATGAATGAATTCATTTTCAATTTGATATGATCATACTATTTGACTGCACTCAAAACTGAACAATGCATTAAATAAATGACATTCATCACATCTTAATCTATACATTTTTATTCATTATTTTATGTGATTTTGTAAATATTAATATCTATAAAAATAATAATGAAACATGCATAAATTGAATAAACAACGCAAATAATATTGACCATTTACTATTGGTTGATTCATTGAGTGTAAATGGATCAAATTTGGCCCTAGGGATTGAATACCTGAGTTGTGTCTTACTTGTATTGTAGCTCGAACCCCTATCCATTGTACCTATATATTTTTGGGAATATCATCTCATCTCATCATGGTCTGTGTCTGATAACATCCTAAACATTATACATAAACATTTCTAAATACTTAAAATATATGAAACAAATGTATATGGAAGCACATAACCTTTTACATAAAAAGTGAGGAAATGTGACACCCAGACTGATAAAAATAAATTAATTATTACAATAATTTCACGAAATTTCAACAATAAATTAAATCCTAGACATATATTGGTTAGTCAATTCTCAAAAATCAGTCATCATACAAAATAAATGCATAATTAAATTAAATATGCAATAAATTTATCTTGCGGATATTTTAAAGGAATTAGAATAATTTTTATATAAATTTAGTTCATAAAATATTAATGTCTTGGTCCTTAAAATTTTTTGAACCATTAAAAAAACATTATCAATATTTAGTTGTTTTTAAAAAAAATTGTGCTCATGATGGTCCAAAAACACTTTAAAAGGGATTCTGGGGTGTTTCTGAGCCCAAAAGGGGCTAGGTGGTCCAGTCTGACCCTACTGGACTATTGGGTCACCCTGTGGTGGTTCACCACATGGGATGTTCATAGGGAACTTGTGGAGGGATGGGGTGGTGATGCTACTTCCCCCTGATATAAAAGAGGTTTCTTATAATGCCCATGCATAGTGTAAGTTTGAAAAGGAGACACTTCCCCTTTTGGGGCGACTAATCCACCCCTCTTTTATAAACTTTTTTTCTTCACTATCAGCGAGACCCCCCCCCCTGATTTACCTTTTTAATGTTTTTGGTTTCTTTTGGAAAACCTTCACACCCCCTCCCCTTTTTACCTTCCTTTTTTTTAAAATTTTTATCTTTTTGAAATAAAATCTAAATTCTACATTAATAGGCCTTTGAATTATATTTTTTTCATTTCCAAAAATTTTTGGAATGTAAAACTGATCAGAAAAATTATTACCTCTAATAGAAAAGAGCCATATCACTAGGGACCTTCAAAATTAGCCACTACCACTACCTTATCCAAAAATTAACATATATGAATATATATTCTTTAATTTTTAATTACACACAAAAATCAGTTTTGATTCCATTAAAGAAAGATCATAGAGATATAACATGGATTCCTGGGATCGGATCGAAGCCCAATCTAGTGAAATGGGACTGTTACGGTTCCCCCTACAAAAATTTAATTTATTACATATTTAAAGATTCATGTGATCGCTCTGATGACAATTGTTTATACCAGGGTGCGTAGCGAAAGTAGATAGGTTGGGGATTCAAAACATTTATCACTAGAAAAATGTAATAATGGTTTCTCTAGTGATACATATCCCGGTAAAAGGTTGAGTATATCATGTCAAAGAATTTAAGCACAAAAATAAATCAATCAATTACCTCATTTGATTTGAAGGCACGTTCAATAACCACACATCACCGATGAAAATTGATTGAAGTAACTAATTTTAAATCCCTCTATATCTCTCACATGTTCTTTAAAATACTATGGTAATGATGATCATTGATATCTAAGTGCTATCATAGAGATTTGATAAAGCCTTAGACGTCCCAAAAATCACCACAATGTTGATCCTTTGATCCATGAAAGAGAACATGTATTGGTAGCTTGGATCAGCTACTTCTCTCTCTAGGATGTAGAAGAGATGAGAGAAAGGATATCAAATTAGAGTAATGAATAGTATGATAAATGAGATCCTCCTCTTGTATAGTGAGGTATAAAATACCTAGAAATGGATCTCAACCCCTGAATATGTATTACCCACTAAATAAGCCACAAATGATAAGTTATGACCAACTTACCATGTCAAAAATTTCATTTATATTTTTATCACTTACTTTTAATATAATAAATATATTTCATGATAAAATTGTGTCATTAACTTGACTCTTTATTCCATCAAATATTAAATGATCCTTGAATATTAAAACAATATTAATTCATTGAGTATTTTCCATATATTCACTTAAATACTAGTAAATACATTAAATAAATAAATTCAAATAGAGTAATTCTATACTCTAATAATAACAAATTTATCTATTTCTTGGTGATTATTTATACTTAGACATCTCTCAGACCTCATGGTGGGGCCCACCATGTCCTATACTTATATTCATTAGAGTAGGCCCAAACTTTTTAATATTCTAATTATGTGAACCTTTAAGACCTTATCTTGATAATAGTGAGTGCTACTCATAGACCTGGAGTGGATTCTAGTAACCCATCAAGGCCCCTAAGAAGATAAGGAATATTCATAGAAAAGAAAACCTCCTATGAACACAAATCGTGTAATATAATATCTTTTTCTAGTGATATATCATAAAAAACTACACATGTTGTGTCATCATCATTTCTTGATTTATCATTCATTGACCTTACTGGATGGACTTACCTTCTTCTACTATGTCCATGGATTAAGTGAAGGCATTATCATCATGATAAACTAGTCTCAATATATCACTTCCTTTTTAAAAAAATAGATTACATCTTGATTATTCAATCAGTTTCATACCACCAATGGCGCACCCAACACAAGATACTACACCATAATATAAATTTCATTGTTTTTTACTTTCATCAAAGTATATAGTCAAATATTATACACTTATAATAATTTCAAGTTAGAAGAACATTACATATGATTTTATATAGGAAATACTAATGACACTAGAAACATGTGGTGTTCCCATTGGTGGGTCTACCCTCATAATCTCATATACTCAAGATCACAATGTATAAACTTCATGAGAAGAAGTATTAATGTTTATGAGCCTCTAACACTGAATAATCAAACATCATTTGTGTCCTATCATAATCAGGTGTCTATACTATAGGACAAATATTTAACATTGCTATCATGGTATCTCTACATTCTCAATATAGACCAGGAACTACTATAAAATTTTTATACGAAATGTAAACTAAGGAAATTATCAAAAATACAATAGATGCAGTTGTATCAATAATACTATGGTGAGATAAAAAATGTATATGTCAAACTATATACATGTGATAGTAATCAAAGTATATAAAGGAGTTGGTTCTAAGTCACCCACTCACAACATAACCTTAAACTAATGGTACCCCAAATGAAAATTAATCTTAGATAAAACTAAAGTTCTCTTAAGATATTCAAATAGATAATTGATATAAGGAAGAAGATACTAGTTATTAATCATTCCTTGCATTAGTTTCTGATAATCCACACCTAGACTATAGGGACCATATGATTTCTTGGTTAATAGGACTATAACACCCCAAGGAGAAATACTCAAACGGATAAATCCCTTTTCCTCTAGGTCATCTAGTTGAGCCTTTAACTCTTAAAGTTCTGTAGGATCCATATGGTAAGTAGGAATAGAAATTGTATTTTTACCCTGTATAACCTAAAGTAACTTTATTCATTCTCAGTGAATATGATTGGAGAACCCCAATGGGATATACTCGAATGGATAAACCCATTTTCCTCTAGGTCCCCTAGCTGAACCTTAAACACTCAAAGCTCTGAAGAGCCATCCGATAAGAAGGAATACAAATAGGATTTTTACCCAAAATAATATGAATCAAAAAATTCATCCCATGATTTAATATTATGATATTTTAAAAGAAATACTACGTTCCATACTATAAAATATATGCAACATCGAGCTTAAACAATCCCTGAAATATTATTATTTAAATATAACCGTTATAACCTGACCATTGAATTTGTGGGTATGAATAGGATTAATTTTTTTATGAAATATATATAAATTTAATAATAAATTAATATTTATTAATAAATTCTTAGTAAATAATCACTTAATTTTAAGTAGTCATTTTATTCTTCAAAAATAAATTTTCTTCAAAAATGGTTTTTATTAATTTTTGTGACAGAATGCTATAAATAATTTCTAAAAATTTAAAACATATATTTTATAAACAGGAAATAATTTTTTATATTATCATTTAAAAATTATATTAGAGTTTATATTTGTGATTTTTTCAAAAATATTGATTTTCCAATGAATAGTAAAAAATGCAAATTTTTATTAAAAATTATATTTTCAATACAAACATTTAAAAAAGTTACATTTTTTAAAATGGTTTCAAAGTTAAATTAGTTATATTATATTATTAATAAACCAAATTATATCATTTGAATCAATTTTATGGTTGGATTTGGTGTAAAAATATTTTTATACTTAAAAATGCATTTTTCTGAAAAATCTGTTTTTCATTGCATTTTGCGTTTTAATCGAAATTTAATTTATAACACTTCTAAAAATTGAATATTGAAAAATGGATTCCATATTTTTAATCATGATTTAAAATTTTTTAAAATAGTATTCTTTTATTTCTAGTCATTATGAATAGTAAATATAGTAAATTTTGTTATCATGGTAAAAGGTAAAATGGGTTAATTGAGGGTAAAAATATTTTGTTAATGACTATAAATTACCCATAAAATTGAATTTAATTTTATTATATGATTATAATTTTTCTATAAACATTAAAAATTCAAATATTTGACCTTTTGTTTCTATTTGGTCATGATTTTGGTCTCTATAAAATTTTATGTAAAGAAAAGTCAAAATGCGATTCACTTTGTTTTATTATCTGTAAATTTTTTACATATATATAAAAAGAAAGTATGTTTGGTTATAAATATTTATTTTAAATATACATGTTTTTTATCATGGTAATTTATTTCTAATTTTTTTATAAAATAATTACCTTAAATGCTTACTCAACATAGACAAAGTATTTATTCAATTAATAGAGAAATAAAATAAATGATTTTATAAAATATTAAAAATAATAGAATTTGAATGAATTATTGTGTTCCATGAATTTTTTAAATAAATATAATATTTTAAGAAAGTTTTAATTGATTATATTTGAATTTATTTTCTATCTTAATATTATTAATGCCAAAGTAAATGGATAGTTCTCAAATTGACATTAATGATATTTTATAGTAAATAATATATTATTAAATGATTTAAAATTACTAAAAAATAATATTTGAAAAATTGATTGTTATATAGTTTATAATATCAAACATTTTCCATTTATGGTCTAATTTTTTCTTTTATAGTAACTATCTTGATCCCTAAAGAGTAAAAAACTTTGTGATCATGATAATCGTCAAAAAGGGTTAACATGTGTTAAAAAAACAATAAGTGTAAAAAATAGTCTGAACTTGTCCAAATTTTATTTTATTAGATTATTTAAACTCATAATTATTTTCTCTTGTAATATTATCAATTTGGACCCATTTGAACTAGGAAATTAATTTATATTAATTTAATAATTTATGAAATTTTATGAGTGCCCCTTCCCTCTCTTATAAAGGGGAACCTCATCTTCTCTTTTCTTCACACATAAAAAGCCTTTTGGGTTGGAAAATACCTGCTTAAATACCTTTTTATAATCCCTACCCTCATTTTATATGTATTTTTTTATGCATAATACAAAGTTTATATGGATTATGGTGTAAAGTAAAGAAGATTGTCCGAAGAAGAGGTATAACTTTTAACCGAATATTTTTCTCATATTTATTATTCTAACTCTATCAAATTTTATTCAACCATGATGATATAATAAAATAATTATCTACAGTATACTGATATATTATCATTTTAATGTAATAACCTATATCTATCTCCTTCTTCCATCAAATGGGAAACTGAACCATCGTTTGTGTGTATGAAGGACTACTGCCTCATGATCCAACATAATTTGTTTCCCACCAACGCTTCTAAAGAATTTATATAATGAGGTATTTAATTTATATATATTACATTCATGAAATTTTTATAATTCTGAACAAATTATATACCATTTAATTTCTTACCATTCCATTTATTAAAAAATGATAACTTCATTCATCCATACGTGTGGACTACCACCTCCAAGAAATGATGTGATTCATTTTTCATCACCACATCATATGGATGATATATATATATATATATATATGTATGTATATATATTTTAAGAAATAATATTATATTTATGATATAATTATTATTCTATAAATATAAAATAACACTTACCTTTTTTCCATCATGATCGTAGAAAAATAGAAGCATTACTCATGCATACATACCACCTACCATCTCGATGATTGTAACATAGTTCATTATTCATAAAAATATATAATTGTTGGATTTAAAATTGTAATTTATGTATAAATATTATAATTATTTCATTATTATTATTCTGAATATGTTGGAACAATGACCTTTTTGAACTTAGTCAATATATTGGTGTCATTTTTGACATATGATCAAAATATCGTCAAAACGTCTAATGTGAACTTAATTAATGAAGTAATTGTATATAACATGGGATTTAGTAAAATAAAATGAATAATGAACTTTAAAACAATTCTTGAAAAATTAAATAATTAATATAATTTTTTCAATCAGGAAGATAAAGTACATATGTGACTAGTGAGACTCGAGGTAAGGTACTTTCATTTAAAAATACTCTTTTAAAGATTCTCTTCCAAATCTTTTTCTTCCAATTATATGTTTTCAAAAATATTTTATTAATTTATTCATATACACATAAAATAATTATAAAGCACATTTTATGTCTCTTTTTACTTTCTTTCAAAGGTTTTCAAAAGGAATATTTTTATGAGATTTTGTGACTTTATTTATAAAATGGGAAAAGGAATATTATATTGTAATGTATACGGCATCAAAAACTTTTCCCACCACTATAAAAATTATTTTAATTTTCGGATTATTTTATAAGATCCCATGATTTATTCAAAGAAAAATGATTTGTTCTCTCTACTTTAATTTTGAAATGGGTTTTTAAAAAGGAAAGGGTATTTTAATATATAAAAAATGTTTTCCATATTAGTTAAACAGATTTTTCAACTATTTTATGATAAAATATGCAAGAATAAAAATGTTTTATTTGTGATATGGTACATGAGAATTATAGATGATGATGGTTGAGCCCGATAGAGCTTAAACAATGGGTGATCCCAATAAATCTTATACAATAGGTGAGTTTGATACAGGTTATATGACAGAGGAGATCAATACATCTTATAAGATGGGTGAACCCAGATAACACTACAGTGCATTGGGTAATATTCTTTGTCTTTAGGTGCAATAGGGAGGGAGTTAACCATGGAGTTTTTTCCTAAAAAATGTAACTGGAATCCATTTATTTTTTACATGGGTTATGAATATAATGCTTTAATTTTCCAAAAAAAAGTGTTTTTATTTTCTTGTTATGGATTTAAAAGGTTATATTTGAGAAAAATTTGTGTCTTCTATAGAATTTATTTATTTCATATGCTCAAATAATATCGTGATAAAAGTAAAAAATTTATGGGTTTTCATTTTTTACTGGACTATTGGTTTTCCTCTTTTTATGTACCATGAAAATATTTTTGTTTTCATCCCACATTTAAAAACAAAATTAGTGTTTAATAATGGGTAGGAACAAAGAATAATTCAAGTTGAAAGTAATAAAGATTTTGCAAAAAAAAGAGAAAACATTTTTCTTTTAAAAATTTTCACCTCGTGAGAAAAATGGATAGTGATCAGAAGTGTCCACTAAGAAAACTATGGTTTTTTATGTATTATTTATGACCTAATTATCTAAAACTATTAACCATAAATATACTCAGGAATATAAGAAAGTGAATTCTAGTATAAAGTCACTTTAATGTGTAATTTTTAAGCTCATGTCCTTACAATTTGTATTATAGGAAAGGTTTAGAAAACATTAGTGGTTAGGATATTATTTGAGATTAATTCAAAATTCCTATATAACCAAAAAGGTTAGTATTTTATGGAGAATTATGGTTTTTATTATAGGGGGATTGGATAACACTTAAATTAGTTAAGATATAAAGTTTTTGAAGGATTAGAGTATTATAAAAAAATTGTATTTTCTTCACTCTCATGATGGTAGTTGGTAGTGACATGACTGATGGTGAATACGTGATGGAAGAGGCTCATGGTTCGAGAATGGTGGTGATGAAATCCTTTTGAATTTTTAAATTTTAAATTTTTTTATCATGTGCGGTTTTGGACTTCGGATTGTTCTGTGGGTGGGATAGTACCCGGTTGGAGTGTTTTGGGTTCACACTTTTCCTTTAAAAGTGTCCTTTTAAAATACAAATATGGATTATGGAATTAAAAAATGATTTTATTTTTAATATATTAGGGATCACTTATCAACATTGAATGAAAAAATATTTGAAAATATTCTCATCCCTTCCAGATGATTTTATTATCACTATTATTGAAAAATATTATTTAAATGATTTTGACAGCATATTGAGTATTCAAATCACCTAAAACCCCATTTTAATTATCTAATGCCTTTTTATTTATATAAAAAAAATTATGTTTCAAGGTATATTTTTCGTTTGGTTTCAAAATCTCAACTCTACCAAATCTCTCAAAAAGGTAAATACTACAAAGGACTTGATCATTTATTATCTAGATGTTGGGATCATGCAGAAGGATAAAGGGAATATCAATAAAATCATGATGTTTAGATTTAATATATGAATTATTTTATTATGTTTAAATTATGAAACATGATTAGGTTGATATTGATGAATCAAAAGGAAATAATTTATATATTTCATTGTAGTAATTAAGTGTTAAGGAATAATATGATAAATCATGATTAAATGTTTAAGAAGGAAGTTGAATTAAGGATGTGTTTATTTATCACCATTTCAAAATTATGATGTAGTGGTATCTTATTAATTATATTATGATATATTATAAATACTAGGAGAATCCTACAACACATAAGTATTATTTTATTATAGGTTTTATTTTCAAAATTTGGAAATAGATGTTATATGGAATCAATACCTTTGAAAAGTGGTGTTCTAAAAAGGTGATAATTTTATGGAGACATTTATTTATTTTTGATAAATTTTTATGGTATATATAACCCTTAAGTTTAACACGAAAAAAATTAATTTGAGGATGAATTTATTTAATTTTTATAGAAATAAATTTAAATGTATTTATAACATTTAGGGTTTATATGATCTTTAATGTTTGGGAAATAATGGGAATATATGTTTTATAATATATATAATTATGAGATTGAAAATAAATTTTGTGGCTAGGTGATTAATTTTATTTTGGAATAATATTACTATAATTTTGGGGAGGATTATATTATTAAGGTAAACAGAATATTGTGGGATTTTATTTAAGGAAAAAAAGTTTGAATTATCTTTTGGAAGCATATATGATTTTATTATGGCCGTATAGTGATTCGTGTTATTTATGTAAATGACTAGAATATATTAGATATTATATGATTATGGAATATACATTTTTGTTATGAGACTTTAAAATTTATTGATGTTATTTGGAGATAAATGTTAAATAAATCTCAAAATAACATGTGATAAAATTCTTCAGTTTTTTTGTTTTCAATCTTAGTGTAGAATATTTTGTAAAAAATTAAATTAGTTATTTATCAAATGATATAAGTTTAATGTTGGGTGTTATTGTTGGGGATTTGGTGATTAATGTTCTATATGTTTATATAATGGTCTATTAGTTTTTTAAATTTTCTTGTGAAAACCATTTTGGTTTTAGTTAATGTAAAAAGAAATTAGGAATATATTTTTATCCTTTTATGGATTAAATGATCTGTTGAAATTTTATTTTAGTGCTTCAGGCATGAAAAATTCATCCAAAATACTCATCATTTGGAGAAAAAGATGATATTGTCGTGGAAATTTATTAAATGATGAAATTAAATTTTTAAAGTAAGTATATATCCTTATTTTCTTAGTCAATATGGTAATAGAATTCCTAAAATATTGTAAAATTGTCATGAAAAAATATGTTATCCTATTACCGTCATTTCTAATGAATTGATACCTTTTCACACCTCTTTAGTTTATGGTATTATGGTCATTAACTATCTCATGATTATTTGATTTCTTGTGATCAATGGTCTTTATCAATATTCATAATTATTTGGAAATTACATTTTCCTCCATGTATATATTTTTACTTCCCACAAAATTTCTTCTATTTGGAAACCTAGTTATGTGTCATTCCAGAGGACCTTTTTACTTCCCTTTGTCTATTATCAAGAAGAAGTTTTATTAATCCTTTTTACAATGTGGGAATTAAAAAAGGTATTTTAAAATGAAAAACCATTTATGACCGAGATCAAGTTCAAATTGAGAGGATGAAATTTATTAAAATGGGTATAATATAATATCATGAAATTTTTAAATAAATACTTTGTTCGATAGCATACCAGATACGCAATATCGATTTTAAACAAACTATGAAATATTATTATTTAAATATAATTATTGTAAACTAGCCTTTTAATTAGTGGGTATGAATATAATTAAGTTATTTTTAAAGAATATATACTTCCAACCCAATAAAAATTTATTGATAAATTCTTAGTAAATAATCACTCAATTTTTAGTAGTCATTTTATTCTTCAAGAATATGTTTTCTTCAAAAATAGTTTTTACTTATTTTTTAGAGAATGTTTCAATTAATTTATGAAACTTTTAAAAAATTTATTTTATAAAAGGATATCACTATTTAAATCAAAATTTAAAAACTATCATATCATGTATTTTTTGTAATTTTTTGAAAAGATTGATTTTCTAGTGAATAGTGAAAAATACTGTTTTTTATTGAAAACTATATTAGTGTTCAAGAATTTACAAAGTTTTAGTTTTTTTAATGGTTTAAAAAAATTTGATCTCTTATATTATTATTAATCCAATTTATTTCATTGGAATCAAATTTATGTTTGAATTTAGTGTAAAAACATTTCCATACATAAAAATGCATTTTTCTGAAAAACTATTTTTTATTGTGTTTTATGTTTTAATCTAAAATTAATTTCTGAAACTTATAAAAATTGAGTATTGAAAATGGATTAAATATTTCTAATTATGATGTCTAAATTTGGTAAATATATTCCTTTTATGTTTAGTCATTATGAATAGTAATCATAGTAAATTTTGTTACCACAGTAATGGTAAAATGGGTTAATTAAGGGTAAAAATAATGTCATAATGACTAAAAATTAACCCTAAAACTTACCTTAGATTTATTTTATGAGTATATTTTATCTATAA
Organism: Viscum album; assembly: GCA_963277665.1. NCBI lineage: Eukaryota > Viridiplantae > Streptophyta > Magnoliopsida > Santalales > Viscaceae > Viscum > Viscum album. The sequence continues at coordinate 100,419,856 of OY728136.1, read as the reverse complement.
CTATCTAAAATTCTAATATATCACATTTGTTACCATTTTTTAATGATTTTTACCTTTATAATGTTTTATGTAAAGAAAGTCAAAAATGTTATTTTTTATGATCTTTAAATTTTTGAAATAGGTATAAAATAAAGAAATGTTAAGTTATGAATTTTTATTTTTAAGATAAATTATTATTATTTCATGGTATTTTATTTCTAATTTTTTTTGATGAGATAATTTCCTTAATTCTGAGACAAGCCAACACGGTATTTATTTGATTAGTATAGAAATAAAATAAATGATTTTAAAAATATTAAAAGTAATATAATTTGAATGAATTATTGTGTTCTATGAATTTATTAGATAAATATAACATTTTCAGTAATTTTAAATTTATTATATTTTAATTACTTTGGTATATTGATGTTACTAAAGTCCAAGTAAATGAATAGTACTAAAATTGACATTAATGGTATTTTATAATAAATAATATTTTATTAAATGATATAAACTTCCTAAAAATCCAATATTAAGAACATTTATTGGGATATGGTTAAAAATATAAACCATTTTCAATTTATAAGCCAATTTTCTTTTATAGTAAATATCATGACCCCTAAAAATTGAAATATTTTGTTATCATAGTAATCATCAAAAAGGGTTAATATAGGTTAAAATAAAAAATAAGGGTGAAAAACATAATCTAAATTTTTCCAAATATTATTTTATGAGATTATATGGAATAATAATAATTTTATATTATAATAACATCAATTTGGATCCATTTTAACATGAAAATTAATTTATATTAATTTAATACTTTAAGAAGTTCTAAAAGTGCTCTCCCATATCTTACAAAAGGGAATCTCCTACCCTCTTTTATTCACACTTCCAAATCCTTTTGTTTAATCCAATACATACCTAAATACCCTAATATAATCCCTCAACTCATTCTAGAGGTAATTTGTTAATCATAATACCAACCTTAAAGGGCTTAAGGTGTAAAGAAAAGGAGATTTTTTTAAGAAGAGGTATGGCTTTTAACCGAATGTTTTAGTTTTATTTCTTCTTTGACCTCCTTAAAATATTATTAAAACATTATAATATAATATTATTATTATATAGCATATATTTATGTTTTATTATGTTAATTTCATAACCTATAACTATCTCCTTATTCCATCAAATGGGAAATAAAACCATTATCGTGTGTACGGTGGACTACTTCCTCGCGAACCGATGTAATTCGTTTTCAATAACCACCTATTAAGGCTAGATATAATGATATATTTAATGTATATATTTTATATTCATAATATATATATTTATTTAAATATCATGCATCATATACTCTCTTACCTATCCCTTCATTAAAAAATGATAATGTCGTTCGTGTGTACGTGTGGACTACGGCCTCCACGGAGCAATGTGATTCTTTTTTCATCACCACCTCATATGGATGATATATATAAGTTTATTTAAATATATAATAATATATTTATGATATATATAAGGATAACTTTTTATAGATAAAATAACACTTTCTTTATTTCCATCATGATCGTTTAAAAAAGGAAGTGTTACTCATTCATACATATGTCCTATTGTCTCCCTGATTGTAACATAGTTCATTTTTCATAATAATATTTTCTGGTTGGATTTAAAATTGTAATTTATGTATAAATATTATAATTATTTTATTATTATTATTCTGGATATGTTTGAATAATTATATCTTTGAACTTAGTCAACCCACCAAAGTTATTATTAGCATATGAGTTGAATATCATCAAAACATATGACGTGAACTTAATTGATTAAGTAATTTTATATAACGTTGTATTAAATAAAATAAAATTTGGAAAGAACATGAAAAATGAAATTAAGTAAGTTAACAATTAAAATAATTTATTTATTTAGGAATATCAATAATATACATGAAGGGTCAGACTCGAGGTAAGGGGCATTCTTTTAAAAATCCTCTTTTAAAGTTTCCCTTCCAACTCTTTTTATTCCATGTCAATATTTTTAAAAATATTTTATGAATGTGTTTATATATAAATATAAGAATTATAAATTAAATTTTATAACTCTTTTTATTTTCTTTCAAATGTTTTCAAAAGGGATATTTTTACATAATTTTTTAAATTTTTTTACAATAAGTAAAAAGGAAATTTATATTTAAAAATATATGGCTTTAACATATTTTCCTGCCACCACAGCCATTATTTAAATCTTATATTCCTTTAAAATAATCCATAATTTATTGAAATAGAAAACATTTTTTCTGGATACTATATTTTTTAAATTCTTTTTTAAAATGAAATTGTATTTTTTATATCTGAAAAAAAAAATTATATGAGTTCAAAAAGAGTTTTTAGGGGTTTTATGATAAAATATTTGAGAATAAAAAAATATCCATGATATAGAACATGATAATTATATATAATGATGGGTGAGACCAATACATCTTATATGATGGGTGATCTTGATATATCTTATACGATGGGTGATCCCGATCCAGTTTATACAATGGGTGATCTCGATATAACTTATATGATGGGTGTGCCTAGATAGGGACCTAATTCATTGTATAATATTCATTGTCTTCATAGGAAAAAAGATGGAGTTAACTATAACAACCCAAAATTTTATCAATGTAATTTATCCCTTCTTATAGTAATTCAATATAGTATAAATCACATAAAATTACTTATATATAATAACAAAAACTTTATAAATAATGAATTAATGAAATAAGAGGTATTTCAAGAAATTAAGGAACCTATACCAAAGGTATAGTAACTTGACCATTGGAATAGTAACATGACCCTTATGAATAGTAATCCATCCAACCTCTTAAATTGAAAATAAAATTTAGGCATATTATAAATGAAATTTTGGTATAATTATATCATAGTCTATGTAAATAAATGTTATAAAAATTATTAAGTGTTGGAATTTTTGTAAATCATAAATATTTAATTACAATTTAATGATTAATTTAATATTTTAAAAGAAAATTTATTTTCACAAAATTTATTCATAAATTAATATTTTTATTTCTTATGATTTTCATATAATTTTATGAGACCTTAAGTAAACTTAAGTAATTTTTCAAAGTGTAATAAAATCAGTTATAATTTTAAAATATGTATTTTCCAAGTAAATGATGATTTTAATTAAAAATTAAATTACTCATATTTAGAAAATTATTTTCATAAAATGGAATTCATTATTTAATTCTACACATTGAAAATTGGTTACGGTTATTTTTTTGGATTTTTCTAAAATACTTGAATTTTTATGAATAGTAAAATATAGTACTTTACAATATATATACATTATAAGCTAAATAAACTTTTAATTGAGTCATGGATGATGTAAGCACCATAAACTCAAACTTCCATTAATTATTTTAATAAATATTAGTTATAATTCTCAAACTATTCACATTCTTTATCTAAAATAATAAACAAATGAATATAATAATGAGAAACCACCCCTATCATCCACTATAAATACCACCCCTCTCCACATATTTTCCTTACACCTCTAAATCTTTGATCCTTGTCCAAATTCTTCCCAAAACTCTTTAAAATACCCTCTCCCATGTCCAGGAGCTCTTGGTCTCATCAAAAAACCAAAAACTTTGCCTAAATAGGTTTTCAAGAAGGATAAATCTAAGAGGTAAAATCCTCTTCCTTTTTCTTTTAATTTATTTTCAATTTAATTTATTTTATTCTCTTATACTCACCCTATATCATCTAAATGGAATGATAAATCTAGTATTTCTGATATACTATAATTCTATCATGTTAAGGGAAGATCCATCATCAAACTCCTTTCTCTCTCTCTTTTATTCTAAAAATGAAATCATCTCTTATGATGTGTCAATTTACTTACATCATGGGAAATTCACTTTAATTTTCATTTAAAACCTTCATAGATGTTAATAAAACGATTATAATGGTTGAAACATATTTTAAAATACTAAATGATAAAATAAAATGATTTCTTTGTGATTGAAACTGCCAAAATTGACCAAAATGATTATCATTAACTTTTATATAATGATTCATCCTCATACCATGTAAAAATGATTTATAAGATCATTTAAACTTCTGTAATATCATTAATAACATATAATAATAATTATTGATATTTATCCACATTTTACACAAACTTCAATTCATGTATACAAGTTAACCGATCATGGAAACTAAGAAAACAAACACTCTCGAATGATGAAATTAAACACTATAACTCATCTAAAAGTTAATAAATAAACTTAATAAAAACATAATGAATCAAATTTATGTATAAAATGTTCTTTATTTTTTAATTAATGAATATAATGTAATTATACAGGATATTAAAATGAATAAAGCATTCAGACATAATGTAAGGGGAATTCTCGAACCCAACTCTCTTCCTTTGGGTTTTCCCCCTTTCACTCCATTTTCAGTATGGATATTCCTTTAATGTTCCTTAAATATAATTTCTTCATAATTATCTTATCTTTTCTAGGATATACATGTTACCAATATGGTTTTATTACCAATGAAACTATTTTTCCAAAAGAACTCTTTTTTTAACACATCTTTTAATTCTCGTGAGATTGTTTCTTTTTCACTCAAAATTAATGATTCTTATACAAAGTATATTATTACCTATTTATTTTAGGAACCCCAAAGTTTATTCATGAGTGTATGATTTTTGAAATAAAACCCATTTCTTTCCATGGGTTATTTTATGTCCAAGATTAATATACGCTCTATATGGCATGCATGATAATGTAAATGTTATGATGTGACGGTTGAGCCCAGAATTATATAGTGCATCTGAGTGATATGTTGTGATGGGTGAACCCATAATTATATATCACTCCAATTAATTGGGTAATGTGGTGTATATCTTGATAAAAATTGAAATATTTGTGAAGATGATGTTATCTTTGTTCACAACTATGTGTCGTGGTTGACCACTATCACATAATGTTTTATATTTATGCATTGCCACATCCCTAGCCTTGATTAATGATTCCTATCTTGATTATGACCCTTTGCCTATGTTATGATGATAATGATTATTCTCACCCCAAGTTATATTGATTCATTATCTTATCTATCCTCTTACTGGGATTTTAGCTCACCCTTTTCTTTGATGTATATCCTCGGGTGATTACTTGTACTAAGGAGAACACGAAGGCCTACAAGAATCTATAGAATAAAGAATTAAATAAATATTTGTGTTTTATTTTTTAAATGTTGTGTATGGTCCAAATTTTTCCAACACACTAAACTTTTGGATTCATATTGTGTAATGATTTTTTGTTTTTATCTTTAAAATGATGTAAGAGTCATTTAAAAAAAATTAAGTTCGCTATAGTTGGAATCAGAGCATGGATTAGTTAATTTGGGAATTAGGATTAGAGAACCTTAATGAAAACCCTTTGTGTGAGACTAAGTATAAGTAAGAACCCAAGAAGCTTTGTTTTAGAAAATTATAAACATAGGTATCCCACAAGATATGACTTTGTACTTAATTAATAAAAGGAATAAATTATTTATTCATGACTTATTGAATTATGTTTTTTTCTAACCTTTACTATTTTAGAAAATAGTGGGAACTAGAAGAAACTAGGCCAACGACTCATGCAAGGGACAATGCAGCAATTTCATGAATGAAATCCACAATGCCTTGGGAGGTGGAGTTAAAATTTTCATGGTTATTACCACCCATATATCTTAGGTTATAAATAATTAATTGAATAATATGGAATATATAACTTCACCTAAGAGGGAGCAACTGAATATCGAGTCCTTTATGTGGAAACAACCACCAATGTTTAGTCGATCTTCTGATCCACTAGTCACGGAAAAGTGGGTTAACTAAATAGATAAGATCTTTTTTGTACTTCACTGTTCTGAGACAAATAAGGTGACACTTTCCTTTTATCATATATATGGAGAGTCCGACCAATGGTGGGTGTTGATTAAAAACACCAAGTGAAGGAAAAAAATTGAATAGATGAAGTGCTAAGACTTTAAGATAATGTTTCCTAACAAGTATTTCCCTAGAACTCTTCGTACAAGGATGAAGAGAGAATTCATAAAGTTAAAGAAAAAGTATGGAGAATCTATCATAGAATACAAAGAAAATTTCAGATTGTTTTAAATGTATTCTTTAGGTTTTGTTATCAAAAATGATAGCAAAATTGATAGATTTTTTAGTAGATTAAAACCACACCTTTGAAAGGATCTATCAATTAGATACTTTAGTAGTTATGAAGAATATTTTCGATGTTCTCTCAAAGTGGAGATGGAGTTTTGATAATGTTATCATGGTTATAGTGATAATAAATTAAAGATGGAGTTTCAAGCCAGATGATCTAATAAGAAATGTGGAAAGAAAACTCAACCACCCACATGTCAAAAATGTGGGAAGAAGCATCATGGTAATTGCCTTAAAAAGATTAGGAAATTATTCAAGTGTGAGAGAGAAGGACACCATTCTCTTGCATGTTGAAAATATATGAAGAATAAATAAGATGAAGTGGATTAAATGAGAGAATTTCCCATGGTCCAATGCTATAACTGTAGGGATAAAGGGAAATATATAAGCCAATGAACTAAACCTCGAGTCCTCAAGGGTAATCAGCATCAGATGACACCAAATCCAAATGAGTAAGGAAAGGTTTATTCTATAGCTAGTGTTGAAGAGGAGAAAGAAAATTAAGTCATATAAGGTACACTTATTATTCACTCAATAATGGAAAAAATATTATTTGATTCTGGTTCTATTCACTCCTTTATATGTTGAAAGTTTTCTAGAACAATTAAATTGAATCCCCAAAACCTTGAAGCATATATATCTATAAAAACACCAAGTGGTGAAATAATTGAAACCCAAGTGTTGGACTCTTTTCCTGTTGGAATATGTGGAAATATTCTACTAGTGAATCTCATGATACCTCCCTTGGTGGAATTTGACGCTATAATGGGAATAGATTGAAATTTTTTATATAGAGCACATGTAAACTGTTCGGAAAAGGAAATATCTTTTCATATTCTAAACCATCAGATGCTCCTCTAAAAATGAAAATAAGTTCATGAATCTCCTTTTTAAAATCCTTCAATGGTGTGGGTGTTTATTCCCTATAAAGAAGTATACCTCGCTCAAATAGTTGAGTCAAATGAAGGTATCAACCTAGGGTAAATTCCCATTGTGATGGAATATAGTGATGTAATTCCTGAAGAGTTACCCAGAATTCCCCCAGATCATGACGTAGTGTTCTCAATAGAAATCATATCTAGAGGTACTCCTATCTCAAAGTGTCCCTATAGGATGGATCCTAGAGAACTGGAGGAGTTAACAAGGCAGATACATGATCATTTGTAGAAAGGGTTTATAAACCCTAATGCATCACCTTGGCATGCGTTAGTGCTCATTTTGAAGAAGAAGGATGGATCAATGTAGTTGTGTATCGATTATTGGGAACTCAATAAGATCACCATAAACAAAAAGTATCCTCTTCCAATGATTTATGACTTGTTCAATCAGTTATGAGGAGCTTGGTATTTCTCAAAGGTGGATATTTGTTCTGGATATCATCAGCTAAAGGTGAAGAAAGAAGGTGTTCAAAATCCTTCCTTCCATACAAGGTACGAGAACTGTGATTTTTTGGTGATTCTATTTGAACTTACTAATTTTCTTGAAATATTGATGGATTTGATGAATAGAGACTTTATACATTACCTTGAAAAAATTTTGGTAGTGTTTATCGATGATATTCTCATCTACTCTAAGAGAAAGGAAGAACATGAAGAATATATAAGGCTTGTGTTGGAGACATTAAGGAAGGACAAGTTACACGCTAAGTTCAAAAAGTGTGACTTTTGGATACATAAATTCACATTATTGGGAAATGTTATCACAAGTGAAATAATTTCTATGTACCCTTCAAAAACAAATACAATTGAGGAATGGCCCAAACCCTCTAGTGTCACGAAAATCTATAGTTTTAGTGGATTAGCAGGGTACTACACACGATTTTCAATTCTTATAACTAAGTTAACAAAGAAAGGGGTAATGTATGTCTGGATGGAATAATGTGAGGAAAGCTTCAAGGATATAAAGAAGAGGTTGATCACTGCACCTATACTCACATTACAAATGGTGGATAAAATTTTGTGATATACAGTGATGCTTCAAAGAAATTCTTGGGTTGCGTACTCATGAAAAATTATAAAGTGATAGCCTATGACTCATGAAAATTGAAGATTAATGAGAAGAACTACTCTACGCATGATATGGAGCTATCAGTTGTTATTTTTTCCTTGAAAATCTGGTGGCACTACCTACATCATGAGAAGTGTGACATATATAACGATAACAAAATCCTAAAGTATATATTCAAAAAAATGATCTAAACATGTGACAAAGGATATGGTTAGATATAATCAAGGACTATGATTTCTCTATTCACTATCATCCTAGCAAGGAAAATAAGGTAGCTGATGCACTTAGCATAAAATAACTTGTTACTCCATCCATGTTGCGGATTGAGAAAGACCCTATTTTCAAGGATATGAAAAGGATGTTTTTTTAAATCATAACAGTAGGGAATACATCCCACCTTGCCCAAATTATTTCCCAACCATCTATCTAAGAGAAGATTAAGGAGTCATAAAGGGATGATCCAAAGTTAGAAAATAAAGTGAATGGAGTAAACGAAGGGAAGATGAAAGAGTTTCATAAAGATGATAATGGTGTGATTTAGTTTGGAATGAGGATTTTTATGCCTTAATCACCTGGGATAAAGAAGGTGTTCTTGGATAATTCACATATCTCAACTTTCTCTATCCATCCTACGATTACCAAGATATACCATGATCTTCAAGAACACTTCTGGTGGGATAACATGGAGAAGGATATTGTTAATTATATCTCAAGGCCCTTGATATGTTAGAAAGTTAAATAAAAGTGATATAAGTCCAAAGTGATTACACAACCATTTCCTACACCCATGTCAAAATGGGATAATGTCACTATGGACTTTGTCATGGATATCTTGAATACATCCAAATGAAATAATTCAATATGGGTTATGGTGGACCAACTCACCAAGACTGACCAATTTATCGCTATTTGGAAATATCTCTTTCTTGAACAACTTGAAAAGATATAGGTAAAGGAATTGGTGATACTTCATGGGGTTCCACTCTCTATTTTCTTTGATAATGATCCCAAGTTCACATATAAATTCTGGAGGAGTCTTCAACGTGCTTTCAGTACTGAATTAAATCTCAGCACGGCCTATCACCCCCAAACTGATGGATATAAAAGGACTATTCAAACACTCAAATATATGGTAAGGTCCAACTCATTATAATTCAAAGGTTTATGGGGCAATAATCTCTCATTGGTTGAGTTATCATACAAAAATATCATACACTTGATTAGTTAGATGGATCTATATAAATATTTTTATGGAAAGAGATATAGAACTCCAACCTAGTTGGATGAAGTTTATAAAAGAAAGCTACTTGGAACTGATCGTGTACAAGAGATCATAGAGAAGGGTCAATCCATCCAGCAACATATCGGAGCTACTTAGAGTTGGAAAAGGTGTTATGATGACAAATATCTAAGGTACTTGGATTTTGATGTTGGTGATAAATTCTTTCTTTAAATATCACCACGAAATAGAGTCATGTGATTTGGAGAGAAAACAAAAGCTAAGACCAAGGTACATTGTCCCCTTCGAGATCCTTGATTGCATAGGAGTTGTCGCCTATCGTCTTTCACTTCCACCAAGTATGGTTCAAGTTCATGACAAGTTCTATGTATCACTCCTGAGGAAGTACATATCATATCCATCACAAGTACGGAACTCAGAGGTGGTACAGTTGGAAGATGATCTCTCCTCTGAGGAGGATCTAGTAAAGATTTTTTAAAAGAGAGATAAGGTTCTAAGAAAAAAGAAAATCCACCTTGTCAAAGTGTTGTGTAGGAACCATAAGTATAAAGAAGAAACTTGGGAACTAGAGGAGGCGATGAAGGAGAAGTACCCTCACCTGTTTATGTAAAACAAAATTTTGAGGGTGAAATTTCAAAATGGGAGAAGAATGTAACAACCCAAACTTTTATCAATGAAATTTATCCCTTATTATAGTAATTTCATATAGTATAAATCACATAAAATCACTTATAGACCATAATAAAAACTTTATAAATAAATAATTAATGAAATAAGAGGTATTTCTAGAAATTAAGGAACCTATATCGAAGTAATAGTAACTTGAACTTTGGAATAGTAACATGACCCTTATGAATAGTAAATCATCTAATAATATAGTAACTTAACCTATGAAATTAAAAATAAAATTTAGTCGTCTTATAAATGAAAGTACGGTATAATTATATTACAGTCTATGTAAATAAATGTTTTAAAAATTATTAATTAAGTGTTGGTAGTTTTGTAAGTCATAAATAATTAATTAAAATTTTATAATTAATTTAATAATTTAAAAGAAATTTTATTTTCATAAAATTTATTCATAAATTAATATTTTTAATACTTATGATTTTAATATAATTTTATGAGACCTTAAGTAATTCTTCAAAGTGTTATAAAATTAGTTATAATTTTAAAATCTGTATTTTCTAAGTAAATGATGATTTTAATTAAAAATAAAATTAATCATATTTAGAAAATTATTTTCATAAAATTGAATTAATTTTTTAATTCTACACATCAAAAATTGGTTAGGGTGAATTTTTGGGATTTTTCAAAAATACTTGAATTTTTTATGAATAGTACAATACGGTAATTTACGGTATATATACAATATAAGATAAATACACTATTCATTGAGTCGTGTATTATTTAAGCACCATAATCTCAAACCTACCTTCTTTATTTTAATATATTTAGTGATAATTCTAAAACTATTCATAGACTTGATCCAAAATTAAAAAAAAACTAATGAATATAATAATGAGAAAACACCCCTCTCCTCTGCTATAAATACCACCCCTCACCACCTCTTTTCATCACACCTATCAATATTTTATCCTTGCCCAAATTATATCAAAAATTCTTCCAAAGACCATATACTATGTCCAGGATCTCTTTGTATCATCAAAATACCAAAACCTTTTCCCTAAGGAGGTTCTCAAGGAGGATAAATCTAAGAGGTAAAATCCTCTTCCTTTTTCTTTTAATTTCTTTTTCAATTTCATTTATTTTCTTCGATTATCCTAACCTTGTATTATCCAATTGGAATGATAACTGTATTATGTTTTATATACTTTAATTTTAACATTTTAATTTAATATCCATCATCAAACTCCTTTCTCTCTCTCTTTTATTCTAAAAATGAAATTATCGCTTGTGATGTGTCAATTTACCGACATCATGGGTGATACACTTTCATTTTACTTTAACACCTTTGATCATGTTAATAAAACCATTATAGTTGTTGAAAAATATTTTAAAATTTATCTTAAATCCCTCTTTATGTTCTGGAACTAGCATATATACATAATACTAAATGATAAAACAAAATGAGTTCATTGTGATCGAAAACCACTAAAATTAACCAAAACGATTATCATTAAATTTTATCTAATAATTTATCCTCATACCGTGTAAAAAATTATTAATTAGATAATTTTAAATTATTTAATATCATTAATAACATATAATAACAATTTTTTATATTTATCCACATTTTACACAAACTTTAATTCATATATACAAGCGAACCAATCATAGAAACTAAGAAGATGAACACTCCTGAATGATGAAATTAAACTCTATAACTCATAGAAAAGTCCATAAATGAACTTAATAAAACCATAATGAGTATAATTAGTATATAAAAGTTTATTTATTTGTTAATTAATTAATCTAGTGTGATTATATAGGACATTAAAGTGAATAAAGCATTCTGACATAAGGTAAGGGGAATTCTCAAACCCAGCTCTCTTCCTTTGGGTTTTCCCTCTTTCACTCCATTTTCAGTATGGATATTCCTTTAATGTTCCTTAAATATAATTTCTTTATAACTATATTATATTTTATGGGATATACATGTTACTAATCTGTTTTTATGACAAATTCAAAGATTTTTTCAGAAGAACTCTTTTTTCTAAAAAACACATCTTTTAATTCTCATGAGATTGTTTCTTCTTCACTCAAAATTAATGATTCTTATACCAAGTATGTTATTACCAATTTATTTTGGGAACCCCAAATTTTATTAAGGAATTTATTCTTTATTAAATGAACCCATTTATTTCCATGTGTTATTTTATATCCAAGATTGATATATGTTCTATGTGGAATGCATGATAATGTAAATGTCAGGATGTGATGGGTGAACCTACAATTATATATTGAATGTGAATGATTTGACATAATAGGTGTGACCATAATTATATATAGCTATAATTAATTGGGTAATGTGATGTGTCTCATGATAAAAAGTGAAATATTCATGAACATGATGCTATATGTTTTCACAATTATGTGTGGTAGTTGACCAATATGACATGATGTTTCATATTTATGCATTTCCAAATTCCAAGCCTTTTCTTAATGATTGATCTCATGATTATGATATTATTACAATGTTATGATGATAATTATTATTCTCACCCCATGTAATAATGATTCATGTTCTCATTTATCCTCTTAATGGGATTTTATCTCACCCCTTTCTTTGATGTATATCCTCAGGTGATTACTTGTAGTAAGGAGAACACAAGGGACAAAAAGAAGCTAGATAAGAAATAATTAAATAAATGTTTATTTTTTATTTTGAAAATTTTTGTATGCTCCATATTTTTTCAAGATACTAAACCTTTGGATCCTGTTTGTGTAATGATTTTATGTTATCTTTAAAATGATGTAAGAGTCGTGTAAGAAAAAGCAGGGTCTCTATATTAACCATGTAATTTTATCCTATAGATTTAACTAAGATATAGTTATTTATGATATTATTTATGAATATAATTCTATAATTTTCTAAAAAATGGGTTTTTATTTGATTTCTAGGGGTTTTAAAGGTTCTCTTTGAGAAAAAGGAGTGTGTTTTTTCATGTGGAATTCATTTATTTCATACACTAAAAGAATATTATGATAAAGGAAAAACTTTTATAGATTTTCATGTTTTTTACTAGAATAACAGTTTTTTTATTTTATTTACCTTTCTAATATTTTTATTTTCATACCACATTTTAAAATGTTTTTCACGGGGTTTAAAGATGGGTAGAAACAAAGAAGATGTTAAGTTGAAAGTTATGAAGATTTTTCCGGAAAATAAAATGTGTTTCTTTCTAAAAGTTTTATCATGTGGAAATAATATATATTGATCAAAAGATTCCACTTTTTGAAATATAGTTTTTTATATTCTATTTATGAATTAATTCTCTAAAAATATAAATTATAAAGATCCTAAGAATTTAAGATAGTGAATTCTAGTCTAAAGTCACTAGAATATTTAATATTTAAGGCCAGGTCCATACACATGGTTGAGTAGTAATCTCAAAAACTCCTCAAGGAACAAATTCATAAACAGATCAAATATGGGTAGAAATATTGTTTAGTGCCCCCCCCCCCTTTTAAAATAAGACTATAAAACTTGGTTGTGACCCCACCCAGCCGCTAATGATCAGAACCCGCAAGACTCACTTGCACATCCCATTCACCAACATAATCAAAACTATCGCCCTCATGTGACATAAATAATACTCACTAGATATAAGAATCAATAAGATCTCAATATTGAATGATCCAATCTATCCCAAGGGTCGTGAAAAAAACTATTCATATCCAGCATAAATAAATCCTATAGGAAATGATAACTGCCAATAACCAAGGCACAACCCATATGTCAATGAATCCCCTCTAATCTTATGATTAATGGAGTTTCAATTGAAAATAGACCATTAAAATAGTCCACATTCAAACCCAAACCTCCAAAAAATTGAGTAGAAATAAAATACTATTAGGTTACAATATCAAATAAATCATACACAAAATTCTAAGATACTAGAATTATACATAAAACTAGAAAAGACCATGCATATCAATCAGTAGGAGTAGGCTTAATAGCATGTAATTATCTTGAACTATTTCAACGTACCCTACCCTAACTCCCCATATTCATATCTCCATGTGTACCCTTTTGTATCTACTCCTGGCCTCCACATCCCCTACCATGACCCAAATAATAAGTGGAACTCCAACTAGCATCTTGCTGAGGCATAACAGTTCCAGCTCAAAAAACATGCAATAATATAGATTCCCTGCCACTGGAATCAGGTGGAGTTATCTTATAAAAATTTTATAGATGCCTCATATTTCCATAATAATAGAAATCCCACGGAGTTTAGGAACACTATTACTTAGTTTTCCCATATTTTCTATACTGATAGCACTCAATCAAGTTTTCCCCTCATAGAGGAAGAGAAGAATCATTGTTCTTCCTAGACTGACTACCACCGCCCTAGCATGTCTCATCTATTCAATACTTACATCTACTAGAAGAACCACCAACATTGTCTCTCATGGAAGAATACTACCTAATACCACATCCCTCATTGAGGTTCCTCTTAGTGATGATATCTTGGTTCATAATCTCATATAAATTTGTCACTCGTATCTCATAAAGCAGTCTAATCTCAAACTTCCTTACTCTAGTGTACTCATCACCTACTATGGTCAGATAAAAAAAATTGTATATATATAAAATGAGAAGAATAAAACATAAAAAAATATCCCATTTTAAGTTATATATATAAATTTTTAGACTCTATTTGATCTCAAGGTCTCATGAAATAAATGCTCAAAGAATCAGGTCTAGAAATTCTTACAAGTAAACCAAATATGATAATCATCTTGAACAAGAACATCCCAACTGTTTTGTGCTGGTCCTCATAAGATATAACTATCCAGATTCTCTATCCTCTCATAAGAAGTCTCTATATTATTAAAAATTTCTAGCATATACTTTATCCATAACTCAGCTGCCTATGGACCACCCTCACCCATGAACAACGATGGGTGATATATCTGGAACTCATGAGTTAGGTCACACATGGTCTGTATAGCATGAGGATCCTCCCTCTCCATTAACTACACCACTCATTATAGGATTTCATGAAACTTATCATCCATAAAAGGACTAATAAAACAAGAGGTCATCTCCATTGGTGGGGTATGCTCACATTCACCCTCCCATTATGGTACCAAGAGTCTCTATGACATCATATCTCTACAATTCCAACATGTGTTGGGACCAAGTTGAATGGAGAAGGAAGTCTGAAGAGTTAGCCTTTGTAGAGTGTTCTATTTTTTGTCAAAGAAGATAAATCAATTCACTTACAGAAATTAGACGATGCTTTGCTGATTTGTATTTTACAATCATCACAAGTTTGGAGAACTTGTGGTGTAAGCCATATGAAGGATAGAGAGAGTAAATAAGTGTTTTTGGAAAAACACATTTCAACATCATAATATCCAAAAAAATGACAAAGGCAAGAAGAAAATGTGCAAGTGGCAGCGCGCAAGTGGCAGCACGCAAGTGCCGTAGAGGAACGCAAGTCATATTTCAAAAATAGAATTATTTCAGAAATATGGCAAAGGAAAGAAAGTGGCATGCAAGTGGTGGTGTGCAGGTGGTGTCGCGTAGGTGGTGGCATGTAGATGGTGGCGTGCAAGTATTAGTGCACAAGTCTGGGTCACGCAAGTCATAAAAATGCCTATAAATAGACGACTATCCTCCTCATTTCTAAAGGCTCAACACTTGATAATTATCTTTGAGCTCTGGGAGCGCAAGTAGAGATTTGGGCGCTCAAGTTGAGGGTTGTTAGAAGGCACACAAGATGGGGACACGCAAGCCGGAGGTGCGCAAGTGTTATTTGGCGCGGAGGCTGCAAGAAGGCAGCGTGTCTGAAGGGCAACATGCACGTAGGCAGCGCGCAAGAAGAGGTGCGCAAGTTGTCGGCGCGCAAGTATAGGTTGCGCAAGTCAAAGTGGGCGAGCAAGCTGTTTTTCTCTAGGGGTTTCTGCCAGCTTCTGGATAGGAAATAAGAAGAAGAGGTGCTCAAGTGTAAGGTGTGCAAGTATAGGTCACGCAAGTGGAAGTGGGAGTGCAATCTATTTTTCTTCAGAGGTTCCTGCCAGCTTCTGGGTAGGAAAGTGAAGAATTTCTTTGAAAGATTTGATTTGTGTAAGCTTATTAAGAATCACTGATCCATTGTATTACCCTATTTGTGCTAAGAGGGATCACACACACTATTGGATTGTTTTCAAAGTGCTACAAGAGTGTAAGGGTATATCCTACTCGTTGTATTCCACATCAAAGGATTGTTTTCTAGTGGATTGTGTGGTACTGGATTCTTTTTGTACTATACCAAGGATGTAGCTACTCTTGTTGAATAGTGAACCTTTTAAATCTTGTGTTCATGTGGTTGTGTGTCTTCAGAAGGGAAGAAACTCTTTAATAGGAGGTGAAGTTTGTTTCAAAAAGGGGAAACTTAAAAAGTAAAAATATATCACTGATTCTCCCCCTCCCCCTCTCAGTGATACTTATATCCTAACTGGGAACTTCAATTGGTATCATAGGGACATGTTCCCTTTATTTATTCTTTACTGAAGTGTTTGAAGAGAAGTTGTGATGGAGAATCTAAATTGTGTGAACATTAAGGGGATTCCGATTTTTGATGGAAAGAACTATCACATCTGGAAGGACAGAATGATGCCTTATCTTATGTCTCTTGGATATGAAGTTCTTGAAACTACAACAGATGGATTTCTTGCTATTGATGACAAGGTTCCTCTTAATCCTGTCGATAAGAAGAATCTTGAGAATGATGGAAGAGATAAAAATGAATTACTTTAATCTCTTTCTGAGAGTGAATTTTTAATAGTGAAAGGTGTTGCTACAGCCAAAAGAATCTGGGAAAAACTGAAGAACATCTATAAAGGAAATACAAAAGTGAAGAAGGCTAAACTACAGATCTAGAGACTGAAGTATGAAGACTTGATAATGGGAGAATCTGAATCTGTTGGGGATATATTTACCAGGATAAATGATATTGTCAGTACAATCAGATGGCTAGGTGAAACGTTGGAGGATTCTATAGTTGTTGAAAAGATCATGAGAATTATTCCAGAAAAATTTGATGCTAAAGTGTATCCATTGGAAGATAGAGACCCTGAGACATTATCTTTGGATGACTTTCATAGCACTCTCATTACTTATTAAGTGAGAAGGGAGAATACTATGAATACCAAAACAAAAGCAGATAGAGAAATTTCATTCAAGGCTTCAAAGAGAGAGAATTCAAAGAAGACTCTTATTGAAGATGATGTTGGTGAATCCGATTCTGAAGATGAGGTATGTAAAAATTTTGATGAAATTTAATCCTTGTTTTCTAAAAATGTTAAAAGAGGTACAGGGAAATACAAGGGGAAACTTCCCTTGAAATGTTTTGAATGTGGAGTTTTTGGTCAATTTGCGGCTAACTATCCTCAAAAGAATAAATAAGAAGACGGTGATGATGATGAGAGGCGGTGAAGAAGGTCATGGAAGAAACAAATTGACAAAGATAAATATTTTTCAAAGGGTAAGGATAAAAAATTATTCTAATAAAAAAGAATAAACTTTTTATCTAGAGATGAAGAATAAGATAGCGAAGCTGAATCTGAGAAATCATATACTGAGAAATCTATAGAGAATACCTTTATTACAGCAGTGAATAATGAAGATTACGGGAGCAACTATTCTGAAGAAGAAGAAACTCAACTTGAATATCATCTGAAAGAAGAGTTGAAAGAATGTTTGAGGAAGATCAAAAGGCTTGAGAAGGAAAAAAAATGTTGATAAATGAAATTTCCACATTAAACAATCAACAAGGTTTTCCTAAGGTGAAAATCAAGATGGAAAAAGAGATTGGTGATCTGAATAATTCTCTTGAGAATGCAAAGAATTGTAATGATCATCTTGAAGTAAAGATGAAAGAAAAAGAAAATGAGTTTGAACTGTTCCAACAGAAACTTTCCAAAGCTAAAGAAATGAATGTCAGTTTCAAACATTCTATCTCAAAAATTGGTGAATGTTCCAATAAGAATGAACCAATGAAGGGTCCATGGAATTTACCTTCAAAAGTTGAAAGGAAAGATGTAATTGGTTCTAATAAGAACAAAATTAGAAAGGCTATGTATGTGGCCAAAGCCAATAATTCTGAAAAATCATAAGTACATAAAAATCCTGTGTCCAGAAAGATTTCTACTACTTTTGGTACTGATAATTTTGAACAGAAATATGAGCTAAAAAAGAAAGTTACAATTGAAAAAAGAAAGGTTCATGGTCAGCAGAGTTCTATTAAGAAGGCTGTTGAGAAGCATGTTCACCACTCTGGTCAGTATAGAAGTTTCAAAGGAAAATATTCATTCTATGGTTACTGCTGGTATTGTCGTGGATTCGGACACACTGCAAACAAGTGTTGGTTTAATCAACAACATTACAACTATTTCACAAGTTTTGAAAGACAAGGATTGAGGGGGAGTCAATACGTTCAAAATAGAAAGCCTCCAAATAAATTTCGGAAGATATTTGAGAAGACTGGTGTGAATGTTGAGAATAGGTTCCAACCACTGGAAACTGTTTTTGAAAGATGTGATCGACCTGGAAATCTTTCCAAGGGCTATGTTAGTGTGATACAAAATCAACAAAAGATTCTTAATAGTTATAAAAAGTCAAAGTTTTTAAAAGTTAAAAGGGAGAGGTCTGATAAGTCTAAAAAGAAAGAGTGCATGGTTTTCTGGACAGAACACATTGACTTGGCTAGTAAATTGGAGGAAGCACAATAGAAAGTGAAGGAAAAGGAAGAACAAAAATCTCTTATTGTCGAAACTACTTTGAAAGCTAAAAAAGGAGAACGTCCATGTATTCTTGATAGTGGATGTTCCTCTCATGTGACAGGAGACTTAAAGCTGCTGAATAATGTGAAATACTTCAAAGAAGAAACAGTGACATTTTGAAATTATGAATCTCTAAGGATCAAAGGTGTTGGATCGGCCATTATTAGAAAAGAAAGGATGAAATCCAGGAAAACACTATATGTTGATGGGCTGAAACATAACCTGTTAAGTGTGTCACAACTCTGTGATGAGGGAAACAAAGTAATATTCAGAAAATATGGATTTGTTGTGAAAAGTGAAAATGATGGAAATATGGTTACAAGAGTCCAACGTACAAGAGGGAATCTATTCCAAGTTGGTGATGTGAAGAACTCTTGTTACATTAGTGTGGTGGATGAAAATAAATTATGGCATAAAAGGCTGGGGCACATGTGTCAGAGAATTATGTGCAAGTTATCAAAGTGAGACAATGTTCGGTATATGCCTGATTTATCAATAGAAAGAGATTGGTGTTTCACTATTTGTGAGAAAGGGAAGATTACTAATTCTATGCACAATAGAGTTGAAATTCACTCAAAAAGACCCTTGGAACGCATACACTCAGATATATGTGGACCAATGAGAAATCAATCTTCAAATGGAGAAATTACTTCCTTACTTTCATTGATGACTTTACTCGCATTACTTGTGTTATATACATGAGACATAAGTCAGATGCTCTGACAATGTTTAAGAGTTTCAGAAGGAAAGCAGAGAAGGAATGTGAGTATTCAGTGAAGAAGTCGAGAACTGATAATGGTGGTGAGTATAAGAATTAAGAGTTTGAAAGTAATCTTGAGAAGCATGGAATTCGGCATGAGTTCAGTTCACCATACACACCTCAACAAAATGGGGTGGCTAAAATAAAGAATCAAAGTCTGGTGGAAATGGGGAGAACTATGTTACTTGAACATAGTCTTTCTCGTTATTATTGGAGGCAAGCCATGAGCACTGCTGTGTATATTCAGAACCGATGCTTCTATAGGCCAAACTCAGATATGACTCCATATGAAATGTTCTATGGAAAAACTCCAAGTCTGAAACTCTTGAGAGTCTTTGGGAGTCCATGTATTATAAAGAAGAAAGGTGGAAACCAGGGAATGTTTGAGAAAAGAGGAGATGACAGAATTTTTCTTGGATATGCTTCAGAAGGAAGAGGATATAGATGCCTCAATAAAGAAACAGGAAGATTTATTGATTCTTCATATGTAAAAGTTGTTGAAAATGATAAGAAAGAAAAGCGGTCATATATTGATGTCGAAGTCGAGCAGGATAGAGAATATTTTGTTAAAAATGATGATAATGCTTCAGACTGTGTTAATCCTACTCAAGAAGATGAATCCGACTCAGATATCTCAAGTGATGAGTATGGAGTTCAAACAACTCATCCTGGGTTGATGAAGAAAGTGGAGGCTCAAAACATTATTGGATATAAAAATCAGAGGGTCCAAATAAGAAGAACAAAAAATGCTATATCACATACTTATATTTATTCAAAAGTTGAACCGAATGATGTAAATGAAGCATTTGAGTATCCAGAATGGGTTCATGCTATGAATGAAGAGCTTGATCAGGTAGAGAAGAATGATACTTGGGAACTTGTACCCAAGCCATACAACAAGAACATTATTGGTACAAAGTGGGTTTTCCGGAACAAGCTAAATGAAGAAGGTAAAGTAATAAGAAACAAAGTAAGATTGGTTTTCAAAGGGTATTTACAAATTGAAGGCATTGATTTTGATGAAACCTTTTCTCCAGTGGAAATATTAGAAACAATCAGAATATTTCTTGTTATTACTGCGCAATGAGGTTACAAAATCTTTCAAATGGATATAAAATCCGCATTCTTGAATGGTGACCTTGATGAGGAAGTTTACATTTATCAACCTTGTGGATTTTTTATTGGAAAGGATGAAATTTATGTGTGCAGGTTGAAGAAGGCTTTATATGGGCTAAAATAGGCTCCGAGAGCATGGCATTCTAAATTAGATACTTTCTTAAAGAAGATTAACTTTAAGAAAGGGAGAGTTGATAGAAATCTCTAAATCAAGGAATGTCAGGAGTTTTCACTGATCGTTGTTGTTTATGTTTATGATATTATATTTGCTAGAAGTGATGAAAGATCATGTGAAAAAATTTCTGAGGAGATGAAGAAGTTATTTGAGATATCAATGCTGGGAGAAATGAAGTACTTTCTTGGGCTACAAATTTCACAGAAGAAGAAACACATTTTTCTTTCTCAAGAAAAGTATGCTAAGGAACTTCTGAAGAAGTTTGGAATGGAAAATTCAAAACCAGTTTCCACACCTATTTCAATGGGAACCAAGTTGTCTAAAGATGCAGAAGGCAAGGAAGTTGATCAGAAAGAGTTTCGAATGCTAATTGGAAGTTTTTTGTATTTGACTACCTCAAGACCCGACATCATCTATGCTGTCACTTTATGTGCAAGATTTTAGACAGATATATTGAAGGCACAACAAATTTTGGAATCAGGTATGATGGCTCTGGAAATATTTATCTATTCGGGTATTCTGATGCTGATTGGGTAGGAAATGTTGATGATCAAAGATCCACATCTGGTGGAGTTTTATTTCTGGGGAAAAGTTGTGTTAGTTGGCATACCAAGAAACAAAATTCAGTAACTCTTTTCATAGCTGAAGCTGAGTATGTTTCTGCTACTCAAGCTGCAACTCAACTAATGTGGATGAAGACTCAGCTGGAAGATCTACTTGTTGAAGTAAAGCTACCATTGCTCTTGGATTGTGATAATCAGAGTGCAATCAATCTTACAAGAAATCCAGTACAACATTCTCGTTCAAAACACATTGATATAAAGTACCGCTTCATCAAAGAGCAGGTGGAGAAGAATGAATTGAGGCTGGAGTATATTCCTACATCTGAACAAGTTGCTGATATATTCACAAAACCGTTACCGAAGGAACCATTTGCAAAATTTAGGTTGAACATGGGTCCCCAACCTCCTTCTCATCAAGGTTAAGGTAAATGTTTTTATCCCCTCACTCGTCTTACCTTTGGATAGTGTTGTCAAGGGGTAGAATTGTTTCATAAATCTATCCTTATGGAAGCATACATAAAGGTGGATTTGTGGGTAAGCTGTGAATCCAGCATGTATGTGTGTGAACTATTCTAACTGTTTTTTAGAGTGGTTGTAGGAAACAATTTTTTTTGTATTCAAGAAATGTTCAAGAAGTAAATAATGCTGAAGTAGAATCTTGAAAGATGTTCTAAGAGATGTTCTGAAAAAGGCTGAGGAGATATGATCATGAGCTTTCATAGTCACTGCCTCTGGAAAGCATGGTTTTGGCTGTCAATAATTCTTGTTTCCTACAATGAGTTAGCTCACGTAGGCTTAGAATTGTTGATAAGTAATCCATTTCATAAGGTTACAAAGTTCAATGATTTATGAATCTTTGTTGACAACAAAATAAAAAGGGGGGATTGTTGGGACCAAGTTGAATGGAGAAGGAAGTTTGAAGAGTTAGCCTTTGTAGAGTGTTGTATTTTGTTGTTAAAGAAGATAAATAAATTCACTTTGTAAAAGGACCAGAAATCAGACAATGCTTTTCTGATTTGTATTTTACAGTCATCACAAGTTTGGAGAACTTGTGGTGCAAGCCATATGAAGGATAGAGAGATTAAAGAAGTGATTTTGGCAAAACACATTTCAACATCACGATATCCAAAAAAATGACAAAGGCAAGAAGAAGGCGCCCAAGTGGCGGTGCGCAAGTGGCGGTGTGCAAGTGCTGTAGAGGCACACAAGTCATATTTCAAAAATAGCATTCTTTCAGAAATATGGAAAAGGAAATAAAGTGGCACGCAGGTGGTGGCGCGCAGGTGGTGGCGTGTAGGTGGTGGCACGCAGGTGGTGGCGCGCAGGTGGCGGCGTGCAAGTCTGGGTTTTGCAAGTCATCAAAATGCCTATAAATAGACGAATGGCCTCCTCATTTCTTAAGGCTCAACACTTGAGAATTATCTTTGAGCTCTGGGCGTGCAAGTAGAGAGTTGGGCGCGCAAGTTGAGGGTTGTTAGAAGGCGCGCAAGTTGGGGATGTGCAAGTTGGAGGCATGCAAGTATTAGTTGGCGCGCAGGCTGCAAGTAGGCAGCGTGTCTGACGGGCAGTGTGCACGTAGGAAGTGTGTAAGAAGAGGCGTGCAAGTTGTCAACGCACAAGTATAGGTCGCGCAAGTCAAAGTGGGCGTGCAAGCTGTTTTTCTCCAGGTGTTATTACCATGTTTTGGATAGGAAAGAAGAATAAGAGGTGTGAAAGTGTAAGGCACACAAGTATAGGTCGTGCAAGTGGAAGTGGGTGTGCAAGCTGTTTTGCTCCAGAGGTTCCTGCCAGCTTCTGGGTAGGAAAGTGAATAATTGCTTTGAAAGATTTGATTTGTGTAAGCTTATTAAGAAGCACTGATCCATTGTATTACCCTATTTGTGCTAAGAGGGAGCACATGCACTATTGTATTGTTTTCAAAGTGCTACATGAGTGTAAGGGTATATCCTACTCATTGTATTCCACATCAAACGATTGTTTTCTAGTGGATTGTGTGGTACTGGCCTGTTTTCATACCATACCAAGGATGTAGCTACTCTTGTTGAGTAGTGAACCTTGTAAATCTTGTGTTCCTGTGGTTGTGTGTGTTCAGTAGGGAAGAAACTCTTTAACAGGAGGTGAAGGTTGTTTCAAAAAGGGAAAACTTAAAAAGTAAAAAAGATATCACTGATTTACCCCCTCCCCCTCTCAGTGATACTTGGATCCTGACTGGGAACTTCAACATGCACATCTTAGAACAATATAAAATTACAACCATCACATCTCAAATAAGTCGAATATGAATATCATCCCACACTACTAGAATAACAGTTTTTAATGACTGCCAAAAGCTGTCACTAAAGGCCTTTAGTGGCCGCTCAGCGACCGCTTTTGGCAGTCGCAGTTGCTTCGTCGGTGAAGCTCAATAGCGACCGCCAATGGCGGCCTCTAAAACTCCCCCATGAAAACAGCCGGTTTTTGTGTGGCTTAGTGTCAATTTTATAAGGAGACACGGGGGGGTGATGGGGAGGGACCCCAAAAGCTACGGTTGCCGTCCATGGCGGATGCACGGTGGTCGGAAGGAAGAAGCTACAAAGGCGGATGTCGTGGGGAGGTGCCACAGTGATGAAATGGCCTATTAGGTACAATAATGGACTTCGATGGTTGTTTGGAGGTCACCCGTGGTGACGTGGGTGACAGCGGAGGCGGTTGGGGGTGGCGACGGCATGCTGTAACAAGAAACCTATGAAGAAGACGACTGGAAGTGGGAAAAATGCCGCCAGATTTTTGACTGAATTAGCGACCACCAATGGCGGTCACTAATACCCCCTTTTGTGACCACCAAAAGCGGTCTCTAATGCTTGCAGGCGCAGAAGTCAGGATTTCTAGTAGTTCCACTTCCCTTCATGATCAACCTCCCAAGATCTCATAACCAGGAACTCCCTCGATTTCTATTTGTTATTCAAGGTCAAACATCATCCCTTCCATTGGATTCACATTTTAATATTCCCATAATTAATTAGTATATCACAATCCAATTATTTTTTAAATAAAATTTTTGTCACAATTTATAAATGAAAATACATTATAATTTTATTATTGGTACTTTATTTAACCAAATCCATCATTTAACAATTCATTTATATCGACATAACTAATAAGAAGTCACATATGGAGTTATTATAGTAAGATTATAATATATAATTACATGTGAAATTCCCTATAAATTATTAATGAAACTTTAAACAACCAAACCATTATCCATATATAGATATCTATATCAATCATAGGCAACATATAAATGACATATAAATCCAACATGCCTAGAATGATGCATGAATAAACACCCTCTTTTCATATCATCCAAGAGATAAAATACCAAAAACCATATGCAACACTCTAAGTTAATTTAGATCAACTATCAACACAAGAAACCAAAACAACAATCCCACCCTAGTGATTTGGGCTTCCCTCGTATGTGGGTAAGCTACTCCAAGGAACATGGTTCAAACCAAGTCCTGACGACGGCTGATAGAGCAAATATTTTCAATTAATATATATTTAATATCATTGTTTTAAACCCACAAAAGTGTTCCTCTAAGATGAATTGTTTCATTTTTATGATAATGGTGTTATTTTGAGCTGAATAGTAAAAATTGGCCATTTTTGGATTTTTAACAGTTTTATATTATTTCTGTAGTTTTTCCATAAAATTATCTACACTGATCCAAATTAAAACATCCTTTATTTTCCAAATGCTACACATCTAGGTATTCATTTACTATTTTTGTACTAAAAGCTGAATCGGACATATGGAAGCTCAAAAGAAGCTCACAAATGGGAGAAAGAAAACTGTTTTCAGTTCTGCCTAGTTTTGGTGTGGGATCCATAACTCATCCATGGTGGACCTAGAGCTTGTGAAATTTGGTGGGTGGATGCGCAAGGAGTTTTTGAGAATATTTTATGAAGGAAGAACCGAGTTAATTGGCCATTTATGGGGTTATTAAATCACCCTAATCCGGAGGGTTTCTTTTTGGAGAGTCTGACTGGACAGAATAAATTCACCTAGTAAAACGGTCATAACTCTCGGAATACATGTCCAAATCTACTGATATTTTTAGGGAACACGTCCAAGGGAATTATGAACAACATTAAAGAAGGGCTCAACGCGTGAAGATGTCATTTAATGGGGATAAAATGCGTCAAAATTCGGAGGAAACATTCTGGCTATAAAAGGAGGAGAGCTCCACCCTCTCAAATCATCCCCTTCTCCACCCCATTCCTTTTGGGACACCAAGAAGGAGAAATTTTCAGCTTTCTATTTTATTTATTTTCTTTTTCATAGTTTTGTTATGTCTTATTCTTCCCCATTCAACTCTATTACCCTTACCATGGTGGGGTAAACTTTTGGAGTGATTGGGGAAGGGTTGGTTTTCTACATTGTAATGCTTGAGTTCTTGGACGCAATTGAATAAATTTCTTTCTTCTTCAAAGTTGTTTTAAATTTATTATAGCGGATTTTATTATCAAGTTTGATCGTTCTTGAATATTAATTCCGTTATTTATTTTTTCCTTGGTAAAACAATCAATATCTCCCTCCACTAATTTCCGGTTTATATACAATGGAATAAACCAAGAATTAGTGGTGAAGTACTCGACGATCGTCAGTACGTGTAAAAGGTGTAGTGAATGTTCTTGATTGTTTGGGATAAACAAAACCCGATCGGGTATTGCCCATTTAAATTAAGGGGATTCAATACAACTATTTTACACATGGAAGGATAGTTGACCAAACCAAGATCTTGGTAAGGTTTTCTCTCACAATAATAATTTAACCAAGGAAGTGAGAGGAAACGATTGTGGAAACTCACTTTAATCAACTAAGAAGAAGAGGTTTGAATTAAATTGAACAAGTATAGAATTATAATTAGTAAACCGACCCCGACCTAATCACCGTTTTAATTTCATAGTTTTTCAATCATTTGAATTTCAAATTTCCTTTCACAACATTTTTACCCTCGTTTTAAAGTGACAACCTGTTTTGTGTGCACTCCTCTTCAGGAGACATCCTAGGTCAACCAGATTACTACATTTTAACTTAGGAAATAATTGTTTTTCCATGCCCTTCGACAGGCGTGTGTCAAACTTGGCGCCGTTTCCGGGGAGGTAGTGCCGCAATATTTTTGTAAATTTTTGACATTTTGTTTTCTTAAAAAAACACAAATAAAATATTTCCATAATGAATTCAAATGACTATTATTCTACATGGAATGACAATTAATCACAGGTGCAAGAAGAAGTCTACACTGAGGAGGCCCTACAACGAAGATCTGATGCACTGATGATAATGTTCAAGCTGGTGGAAAGAGGCATAACAACATGGATCTCACCGGAAGATTTGATGGCCATGGTCAATGAACTCCAAGTTGACTTAAAAAGATTCAAGGCCAAAAAGGAAGTGCCACTGGTCTTCCCAGATTTCACTGAAGACATCCATGAAGTTGAATCCAAACTCGAGGTGGAGGAGCATGACTACCTACCTCCATCCAGCGATAATCAACTCCAAGAGGCACTTTCAAATCAAGAAGAGATTCAAGCTGAACCAACTCAGGGAGATGATACATTTTTGAACTCAAATTCTTTTAATTTTGTTGAAAATAATTTGAGTATAACTCCTAATTGTTTTTAATTTTCAGAATCAGATGACTCCTATTATTCCCTAGAGGATGAAGAGACAAAAGAAGATGCACCTGTTGAGGAACACCTGGAGCTCCTGGAAGTCATGGAATATCTACTGGAGGATCCCAATAATAAATAGATCCAAGTTGCTAAGGCTGAGGAAATAACACAGTAGGTCGAAGCCCCCATGAAGCTGGCACTGGAAGACAAGATGGTTGCACAAGTAGCAACAAAAGAGGTGGAGGTTTTGTACTTCATCCTACCCCTACCATGCAAGATGTACCAAATTACGAAGGGGGTGGATCTAGTATACTCTTTCTATGGAGTCCTCCTCAACATTAACAAAGAACATCAAGTTGGGAAGAGCCACATGTGGTGGTTTAAATCAAAGAAGCTTCATCCACCAACAGATTATGGATAAAAGCTGGTACTGCCCTCTGGAGGCAGTCAAAACCCAGGGCCCACTTGGGGGATTATACCAAGATTTATCCTTTTTTTCTTATTCAATTTCTGTTTTCATTTCTTTTAATAAATTTATTATGTTATGTTTTTACTTTTTTTAGGTTTTCAAAGAGAAACACTTAGGAGTCAAACTCAACGTTGCATTGCCAATAAGTCAGGTTGTACCTCTCTTTCACACTTTCTTGATGTTGTGATTAATTTGAAAATTGGCTTACATGTTAAATCAACTTGAATGTATCGAGGACACTGCATCATTTAAGTGTGGGGGAGGGAACCTTTGTAGTATAGGATTTTTATTTGATGTTTGTTTTCAAAAATAAAAAAAAATAAAAAATTGTGTGTTTTCAAATTTTAGTGTGTTTATTTTTCAATTTCTGGTGTGTTTCTGAAACTTTTGAGCTGAAAATATTATAAATACCATTTTTGAAACCCATGTCAATGAGTGAACCAATCTATTTCATGAAACCGAGTTTAAATGAATCCTGAAATGACATCTTTTCATGTTTAAATCTTTTATAATTTCATGATAAGTACACTGATTCTTGAAACCCATGCCATATTTCACTGTCTATATCTTTGAAATCACTTTCCTGTGAGGCTTCTGAACCATTTTTGTCATATTTTTTTCATTCACTTCATTTCTTGAGAGAACCATATCATGCTTGCTTTAACCAGAATTTGATTTATTCCTTTCAAAACTTGAGGGTTTGGGGTACGTGTGTTTTAAATGATTGAGGCATTTATTTGGTTTTAAGCCCCCTTTTAAAAATAATCATTTTTCATTATGGCCCACCTTTACATTTATCCTTCATTGTAACCCCTAGTAGCCATGAATTGCCAGTTACTTTTGCCACATTACAAGCCAATTTTCCCTATCCTACCTGCTCTTGAAGTGAAATTGCATGATCTAGTTGAACTTAAGTGTGGCGGAAGATTTAATGTGGTGTACTACCTCATTTGGTGATACTTTGGGTGGAAAATAAATTGTGGAAGAGATTTTTGTGATGCTGAAAAATTATTATGTTGAAATCTGTGCCTTTTCTGGAGCTTTCATGATAAGAGAAGTTGTGCCATTCTGGAGCTTCCAATGCAAAAAGAAAGTTGTGCCTATCTGGAGCTTTAAAAAAAATCATGTTTGAAAAGATTGAAATTTTTTCTGATGAGCTGATTGAATGATGATGGATCCTATTTTCAACAAAGGGTAAGTTAAGGAGACCATATTTGAGTGAAAATTAGAATCTTTCAATTTTGCTTCAATAAGAGCCAAGCCTTCCTTTTTCGGCATCAGAACTTTTAACATCTAAATCCTACCAACCGGAAGCCACAGAACAACCCTGAAAAGTCCTCATGAGAAACACATGTCCTTGACTCACATTGGGTGGAGAAGTAGGAATTTATCAAGCCTATGGTGACTCTTGTGTGAGTTTGGATGAGAAAAGCCTTGTTCAGCATTTACATTTGTGAGATAAAAGAAAATTAATGTGAGGTAGGTGTTTTGTGTGCATGGGATAAGAAATGAAGTGTAAATATATTAAAATCAAAAATGGATAACTTGAAATAACTATTTTTGATGAGACATGATATCTTTTTGTTTCTTGAAATTGATTTGATAGATCTCATTGATATGTGTTTTGGATTTGATTTGATTTAATTTTTACTTGTCCAGGAGTCCAAGTGCAAAGTGTGGGGGAATTGATAGAGCAAATATTTTCAATTAATATATATTGAAAATCATTTTTTTAAACCCACAAAAGTGTTCCTCTAAGATGAATTGTTTCATTTTTATGATAATGGTGTTATTTTGAGCATAATAGTAAAAATTGGCCATTTTTGGATTTTTAACAGTTTTATATTATTTATGTAGTTTGGCTATAACATTATCTAAACTGATCCAAATTGAAACATTCTTTCTTTTACAATTTCTACACATCCAGGGCTTCATTTACTATTTTTGGACTAAAAGCTGAATCGGCCATATGGAAGCTTAAAAGAAGCTCACAAATGGGAGAAAGAAAACTGTTTTTCAGTTCTGCCTAGTTTTGGTGTGGGATCCATAACTCATCCATGGTGGGCCCAGATCTTGTGAAATTCGGTGGGTGGACGCGCAAGGAGTTTTGGAGCATCTTTTATGAAGGAAGAACTGATTTAATTTGCCGTTTATGGGGTCAGTAAATCACTCTAATCCGGAGGGTTTCTTTTTGGAGAGTCTGACTGGACAGAATAACTTCTCCTAGTAAAACGGCCATAACTCTCGGAATACATGTCCAAATCCGCTGATATTTTTAGGAGACACGACCAAGGGAATTATGAACAACATTAAAGAAGGTCTCAACGCGTGAATATGTCATTTAATGAGGCTAAAACGCATCAACATTCGGGGGAAACATTTTGGCTATAAAAGGAGGAGAGCTCCACCCTCTCAAATCATCTCATTCTCCACCCCATTCCTTTTGGGACACCAAGAAGGAGAACGTTTCAGATTTCTATTTTATTTATTTTATTTTTCATAGTTTTTTAATGCCTTCTTCTTCCCCATTCAACTCTATTACCCTTACCATGGTGGGGTAAACTTTTGGAGTGATTGGGGAAGGGTTGGTTTTCTACATTGTAATGCTTGAGTTCTTGGACGCAATTGAATAAATTTCTTTCTTCTTCAAAGTTGTTTTCAATTTCTTATAGAGGATTTTATTATCAAGTTCAATCGTTCTTGAATATTAATTCCGTTATTTATTTTTTCCTTGGTAAAATAATCAATATCTCCCTCCACTAATTTCTGGTTTATATATGATGGAATAAACCAGGAATTAGTGGTGAAGTACTCGACGATCGTCAGTACGTGTAAAAGGTGTAGTGAATGTTCTTGATTGTTTGGGATAAAAAAAACCTGATCGGGTATTGCCCATTTAAATTAAGTATATTCAATACAACTAATTTACACATGGAAGGATAATTGACCAAACCAAGATCTTGGTAAGGTTTTCTCTCACAATAATAATTTAACCAAGGAAGTGAGAGGAAACAATTGTGGAAACTCACTTTAATCAACTAAGAAGAAGAGGTTTGAATTAAATTGAACAAGGATAGAATTATAATTAGGAAACTGACCCTGACCTAATCACCATTTCAATTTCATAGTTTTTCAATCATTTGAATTTCAAATTTCCTTTCACAACATTTTTACCCCTGTTTTAAAGTGACAACTCATTTTGTGTGCACTCCTCTTCGGGAGACATCATAGGTCAACCACATTACTACATTTTAACTTAGGAAATAATTGTTTTTCCACGCCCTACGACAGGCTTGCGTCAACGTCGAATCTCCTATTTTCCTTACCCAAATAGTAATAGAAAATAAAATACATGCTCTGATACCACTTTGTCACATCCTAGGCCAGGATCACTTTGAATATTAACTAGACCAGAGGGTGACATGAACTTAAGGGTAGCTCCCTATATGTTATAAGCTTCCGACTAGTGGTGAGGGTCTATAAGGATACCATGGGGAGACTATACCCTCTTATTGTAGTATCGATAATAGGATAAATAAATTCAATCACATATAAAAAACCTAGATAAATATCAAAGACAAGATAAGTTGCAAGTACTGATAAATAATCACAACATCGTATACTATAATAAAATAGATTATGCTATACAATCCATTGGATCTCCCATGGGTAGATCATATACAAAAGATACAAAAGGTCAAAAATAACCAAAATTATAAGCAGAATACTTAAACTAGTTCCAATTCAAAACTAGTCTCATC
Organism: Viscum album; assembly: GCA_963277665.1. Classification (NCBI taxonomy): domain Eukaryota; kingdom Viridiplantae; phylum Streptophyta; class Magnoliopsida; order Santalales; family Viscaceae; genus Viscum; species Viscum album. The sequence continues at coordinate 100,388,429 of OY728136.1, read as the reverse complement.
ATATATACTCCATTATAGCTAGAAAAATTAACCATCGGGCATCAAGACCTTTCCCTTATCAAGTCCTATAACCAAATACTCTTCTCAAGTACCCATGTAATCCCAATAAGTGTTTGAGTACAACTGAATAGGCCACCACCAATGACGTACCTAAATATAACAAGTAAGAATAAAAGTGTATGTATAAATGCTATAATTAAAAAATATAATTACATAAGAAAATATACAATAATAATACTAATTTATGGGATTCATGATGGCACCTAAGGTTGATAATACCTTCTTTGTATAGTGACAAGTTTCTCTGAGCATGTAACAGGATCATTTTTTTCATAAGTAACCACACAATGGGGATAAAATTCTACACTAGAACCAATACCTAATAGAATACCTGCTTTGTCCTATGTCAGATGTATTTGAACAAGGGGTCCACTCATTTCTATCACAAAATCTATAAGAGAGTTTACTAATTAAATGTATCAAGACTTATTTTAGAGTGTTTACACAATAGATCCTTGATCATTTACATTACAATGTATCAAAACCACTCTAAGATCATCTAACAAACCTTTCCACAAGCGTTTACTTTAAAAAAAATTAAGACCACTTAAAGAGAATTTACCTTTTCATCAGATAAAGACTTATTTAAGGGAATACACCATATCAAAGAATCAACCCTCCATGAATAACCAAATCATCAATGTTTTATAATCTTTCATCATTTCTCAATTCACATTTTACCAAATAAAACAAAAATCATGATTTACCATTAATTTTAAAAGTCCTACTTTAGTTGAAAATAAACATATCATATCATTACATTCATTTAAAAACTATAAATCATCGAATAAAAATTTAAAATTATCAAAATATATCAAGGTCTCACTTTCCATTTCAAGGAAAACCATTCCAATTTACAATTCCATATTGTCAATTTCAAATTCCAATTTCAAACAAGGGTACCCAATTGGGATCACCCTTCATGTAGGTTTTTTAATCATAAGGGATTAATTTTTATGATCAAGAAAATATCATGATTAAAGTATTTAATTAAATTCAATTTCAACATAGGGTAGGTTAGAGTGACCATAGAACATACGCACATGAAAATGAAGAAAGGCTATAGGGAAAGTATAGGGATCACCTACCGTATCCTACAAGGATCCCACTCACCCAATATCATTCTTCAATTAAATCAAAGATGGAAGAAATCAAAGAAGCAAACAAAACCCCTAAAAAAAGGGCATAATGAAAAAAATAGAGAGAGACCATATGACGGTGGAAGAAACAAATAAAGAGAAAATACATAAGGTTAGTGTTACCTTAAGCCTTCAATTGCACTAAACAACACTCCAAAGAATCAAGGAACAAGGTAGATTCACCAAATGTAGGGGAATGCATTGGAGGATCTACTGGCCAAAAAAGGGTATGAAATCAGGTCAACGAACTCAAGGGACATATGGGAAAAATCATAAAATTTCACTTTTTAAAGCTTCGCGTGGTTTGGTTGCATGGTTGGCCAAGCCTTGTGCTAACAATGTTAACCTCCACTATCCAGGTCTCACAATTCCACGTAATTATGGCACACAGTTTACCAATCTATGATATAATCATTTGAAATGTATATACAATTTTTCTATATAGATTTCATGGTTTCTCGGAGCCTCATGCATGCTTAAAAAATTATGCACCTATGAATACTAGGTTGTGCATTTGGGATGAATGGTTAACACTAATTGTTTTCTAAGCACATGCCTTAGGCTACAACTCCAAAATCTGAAATTTTGAGCCCTAAACCCATGGTATTCTCCCAAGGCCTATCATATTCCCGCAAATTCAGGCAAGCATGATTACTACACAAGTTTATTTAAAATTGTAAAGGAAAAATCACCTCAAGTGACGGATAAGATATTACAATCACAATAATAATTAGTTATAAATATTATAAACATAGAAATATTATCTTCTCCTTTGATTTAATATTATCTGGTATATATAAAATATATTCCCATAAAATTCCTGCATCAAAGACTTTGAAAACACTTCTCATAACATCCTAAAAATTTATAAGTATTTTAAAAATTAATAAAATAATACAAATAAAATATGTTAAATTAGAGTTATTGGATGTATGAAATAATAATAAAGCATAGTATTAAAATGAATTTTTAATGACAAAGTAATTTTCATAAGTGAAAAAATAAAGTTGCATAAACATAAAATTACATTTGTGTAAAAATCATTTTATATATCAACATAATCATGAATTGAACTTGTGTAAACATGAAAAGAATTTTATATGAATATGAAACTGAATAATTCGTAAGTATTAAAATTCAATATGTGAAAACATGAAAATACATTATGAGTTTCTACATGTGTGATCCAACTATAAATCATATGATGTAGTTCTCATAAATCTATTGTAAATGTAATGTACAAGATTAATACTGCCTGAAACGACTTCAAGTGAAATAGTTTATTCATGATTAATTCTAAAACATCCAACTTCTGTGCATATAGAAGTGGATATATAATTAAAAATAGGTTGTATGCCACATATATTATAGAAAAATGTGAATCATTATTCTATATGAAGCAACATTGAAGAAATATCATAAATAGTACAACATCTAAAAACTGAGAAATGAAAATAATAAAATAGATTATGTATGTTGAGAACTGAAAATTTTTAAATCTCATATGAATTTAAAATTCATTTCATAATGATTTAAATACATCTGTATAATACTTTAAATATTCTATGTGTGACTTTAAATGATAAAGTGTGTCTTTAGAAAATAGTTTTTTCATAACTTACTAAAATCACATAAGTATTTCCAAAAAATAGTGTGTGGATTGAAAAAAGTCCCATAATAAATTAATATAAATTCTATATGTAACATCCCAACCTAACTGAATAGTAGAACGGTCGCCAGACTAGTGGGTCACATGGCCTCAAGCATGCCTCTCCATATGCCAGAGATTGCAAACTAGCTGTGAGGGTCTATGGAGGTGATATTGGGGAGACTATAATCTCACGATCATAGTAGCAAAGAAGTATATCAGATAATAAATAATTGGAAATATTGTAAGCAGTAATAGAAGAAATACATAGCAATGGAAGAATTATATAGAACTATATACATAGGATGACCAATGCCAACATATCCAACAATGGATGCATGTCCAAATGATGATACATAACTAAAACAGTAGACATATAGCAGGCCGTAGTATACATTATGGTACAAATATAAAGAAAGAAAATAAAATCCCTAAGTGTGATCTCCATGAGAATCTCGAGCTCTATCTCAGTCATGTTCTCCTAACTCCTAGGTACAAGAAATCAACCAAAGACCTATGAACAAAATGTCTACTCAGGTACCCCAGTGTAATGGAGGCCTGAGAAGGGTGTGAGATATAAATCCCAAAAGTTTACCACCCATGGTTTCTATAACTGAATCTAGTCCGTGAATAATAAATAAATCATTGTGCAGGTAATATGAATAATAAAAAATACTAAAATAAATAAACCACAACCTACTTAGGTTCTTACAAGACACCTTGCATCTATACCTACTTCGAATCATGGTCGAAAAGATATCTCTGAGCAGTAACTACATATATATTAATAATTTTATATATATATATATTTTAGTTATATATTTCATCCACCTATATGAACCAATTATATATGAACATAAGTGGACATATACATGGAATATTAGGTGTTGTATAGACCGAGTCATAACTCAGTCATCCCTTACCATTCTGAACGAGCCTATAAGATCAATCCAAAGGGTATATGACCTATATCTCATAATAAGTGTGAGATTTCATGCAAATCACTTGAGATGATGAGTGTGTCATCATATCAACACTCATAAAATTGGTGAGTGTGTCATCTTTCCAACACTCATTAAGGAACATGGTGTGTCATGCCCACCATCCTTATAATTTCAATGGTGTGAGATGTCGTGACTCAAAACCCAATGTAAGGGAGCATGATATTTCCATGCTCAATATAACCATTACCAACGTTCCACAAACTATATCAATGTGTGGTCATATTTATAACAAAATACCCATGAGGTAGTACTACTCATTATTTACATTTAATAATCCCATTCATAAATAAGGGAATTCCATTTCAATAATAAATTGAATTAAGAATATACTTAAGAATTAACTAATGATATGACCTTCCCATCCTTTATATTTCATTTCATTCAAAACTCTTAATTGAATCCATATAATTTGTGCTCATTTAATATAAAAAGATTCATGGTCATACCACCCATTTAAATTTTATTAATTAAAACATTTAATACATTCAAGGAATGAAATCCATCATTAACATGTCATTCCATTTAATTAAACAAAACATGGGAATTCATTTAAAAAGACTCAAAGAGATACTTATAAGGTACCATGGTCTAACTAGGAAATTAAAAACATAGTAAATTCCATTTATTAATCAAGACAAGAACTTAGGAGGTGCTCGGTCCATTAGTTAAACAAAAAGGACCGGTCTATTCCGTTCACTAAGAAGGTGCCTTGGTTCAAACAAAAATTTATATAATGGAGGGCCAAAGCAATACAACCAAGAACATTATAACTACTGATCATAACTTTGTAATTTCGATGACATCACACCTCATTTAAGGGTTTTTTTATAAAAAAATGAATTTATTTTTACCAAAAAATCATTTAATAATAACCAAGAATCAAATTCAAGATTCAGAAGTTAATTAATCAAAATTAACATTTAAGAAATCTACCTCACATTGACAAAAATTATAAGGATTAAAAAATAAACTTAGGAGGTTCCATTATTAATTGGGAAAATCCTACAATGGGAAAACCATTTATACTCTAAGTTGAATTCCTATATGGTGTTCCAGGTATTTAATAAAATAATTATAAAGGGGAAATTTAATTTGAAAAAACCAATCGGTGTTCAAAATCAAGGTTGACATCCTCAATTTACATAACAATAACCATAAGAAGTGTACCTAGGTGAGTTGATCAATCTGATATGAGGAAAACAATTTTTAAAGCAATGCGCGGCAAAGGTCAGTGTGCGGTACAATGGATCTATTTATAAAATGATGAAAATTTAAGGAAAAATTCATATACCATTTACCTTATATTTAGTATGTTCCAATAATTCAATATCATGGTTTAATTTTTTCTGGTTTAGAATAAATTCACAAAATGGACATTTTCCCTGAAAATAGGGAAAATGTGCTTCCACCAAGATAAATTGATTGAGATAAGATTAAATGAAGAAATGTTTAAAAGGAATCAAGAGACTACTAATGTGTATCCATAGAGATTAATGGTGCTTGAATCGGGTGTTGGATAAAGGTGATCTATGAAATCCTAGGTTAGGCTTTGGAGAGACCTGCGGCCTGCAAGGAAGAGGAGGAACCCACTGGAGGAATAAGAAATAAGGAAGAAAGGGGTAAATAAAACCCATTAAGGGAATTTTGGTCATTTCACCACCAAAACTAGGTCTCAGAGTTTGGTCAAATGATTTGGTCAAACTGTGCACCAACTGTGTGGCTCCCACTACCAAGGAAACCCACCTCGCACAATTGTGTCGCACGGTTTTTATAACCATGAATCAACCATGTGATGAATAGTGCTTAGGTACTACCTAAGTGTCACTAACCATGTAGTTTATGTGCACAGTTTTGGTAAACTATGCACAGCCTGTGTGACACTTATTTCTCCTTTGAAACAAGTTACACAATTTGCTACTGGGGGCCACACATTTTTAGACAAACCATGCGCCATGTGCAGACCACAAAAACTTGAGATTTTTGGGGATCGGTGCTCCAAAAACTCAAAGAGACACCAAGGTAGCCCCTAGGTCCTTTACCCAAGTCTAAAAAAACACCTTGAAGTATTCCAACTCTCATAATTATGTTTCAAAGATTTATTCAAAGAAAGGTATGTACACCAAATGACATAATTCAAATTCTATTGGAGTTATACCTTGTCACAAAAACATGGGTTGTTAAAACATATTGACCTAAGAATTTATCATCCCCAATAAGTCTTTGGGAACAAAAATAACATCACCCAACCTAAAAGGGTCATGAATTCTCATTCAAGCGGTCGCTTTGCATTCCCAAATTCCCATTGCACCTCTCCAAGATTTACTTAACCATAAAACCCTTAAGTCATCAAAACACAATCGAACTCTCATTTCTAAATTGAAACTCTAAAACAATGCTTACCTAAGCCCATTTAGATACATACGTGATCATTTTGTCATCTATTTAATCTTATGGTCGATGGTGCTCCTCGTCATAGGTCTGATCACAAAAAGGGTTCAATTTCGAGCCATAGTTCCTCCACCATCAAAATTTCCTACAAATCATTCCTTTAAGTGTTCTAGAAATTCTCCTCATATGATTTATTTTAATTAAAACCTGATTACTTCTGAGGTCAGATCAGTGACCTCTTTATAAAGAAATGGTAATGTCCTGATCGACCTAACTGAAACTAGTCATGAAATATTTCATCAAAAGACATAGTCGACCTTTACACCACACCTTCCTTAACCTGATGGAATGCTTAAAGTGGTTATTCACCAAATGTATTCATTGAACAAGAGAAAAACAAGTTGAGATACCATTGGCTGACCGTTCTCAAATGATCGGATTAGATGGTTGGAAAATAACAACAGAATCACAACACCTTCTTCCAAGGGATCTAGCATTTACTAGAAACACATTCATTGAATTTTATACCTAACTTCCAATGACATTCCCCGATTAATAAATCACCTGATCATTTAAAACAATCATTCCCTATTATGAACAATGGGGTAACTCAGATTTATCCCACTCAAATAATCACCCTTTAAAAATTATCTACGATCCTGACAATAAGTCTGGGGTAACCACGGATTCATTAAGCAGTGTCCAAGTAATTATACCAAGGTATTCCAACTCCAGGTTTACAAGTGATTCATCGGAACAAATCCAAAATGTCCACATCATATCATTAATTGAACCTAGAGCGGTATTCATATGGTGGTCAAGTTAAAGGAAGAGGTCGGTGTCCAAGAGTGTGTCCAAGGCTTTCCTACATGGGAACTTAGGTATCACTCAAGGTCAAATCATAATCAATTGTAATAGAAAACAATATAAACAAAAATCCCATCCCTGGCCACTTGGACTTTTCCCCATACATGGTTTGATCACTCCTAGGTAAGACTATTTACTAAGTGTTAACACATTCCTAGTCTCCTATATACTAGCCCAAAACATTAAGACAAATTAAAAAAAAATAAAACTCTTTCATACCACTCTGTAACATTCCAACCCAACTGACCATTAGAACGGTCACCATACTGGTGGGTCACATGGCCTCAAGTGTGTCGCCCCATATGTCAGAGGCTGCCAACTAGAAACGAGGTTCTATGGAGGTGATATTGGGGAGACTCTTCCCTCATGATCATAGTAGAACATTGGTATATTAGATAATAAATAACATGCTATAGTATAAGCATTATTAGAAGATAGATAAAGCAGCAGAAGAATAATATAAAACTATATACAAAGGATGTCCAATGCTAATGTATCCAACAATGCATACATATAAAAATGATGATACATAAATAAAAAAATAGACGTACAGTAGGTAGAAGTATACAGTATGGTACAAAAATAAAGAAAGAAAATAAAATCCTCAAGGATGATCTCCATGAGCATCCCGAGCTCCAGCTCTGTCATGTGCTCCTAACTCCTAGGTGCAAGCAAACAACCAAAGACCTACAAACATAAGGTCTACTCGGGTACCCTAGTGCAATGGTGGCCTAAGAAGGGTGTGAGATATAAATCCTAGTAGGTTAACACCCATGGTGTATAAAATTGAATATATTCCATGAATAATAAATAAAGCATTGTGCAATTAATATGAATAATAAACAATACTGAAATAAATAAACAACAACCTGCTCAAGTTCCTAAAGGACACCTGGAATCTCTACCCACTTTGTCTCAAGGCCTTAAATAGATTTATGAATAGGAAATATATATATATATATATATATTAATAGTTATATATATATATATATAGTTTATTTATATATTGAATTCACCTATATGAACCAAGTACATATGAACATAAGTGTCCATACACCTGGAATACTAGGTGCTGGCGGGACTGAGGTGTAACTCAATCACCCATTATCAATATAAATGATCCTATAATCTCAAGATAAAGGTTGCATTCCATACATCTCATAATGAGTGGTAGATTTCATGTATTTCAGTTGAGATGGTGAGTGTCTCTTTATGTCAAAACTCGGGAAAGTGGTGAGTGTTTTTTAATGTCAACACTCACCAAGGAACATAGTGTGTCATGCCCATTATCCCTATAATGTAAATGGTTTCAGATTACATGACTCAACACTCTATGTAAGGGAGTGTGATTCCTCCATGATTAACAGAACACTTACCATTGTTACACAACCTATATCAAGGCGTAATCATATTTATAACAAAATAGTCATGATTCAAAACCTCTCTTTCTTTACATTTAATAACCCCATTCATAACTAAGGGCATATCATTTTAATAGTAGTTAGAATTAATCATGTATATAAGCATGCCTAAATGGAATTTCCTTGCCACCCTTTATATTTTATTTCATTCAAAACTCTTAATTGAATCCACATAAGTCATGCTCATTTAATATAGATAGAGGTGTGGTCATACCACCCATTTCCATTCAATTAACTAAAACATTTAAGACATTAACTAAAGGAGATACATCATAAACATGTCATTCAATTTAATACATTCCATTTAATTAAAAAAACATGGAAATTCATTTAACAAAGCGAAAATAGATACTTAGAAGTTACTATGTTCTAACTGGGAAATTACCTACATGGGAAGTTCCATTTATTTAGCAAGGCAAGCACTTAGGAGGTTCTTGGTCCATTAGTCAAACAAAAAAGAGTGGGTCATTATTTTACTTAGAAGGAGCCTTGGTTCAAATAAGAATTTATATAAAGGAGGTACAAAGCAATATAACCAAGAACATTACAACTACTAATCATCACTTTTTAATTTAAAAGATAGTGCACCTCATTTAAGGGGTTTTATTATAAAAACATGACATTGTTTAACAAACAATTCATTTAATCATAACCAAACATCAAATTCAAGATTCATAATTTAATTAATCAAAAGTAACATTTTAGAAAGCTATATCACATGGCCAATAATTATAAGGATTCAACGAGGCACTTATGAGGTTCCATCATTAATTAAGAAAAATACTACAAGGGGAAAACCATTTATACTCCAAGTAGAATGATTAGAAGGTATCCTGGGAATTTAATAAAATAATTATAAAGGGGAAATTTAAGTTGGAACGCCCATGGGTTGTCCATAATAAAGTTTTATATCCTCAATTTACATAACAAGGATCATAAGGAGTGGACCTATGTGTATTGATCAATTTGATATGAAGAAAATAATCTTTAAAGAAAAGTATGGAAAAGGTCGGCATGCATCGTAATAGTTCTATTTATAAAATAAAGAAAATTTAAGGAAAAATCCATATACCAACTACCTTATGCTTAGGACATTCCCCTCATCCAATATCAAGGTCTGATTCGGTCTGATTTGGAAGAAATCGACAAAATAGTCATTTTTCATGAAAAAAGGGAAAATGATCTTGCACCACAATAACTCGAATGATAAAAGATTAAATTAAGAAAGGTTAAAAAGGGATTGATAGATTATCGATGTGGGTCTATAGATACCAATAGAGCATAAATCAGATGTCGGATGGAGGAGATCCATGAAAGCTTAGGTTAAGCATTGGAGAGACCCATGGTGTGCATGGAGGAGGAGGAACCCGTTGGAGTTGGAATAAAAAAGGAGGAAATTGATAAATAAAACTTATTAAGTTAATTTTGGTCATTTCACCCCCAAAACTAGGTCACATTATTTAGCCACATGGTTTCGCCAAAATGTGCGCCAACCATGCGGCTCCCACTTCCTAGGAATACCACCTCACACAGTTGTGCCTCATGGTTTTCCTAACCATGCACCAACCATGAGATGAATAGTACTTAGGTACTTCCTAAGTGTCTCTAATCATGTGGTCTATGCATACAGTTTTTGTAAACCATGTGTAGTCCATGCAACACCAACTGCTCCTCTGAAACAAGTTTCATGGTTTGCTACTGAGGGCCGCATGGTTTCAAACAAACCATGTGCCCTATGAAGACTACCAAAACTTGGGATTTTAGGGGCTCAGAACTCCTAAAACTCAACGAGACACCCAAGTAACCCCTCGAGCCTTTACTCAAGTCTAAAAAAACACCTTGAAGTCTTATAACTCTCATAATTACATTCTGAAACCTTATTCAAAGAACGGTTTATCCACCAAATGTCAAAATTCAAATTCCATTGGAATTCTACCATGGCTCAAAAACATGGGTAATTACACTATAAGTCTTTAAATAAGTTTCATAATACATTACAGTTAATGGAAATAACAGAACCGTAAGACTTAAAATACTTTCATAAGAAATTGACAGAAAAATTTAACACAAAATATATGTAATAACATTTCCATAATATAATTCAGAATAAGATAAAACAAAAAATGATAAATATAAAATAAAAAAATTGAGGATATGTGAAATTATAAAAAAAATAGATAAAAGAAACCACTCTAAAAATATTTCCCTTATTGAAAATTAAAAAATTGAACATCAATTACAAAAACTCTCCCCCTTTTTGTAAATATCAAAAAATTAAATTATATTAAAAAATAATTTTTTGTAAAAAAGATCCCAATTTTTAGTTGAGAAACAATCAACCAAGGAGGAGAAAATTTTAGATAAAAAATAGATAGATGTAATATATTTCCTAAAAATAATCAATAAAAATTTTAAAAAATGCTTCAGTAGAATTATAAATTTAAAATGTATAACACCCCTATAATCCTTCCTTTTTAAAAACAAATATATCAATTTTTAAAAATCACATGTGTTAAAAATAATAAATATAATAATGAAAAACAATTACTTATAATAATATAAATATGAAATTTCAGTAACATACTCTAGAAAAACTAAGAGTTCTAGTGTATTTTAACATACTTTTGATGGATTTAAAATATTAAAATATTTTAGCACATTTAAATATGATCAAACTGATTTAAAACTAAAAAATTTTGTAAAATTAAAAATATATTTTAGCAGTTCTTAAATACCAAGATGGTAACTCCCCCTAAATTTATGTATTATAACATATAGACACCAACTAAAAATAAAATTAAATAAAAAAATTACCCTAGATCAAATATTTCTTTCCAGAATTTAGATAAAGATGTTATGGCATATTTCAAAACTCCTGGTATACCAAATAGTGATAAACCCTCAACCAAATAAAACACTAGGATCCCAAAAAATAAATCAGAATAGATAATATTCAAAAACTTTTAAAAAATATTTTCAATAGATTAAAATGATAAAATTCAATGCTCATTCTTGTAAACTTGATTTTAAAAACTATAATACATGCTCACTGGCCAAATTGAAAATTTTACAGATTAAAGTCTATGACACCATACAATATAATGAAAATAAGAGTGGGTATTCATGTTTTCCATATGAAATATACTTGCTTTTCCATGTAAAATATCTTGGGTCTAATAGTATTTGAGAAATATCCCTTACATACTCATGTTATATAAGGATTAGTCCTTTAAACATTGAAAAAATATGTATATAGGAAATATTTATTTTAACTAAAATGTTTAATATATTTTAGAGAACAATTTGAGGCCTAATGACCAAATTCACTACACTTGAAACAATTAACAAATGAAATTCTAGCTATTTTTCATTTTAGAAATTTATTTTTTTGTAAATTTGAGGTAATTTGTCATCAAAACCAATGGGGTTCCAATTTTTATTATTTATAGTTGGATTTTTTAATCTCATAAATTCATATAGATTTTGACTCAAATTAGTGAACTTAGATAATTATTATTTTAAACTTCATACTTTATCTTTTAGCTTCCCATTCTCTTTTTGAACAATTTCTAAATCATCACAAATTTTATCCCTAGTACTTTGAGAAAAAAATTCAAACTCTTATTATTTTTTATAGCTTATAAATATCATCCATAAAATCTTTTAATTTATCCTTCATTTAATATTCATTATTAGGACCATAAATTTTTATCTTTTCATATTCAAGAACCATATTCTTATTTTCTTTTTTAACATTATTTTGATTCTAACTCAGCTTCATATACTTTTCAAAACGTTTTTCAGTTCCCCTGATAATTATCATAGATTTCATTTAACTCATTACATTTAGTTTTATTTGAATCAAAATAATAAAAAAAATAAAAGTTATAATTATCCTTACACATAGTGTCAATTAAACTCATATTAATATGATTTATTAAATCATTAAAGAATGGAAATGTTACCTCATAATAGTTTCCAACCAAAGAAAGGTTACTAGTCTGCTTCTCACTTCCAAAATCATTACTTGGGTCAAATTATTTTGTGTAGCTCCAACTACCATAAAGTTATTTATTATCTTTATTCTTATAATTATTATCTTTCCTTAGATTCGTGAGGTTCTTATAGTCTAACTTAATGTGTACTTTATTTTTATAATATAAAAGGTTAGTTTAGAAGAGTCATTATATTTACTAGTATTACCCTTTATTTTTTTTAAACTATACTTCTTATTCCATCCTCCCTTTTAAATTTTTCTCTTTATTATGTGTCCTTGTATACATTTTTTATCTTTTCACAAATCATCACCTTTTACATAACTAGATGATCATGCACTTTCACTTAAAGAATTATAACAGATGTGTTTAGATTATTTAAAATAAATTTCATTCTTTTTTAAATAGTTGTGCTTTATTTATTCTTCATCACTAGTTCATATTTAAATAGTGATTCAATGATTTCATCTATGTTATAGTCAATAAAATTGTTACTTTATTCAATTTCCTCCTTAGAGTGTTATCTTTTAGGTAAGGCTTGATGTATTCTTTCAATTAGGACATAATTTTCCATTTTTTATCTGAGATAAATCATGTTGTTCACAATTTTAGTAATTTTTTTGTACATCTCAATAATTATTTCATGATAAACCATTCTGAATTATTGAAATCACCCTTATGAAAACTAATCTTTATTCTCTATAATTTTTCAGTTCCTTGATTAGTGACTTTCAAAGTCCTCCAAATGTCAGGAGTAGTTGTGAAATATGAAATATGGATATAAATTCTTTCACTTTAAGAAAAATAAATAAAATTCATAAATTTATAAGTAAATACTTATTTAGTGGCATCATTACAAGTGAAATTTTCTAGTTCATATTTAGGTAACTTATATGGCCTATCCATAACAATCCAATATTCAATACTAATATTTTTCAAAAATAACTCCATTATGTCCTTCTAATATCCATAATCACTTCCATTGAAATAGGTTCATCTTAGAGGATTCAAAACTAGTTTTATTTATCATTCATACTAAAAAATAGATCTTACCTTAGTCTTGTTAATGACTAGGATAATAGGTCATCTCAAGATAAATAAAAAAAATATGAGCAATCAAAATAAAAACAAAACACAAATCCAAGAGGGATAGGCTCTGATTCCAATTATTGGACTAGTGTGAGATGGAAATTAGGTATATATGGGTGAATATACCTTTTAATATTTTAAAATTTTTAACTAAATTAAAGTAACACTTAAAAAAATATTAATTAAAGTAAAGGTTCATTTTTCAAGTGTAAATACAGTTAAATAAAAATAAATATATACACAAAATTTTATAGTATTTTAGATTGATAGATTTTCATATACTTAACACAAACTCTCTAACTTAGAAAGATAAGTGGTGCATACTAAAACAAACCTAACTTTTTAAAGGATGTGATAATATTATACAAGACCTGCGTTTCTACTGACTAAAGAACAACCCATACCTACATTCTTCTCACTTGGTGGCACAACCCAAAACTCCTACCTTTTTCTAGGGACAAATCACAACCAATGTGTTCTAACTTTTTGATTAGGTCATCATAACCAAGACACTTCCTTTTAGTTGGAGTCATAACTATGTGTGATTTTTGTTATAACTCGATAAAAATTTTAAAACAAAAAATTATACATAACACTAAAAAATAATAAAAGGAATAAACTAGATAAAGATGTAGAAAACAATGTTGGAGTAGAACAGTGCTTGTCAACCCTTCAAATTTGAAGAAGAATAATTTTCTTTGTATGTTCTAAGAGTGCCTCAAAAAAATAATCAAACCTTGAAGATTATTATAACTTAGCATTGGTTGATCAAATAGTGACTATCATCTGTTCTTCCTTATGTTCTCTTCAAAATTTATTAATGATTGTGTGGGTGTTTCCTAAAACTCATTATAGCAAGAAGTAGTTCTAAATAATATAAAAAAATATTATTGTTTTCTTTAATTTAATATTAGTATATACTATTATATTCTCATGTAATCCATGCATCAAGAACTTTGAAACCACTTCACATAGTATCCTTAGTATTTATAAGTATTTTAAAAATTAATAAAATGGTTAGAATAAAACCTGTAAAATTTCAGTTAGTGGAAATATTAAAAATATAAGAAAATGGATTATCGAGACAAATTTTTATAAATAAATTAATTTTCATAAGAGAAAACATAAATTTTTGTAAACATAAAATTATATTTTAATAAGTATCATTTTATATATCTATTTAAACATGAATTGAACTTATGTAAAAATAAGAAATCATTTTATGTAAACATGAAACTCAGAAATGTGTAAGTACGAAAATTAAATATGTTTAAACATGAAAATGCATTATACATTTTTTCATGCATGAGAAAACTATAAATTTCATGTTTTAGTTATCATAAAACTCATATACTATAAAAATAACATGCAACATGGATACTAAAATGTACAACTTTAGGTGAAGCAAGTTTCTATTGTTTAATTTTGTATGTTTTGACTTCTATACATATCAATTCTGATATAAAATTATATAGAAGTTGTATGCTATATATATTATAAAAAAGGAGGTGAATTTTTATTCTACATGCATTGACATTGAAGGAATATCCCAAAAGCTACTATATATGAAAAATGGTAAAAAAAAATCATAAAACAAATTATGAATGTTGTGAAATGAATTTTTTGATATCTCAGAAGACTTTAAAATAGGTTTTATAAAACAACTCAATAAGGCATTGAATTTTCTCTATATGACTTTAAATATCAGCTTATGTATTTAGAAAGAAAATTTTGTATGACTTATAGAAATCACATTAGTATTTTCAAAAATAAGCCTATGAATTTAAAAAATATTCATAAGAATTTAAAATATGTTATGTAAGACTTTAAATAAGTTCCATAAGACTTTACATTTAACAAAAAATTGAAATGTAAGACTTAAAATATTATTTTAATACTTTGAAAGATAAATTTAACATAGAATATAAAAAATAAAATTTACAGAATGTTAATTAAGAAAAGGATAAAAAAACAGATGATAAGGAAAAATAATAAAAATACATAAAGTGGGAATGTTTGTAATTATTAAAACACAATCAAAGAGATACAAGGGGATACTTCAACACTAGGGTCTAACCTATGCTATAAATAATATTTTAAAACCTAATTAAGTTGACTTATCATGGCAGTGCATTCATGAACCTCCACATGTGGCTCATACTTGCCTTTAGCCTTATGGAACCAATCCAGTCTATGCCTTGGTGGAATTATATCAATGTTCCAAAAGAGTCCATTGAGGTGTAATATTAGGGAGAACCAAAAACTATTAAAAACAAATATATAACAATTCATATATCACAAATAGGTACAGTTATAATAGATAGTGTATCTCACTAGCCTATATACTTTCCAATTTTTATCCAAGTATCATATCATCCAGCCTCATGACCCTAATTTCCTCTTTATAGGGTTAGGTACCACACACACTATACACACATGCATGATCCACATACCCAATAACATCAAAACCCATGAAGTTGATTTAGCTAAATATAATTCCACCAAGAAACTATATGGGAAACACCATATATTTTGTTTTTGATACTTTAAATAGTTATACCCTTCCAAATTCAGAATATAAATTACATCCAGATATATTATTTTCATGTGAGTCATATGTGTCTATCATGATACATGAGTACAACCTATTAACTCTTGGGGATGAGAGTCAAAAACAAAAATCATGAACAAAAAATATCATATTTATTTGGATCAAATAACGCAATTATAACCACAAAAACTAAAATAAGAATCCTAGTTCCCCTTGTGATTTGGACTTTATCCCACACTTATACTAGACAAGAACACAACATGATATTCATCCCATGTCCTAAAATATCCTTAAAAATCCATCTACCACATCCCCCAAATAAAAACTAAAACCTAATCAATGTCACATCATATCAACTTGATCAAATACCACTCTGTAACATCCCTATTCTTGATCACCCAAACAACACCAAAGTTGGAGACCCACTAACCTCAAGTGCCCCTCCCCATATGTCAAAGGACATAGACTACCAGTGATTACCATGGGGTGATAATTGGGAGACTATAACCTCTGATAACAAAACAGAAAACAAATCTAGAAGCATAAATAAATATCTAAACACAATAAATCAAACAGAACTCTAAGAAAGTATAATGAATGCTAATAAAAATAACTATCAACAACACAATTCTAGTCACACAACAACAAAATGAATTTACCATAGGTTGATCATACACATATATAACCAAAATAGAAAAAAACAAAATCATCTAATCATCAAGGATCTGCTCAATCTAGATCCAAAATCCATGGAAAACATGTTCCTATAACGATTGCACCATCATCATCTATGCACCGATCATTGGGTCCTTGACCTTGCATCTTTCATGAACCATAAAATGTTCACACATCTTGTCAGTCCCATATAGGGTGTGAGTATAAACTAAGTAGGGCACCACCAATGATTTCTCTATATAATATTCATATGTATGTGAGTGTATGAAAAGTGGAATAAATGAAAATCAGAATAGTTCACACATCCCACTCCACACTATGATCGATCATCCACAAGTGAGAACTTAAACAGGATTTGGAAGTGTTGAATGGGAGGATGCACCAATGAAATATCACTATACAAGTTACCATAGCCTTTAAACTAATATTTAAACCACCTAGTGATACATGACAGCACATAGCCCACATATATTTCTTGGACCATTAGAAACAACACCCTGAAGGAACACCTCATCCCACACCACAAATCTCATTTCCAACTTATTCTCATTCCAAATGACATCTAAAAATCTTTAAAAAACCAAATCATGATGATATACCACTCCAATATAGTGATATCAATCACCAAACATATCTCATGGCCATCCCTACAGTGTATCCCTCCTCTTAAATGTTGGTCAAAACTATAATGACCCTAACCCGAGATCCCAAACATAGAGGTTAGGTTAAAGCTGCCACAAGTCCTCAAGTTCGTTCCCTAATTTCCAAAGTCTAAAAACTAGTTCCACTGGATAAAAATAATATTTTGGTATTGAATTGACCTTAAAATAAACCAAAATCTATATGAGACATAATGGTGATTTTTCATTTAGAACTCAAATTAAACTTTAAGAGACCATTTAAAGAAAAACAACCAAGTTGGGTATAATATGGAATAAAAAATAGAATGTACTATTAGGTATCAACCTGAAATGATGAACAACTAAAGATTCCAATCCTAATATAATGGCCTAACACCTCCAATATATGATTGAATACCTCTGTTTCCACCACAAACCTGATTCTTGAGAACCATCACCCTAGAACATCAGAGCCTTTCCCTTACCTATATCATGATAAATGACATACACATGTACACCATTATGTATACATAGGGGTAATTATGATTGCCTAGTGTTATTTCCCTAAATAAATCTTATGAAAACCCATAAAAACCAATTCCTTACCATGTAACCACACTAGGTTTTCACTCACCCGAATTTTTCTAGAATATCATGGTCTACCCCGACTATATTTAAAAATAGTGAAACTTGTTGTTTATCTCACATACCTAACCCTTAAATTCATACAAGACACTTCATAGTCATTGATCATTCTCAACAAATTTTCAAACCATATCTCTTACTAATAAGAAAGATGATCATATGACTAGTGAAGATGACAATAAGAAACTAGATCCTATTGAAAAAGGATCAAGTGCTTACAAGAATGAAAATGTGTCTACACCTTAGATAAGGGAGTTCATCCCGCCATTCATCCATTCTATCTTAAAAAATATTCTATAAGGGGTATCAACTCAAAGTTAAAGCCTTCTGCTTCAAAAAATGTCTAGATATAGACAATAAATAAAGAACTGATTGGGAGGAAAACTATAGTAGGTTAAATAGGATAACATAGGGTATTTTAATCTTTAGTAATGTTTAGATATACTAGAGGATTATTTAGAGGAATTTTCCCAAAAGGTGGAATGAAATGAAAAATACATGTTGTGTAAGCAATACATGGCATGTAAAAGTAGAGCGACTAAAAAAATAAAAAAATCAAGTTTTCATTCAATTTATGAAATACACAATGTGTAAATTTAGGGGAATATTTTAAATCCCATGAACCTAGGGTTCACACCAAACACCCCCCCCCCCCCAATACACACACCCATTGACACTCCTTCCGCACAACCCACCTCTGAATGTGCCACCCCTTGTCGGACGATTATCTCTTCCTCTTTCAGCCACTACTCCATCATCCAACCTCCACCTCTCTCTTCACCCTCTTCTCCTCACCCTACACCTTCCTTCCATTCTAACATAGCCATAATTGAAACTGTTCACACCTTGACCACAGAACACAAGCCTGAGTGTGAATACATGCCTTTGTCACCCAAACGATGGAAGGATACTTCTGTTCCACCACCCATTGATCCCTCCACATCAACCTTTGCTTCCACCTATGTATCTTTTTCATCTTTTGTTGACTCATAGACATCCTCCGATGAATTTTTGGGCCATTCCCATCCTCAAATTCAACCTTGACTCCACTTTTCTAACCTTATGAAACAAAATTTCTTGGTCCATCTCCAGTACAAGTTGATGCAGACTAAAAAGACGTTGGACCTCACTGTATTCAAGAACATACACATTAATCATAAGGTCCTCCACCTCATAGGTCAAATGCACCTGACCTCGATTACCCAGGTGTGAGAGGAGACTTTAAAGGATCCCTTACTTGAGTTCCTGACTACCTTCAAGTTGGACATTGATTATTTCTGCTTCAAACTTAGAGTTAGGCCATGGGAGATCATCTTCAGTGAGTTTTTCATTGGCCTCAGCATCTATTCCACCAAATCAGTTGCTTCTACAGTCTTCCTGACATTTCATATCAAGATTAAACAAGATGAGGTTATACGAATTTGGTCCAGGATCACCAGAGGCCTTTAGAGCGTATATGGTCCTTGCACCATGGAGATAACTTCGCTCTAAGGTGTTTCCCTCTAAATCCTACATAGGTTCCTTTATCACACTTGGCTAGCCCACGATGATGCTCATGGGGGGTTAGCCAGATCAAGGTAATCATTCCCACATCATCCATGGGTGGCTCAACTGTCAACATGGAAAGGTAGTTTGATGAGTTATATTGGAACTTGGTGAATATGACTCATTGTATGTTGATGGGAGGTTATTTCATCACCCAGGACAGGCATCTTGGTGCCTTCGATGCCTCCCATCCCCATAACTCCCTCGAACCAGTGGAGGGAATCATCCTACTACTACTCCACAAGATGGGGCTTCTCATAAAGGAAGGAAGTGTCTAATGATGGGCACAGAGGATGCTAAAGAGGCCCCTACTCTGCATGTAGTTTACCCAGCCATACCAACCTCCCCTTATCATGCCCCTACATGCACCCTATCCTCTATCACCACCTTAGCCCCTACTCCTACAACCTCCATCTCATACCATTCATCCACAACCCTTTCCAAACCCATTACCACACCCATAACTACCCCTAGAACCGCTCATATCCATTCTGTATCCACCACTACCTTTCCCACACCATCACCGACCCCATCCTCCCCTATAGATCCCTGGCCTATACACTAGTGTGTTTTGGAGAACTTGAACTGGATTTCCCACCACCTACACATTCCCTATGATGATATTTCACTTTTCACCAACCTAGAACTATCATTATCATTTTATTCACCATTCACTATAGACCCTCCAACTGCCTCCATCCCTCCCACCACTGACACCCCAACCAACCTTCCCTCGTATCTCACCAACCCTACATAGCAGCAGGGTTTTCTTATGGAGTGGGCCTGATGGGGAAAGGGCCAAGCCATTCCACCATCTATAAAGGTTAATTTCATTAACCCTACTACCAAACACATTACCACCATCAAGATCATCACCCCACCTCCACCATCAATCTATATAGATACCAGTACCACGACACCTTCAAAGGTCGTCGATGATCCTATGTCCATGTCTATAGAGAACATAGATATGGAAGGCCATATCGAGAGACCCATGGTTTGGGAGGGTACTTAAGATTTAGCAGTTGGTGTGAGTTCCCTTGAGTCTTATTTTTCCCGTGTACCCATCCCCCTTTTGTATTCTATTTGTGTGATATTTTTTGTACTAGTATACCATTTCTCACTGATGTATCATTGCTTTATATATACATGGGATATAGATTTTTTCTTTACTATTGGTTGGATTATTTTCAATCTATTACTATATTACTTTATCCATGTTTGGCTCTTATGCCTCATATATGTTCATTGACATGCCTATACTACCACCATCTACTCTCCTACTTCAGATGTGTCAGCATTTGGCTAATGTCGAGTGCTAGCTTGAGGAGATCTCACTTAAGATCAATGATCAGTATATGTCCCAACCATGACGAGCAAGGATGTTATTCTTACCTCATGATATTCATTCTTAGTATAATCTTGAGTTGATAAATCCCACCAAGCATCCTCACAAGCTCAATGACACAGACCCCAGTTCCTATAGGAGGCAGTGGACTTCTGATCAGATGGATAACACTACTTGATCCCTTTGTACATCTGTCTAGATGATGATATTATTGTTAGTTCTTTATAGGATAAAACCCATATTTGTTTTGTTTTGTTAATTTTAAGTCATGTGTTAAGGATATTTGTTTTAATTTTAGTATCATTTTTGTTCTTGGGTCACCCTGAACCTCACTATACTCATATTTCTTCATTTATCTAAGATGATTTCTCCTGGTTTTAACTGTATGCACCCACTAATTTTTCTACTTCCAAATTGTTTAACCCTATAGACAAATGTTTTATTTAGTGTAGGTTTTTTCATTACAAAAAATTATGTAGGTAGACCAATTTGAAATTACCATCCACCAAGTTTCCACAAAGCATGACACTCATTACAGGGAGCCCTTGATTCCCTAATTTCAATTTCAAATTTCCATTTCTTTTTTTTCTAGGTTGTTATTTATATCTCTACCATGATGTTTTCTAGGATAGTGTGGACACTATCTCATTTTAATTTTGGGGAATTCTTTCTAGAGAATTATTATCGATACACTTGGATTATTGCATATTTTCACTTATCTAAGAGTCATTTTTCACTGAAATCATGCTTTAAACCTGAAAAATCATTGCATCCATTTAAATATAAGACAAAATTAGGTTGAAAATTTTTGAACTCCATGTTTTACTCCTTGTTTCTGATGCTTTTGTCGGGTTTCATGCGTTCGTCTGTTGGAGGACGAAAGGCGCTGTTTTTTGCCCCGCATTCCCGCTTTCCAAAGGAGGGCAACACCTTTTCCTTGTTCAGGGACATTTACTCCTTGATCGAAAGAGGGTGATGGGATGTCGGTTCTTCATTCCATGGATTCCTCCTTAGAACTCATCACCTAGTCCGGGTCTCCCTTATAGATTCAATACATTGTTCGTGAAACTCTTCCGAGTGCCATATCTTCATGGACATTGGTTAATTACGCTGCTTCTGTCAAGACATTCCAAAGGGTCCAGTTAGGGCAGCAACCTTCAGTCAGGGGAGTAGTCACGTTGGGAATCACTGGTGCATCTGGGTTTCTTCCCCTTATTATAGGGCTTCTCGAGGGCGTGGAATCCCGATGCATCCCACGTCGCATGCAGGTAATTATATGCCATGGGAATGTCTCTGAGGTTTTCCTCATCTTCCTATGTTTAACACAGGGTATGTCGTGAGTTTAACGTCTAGCGGAGATAGATTGGACTGATTAGAACACTGACTAGAGTGGATCAGATATATGTATCCCCTTTATGGAACACTAATTTCAGGGCTAACGTGTGGTTATTTACCCATTTACTGCTAGGAGCAGCGAAGAGGTGGATTGGCATGATCTTACAGAAATGTGGCATCCCAGGTAAGAATCGGGATGGATGATGGGTGGTTAAGTGAAGTGGGTGGAGAATGTTATGGAGTCGACTCAGAGCGATGATGGTGGTGGTCTTGAGACACGAAGAGACTTCCTACGCATCCCCATGGGAGGGAATCAAATTCAACGTAGTTCATCATGACAATGGCTTACCGCTGATTGGGGTTCCAACGGCTTACTGCTGAAAGAGGGTGACAATGGCTTATCGCTGAAAGGGGTGACAATGGCTTACCGCTAAAAGGAGGGCTGACAACAGCTTACCGCTGGTTGGGGTTAAACCTCGGGGAAGATTCCTAGTACCCTGTCTAGGAGATAGGGATAGAAACCCACGTAGTTCGGGTATAGGTGTGGGTGAACTGACGTGAAGGAGGTTGGAACGACCGGGTGTTGGGCTTAAACCTCACGGAGGCTTCCTACATACCTTACCTTGACTAGGATCAAAGTCCATGTAGTTAAGGAAGGGTTTGTTAAACCGGCATGAAGATGGTCGGAACCAATGGTTGTTGGGCTTGAACCTCATGGAGGCTTCCTACATACCTTGCCTTGTCAAGGATTAAAGATCATGTAGTTCAAGTGGTGGGAACCGACTTGAAGGTGGTCGGAACCAATGGGGTATTGAGCTTGAACCTTAGGGAGGCTTCCTACGTACCTTGTCTGGGCAAGGATCAAATTCCACATATTTCAGGTGGTGTGAACTGACGTGAAGGTGGTCAGAACCAATAGGGTATTGGGCTTGAACCTTAGGGAGAATTCCTACGTACCTCGCCTTGGAAAGGATCAAAGTCCATGTAGTTTAGGTGGTGGGTTTGGTGAATCGGCGTGAATATGGTCGGAACCAATGGGGTGTTGGTCTTGAACCTCATGGAGGCTTTCTATGTACCTTGCCTTGGAAAAGATCAAATTCCATGTAGTTCGGGTGGTGGAAACTGACATGAAGGTGTTTGGAACCAATGGGGTGTTGGGATTGAACCTCATGGAGGCTTCCTACGTACCTAGCCTTGGCAAGGATCAAAGTCCACGTAGTTCGAGAGATGTGTGAGGCTTACACTTTGGGCTGCCCGAAGAGGATGTCATGGTTGATGCTTACTCTAAGACCACGTGAGTCATGCTCGGTGTGAGAAACAAGAGGCAGCGAAGACCTGATGATCACGTCATGGAAGGTGTGTCCATGGGAAGTGAAGTGGGGCTTACACGTGGTTAGCAACCCAGGGAGAGAAATATTGGGACTTACTCTAGGATGGAGTCCCAGATGGCGACAAAGCCCAAAGGGAGAGGGATTTGGCACTGAATAAAGGAGGGATCTAGTGCCCATCCCCCCCCTCTGGTCTTCATCCAGGAATAATTCAGGAGGAGCAGGGGTGCTACCTTCTGCAAGAAAAGATAGGGGCTTACACCAAGATGGTTTCCCTTTCCCCACGTAGGATGCATGGGGGGAAGTCACAGTTTAATGTCATTTGATGAGGATGAGGGTGCTTGGCAGTTTAACATCCTGCAGCTCGGACTAGGTGGGTTCTCTCTACACCCCTAGGACTTACATAACCGGTACCCTCTACACCTTGGTGAAGAGAAGGGACAAGCAACACGGTGGCTAGTGGGTGTTGTGAGGTGATCCCATTGGGGTCCACGTCAGCGTGGCTATGCGAAGAAGCAATAGTTGTTAGCATACCTATGCGAAGAAGCATGAGGCGAAGCAGCGCAATGGGAAGTGGTGTCTAGGGGACTTTGAAATCACTTCGTTCAAACCTGGAGGGTCACACGGGAAAAGGAATTTCAAAGCATAGGGGTTCATAAGTAGGGGCCTTGTGAAGCTCTGGTACTCCACGTAGTGGAGGGTACTTGCGAAGGGGTGTGCTTCACAAAGTGGAGTGTCCCAGCCTAAGCATAGGGCAGAGATGCATATAAGAGGTGCTTCGTGAAGTAGAAAGGCATTCATGGAGCAGTGCCTCACAAAGAAAAGGTTCTTTGTGAAGCAAGCTGTTGTGAAGAAATGTGCTTCGCGAAGTAGAGTGACCCTGCCTTAGCATGTGGATCATGTATACATGAGGGGTGCTTCGCGGAGCATAAATACTATGTGACAACCCGGGTCCCCTTGGGGATCCCCTTCCTTCACGGAGGCCCGTAGGATCTTCGAAAGTCATACCTCTCTAAATAGGGGAAGAAAACAAGGAAAAGGGGAGGCATTTTGTAGAGCAAAAGTACCTCGCATAGATCATGGTTTGTAGAGCAGAGGGTTCTTCGCGATTTGGGAGATAGGAAGTTGAGAGGTCGGATGATCCTCACCCTAGACTTGGGGGGAGGCCTGTATTTATAGGCAAGAGACTCCGCAAAGTAGAGCTCACTCGGTGCGAAGAGGGATTTTATTGCTCTGTGGTGGGTCGCAAACATCAAATTCATTCGCAGTGCATCCTGCCTCCTTGCTCCGCGGCGGGATCACGAACACCAAAGGCATTCGCGAAGCATCCCACCTACTTGCTCCATGGTGGGCTCATGAACGTCAAAGGAATTCGTAGAGCATACCGCCTTCTTGCTGCACGGTAGCCGTGGGGCTAGGGGGACTCCGCGAAGGGGCTTCGCAAGGCGACCATTCGGGATTTTTGTTTCTTCTTCTGCTTCCCCCATTTTGGTGCCAACAAATGCCCCCCCCCCCCCCTCAGACTTGGATCTGAGGGTAAATGAAGGGTCAATGTCTGAGGTTCAATTGCCAAAATCTCTCGGCCATTCGCGATGTTGTCTCATGAAGAGGGAGCACAAGGTGGATAGGCGACGCGCA
Organism: Viscum album; assembly: GCA_963277665.1. Taxonomy (NCBI): domain Eukaryota; kingdom Viridiplantae; phylum Streptophyta; class Magnoliopsida; order Santalales; family Viscaceae; genus Viscum; species Viscum album. Next base: position 100,363,133 of record OY728136.1, on the reverse strand, counting down.
GGCCGAGCGGGCTGCAAAGCTCAGCGCAATAAGGACGTGCCGCAAAGTTCTGAAGGTCATTGCCTATAAATAGGGGAGCTGACCTCTCTTTTGACCTTTCTTCTCTCCATGAATTTGGACTTTAGTGCTCTCGATTCGCAAAGCTCCACGTACTCCATGATTTCCCTCTGCGAATCAGGTCTTCTTCTCCGTGGCACACAACGAGTCTTTGACTCTATGATAGTGCTTTACAATCTTGCGTTTGAAGGCTGAGGCAGGGCTCTGTGAATAGGCTTCACGAACGAGCTCCGCGAATGAGCTTCGTGAACCAAACCTGAAAATCGTCCAAATTTTAAAACTGAATGGCTCAACAAGAATCTGCCCAGGGGGTCCTTGCGGATGCCACCTAGAGGGATGAGATGGAGAATAGTCCAGGTCTAGGGGAGTTATTTCAGAGCCACTCTAACCATGGATCGTTGGTGGAACTGCTATCGAAGATCCATAAGAACTAACCGCTATGTAAGAGGTTGCCTTTGTATGTATTCAGGCTGAGGGATGACGTCTTCATCCCAGAAGGAAGTTGGGACGAACCAGATTACTAGTTCAGGAGCACATCGTGCCTACGCCAATGGTTCAGGGCGGCTGACAGCCATGCTCGAGAGGATTTCACACCAATCATCTTTGACTGCTTATACAACCACTTTAATAATGTCAACGGGAAGTAATTACATCCAGAGATGTCCCCCCCTCTTTACCAGATGATATTGAAGGCAGCATTGAGGAACCCGGGGAAGGGGTGGTCTGAGGAGTGGGACCTGCGCTAGGTCGGTAACTTCACAGACGATTGGGCCTGGGCCTACTGGGTAGGCGCCTCGTGTGACAAATTTGGGTTAGAGATAAGGAGAGTGGGTTTGAATGAGGCGTCCTAGGCCTCCCAATTCCACATCTATCAACTGAAACAGCTGATGACAGAGCTGTTTTGTAGATGGTCATTAAGGACCAATACCTTCCACTTACACCATGGGGAGGTCAGTATTACCTTGTGGGATGTCCACCAGATTTCGGGGGTCCCAATATTGGGGGCTATATACGATGAATTCCTCCCCATCATGAGTGCGTGGGAGGATCCAGAGCAAATGTTGTGGTTGGCAATGGTATTGATGGAGCTGGTGCCGGGAGAGGACAAAGAAGCAGTTAGAGATGTCCACTTCAGGCGATGGTTCAAGCAATTTCTAAATTTTCCAGGAGAGAGGTTGTTTCTGGTGAGGCCTCAAACTTGCATGAAGGGGGCTCAACGGGGTAAGGATCACTCGTACTGGTGGCTCTTGGAGGACATCTAGGGAAAGACCTAGGGGTTCAGCGTCAGCACTGAGCAGAAACCGATAGTCAGGCTGGCAGCATTCATCGTGGCTCTTATCTGTGGTTGGATCCTACCGGTGAGGGATACCAACATGGGAGTGCGACCAAGAACATTTATCATGGCATCCATGTTGGTGACAGGAGGGCGAGTTAACCTCGGGATCCCGATGCTCGCCAAATTGTATAAGATGTTGTGGCATATCAATGAGAGGAAGATGTCGCAGAGGATATGTGGTCCATTCAACCTCTTGTATGGGTGGATAGTGGCACACATCAAGGGGGCTTACGAGTACCCGAACCCCATCTCGCCTCCAGTCTCGAACTTCCGCCCATCAATTATGAATGTCGCGGGAATCTTTCTGGCCAAGCTGACCACACTGTTGATACTGAACCAAGTGTAGAAGGCGGAGGAATTCAATTTCCACCTTTTTCATTACCGAAGGGGGTATTCACTGATGATGTTCGGGGAACGGAAGATCATCAAGCCTATCTCCTGGCCTTTAGAGGTGGAGTTTTTGTGGTGATAGTGGACTGTGAGCCCCTCTACGAGCCGTACACCCCACACCGGTTTGAAAGGAAATTCTGTTGCATGTAGGGACTAACCCCACGGGTCTATCTGGAGGTGTTCCATGAGGAACACCCATGTGTGATGAGGTAGATGTGGCTCATGTTCACACAGGAGGATGGGAAAATGTGGAATGAGCTGCCTCCGCCCACAGCCATCTTCGGGCTAGTGAAGGAATATGCCTAATGCTGGGAGGCGGCCTACCCGAGGGAGATGCTGAAGCATCCAACCATTCAAGTTGGTGATGGTGAGCTTTCCCAACCTCGGGGTTGGGGTCGGAAGGCAGAAAGGGCATCTCGTGGTGGTGGGGTTGCCACGGTGGCGAGGCCTTCACCAGTTGAGGGTGATCCCATAGTGAGAGACCCAACTGCAGTAGCAGACCCAGCAGTTCCAGAAGGACAGAGTCACCCAGAGGGGAGGCCACTGAGGGGATTCTGTAGAATACCTACTCAGGCTCCAGGGAAGCGGTTGTGCCACATTGATATGCTAGATAATTTTGTCCTCCTGGAGGCCTGGGACATCTGGGACGTCAACAGGAAATTCCTTAGCTCGTCCGAGATGTGGAAACACCTGAACCATCTCGGGATGGATTTGTCAGGGATAGGCCCTATCAGGGCCAGCTTTACGGTGTCCCAATCTTAGGGGGAACAATATCTGACTGAGATGGAGGACTTCGTGCACTCCCGGGGTGCTCCTCGTCTATTGATAGATCGAGTCAATGTGTTGCTCGATCACACTACTCCCCCGTAGTTTTCAGGTGCTGATTTTAGGGAATGGTTCCGTCTGTTGAAAGAATCAGAAGAGTCCTCTTGGGGGGATGAGGTAGGGAGAGGGATCCCATTAGAGGAGAGAAAAGTTGGAGATCAAGACTTGGATCTTGAAGAGTTCGCAGAGGCCCTTGAGGTAAAAATTCGAACCCCCCTTCTTCAAGGCTTTCTTTGAGGTCGTTCTAGACTCTTTGCTAACATCTAAACAGTGCAGGAGAGTCTCATACATAGAACTCGTTCTCATCCCTCAGTGGATGCAGATGCGGGACCTTAGGGATCTACACATTTTTCCACATATATTTCTATGTCCATTGGGTCTAGGACACCTGAGGCAACCCCTATGGAGCTTTTGGATCTCCTGACCATATACGGGGGGCCACATCTAGGGGTCCCAACGACGTCAACCCAAAAACAAGACCAAGAATTCGATCTCTGTAAGTCTCCTCTACTAAAATTATGATTTTCACCCACTGACCATGTCAAATGACGACCATGCCCCTTTTTGGTGCACATAGTTATTAAAATGATGTGGGCCGCCTTGGCGAGGTTGGTCAGGGATTCTGGAAGCATCCTTCCTAGGGGAATGTTGGTGGTCATAGAGGCGGAGGTCCAAACCGACCTAACTGTGGCGCTCCCAATCACCGGTGGGACCATCATCGGGGGTGTGCCTGAGATTATTGAGGTGGGATCCAATGATGAGGATCATTAAGATAGGCCAGGTCCCACCATGCCTGACCAAACGCCATATTCGAACCCTGCTGACGAGTTCCTGAGGGAATTCCCCACATATAAGCCTGCCAACCGCACCAACTAGGACGAGACATCGTTTGATGAAGAGGACAGCAAAATATTCTATCTTCGGTCATGGAAGCTGATTAAGCGCTTCATTGATGACACCCCCCAGGAACTATGGTTGGATGAGATGGATAGACTTCGCTCGCGGCTGCGTGAGCTATGTGCTGGGGGAGTGGATGCCCAGCGTCCTCACATCCTCATCTGGGATCTTATGGTGGAGAAGATTTGGGAGTATAGCCATGGCCTTGTTGTGGGCTAGCAGTGGAGGAAAGATATGAACATCAAAAGGCTCTAAGAGGCTGAAAATGAGGTTCAGTGACTTCAGAGCCAGGCGAACGAGCACTCAGCCTCCTTCAACGCGCAATCTGAGCTGGTATTGCGATTGAAGGCCCAGCTGGTAGAGGTCTAAGAGTGTCTGGAGTGATCCTCCGAAGATATGGTCGTCATCCGGACAGGCATGGAGAGGGCTCGGGTTGCAGCTGACGAGTTGTGCCTCGTCACGGCCGAGGAGAAGCGGGAGCTAAATAGGCTGTAGAAAATCCTAGACGCCACAAGCCAGAGGGTGGCGAAGCTGCAACGCTCTTTTGATGGGGTCAACTAGAGCATGGGAGGGGTCGATCCTTGGGTGCTATAATGCACATAAATTTTTGACATACTTTCATGATTTGATTGTTTTATACCAACTGCATGCATGAGTTCTGTTATTTGTATTGGTTTATTGCATCCCTGTGACATTTGTGGGGCGTCCAGCAATCATTCCCTAAGCTCATGTAGGTCAGGCCCAATGTGATAAACAAGGGGTGACCACCTCATTACTCCATTCAAATGTGGGAGTGAAAACCAAAATTCAGGTATCTGGGGGCTTGGACAGCCAATCCGGATTCCTGGAAAGAAAGGGTAAAAGGCCTGGCTAGAGGGGGGAGACCTCAGAACAACCAGATTGCCATTTTTCTGATGTACTCTTGTGCACAAGTGGGGTAATGCCTGGGGCATTAGAGTTAATCCAAACATAGGGGAGTGCGAAGTGGGAATAACGATACCCTAGATTCAGAACATTGTGGGGGTGGCATGACAATGAAGGATAATTGTTCACCATGTTTGAAACATAGTATCCTAAATGCGTTATCCTGAAATGGGGAAAACAAATGAGGGACGACCGCTGACCATATTTGAAACATGGGACCTAACTCGAAACGTCATCCATTAGTCTTACGGAACGTTAGCCCAGGATAGTAGGTGAGCCATAGGCCGAGCATCCATACCGTTAGGGGGTTCCTTTAGACGTGAAAAGGTACAAGGGTCCAAATAAGGGGCACACAAAGTGTACAGGGTGGAGTGATGGGTTGTTCGAATGAAGTCCAACACTCTTGAAATTATGCCATCGTGGTGAAAACACCTCGTGTGGGTGCATCGGTTTGATCAGGAATCAGACGAAATTTCGAACAGGACCTCTCTGGTAATGACCTGGAATGATCAGTAGTTTTACGTCATACAGTAGGATGAGGACTGAAAGAGAAGATCCCAAGAAGGGACTATGTGGTGCAGTAGCTATAAACCTAACGTGAAAGAGGAAATAGTCCCATACCACACCATATATCCCTGAAAGAAGATCTTTGGGTCGAGAGACCAAAATTGGAAATTAGGTTGGGCCCGAAGCAAAGTGGTCGGTCATTCCTACGTACCCCATTAGGATGGGAATAAAGTCGTATGTAGTTCAAAGAGCGTAGTTTAACATCATGCGGGATGATGAAAGACATGATTGCGCCAATACACATCCTACCAAAACTATAATCCCATGTGAATCGTGCTCTATGTGGGAAACAAGAAGTAGTGGTGGGACTTTCCTAACACAGGAAGGAACATGTAAGGTGTGAAGGGATGTTAAGTGAATGTCATCCCAACGATGCTAACCCATCCACATAGCACACCTAGACGCTCAAAGAAGTAAATCCAAGTATGTCGGAATTCCACTTGAACATAAGGAAGTGGAAATATGTGAATCATGATACTCGAGATCTGGACCACAATGATGGTGGTGTAACGATAGGGGATGGATGTTGATCATGTTCAAAACACAACATCCTAATCACATTAGCCTAAAATGGGGACAGACAGATGAGGGTCGACTACTGACCATGTTCGAAACATGGGACCTATCGCAAATTTCGTCTAAGGTCCTTAGGGACGTTGGCCCGAGATGGTAGGTGAGCCAAGGTGGCATGAGACCAGGCCGTGAAGGGGGGTCCCTTTGGATGTGGAATAGGATGAGGATCCAAATAATGGGATCAAGAATATTGGACATGGAACTAGGGGAATGTCCCCATGAAAATTCCACACTTCGGGCTCTTTGTCAAAACGCATCTGAGTACGACAGTGAGATGTATCAGATCGCGGGATTTGAGTCCCTTGGCAAGGATAAGGGTCCTGGAGTCGCATGCTTTCAACTTAAGTTCCTAGGGTGGACCATTAAGGGGTGCTTGATTTTAATGGATTGTACTCAGGGTGTCGAAATAACCAAATGTGACGCGTAGTTCCCATGGGGAGATCTTAGTTTTGGGTCATATAACTCAGACCACGCTAGGAAAAGACTTGGGAAGTGCATGGTGCGGCTATTCAAAAACCCGACGTGAATGAGAACCTAAGAGGTACTCACCACACCACATGTTCCCAAATGAGTTTGATCCAAGGGGCCAAAAAATAGGAAGGATTGTAGATTCCTGAGGCTGGACCCAGAGACAAAAAATGTATAAGCATTCCTACATATCCCATGAGGATGGGAATCAAGCCAAATGTAGTTCTGGAAGATGTCGGGTAGTTTAACATCTTGTGTAAAGGACGTGGAGTGGTCTTATTTTATGTTCATAGATTTCATACCATGAATGGTAGGAAATGTGGGAGACACATGGTGATGCAATTTCAAAACCCAACATGAATGATGACCTAGAGTCCGGATCACCGTGCGCTTCCTAGGAGAGGTTTCAGGGTGAGGGACCAAAAAAAAGGTTAGGCTGGGCCCGAGACAAGGTGCACGGACTTTCCTACGTACCCCATGAGGATGGGTATCAAGCCATATATAGTTCTAGAATGTGGTACGGTAAGATACCAGTGCCAGGGATAATAAGGTTGCGCGGGTCTGGCCCTCGCACTGAAAGGAGCGGTATTTGATATATCTCACTTGTCCTTTAGGATGAATGGTGTTTTTTTATGAAGCAATGGACCTAGGATAAAAAGTCCAAGAATATCCACAAGAAACAATCCCTATGCATGCATTGACAAATGGTATGGTGTGTCACCAATACCAAACATGATGTCCCCTCGAGTGAGGACACCACAATGCAGTGCCATTTTTTGTCGTGCGTCCAGGACGATAATGTCATGTGATGGGCTCAACCATGCATTTTTAACGTCATTAAAGATAGAAGTAATAGTTTAGAGTCATGTGGGACTAGATAGCATAGTCTAAAGTCATATGTATTAGACATATACAAGAAGTATGAGGTTCAAAAGGGAATGTACACGGAGTGATAAAGAATACTCGATGTGAATGAGGATGAGGTCCACATCATACCGTGCATGATTCTGTAAAAGAAACCTCAGGCCGAGGGGCCAGGAAAAATTAAAGGACATGGGACAGGAGAAGCTGGCTATTAGTTGAGCTAGACTCGAAGACAAGATGTTTGGGTGTTCAAACGTATCCCATAAGGATGGGAATCAAGCCACACGTAGTTCTTGAAGGTTCCTTTTAACATCGTGCAGGACTACATACAGTTTAATGTCATGTGGGACATGAATTAGGGGGGATAACTCCAAGATAGGGGAATACATGGTGCGGCTAACGCAAACCCGATGTGAATGAGGACAGAAGCCCATACCACGCCACGCAGTCCCGTAAGAGTTAAAGCCCCGAGGGCAGAACAGAAGAGATAAATTAGTAGAACTTGAGCTAGACCCAAATACGAGATGTCTAGGCATTCCTATGTATCGCATAAGGATGGGAATCAAGATGTACATAGTTCTAGAAAAGATGTTAGTTTATGGACTTAGAGCTTGGACCATGAATTAGCAGAATCCTTCCAAATAGGTGCAAACCTCAGTCTAATCCCTAAGCCTATGTGAGTTAAACTCGATGTAGGAAATAAGGGCAGAGGATATCCTTGAAATACATGGAATGCACTTAAAGGGGAAATCGGTGCGGAGCCCCGAAGAATGTTGTACCATGGCTCTGTACTCCTAACGTGCAAATGTACACGGAGGGATAACACCCGGAGTGTCGATATCCCACTAGGATATGATGGGGTGGAAAGTGGTGTGAATCATGTGACCTATATTTTGGACTTAATGGGATTGGTGTGATGATGGAGGATAAATGTTGACCATGTTCGAAACACAGTATCCATATCGTGTGACCTGAAATGGGAACAACAAATGAGCATCGACCGCTGACCGTATTCGCAATGCGGGACTTGTATTAGTTTGTTGTTCAAAACCCTTGAGGAAGTTGGCCCATAATGGTAGTAGGGCCCTTGGGCTGAGCATCCATTCCATTCGGGGGGTCCTTTCGGTTGTGAAAGATGATGGAATCCCTAGTAAAGGGGAACACGAAGCCTGGAAGGCGGGTGGGAGCATGTCTGGGTAAAGTCTGACACTCCAGGTGCTGAACCAGAGTACTCTTGGGAACATTGGTGAATCACCATAGAGGTTTGAGGGACTCAACTTGAGAGTAAATAATTTGAAAAGATGAGTATAGAATAAGAGGGTAGATAACTCTTAGGATAAAGGGAGTATATGTCATGGTTGTTACAAACCCGACGTGAATGAGGACATAGTCCCATACCACACCATATACTCCTCTCCATGGGAAAGTGCAAACCATGGAGCCAAGGTGAAAAGGGTATTTCTAAGATATGGGGCTGGGCCAACAGACAAAATGTCTGGGCAGTCCTACGTATCCCATACAGATGGGAATCAAGCCACACGTAGTTTTGGGAGGTGTCATGCAGTTTAAAGTCTTGCGGCAAGGACGTGGAGTAAGGGCAGGATATCCCAACAAGGGACGTGTATGGCATGGTTAGTAACCCAACGTGAATGTGGACATAATCCCATACCACACCATAGAGCTCTAAGTGATACCTCAGGCCTGGGGCCTAGAAAGGTTGAGGGACCTGAGGCTAGGCTGCAGATAGAATATCACAGCAAGATTGTAGTTTAACGTCTTGCCAGGAGGATGATAGTGATCTTAGTTTAAGGTCATAGAGATCAGACCATTGATGCCTAGTTTAATGTCATATACATGGGACAATTGAATGAAAAGGTTGAATCATCATGCCTATGGAATACCACTGGGTGGAAACGATGATAAAGGATAGTTGTTGACCAAATTCGCAACACAGCGTCCCTCCCCCCCCCCTGTGTGACCCAGGAAACCAATTGGGCATTGACTGTTAAGTGTATTTGCAACACAGGACATGTACCAATTTGTCTCTCAAATCCTTGGGGATGTTGGCCCGAAATGGTAAGATAATCCTTAGGATAAATATCCATTCCATTTGGGGGTCCTTTTGGATATGAAATATAATGGAAACCCAAATTATGGGGCTCGCGAAACATGTCGGGGCCTACATTCGTGGGAATGTGTGGGGTGAGGCAAAATATCCTGACGTGAATAAGGACTTAGAGTCCGGATCACACTGCACACTCCTGAATGAGGACTAGGTCCAAGGGACCAGAAGGGTCAAGGGACCAAAAAGGGTCAAAGTGACCGAGGGTCTAGGGACCCAAGGGGAGATTCTGAAGTTTGGGCTGGGCCAATAGAAAAAATGTTTGGGTGGTCCTACATATCCCAAAAGTATGGGAATCAAGCCACACGTAGTTATGGAAGGCCATGTAGTTTAGTGTCGTGCGGTGAGGATGTGGGATAATAGAAGAATGAGAAGGGAGCACATGGTGCGACCTTAATACTCCTGACATGATTGGGAGCTAAAGAATCATGCACTACACCATGGTCCTCCAGGAGAACTATACCCAGGGGTGATATTTAAAGGAAAGAGTTTGGGGGTTGGACTCAATATGTAACGTATGGGCGTTCCTACGTATCCCATGAAAATGGGAATCAAGCCAAACGTAGTTCTTGAAGGTGCAGTTTAGCATCTTGTGGGATGATGTACAGTTTAATGTTGTGCAGGATATAGCAATTTAAGGTCTTTATAGACCCAATACAGTTTAAGGTCGTGTGGGACCTAAGCAGTTTAGGGTCATGCAAGACCTGGCAGTTTAGCATCTTGTCGGATGATGTGCAGTTTAAGGTCGTGCAGGACCAAACAGTTTATGGTCATGCTGGACCTAATACAGTTTAAGGTCATGTGGGACCTAAGAAATTTAGGGTCATGCAGGACCCGGTAGTTTAGCATCTTGCAGGACGATGTGCAGTTTAAGGTCATGCAAGACCAAACAGTTTACAGTCATGCCGGACCTTGTGGCTCAAGCAAAGTATCGCTTGAGGAAATTGTCATTGGTGGGAGGAGTTATACGCTCACCATCCATGGTCACCAAAGAGTATACACCATTGGGGTATACCTTGTGTACAACAAACGGTCCTTCCCATTTGGGTTCCAACTTGTATGGTTTCCTGACAGGTATCATTAGTGTCCTGAGGTCCAGTACCAAGTCGCCTTGCAAGAAGGAGCAGAGGTGAAATTTTTTGTTGAAAAATCTGTTCATCTTGTTCTGGTGCCTTTCCAGATTGTTCAGGGCACAAAGCCTGTTCTCGTTGAGCGCTTCAAGCTTAGCCAGACGGATTTCAGTTACCTTATCTAGTGTATAATGGTCATAAACCATTGTGCGTAATGAAGGCAGCTGAATCTCGGTGGGCAGGACGACCTCGGTTCCATACACCAGAGAATATGGAGTCACCTGGGTGGAATTGTGCATCATCATCTGGTAAGCCCAGAGGGCATTGGGGAGCTTGTCCGACCAAATCTTCTTGTTCTGACCGACCATTTTATGAAAGATGTTAGAGAGGTTCTTATTGAATGCCTCGATCTTCCCATTTGCTTGCGCGTGCTAGCGGGAGGTATGATTAGAAAAGATGTTGTACTTGGCGTACAATTTATTCATCTCAGTTGCTCGGAAGTTGGTGTCATTATCGGTAAGGATGGAGTGAGGGACTCCAAATTGGTATATGATATTGGAGCTCACAAAGTCAATGATGGAGTGGGCCTTGACCACCTTGAGTGAAACCACTTCTACCCACTTGGAAAAGAAATTTGTAGCGGTCAGGATGAACCGGCATTGGTGAGATGTCGTCGGTGGGTATGGTCCCATGACATCGAGTCCCCAGACTACGAAGGGCTAAGATTAATTGGTAGTGTGGAGAGGCTCCGGTGGATGATGCATGAAGTTAGCATGAACTTGACATGCATGGAACCTCTTGTCGAACCCGATGCAGTCATGGATCATGGAGATCCAAAAATACCCCAGTCTTCAGATCTGGTGAGATAGCTTCGGCCCGGTCTGATGAGCCCCCCAGGAACTGGCATGAACCTCCTGCATGACCTAAGAAATCTCGACTCCTTAGATGCAACGGAGGATAACACCATCGAACCTATGCTTGTAGAGGATCTGCTCAAGACTGGGACCACTCTAGAGGGTAAACTGCAGCACGCGGCATCGGATTCGCTCGTGCTCGGCCCAATCAGTCGGGAGGTAACCATTTTAGAGATACTTGACAAAGGGGGCTCTCTAATTGGGAGTCAGTTCAACCACTACATCTGGGAGTCCTGGCGTGGAGGCTCCAGCGGTAAGATAGCTCACCTGTAGGCCGTCGTCGTTACTTGGGGTGGTGGGAGCAATGACTCTCCGATGTGCCATGTGGATAATCAGATCATCCTGCTCAGGTTCTAAAAGTGATGTATCCAGGCCATCCAGGGTGTCAGCTCGGCCATTCTGAGATCAATGGACATGAGTAACTTCTGGCCGAGATGGGAACTAGTCCATTAGGTGGAGAGTGCGCTCCAATAATGGTACGACCTCCAGCTTTCTGACGACGTAGTCACCATTGATCTACTTTATGACTAGTTCAGAATCCCCTTTCACATGCAAATGGGTCACATCAATATTGAGGGCTAGCTCGAGGCTGGTAATAAGATCCTAATACTCTGCCTCATTGTGGGTGCAGCCTTCTAACAATAAGAATGAGTATGGAAAAATAGCTTGATCTGGGTTAATAAAGACAATACCCAGTCCTACCCTGTTGAGTCAGGTATCATTGAGCCTCCTACCGGTGGGACTCCGGGAAGCACCATCAAAGTGAATCTACTAGCACGGCGTGTCATGATCTACTGAGAGGATTGCCTCACCAGGAAAATTGAGATCCAAGGACTGGTCGGTAGGAGCTGGATGGGCAGCAAGGAAGTCTGCCAATGCTTTCCCCTTAATAGATTTATGAGGGACAAACCTGATATTTAACTGCTAAAGAATCACTACACACCGAGCTAGATGGCATGTCAACATGGGGAGGTTCAGAACGTACTTCAATGGGTCTACCTGAGACACCAGTTATACCTCATGTTGATGCAAGTAATGCCATAATTTCTGTACTGCGGATACCAGCGCAAGGCAGCTCTTCTCGATGGGGGAGTATCTAGTCTCCGTATCAAGGATCATGCGGTTGAGGTGGTAAATGTTGTTTTATATCCCTTCATTATTCCTCTGGGTGAGAAGGGTGCTAAGAGATCATTCCAGGGAAGTCACATAAAGGACCAATGGCTTTCTGGAGACGGGTGGCATCAAGACCAGAGGCTGGAGCAGATATTGCTTGATTTTCTCGAACGTGGTCTGGCATTCTTCATCCCATTTGTAAGCGATTCCATTCTTCATGAGCTGAGAAAATGGCTTACACTTTCCGGCCAGATTCTCGATGAATTGGCGTATATAGGATAAGTGGCCTTGGAAGCCCCGAAGTTCCCGAATGTTGCTCAGGGGAGGCATCTGGCTGATGGCCTTGATCTTCTCTAGGTCGATCTCGATGCCCCGATACCTGACAATAAAGCCAAGGAACTTCCCAGAGGTGACCCCGAAGGCACATTTCAATGGGTTCATCTTCAGGTGGCGAGAACAGAGGAAGCCAAAAACTTTCTCAAGGTCCTTGAGATGGTCCCAGCACTGGCGAGATTTGACGACTAGATCGTCCACATAGCATTCCACCAATGTCCCGAGGATTGGCTTGAATATGCGATGCATGGCCCGCTGATAGGTGGAACCTACATTATTTAAGCTGAAGGGTGTGACCTGGTAACAAAACGTACCTTGTGGTGCCCTGAAGGATATAGACCCCTCATCCTCAGGGGCCATCCGGATCTGATTATATCTGTAGTACTCATACATGAAGGAAAGTTCTTGGAACCTTGTTATAGCTTCGATCAGCAATTCTATCATAGGAAGGGGAAAATCATCCTTCGAACAGTGACGGTTGAGATCCTGGAAGTCGATGCAGACTCTGATCTATCTGTTCTTCTTCCTGATTGGCATAATGTTGGCTAGCCACTTGGGGTACTGGACCTCCTTGACGAAGTTGGATCTGATGATCTTATCGACTTCGGCATCGACCATGGCACTGTGTGAAGGGTGCATCTTTCTGGGAGGCTTCTTGAACCCATGGTGATTTGCTAGAAGACCGAGGTGGTGGACGGATACCTGAGGATCTAGTCCTATAATCTCATCGTAATTCTAGGAAAACATGTCACGGTGTTGTTTAAGGAAGTCCACGTACCATTGTTGCTCCTCGGGGGGCATGGCGGCACTGATTAATGTGGGTCTCGGGTCCACCTCGCTACCAAGGTTCACCTGTACCAATCCATCAACCATGGTGGAGACGCCCTCTTCAATGGCGGGGGGAGAATCCTCCAGATTCTATTCTTCAATTTCAGAGGAGGGATCCCCAGTGGGAAGAGCTTCCTTTGGGTCAGTAGATTCTAACGGGAGGCTGTTACCAGCCTGAGCAATAGTGGTCACTGTATCAGGAGATTCTGGTACTGCCGAAACCATATAAATAAAGGTTGTCGATCTGATCACGTCTGGTCTTTGGCCCAAGGGGCCACTCTTGATGATGTCAAAGCAGTAGTGTCGTGTTTTCTTGAGCTAGTTAATTCCATCCCGGCGAAACAGGCACGTATGATGCACTGTCATTTCCATGGGGCGGACATCCTGATACCTTATGGGGGTAGGGGGCTTAGGGATCACCAAGGCTTGATTCTTATAAGAATACAAAGTGATCTCTTGACGTCACTTGGATTTGGGAATGTGTTTACCTATTGTCCTAGAGACAACAAAACATTGCCCCATATCGGGGGTCATGGCCTCCAACTGATGGATTGGGAAGACGTAGGCATCATCTAGATCTGTCCATGGGTTGGTCGCAGTCATGGCATGCTCGACCTCATTGGTCTGATTCTGCTTGTATTTGCTCTTGTAGTAGTCGGCATCCAGATAGTGGGCTTCACAAGAGGCAAAGGGAGATGCATCGCCTTGAAGCACTCCCACTCAACCATTGAAGGAGTACTTAAGGCACTGGTGACATGATGAGGGAACTGTCGCGTGCAGATGAAGCCATGGTCTTCCCATCAATACATTGTAGGTGGTGTCATAAGAGATAACCATAAACTTGGTGCTGGAAACTAGGCCACTGAATTGGTTCTTCAAGCGGATCATTCTGACTAGCGTCTGTTTCGTCCTGTCATAACCCTAGATTCTCAGTTCATAGGGGATCAGATCATCTTCAGACAACCCCAATTTTCGCAGTGTCCGAGTCGGGATTAGGTTGATCCCAGATCCTGTGTCAACAAGACAACGGTGGACCTCCACATCATTTAACTGGTCGGTGATGTACAGTAGGCGAATGTGCCTCAATATGGAATAGCCCTCATCCTATCTAGAGAATGAGATAATGGCCTCTCATTCAGCATTATCAATTGCATCAGCATGGAAGGCTTATGTGGCTACTACTTCCATCTCAAACTGGTGGGGGATTCTTAAAGCCTCAGCAAGGGCCTCACACATATCCGACGACAATCAAAGAGCCTCAAGTATGGGATTCTTGCTGGGATGCTGGCAATATGTATGAGGATGTCGTACTTCCATGCTTGGCATGAGATTCTGCTTACACAGGGTCGCTCTATGACAGGAGGTATGGTGGACCCTACCGGCTGGATCGGCAGCTGACTGGTGCTGGGAAGGTCTCGTTGCTCACCAGTCGAATCATGTGGAGTGACTACCGGAGGGGAACCCGACAACTGCAATTGGTCCGTGGGGAAGCGTGCCTGATCACTACAAGGTCTGGGCGGCTTTTCCTGATATAGCAGCACAAATTGCGGCGAAGGAGAACCTGATGTCACTAGATGAGAAGGATGTGTTTTCTAAGCTCTATGTTGAGCCTCTTGTCTGGTTTCAGTGGCATGCACAGTCCGACTGGAGGTGCCAACTGATGTTCCTCGCCGAACCATATAACTACGGCTCTGCCGACGCTGGCGTTGGCTGGGGACATTGGAGAGATTCACCTGGCGCTCCCCATCATCGGGAGTCATATAGGGGTATACCAACTCTACAGTGTTAACCGAAGCATGCCCTTGACTATCACTTGAAGATTTATCCACTACTAGGTGGATTTTGGGGGGAATATCTATCTTCGAAGGCATGAAGTCACTGAGAGTGTGAGTCGACGATGGCATCGGCGGGGCGCATTGCTTCCCCTTGCGCCGCCGATTCTTACTCTTCTAGGAAGAGGATGGCTGAGATGATGATGCAGAAGTAGTGGATGTGACTTCTGAAGGCTCTGACCGATTAAGGCATGCACGGATGACACCATGGGCATGGGAAACTTTTTTTCAATCCATCCAGTCATCGTACTTCTGGGACCCACGGTTAGAAACCTGCGGCCACTCGCCCTCGCTGTCACTGTTGTTGTCTGGTCTTATGAAGATGCATGCCACCTGTGCCAAGGCAGGGCCCAACTGGACTATATTGTTATCAACCTTTTCTTGGAGCCATTCCTTGAACACATATCATTTCTTGATGGTGTGCCCTAGGATTCGGTGATAAGGGTGGTAGTTGGGGTGATCGGCGAGATTCACCTCTTCCGGCTTTCTGCACTCAAGCAAGCGTACAATCCTCTACTCAAAGGCGCTGCAGAAGTAACCGGGGACCTGAGCCTTATTGAATGAGTAGGTCTATTTTCTTCTGTCTGGAAAGGGGGCCTTTAGAGCCTAACCCTGGAGAGTAGCTAGAAGAGCCTGTCGAGGTGGTGGCGCCTGGTTATCTAACCTAGGCGGCGGCGGATTACGCGGGGGAACCTTCCAATTCGGAGGTGGGCGCTACTGGGCCGGACGTTGTGCCTGAGGTGGAGGGCCTCTGCGAGGCTACAGGGACGATGCTACTGGCATCAATTCTAGTTGCATGGGGGCCTCTATTTGGGCCACTGCAGTGGGCTCGACTCTGGCATCCCTTCTCGCAGTAATTACAGGAGGCAACGGACATGCCTGGCTAGCCTGTTGCAGTGCTTCCTCTAGGCATTGGGCCTTATTAGAGAAGTCTTGGAATCCACCAGGGTAGTTCTAGGTTATCAATGAGGGAAACAGTTCAGTCTTGACGTTCCCTACGCACATCATCAATAGTTGATCCTAAGTCGGTGGCATGTCGAGAGAGTAAGTGAGACCTTTCCATCGGGATACAAAGTCTGCAACGCTCTCATCAGACCTCTGTTTTCATTTCAAGAGGTCTGAGATACTCGTCTTCTGGGTGGTAGAACTGAACTAGTAGAGGAATTTCCTCTAGAGGTCTTCCCAACTGGCTATTGACCCAATGGGGGGCTGGCTGTACCAGACGAACGCCGGTCCCTCCAACATTTGCACAAAGCACCAAATTTTGGCAGCCTCCTGTTGTGCTAGAGTCCCCAACATGGGGCCACACCTTGAGATGAAGTGGTTCAAGTTCTGCGGTGGGTCCCCTATCCCATTTAAGGGGGAAAATGTGGGATTTCCAAAACCTGGTGGTGCTGGCATATCATCCACCCACGCTGGGTACAGCTTTCCATCAGGTGGGAGTGCCACCTATTGTGTTTCCAACACCTCGAAGCGGGAAATGAGTGTTGTCATTGGATCATCTGGGTGGGGGTCCCTATCCTAATGGATATCCCTGACCACCAGTGCATTTCTAGGTTTTTCAACATAGTAAGCGGGCTCAGCAGCTTGTGGAGTGGCTGGCGAAACGACCTGTTGGGAAGCTGAGGAATCCTGATCTAGGTTCTGAGGTTTGTTACGCTGCTCAGAATGATTTGGCGATATGTATCATGCCTTCCTGTTTTAGGCCTCAGCCTCAAAATTGTCTATATGAGCAGGATGATCAGGGTCACCCAGGGGTAGCTCGCTGAGGGGAAGTTGTGCCTGCCCCTACTGTATTGGCCTAGGATTGTCGTAGTCTGGTCATAACTCTGCAGCGCGTTCAGCCAGGAGACCATCGACTAACTTCTTCTGCATGGAAAGTTGTTAGTGTAATGTGGACTTATCAGGGTCCTCCTCTGTCTTTTGTACTGAGGCGGATGGTTCTGAGTGTTTGGAAACTCTGACGTGCTCTTTACCCTTACCAAAATTCTGGCTAAGCACTAATGCCTCAGTGGGAAGAGGGAGACCCAGCAGATTCCTCTACTGGCAAGTAACTCTTCCTGATGGGTCCAATAGTGGTGGCATGCCCTTGGAGGGAATATCCCCATCAAGAAGCTATAGCTCATCCTCCTCATCCACTATGTCGGCCGTGTTGATTGTGACCCTTCCTGGGAGCATATCCTCGATATCGGGTAGTGAGTTGGGCTACCACCGAATAGGACTGAAGAGGAGGGAAGCATACTGCCCCCAACCACAGATTTGCGCGTGGGGAGAATCCTTCTTTATAACCTTGTGTAGTACCTTGAAACTCTAAATGCATTGCTATTGGAGGGCCTTATGGCGGCCTGGCGACTCAGGGCACTGGGCCACAGGGAGTGCAGTCAAACCAACTAGACAGTATTTCTCGCCAATGTCTTCAAAATGCACTTGGCTCCTGGGATAAACCACTCACTGATGACAAAGGCGGAAGTGCGTCACCCAGAGGGTTTGGCAAAAACACTCAATTTCCCCTGGGGTGAGGGATTTTGGCGCGCAGAAGTTTGGTGCTGCAACCGGACAAAACTTCTCAGGGAAGTGGTCCACTGCGAGGATGTTCCATAAGCTCCTTGGTTCGGATTCAGGGTCTATCTCTTCATTACCCCACTCGTCAACCGGAGGCAGTGGAGAAACTGGAAGCAGCATTGAGGCAGACCACTAGGGCGATAGGCTGGCCAGTGGAGAGTACGATGAACGGGCTGACTGGCTGCCGAATCTCAGGCTATCCTCCGAATAGTGTAGTGACCTAGCCACTATGTCACGATAAGATGGGATGACGACCGCAGTTCTTGGATCAGGGGATAGGGCTACTAAAAATAGGTTGTGATGCTTCTTGCCCATTATTGGTCCCCAAAATAGCTCTCTGTGATCTCTTGTCGAGGTAGAGAGCGCTTATGGTGATGACGGTGGTGATTACATGACTATGACCTATGGGTTTGCCAAATTTTTATCCTCCTAGATATAATTGCGGAGGGAGGTAAGAATCCGGTGGATTTCTCTTTTTGGGAGCATGAGGATGATGTGCCTCGTTCCTGCCCTAGCCCTTGACACAGAGGACCGAGGGGAGGGTTCCATCGCCAAGTCATACTCTGCTTTGGAATCTAATAAGAGGACCGGTTTGATCTCATTCTGAATCTTCTCAATGCTCTTTTTATGACAGTGATGACCCGCCTTCCTGCCCTGGGATGGTTCTTCAGGACAGGGTAGATTTCCAGCACGAGGAGGTCATTTGGTCGTACTGGTGCTGGGACGGAGAGGGTTTCCGCCTGAGTAAGCCGGGGTGCGAGGAGCACCTGGGAAGATATCGAAGGGAAAATGGGGAGGACCTCCGTGGATAGTGTTGGAGTAGGTAGGACCTCCGTTGAAGCTGATAGGAACACGGGTAGGGCCTCCATGCTTGTTCCCTCTAGCAACATCAATATGAGGAAGGTCCTCGTACTGGTCAGGGCGAACATGGGTAGGACCTCTATGCTGGGTACTGGTGAAGTGAAGTTGCTTCCCATCCCTATGACTTCTAGGGTGATAAGGACTTTTTTCTACTACTACAAGAACATGGGGAGGACCTCCACATTGGAGAGTGACCAGATGTGCAACGTCCTGGCCCCGGCGATCTACGGTAGGAGGAATGACTCTGTACCCGGTGTAGTGATCATGGGAGAGACTCCCATACTGAGTGTTTCCTTCATGGGTGGGAACCCCATATAGGATGAAGGTGGCACAGGGTATACCTCCATGCTGATCTTGGAAGCAGGGAAGACCCGCGTTCTCCATGGTAGTGGTACGGGGAGAGCCTCCGTACTGGGTGGCATCCCTGTGGGTTAGTCTGAGGTAGCCACTGCTTGTGTCGATGACCGAGAGAGTCGACCCAGCCTTCCCATGGGGCGGTTGGGGCCTCAATCCAGGTCGGGCATGTAACTACCTTTACTCATTGTATACAGAGAGTTGGTGATATGCATCAGCGGTGGCTCAGGCCACAGTGGCCGCTGACGCTGATGCCCCTTGGCGGGCGTCCTCTTCAATTTTCACCTGACGCTGGCATCGTGTCGGACAGACTGGATCCAATGGTGCAGGCACATGGCTCACTTTCTCCTTGGCTCGTAAGAATAGGCAGCAGCACTGATGCGGCCTAGTAGGATCCCTCGCCAGGAGTCCCTGGAATGGGACTCTGACTGGGCTGGATCGGACATCCCCTGCCTCATCGGCGTAGGACAGGGAGTCGTCGAGGCGTTCCAGAGACAGGCTCCCAAAACGATTATATGTTTGGATGGGGAGTAGTGACTCCCTACATAGCCCTTATGGGTGGTGTTGACGATGAGGCTCATACACCTCTAAATCCAGGCGGTCCATGTCCCTCGTCGGAATGATCCCCTCCTCCTCGTACCAGTATATGAGGTCATTAATCACCCTTCATTGGATGACTTCTGATGGGTAGATGGGGCGTGGGTGCCAATTGGTCATGGTAATTAAGACCGTTGTGTAAGAGGCATAACCGTGCGGGATTTCCGCATTTGCATTGCCCCTGCCCCTGTGTCGGTGGGTGGGCAGTGATCAATTTCCAGATACAACAACTTGGTTCCTAAAAGCAGGGATATTAACTCATTAGTGCTGAAAGAAAAAGGAATCGATGGCCAGTGCCCCAGCACCATTCCATCTTCCATGACTAGTAAGATGGATCCACGTTGACAACGTCGTAGATCGGGATATCCAACGTTTTGATTGTCCTAACTTCTGGTGAGTTTCACGCCAGGCCCGTTATTTGCTTAGCGGGACCCGGCGCCGGATAACTGGATCTGGTGACATTCTAATCCATTGATTCCTTGAATGCTACTATTATCTATGTTGAGGAGAAGATCTTTACATCTGGTTCACTATTTTTATTTCTGACACTTTCGTCGGGGGGCGCGTGTTTGTCTGTTGGAGGATGAAAGGCATTGTTTGTTGCCCCACATTCCCGCTTTCCAAAGGCAGGTGGCATCTGTTACTTGTTCAGGGATTTTTTCTCCTTGATCGAAACGGGATGATGGGATGTCAGTTCTTCCTTATGTGGATTCCTCCTCGGAACTCATCACCTAGTCTGGGTATCCCTTATAGATTCAATACATTATTCGTGAAACTCTTCCCAGTGCCATATTTTCATGGACACCGGTTAATTACGCTGCTTTTTTCAGGACATTCCAAAGGGCCCAGTCAGGGCAGCAACCTTCGGTTTGGGGAGTAGTCGCATTGGGAATCACTAGAATGTCTGGACGCTGGAACACTGGAACGTCTAGGTTTCTTCCCCTTATTATAGGGATTCTTGAGGGCCCAGAATCCTGAGGCATCCCACATCGCATTCGGGGAATTATATGCCATGGGAATGTCTCTAAGGTTTTCCTCAGCTTCTTATGTTTAACACAGGGTATGTCATGAGTTTAACATCTAGCAGAGACAGATTGGATTGATAAGAACACTAACTAGAGTGGATCAGATAGATGTAGCCCCTTAAGGGAACACTAATGTCGGGGATAACGTGTGGTTAGTTACCTAGTTACTGCTAGAAGCAGCGAAGAGGTGGATTGGCATGATCTTACCTGAATGTGGTGGCCCGGGTAAGAATCAGGATGGATGATGGGTGGTAAAGTGAAGTGGGTGAAGAATTTTATGGAGTCGACTCGGGGTGACTATGGTGGTGGGATTGAGCCTCGAAGAGACTTTATATGTATACCCATGGTATGGAATCAAATTCAATGTAGTTCATCTTGACAATGACTTACCGCTGATTGGGGTTCCAACGGCTTACCGCTGAAAGAGGGCGACAACGTATTACCACTAAAAGGGGCGATAATGGATTACCGTTGAAAGGGGGCCGAAAATGGATTACTGATGGTTGGGGTTAAACCTCAGGGAAGCTTCCTACATACCCTGTCTAGAAGATAGGGATCGAAACCCACGTAGTTCAGGTATGGGTGTGGGTGAAACGGCATGAAGGAGGTCAAAATGACCGGGTGTTGGGCTTGAACCTCATGGAGGCTTCCTACGTACCTTAACTTGGCAAGGATCAAAGTCCACATAGTTCGAGAACAGTTTTGTGAACCAACGTGAAGATGGTCGGGACCAATTATTGTTGGGCTTGAACCTCATGGAGGCTTCCTACGTACCTCGCCTTGGCAAGGATCAAATACCACGTAGTTCAGGTGGTGGGAACCGGCGTGAAGGTGGTCAGAACCAATGGGGTGTTGGTCTTGAACCTTAGGGAGGCTTCCTATGCACCTCGTCTTTCAAGAATCAAAGTCCACGTAGTTCAGGTGGTGGGAACTGACGTGAAGGTGTTTGGAACCAATGGGGTGTTGGGATTGAACCTCAAGGAGGATTTTTATGTACCTCGCCTTGTCAAGGATCAAAGTCCACATAGTTCAGGTGGTGGGTTTGGTGAACCGACGTGAAGATGGTCAGAACCAATGGGGTGTTGGGATTAAAACTCAGGGAGGTTTTCAATGTACCTCACCTTGGCAAGGATCAAATTCTGTGTAGTTTAGGTGGTGGGAACCGATGTTAAGGTGGTCAAAACCAATGGGTTGTTGGGCTTGAACCTCATGGAGGCTTCCTACTTACCTTGCCTTGGCAAGGATCAAAGCCCACATAGTTCAGGAGATGTGTGGGGCTTACACTCTGGGCTGCCTGAAGAGGATGTCATGGTCTATGCTTACTCTAATCCCATGTGGGTCATGCTTGGTGTGAGAAACAAGAGGCAGTGAAGACCTAACGATCACGTCACGGAAGGTGCATCTGTGGGAAGTGGAGTGGGTCTTACACATTGTTAGCAGCCCAGGGAGAGAAAGATTGGGACTTACTCTAGGATGGAGGCCCAGATGGTGACAAAACCAAAAGGGATATGGATTTGGAACTGAAGAAAGGAGGGCTCTGGTGCCCCCCCCCCCTCTTTGTTCTTCGGCTAGGAAGAAGTCAGGAGGATCGTGGGTGCTAACTCCTGAAAGAAAATCTAGGGGCTTACACCAAGATGGTTTCCCTTTCCCCGTGTAGGATGCATGGGGGGAAGTCACGGTTTAACTTCGTGTGTTGAGGATGAGGGTTCTTGGAAGTTTAATGTCCTGCAGCTCGGACGAGGTGGGTTCTCTTCGCACCCCTAGGACTTACGTAACTGGTACCCTCTACACCTTGGTGAATAGAGGGGACAGGCAATGTCGTGGCTAGTGGGTGTCGTGAGGTGATCCCATTGGGGGTATACGTTAACGTTGAAATGCAAAGAAGCAATATCCGTTAGCGTGACTATGCAAAGAAGCATGAGGTGAAGAAACACAATGGGAAGTGGTGTCCAGGGGACTTTGAAATCACTTTGTGCAAACCTGGAGGGTCGCACAGGAAAAGGAATTGCAAAGCATAGGGGTTCATAGGTAGGGAACTTGTGGAGTTCTATTGCTCCACGTAGTGTAGGGTACTTCCGAAGGGGTGTGCTTCATGAAGTGGAGTGTCCCAGCCTAATCATAGAGAAGAGGTGCATATAGGAGGTGCTTCGTGAAGTGGAAAGGCATTCATGGATCACTTCCTCACGAAGTAAAGGTGCCTCGCGAATTAATCTATTGTGAATCAATGTTCTTCACGAAGTACAGTAACCCTGCCTTATCATGTGGATCACGTATACATGAGGGGTGCTTTGCGAAGCATAAATGATCTACGACGAGCTGGGTCCCCTTGGGCATCCCCTTCCTTCTCAGAGGCCCATAGGCTCTTTGAAAGACATCCCTCTCTAAAGAGGGGAAGAAAACAAGGAAAAGGGGAGTCACTTCGCAGAGCAAAAGTACCTCGCATAGCTCATGGTTCGCAGAGCAGAGGGTGCTTCGCCATTCGAGAGCTAGGAAGTTGAAAGGTCGGATGATCCATGCCCTAGACTTGGGGG
Organism: Viscum album; assembly: GCA_963277665.1. Taxonomy (NCBI): domain Eukaryota; kingdom Viridiplantae; phylum Streptophyta; class Magnoliopsida; order Santalales; family Viscaceae; genus Viscum; species Viscum album. Next base: position 100,340,090 of record OY728136.1, on the reverse strand, counting down.
AGGCTGGTATTTATAGGCAATAGGTGCCGCAAATCAAAGCTCACTCGGCTCTAAGATGGATTTCGTTGCTCTGCGGTAGGTCACGAATGTCAAATTCATTCGTAGAGCATCCCGCCTCCTTGCTCCACGGTGGGCTCGCGAACGTCAAAGGTGTTCACGGACCATCCCGCCTCCTTACTCCACGGCGGGCTCGCGAACGTCAAAGGAATTTGCAGAGCATCCCGCCTCCTTACTGCGCAGCGGCCGCAGGGCTAGTGGGACTTTGTAAAGGGGCTTCGCGAGGTAGCCATTCGAGCTTTTCGTTTCTTCTTCTTCTTCCCCCATTTTGGCACCAACACTCCTGTTTATAATTTTTAGCATGATTGATGAGTTTAGTAATTCAATTCTATTTCTAGATTATTTAAATTTATTTTGATTGAATTACTACTGGAATTTATACCCTGATTGATTTCCAGTTATTTTTGTATACTCCCATTCCTAAGAGGATTTTGGACCCACATTATTATATTATTTTCTGAGGATATTTCTTTAGAGAAACATGGGGAATGTAAACTTATCAGAACTTGAATCGAGATATTATTGAGGCTATGATTGAAGAAATACAATTTTAGTATTGTTGAGGTAATATTTGTTTATCTAGTTTTTTCAAAGACCCACCTATACATATTTCCTTCTCTAACCCATAGTATCCATGAATAAAATTGTTAGGATGTAGCTATTTCAAGATGATTATCCCTTCTTACCCTACTCTTAGTATGATATAGGATTATACTTTGACCAAGTGTGGGGGAATTTTTACTACTGATGGACATTAAAAGTTGTTATTGGGGAGATGTGCTATGGTGCTTTCACCAAACTGATATGGTGTGTCCCATGATTACTTTAGGAATTTTATGCGCCTACCCTATTCCTTGGAAAAATATATAGAAATAAAAATAAAAGATTTTGGTTTTTGTATTATGAGGGTCAAAAATTACCATAACCAGATCGATGAATCCTAAGATTTATCATATGTGGTTAGGGGATGAATGTGATACCTGGACTAAACATGAATTTCATAAAATAAAAAAAAATAAGGGAACATGGTACCATTTTTATACTTACTTGGTATATTCATAGATCCACCTAGATCTATGGAACATGGACACCATTTGATCTTAGAGGAGTTACTTTATTGAGTTATTTATGTTTATCGTGCCATATAATTTAGAGCTTACTCTACTTTTGATCTTGATTTTAACTTTTTACCCACCTGTCCTTGGCCTCATAGTCATTTGAACCCTATTGTGGAAGCCCACATGATTGATTTTGCATTTTTCTTTATGAAGTGGAGATGTTAGAACCAACAAAAGCTTATGGTTAGGAACATGTCTTTAGGTTGTGAGCATAACTCCAGTTACATTTTACCTTGAGTGATGAGAGAAAATTTATTGTGAGGTAAATTGAGAAATGGGTATAGAATTTAAAGAACAGTTAGGAAATTTTAATTAAAAGAATAAAGAATCTGAATGAAGAACTGAACTTTGAGGTATGACTAATTTTATCTATAGGATTGATTTTGGAGGAATTACTTTTTCTTATTATACTTAGTTTTAATTTTCTGGTTGTAATGAATGTTTCCTGTTTTAAAAATTGTTTCTTTTGGAGTCCCTATTGAGATGCTTTTTGCTTGAGGACAAGGAATTATTCAAGTGTGGGGGAATTTGATATGGTGAATTTATATATACATATTGGATTCATTTAATTAAATATTATTCATGTTTTATTCAATAATTCACTGGGTTTTGGTTTTTTTTCACAAGAATTAGGAATTTTATACTTAAAGGAATAATTTCTAAAAAAGTTACAAAAATAGGATTTACATGTCGTGTACATCATACACAACGTGTATACCTCATTCATAGTATGCATGTAAAGCCACAGACCAGCCTGTGAAGACTTTACATGATATGAATACAATACACAATGTGTACATTCATTACACGATGTGTAGATTTCAAAGATCAGAATCCCAAAAAAGTGAATCACATACACGATGTGCAATGATTTCATGACGTGCAACATTTGAAGGCTCACCCAGTCAAAGATACGAGCTGATTCTTCAGTGGGAATTTTGGATCTCAAATATAATACATGAAACCAACTTACACAATGTGTATATGTCGGGAAATAAGTCGCTTAAGAAAGTACACAATGTGCATGACTTACACAATATATATTTTTTCATCTTTTTAATATTTCAATGCTCCTCTGCACCTAGGGAGCGACGTATATTTCCTTTTTTCTCATTTTCTTCTAACGTTTTCTCCCATTTTCATCTATTTTCATTCCAAATTAGTTTTAAATCATTACTTTTTCTTTTTTATTAAATCCATTTGAGTTTTTGTGAATCCACATCCATTCTACATCCATTTTATATCTGTTGTGATTATGTTTTCGTTTTTGATGTATGTTTCATCACCGCTCGTTGTTCTTCATCAACGCTTGAAAAGTTCTTCATTTTTTCTTTTTGCACAGTGATTTTTTGATTGGATTTACATTTATTTCAAATTTTTTATCTTGATTATTAAATTTTAATCTTAGATTGATTCTTTCTCAAATGTTTCATGATTATTCATATCATTTTTAGTATTTCTCTTCTTTTGATCAACACTGCCATGTGCGGCTAATCCACCTAGGGTTAGGGATTGAGAGTAGGTGTGTTTCTAGACCTAATTAATTTATAGATTGAACCTTGGTAACCCTATAGATAGTAATTAGGTTAATAATAATTTTGCATCAAATTCTTTTCCACAACCTTGACTATGGTAAGTGAAAATGAATGAACCTAACCAAATCGGAGTTGAGAATCACTGTGACCATTATCCTATGAAACTTTCTACATAGAAGCTAAGTGTAATTCACCTAGTTTTTCATCTATACCTGGACCATGGGATAGTTGAAACATGGATAGATCTAATTGGTTTGACCAAAACCAATTAGTGATTCTTGCACAGCTTTGCAACCTAAGTTATAGGACTGTCCTAAGAAAAATATAGGATTGTCTTCTATAAAGAGCCATGAAATTGATTATGACCCCTTACTTTATTATCTGAATTAAATATTAACTACTTAGATTTAGTAAAAATCAAACCTAAAGAGTGAACATGAGGAATCCCTTTAATGGGTTTTGTTTGATTGGTTGTTGAACTGCCAGTGATCCTCATGGGTTCGACCACAAACAGCCACTTTACTATGCCCTGGTAGTAAGTGCAGTTTGTGAATATAAATTTCTAATTTGATCATCACCCATGTGAATTCAAATACACGTAAGGGTGCATCAATCATGTACAATTCACTAAAATGGTATTTAGATTACACGATAAGGGTTGTAATTACACGACGTGTATTGTAAATTAATGACACACAGACACATGTAAATTATGCAGCGTATATCACTTTTAATGCATGGGGAGTATACATCACATGACAACTATACATAGTGTGTAGTTCAAAATGTTAGGTGAAAATTAATAAATTATTTAATATGATATAAAACTCATCACACAGTGTGTACTATTAATAAATGACACATGGACACATCTTAATTAGGTTCAATGGAATAGTTAATTAATTTAAGTTTCTATATAAATGGGTAAAATACATGGTGTGTACGGGCTAGCTACATGTCATGTATGTTTTTTCCCATGATACATGCTTAAGGATTGGGTGTGTATTTTTTCCATGAACATAAAGCAATTTATTCTTGGTCATATGCATGATAATGAAGAAGAATAAAAAGAGATCTTCATAATTGGATTTAAATAATGAATAAACCGGAATTGAAGACTAACCATAAATGTATAAAATGATCAAAAATTGATAAATAATTAAAAATTTGAACATGAATTCTATGATAAAACTTGAATTATCTAGACACAACAGAAGCGCCTATTTGGGTTAGGCCAAACTTGGTCTTTGTCGGATTCAAGGAATTACTTAACATGTACATGAAAAAAAATCATGACCAATAAATAAAACCAAAGAAACCCTTGAAAATGAATACTAGAACCAAGAGGGGATATTTTCATGTTAAATTTATAATTAATTTATAAGAAGAAAATTACCTCAATCCCGAGATTCTTTCTTTGAAGAAGAGTTTGATTGTTCAAAAGTCATTCGATTGCTTTGTTGTTGTGCTTTGAGGATTCAAGTGTAGAATCCCTCTAGCAGTGATCTACACATGTTTCATTGATCTCAAAAAGTAATTGATGATACTTCAAGTGCTAGGAAAATGATATTGATAGTATTACATCGCTCTCTTGATTGCTACCATGATTCCTCTAGCCTGGAAGAATTAGTTTTATATTCAATAGCTGGAGAGAATGGAGGAAAAGAGTCACTTCTCTCATTCATGAGAGAAAGCCTAAAGACTTTCTCCCTTTTTTGAAATAATTGTCTAGGGTGGAGAATTTTTTTCCCAATGAGTTGTGTCTAAATCAAATTGTATCTAAAACAGTTTGTATCTACAAGGATTTGTATTTGCAACAGATTTTATATACAATAGTTTGTATCTTTAATGGATTGCATGTAAAAAAGACTGTATATATTGTATCTACAACGGTTTGTCATCCTCTATTTATATTCCTAGTTCTAGAGTAAAAATATTTCTTAATTGTACATAAGATATTAATAATATATTAATCCAATAAAGTGATTCATGTCATGTAAAATAATAATAACACTATTTTTCATCTTGTTGTGCACTAACCCGCGTAATGATAAATATTATTTTATAGTCTAGTAAATAAATATTTATCATCAGACCCAATACTCGGTCCTCACATCCTCCTGAATATTTATTGAACCAAGAATAAATATTTAAATAGATATCATTCATTTAATAAATAAAAAAATACATATTATATTCACTGTATAACGAATAAATATTTATTTAATATTTGAAATCAATAAATTACTGAATAAATATACTTCTTTGGTTTAGAAAATAATATTTATTTAAATAATTAAATATAAATAATATTTAATTGGGATCAATAGAATTATTGATTGTGTGAACCTCTATGATTCTTCCTTAGTGACTTTAGGTAGGCTCGCTTAAATTCCAATATCAGCATCTAACAATACATAAAGGCACCAAGAGGAAGAAGTTAATGTCGCAATGATGACAACCACATATGAATGCTTATGGTGTAATATAACCTATTTGTCTTGATATCTCATCAAATAGGTTTCATATCTATTTCATAAACACATGTTCTTAATATGTATTTTTTAAACTTTCTAAAATAAACTCATTTATACACTATAGTCATGAAATTTAATTTAAGCATTTCATTTTAATCAAAGGGCACAGATATCAACTATCATAGAGATGGAAGATACAAATCCTTTATTAAATTATTCATTAATAACATATCATTCATAATTCACCCAAATTTCCCTACTTCTCACGAACATATGGCATCACGGTTTTGGTTAGTACATCTAATTATGTGATTCATTATACATATTAATGATAATATAAAAGCAAAAGGGTCGTTACACATGCTCGCGGGTAGAAATTCCAATGACATGCAAACATGATGAATTTATATAGGTGGATATGTCTTCATAATCTTTTGTTTTGAAGATTATCAAGTGTGAAATTTATGAGATAAATTCTCATCCACTTAAAAGAAACCATCATTTTATGGTTTGTGTCATTTGTGTCCTATCAGATGATGTCATCCAACCATAGGACTAGGGTTTATGAATATTTTCATAGCACCTCAAAATTCTCATTATAATGAGGAACTATTCTAATCTTATTAATGTGATAGATACTTAAGTACATTATCACATACATGTACACTATTATATATATTCCCTTCAATAGTATGAAAATTGGCTTTTAACAGTGCTAAAAAGCATTGTTAATCGTAGCGATGATAAAGGGGGTCCCCTTTATTAGTGCTAAAAAAGTGCGGATAAATGGTGTCCTTTATTCGTGCTAAAAAAATATTGATAAAGGCCTAGCCACCTATAGTGTTTTGTTAATATAACAGCACACCTAGAAGCAAAAACCTACAATTTCAAATGCTATATACGACCTGTAATTTTAAACAATGATATATACATTTAATTAACATCAAAAATACAAAAATTTCCACCCGTAGTATATACAAAAAAACACTACTATTTATATTTCAATCAAAAAGATTATATCATTACATTTACAATTATCCAAAAAACATTCTAAAACATTAATATTTCATCTTTTGATGCCCATGATCCCCTCTTAAAAATGTTCTCCCATGGTATCATTTCCTGAAAAAATCATCTCAACTTGATAAAATGATTCCACCTATATAACAAAACAAATATTATGTTAGTAATACCATAAAGAGATAAATCAAACATTAATATGAAATAATACATTGATAAAATGTCAATATTTAATAAAAATGACACATTTTGAGTTATACCGGTCACACCATGAATTCTATTGAGGTGGTGTTGATTCCTACATGTCAAAAATGAGTTATGGATCATTTTCCTAAAATATAAAAAAACAATCTTAATTTTTTTGCTCGGTTTTGAGTATGTCACTTGTTCTTTTACTAAAATTATTGTTAATTTTAAATAATGACACGTTTGGAGTTATATCGATCACACTGTGCATCAGATTGATGTGCGGCTGATTCCTACCTATCAAAAATTACTGATGGATCATTGTATTAAAGTATAAAAATAATCCAAAATGTGTTTGCTCAGTTTTTAGTATTTCAGTTGTGTTTTTTTTACTAAAATGTCATTTCAAACTGGAAACACACATTATGAGTCATACAAGGCGCATCGTGCATCAGTTTGATCTGATACTTCTTCATACATGTCACAAATGACTTATGAATTAGTTTCCTAAATTATAATGAAAATCGGAGCGTGTTTTCTTGGTTTTTAGTGAGTGGCACTTTTTGAACTAAAATGTCAATTTTAAACTGATAATGGACACTTTTAGATATACAGATCACACCATGTGTCGGATTGCGGTTCGGTTGACTCCTACATGTCAAAAATGACTCATGTATCATATTAATAGAGTATAAAAACAATATGAATGTGTTTTATTGGTTTTCAATATGTCTCTTATTTTTTTACTTAAATTAATGTTAATTTTAAATAAAAAGAGACACTTTGAGTCATACCGGTCACACCTTGCATCGTATTGAGGTGTGGTTGACTTCTACACATCAAAAATGACTCATGGATAATTTTATTAAAGTATCAAACAATCCTAATGCATTTTCTTGGTTTTCAGTATGTCACTTGTTGTTTTTACATAAATTAATGTAAAATTTAAATAAAAAGAGACAATTTGAGTCATATTATCCACATCGTGCATCTTATTGAGGTTAGGTTGGTTCCTACATATAAAAAATAACTAATAGATCATTTTCTTAAAATATTAAAACAATTAAAATGTGTTTTCTTAGTTTTTAGTATGCCACTTATTGTTTTTACTTAAATTAGTTTCAATTTTAAATAAAAAGAGACACTTTGAGTCATACCTGTCACACCATGCATTAGATTGAGGATTTGTTTACTCTTACACATCAAAAATTACTCATGGTTTATTTTCCTAAAGTATCAAAATAATACGAATTTTTTTTCTCAGTTTCTAGTATGTTACTTGTTGTTTTTACTGAAATTAATGTCAATTTTAAATAAAAAGAGACACTTTGAGTTATAATAGCCACACCATCTGTCTTATTGAGGTTTGGATGATTCCTAAATTTCAAAAATAAATAATATATTGTTTTCCTAAAATATCAAAACAATCCAAATATGTTTTCTCAGTTTTTAGTATGTCAGTTTTTTTTTACTAAAATGTCATTTCAAAATAAAAACACACATTTTGAGTCATACCCATCGCATCATGCATCGGTTTGATGTGATACTTCCTTATACACATCAAAAATTACTTATGAATCACTATACTAAATTATCAAGACAATAGGAATGATTTTTATTGGTTTTCAATGAGTGACATGTTTTGAACTAAAATGTCAATTTTAAACTAATAAGGGACACTTTTAGCTATACCGGTCACAACTTGCATTGGATTGAATTGAGGTTGACTCCTACACATCAAAAATGACTCATGTATCATTGTACTAAAGTATCAAAATAATTAGAATGCGTTTTATCAGTTTTCAGTATGTCACTTCTTGTTTTTACTTAAATTGATGTCAATTTTAAATAAAAAGAGACACATTGAGTCATACCAGCCACACTGTGCATCATATTGAGGTGTGGTTTATTCATAAATGTCACAAATAACTCATGGATAATTTTCCTAAATTATCAAAACAATATTAATGTGTTTTCTTGGTTTTCAGTACATCACTTGTTCTTTTTACTTAAATTAATGTCAATTTTAAATAAAAAGACACACTTAGAGCCATATCAGGCACATCGGGCATCATATTTAGGTGTGTTTGGCTCATAAACATTAAAAATGACTCATATATAGTTTTAATAAAATATAAAAAAATCCAAATGCGTTTGGTCAGTTTTCATTATGTCACTTTTTGTTTTTACATAAATTGATGTCAATTTTAAATAAAAAGAGACACTTTGAGTTATACCGGCCACAGTGTGTGTCATATTGAGGTTCAGTCGATTACTAAACATCAAAAATGACTTATATATAATTTTACTAGAGTATTAAAACAATAAAAATATTTTTTCTTGGTTTTCAGTATGCTAGTTTTGATTCTTTACTAAAATGTTATTTCAAACTGGAAACACGCATTATGAGTCATACCAATCACATTGTATGTCAATTTGATGTGAGACTACTTCATTTATATCAAAAATGACTTATGAATCTCTATAATAAATTATCAAGACAATCAGAGTGTATTTTCTTGATTTTTAGTGAGTGACACATTTTGAACTAAAATGTCAATTTTAAACTGATAATGGAAACTTTTAGTCATACTGATCACACTGTGCATCGTATTGAGGTGTGGTTGATTCCTAGATGTCACAAATGAATCATGGATTTTTTTAATAAATTATAAAAACAATGTGAATGTGTTTTATTAGTTTTTAGTATGTCACTTGTTCTTTTTACTTAAATTAATGTCAATTTTAAATAAAAAGACACACTTGGAGTCATATCGGTCACACTGTGCATAGTATTGAGGTTTGGTTGAATCATACACATAAAAAATGACTCATGGATTTTTTTTATAAAATATAAAAACAATCCAAATGATTTTCTCAATTTTCAATATGTCACTTGTTCTTTTGACTTAAATTAATGTCAATTTTAAATAAAAAGACACACTTGGAGTCATACTGGCCACACCGGGTGTCATATTATGCTGATGTTGACTCCTACATGTCACAAATTACTCATGGATCATTTTCCTAAAATACCAAAACTATATGAATGTGATTTTTTTTAGTTTTTAGTATGTCACTTATTGTTTTTATTTAAATTAATATCAATTTTAAATAAAAAGAGACACTTTTAGTTATACCGGTCACACTGTGCATCATATTGTGGTGTGGTTGATTTCTACATGTCAAAAATAACTTATAAATTATTTTCCTAAAGTATGAAAACAATCCAAATGTGTTTTCTTGGTTTTCAGTATGTTAGTTGTGTTTTTTTACTAAAATGTCATGTCAAACTCGAAGCATACATTTTGAGTCATACTAATTGCATCGTGCATCGGTTTTACATGAGAGTGCTTCATACATATCACAAATGAATTATGAATATTTATAATAAATTATGAATACAATAGATCATGTTTTCTTGGTTTTCAGTGAGTAAAACGTTTCGAACTAAAATGACAATCTTAAACTGATAACATACACTTTTAGTCATATCAGTCACACTGTGTGTCAGATTGAGGTTTGGTTGATTCCTACACATCAAAAATGACTCATGGATCATTTTCCTAAAGTATAAAAACAATTAAAATGTGTTTTCTTGGGTTTTAGTATGTCACTTGTTCTTTTTTCTAAATTTAATGTCAATTTAATATAAAAATATACACTTAAAGTTATATCGGCCACATCGTGCATCAGATTGAGGTATTGTTGATACACATCAAAAATGACTTATGAATCATTGTCCTAAAGTATCAAAACAATCCGAATAAATTTTATCAGTTTTCAGTTTGTCTCTTGTTCTTTTTACTAAAAGTAATGTCAATTTTAAATAAAAAGAGACACTTTGAGTGATACCAGTCACTTATTCTTTTTGCTCGATTTTGAGTAGGTCAGTTTCTCTGATACCAACTATATTGACCCAAAAATTCCATACATAGATATAACATCTTTGTAGATTAATATTTCTTACATAACATAATTATATATTCCAAAATAGTTTAGGTCTAGTGCTTTTGGAAACATAGAAACATAAAGAAATAGGTCATAATAGTCTCTCATTAAGTTATTCTTTACTAGAAACCTTCTTAAAAATATCATTTCTAAAACCATTATTAATAACCTACATATATGAAATAAAAGAAAGGGTGATCATAGATTCTCATTAAGTGTAAACAAGGGAGATATCAATGATCATATAAGGATAACATGAGCATAAAAAACTAAATAAGTACTAGATAAAAATGATCAGGAAATTAATTTATAAATAGTAGATAAAATGATGAAAAATTAATTAATTACATAAAAAGACAAACTTTGAGTTACCATGATTTCCATTTTATTTCTTTATCGAAATGGAAACACTGCATTATCGATATTTATCACATTAATTCATGTTCCATCCACTACCATTGAAGGAAAGTGATAAATGCCGACAATGCATGGGTGATAAGGTTTTGAGAAAGAATAAGTCTGTGGAAGTCATTGTCTACATGATTAGTCAAAAGTTTAATTTATATTATGTTAATGCAGTAGAAAACAAATATATTATGAGAAAAAACATAGTATATTAAAAAAAACTTTACCTTCTCATTGAATTATGAGTTATAGCCTTGAAGTCTAATCTCTCATGAGTATGATCAATTTCGAACAAACCGCCCCGACTTGAACAGAGAAATACACCTGTATAAAAAAACAATTATTATGTGAGCAATACTAAAAAAATTAAATTAAACATAAATATGAAATAATCCACTAATTCTATGGAAGTCACATCTTTATTCTATTTGTGTATATTCTTTCATCAGGTATGTTGCCCATTCGTTTATAGGAACATCTATATTCTCTTGTGAATATGAATCTTTTTTACAGTCATAGTAATACTGGAAAAATATAAATACACAAATTATTAATAAATATTTTAAATTAAATAGTATTTATATTCAAAATTACCTCTTCAGGGATGCTAGTTTATACATGGAATATGATCTCTCTCATAAATTTACAAATATAATAATTTTAATCTTTTACATTGGTTTGTTTCAGAAACTGCAAAAACATTGAGGAGAATAAGTAATTTGTTTTGATATGTGTTTGGATAGTGAAATATTATTATTTATACCATGATACTTGTCCATTTGTAGTACTTTTCTTGGTCCTCGTTCTTAGCCTCAGGCCCAATTCCTTGTTTTTCATGATATTGATGTACCACCCTATCATAACAGAATCCTCATTAAAATATAATATAAATTATATAAATTAATGTTTAGTTCTAAAACATTTGATGTAGTTTATTGAAAATTGACAAATTTCATCATGTGTATATGTTTTGTTGAATATCCATGCATTAAATCTACAAAATAAATCTTTGGAGTATCCAAATTTTTCTCAATGAGCATCCAATGCCACTTAAAATCACAAAAAGGATTTAGTAATGAAAGAAATAAAAATATATTTGATATGATTAAATTGTATAGTTTTACCCCTTCATCGTTGGTATTCAATAGAGTCTGTCACTCGAAATTTTGATTTCAAATGATTTGATCAGACCTACCACTATTTCATCCTTTTTAATGGTATCTATTTTTGTTTGTTCTGTAGAGGTGATGTGAGGAATAACGAGTCCAAATTTCCTTTCATGGTAAAATCCCTTCAATTTTTTTTCATATATACGACTTCAAAAAATATTAAATGTATTTATTCATAATTAACATAGTATATCAGCTTTTGGAAAATAAAATTCTGAAAACATACCTTATTTATACATTTACAACTGAGTTATCTATCCGATCATATTCAAGTATTTCACTTACACTCTCAACACTAATAAAGACTTTATCTTTCTCTCTGTACATATTTTCTTCAAAATCAACTATGTGATTATGACCATTTTTTAACTTTGTATCCATATGAGCTTTCAATGATAGTAAATGCAGATATAGAACTAGCAGGGTAATAGTGCTTTTGGTATATCTTTTAGATAAGTTGTTTGATCCTTTCGATGGTTTTGAGGGGGGTTTTCATTTCATCTCCTTCCCTTTGTCCCTGTGTAATAATATTCATCAGTTCAAAACTTTTTCCATTAATTGTTAAAGGTTTATCTTGGAAAGTAAATTGGAAATTAATACCTCCTTGTTGACATGTTTTTTACAAGATGTGATAGTCATGTGATAAATGTTCCAACAAATTTTTCGATAGTATGAATATCTTTCTCTTGAATTGGAATAGGTAGCTCTACTTTTGGCTCATGGGCTACGTTGATCGACACTCAAACATTCCCTATTGGAAGTGGTTTTTGTGAAATGTGAATCAAACAGACACTGATACCTTTTCTGTACTGATATTTTATAGGGTGATAATGAATGTGATTTATATCTAACAACACCCACCCATATTCTTGTAGTGAGGGATATATTATTCAATATTCAAAACGATATTCTACACAGCAGACAATTGTAAGAACCCGGTTCTTCCTTTCAAGTACGGATATTTTCCTTTCAGGTTGTACTTGGGAAAGAGGAGGGAAAATAGGCTGAGTACTGGCTGCAGTCTTGTTACATGACATGACTAGGGGTTACACGCCATGTAATCTTAGTACACGGTATGTATGGAAAATCGGCATACCTATGACTTGTAAGTGGAATTCAGCAGAAGAAGAGGATCAATAATATACACGATGTGTATTTATTAGTTCGCGGTGTGTACTTTCCTTTTTTTGGCTAAAATGGGTAGTATCCTCATGTTTTTTAGACAGAAATAAGGTATCACTCGATTGTCACGAACAGAAGCACCGAAGGAATAATTTCCTCTCAATTTTTTGTCTGAACTCCAATTTGAATGTCATCAGATGCATTGGAACCCCTTCGGTGAGTTCTCAATTCTTCTTGAGCTGTTCTTTGTGATTTATTATCTCATCCTAGTTATCGTGGGTTGAACGTTTATGCTCATTTTTTAGATCTAGTCAAATTAGAGGCAGGCATTGGACGAGGAGAGTCGTATGAGTACGAGGTAGGTGGTCTCATGCCTTCCGCTAATTGTTGTGATGTTTATATGTGCCAGAGTGTCGCGCACCCATTTTTGGGTGTTGCCTTGATTTAGAATTTACCCTTGTTTTTTCCTATTGATGTTTAGGTAATTGAATATGTGTTCTTATTCATGTATAGGATTTTTTACCTTGAATTAGGGTCACCCCATGGGTGTGTTTCCCTTGGATAACCTTTTATGGCCGTTTGGCTAGGATGCCTATGAGGCATGCCTTGTTTCCCATTCTTGGGTTGTTAAAAATGAATTGATATTATTAATGAATTTCAATCATGTTGAATTGTAATTGAATTAACTAAGGGTTTTGGATTAGTGATTTTTCCTTTTTCCCCATGTTATGCCTATGCTTGTTTAAGCATGTTTGGAATGTTTTTCTCTAATTGTGAACTTACCCACGCGAGTTGTTTAATGTTGAAGCATGTAATATTTTAATTTACATCTTTTTCTTGATATATGATATGTGCCCATGTGATTTTATAAATTCTAAATCCATCTAGTAGTTTAAATTGCATGTGTTTCTTATTATGTGAATTGTTCCCACGTGATTTATCTTTGTAAACCATGTAATAGTTTAATTTACATGTGTTTCTTGATATATGATATGTTCCCACATGATTTTATAAATGATAAAGAAATGTTATATTTTAATTACATTTTTTGATTATTATGTGAATTGTGTCCATGTGAGTTATCTTTGTAAACCATGTAATAGTTTAATTTGTATGTGTTGCTTGTTATGAGAATTGTGCCTGTGTGAGTAATTGAAAGGAAAAAGCTTATGAGGTTGGTCCTTTCTTGATAATATATTTCATGCATTTGGTTTTGACCTTTTCATTCCTAATGAAATGTTAATTGAAATTATTATGATTAAAAAGGTAAATAGAAATTGGTGAACCATGGATTTAGATTAGAATGGAATAGACGAGTTCATGTGACTATTGTACCTTATGCCTTGGGTGAATCATGGATCCATTGAGGGATGTTGCGGATGGACACAAAGAGGGTATTGTTATGTTAAGTCATGAGTGAGGCTTGGATGTAGTGGTTAATCTCATGGAGACTATTTTTAAAGTCTGAACAAGTCATATAATGAGGAATACCATGGAAATATTTTATTGGAAATGTTTATATATCATGGGAGATACTTGGATCTTATTTATAGGATCCAAGGATGGCCCAGTTGACATATACTCTCACCACACCTAGAGCGATACTGGTTTCCTGAGAGTATTGTATGAATGGGATCGTAGGATGTAGGTGGTTTTACACAAGGAGTAATACTTGAATTCTAACTTAGGAATGTCAGGGGAAGATTGAAATTTAATTTGAAGAATTAAATGGAATGACTTATGATGTGTTTTCCAAGCCAAAGTACAAGCTTGGATTTGGTATTCAATTTACTTATTTAGATAGCCTTCTGAGGTATCTATTGTTCTTACTTTTACATGGGGGTTGTTGAGACTGGGCAAGATACCAATACCTATATAATTCAATGTAATTGAACTATTAAAGAACATGAAATGATTTTAAATGGAAAATGGCTCTTGTAGGATTGTTTACTTTTGAGTACTTCATAGTATACTGATTTCACTATTGTACACTACCTATTATATATATTCACTGACAGATTGGCACAGATCTTGGGTGGTTACCTACTGGAATTTAGTCGCATACCCTATTTGGGTCATGATTTTGGGACCAAAAGGATTATATTGTTGTAGGTGTCGATAAGGGAAATTTCCCTTCTATAGGTACTTGATATGATTCTTAGGAGTAGGAGATCATGGAACCAAGACAAGGATTGTGATGCTTCTGAGTTTCTTTTGCTTGTTTTTTACTTTTGGTACTTGTATCATGTATTACTATAGTGTGACCTATTTTTTCTATTTTCTTCGAACATGTGGAATGCATCATCATTCTTTGTATGCTATGACATCTGGTTATTTATATTATCAGCCTTCTATTATTTACTCATGTTGTATGGTATTACTGCTTCTGCTATTGTTTTGTTATCGTATTCCACTATGTTATAATCTACCAATGAGAGCATAGCTTACCCACTATCTCACCCAGTCCCTCGCTACTAGTCAGTAGCCTCTGGAATTTGGGAAAATGCGTTTGAGGCCATGTGGCCAACCGAGTACAAGGCACCCTTGAGTGGCATTCAGATATGGGATGTTACAAAGTGGTATCAAAGGGGTCTTTTTTGGTTTTTCTTACTATTTGGTGACATTATATAGGGATATGAAGGAAATGGGATTTGGTCATTAGTTGTTCCTGGGAGTAGCTACCCCGCGTACAAGGAAAATCCAAATTGTCTCAAAATAAATTGTGATTTTTGGATTTTGAGCTATTATGATTAATTCGATTTCACCATTGGGTGGCGAACTTGTATTGTGTTTTTATTATTGATATTATTGTGGTACTATTTGTTTCAACCCAATGATATGAGGGTATTCCATATCATACATCATATAGACACTTATTAGAAATCACATTCCATGTATTCTTGCCATGCCATTTAGAGAGATTTACTAATTTCATGTTGTTGTGATAGATTTTGTGCTATATATGCATGATGTTGTGATAGGTTCCATGATATATATGTCTGATATTGTGATAAGTGTATTGGTATGTGTTATGGTTCGAATTGGATGGATGCTAGGCTTTGGTCCCTGAGGTGTATGGACCCTCTTGGATCGGAATTTGGTGGATCATGTTTTGGACTTAATTTGAATTCTGCTATGATGTGCTATGTGTGGATGAAAATATTTGAATCCCAGGTAGTATGGGCCCCCATGGATCATAATTTCGAATACCTCTAGTTTACTTTTCAATAATAGGGGTTTTGTGGAAGTTCTGGGGACTTTTTGTTTGGAAAAGAAAATAACACGGCATGGGTTTATATGAACACACACCATGTGTTCTTCTATTCAGGAAGAAAAACTTTTCTTAAGTACACACTATGTACTATGATTACACACCATGTGGTACATGACCTTGTTTATGACCTTGTGAGAGCTTGAGGGTACATGCCATGTATGGTGTCTACACGTCGTGTACTCCTCTTTTGGTACCCTTTGAGGTTCTTTTCCTATTTTACCCCCCTTTGTCAGTTTTAGACCTATGAGTAGTCCTTTCTAAGTAGTTTTCCATGTAGATCATGATGGTAAAACCCATGGAGAATTATGAGGACTCCTAATGGGTGTTTTTGGGCTTCTATCTAAATGGAGAGGTTCTTCCTCTAGTTATTGTTTTAAGTTGTCTCTTGAGATTGAGACCGGAGCATGAATGATTAGTTGGGTGTTTGGACCAACCTAGTTGAGACCTTTGATCTGAGATGAGTTGTGAGTTATCTTTCATGACTTATGCTCTAAGGATGTCTCCCTTAAGAGATGTTCCCTTGTGGACTATGAGGTTATGATAAATGTGCTATTGAGGATCCGCGTAAGATGCTTCTATATTTTATCTGGCTACCAAGGATCCCCTGAGGGATGCCTTTTCTTATACACTAGTCTAGGGATTCCCTTGTAGAATCCTAGAAGATTCCTGTTTTAGGATGCCTCTATTGTCTATCATTTGAGTATCCCACTTAGGATTCCTCCTTTTCATTTAAGCTAAGGATCCCAAGTAGGATTCCTTCATTTGTGTTTCCTAGAGGATCTTGAGTAGGATTTATCTCAGTATTTGACTTGAGGGACCCGATGGGTTCCCATTGTGAAGAGCCTTGGGCGCATTGCTTATAATTATGATGATGTTATGACACTAGACACTCTGTTTGGGATTAGAACAGCAGGTGTGCGTCAGTGCAAGGAGTTCCCCCTTGATATTGGTGGGTGGCACTTTGTATGAGACCCTCATGTAAGGGTAGTTTAAGTATTTCGGAGATATTTCTTAGAACAGAGATGTGAACGATCATCTTTAGGTTGTTTCTTTTAGCTTTGTCTTGAATAAAAAAGTATTTTGAGCCTTGTGAATCTGTTTTCGAGTGACCTAGTGATGGGGGTCGATGCTTATGCTTCGTAAGGGGCTAACCCATGGTAGGTAACACCCTTAGATCTTATTGTCTTATTTTCCACTGTGAACTTTCTAAAGTTGGTGTTGCTTAGGTTTCATTGTCCCTGGTAGGATGTTTGGATTTTTTAAAGAGGGGACCCTTGTTAGGAAGTGTGATCATTGTATCTTGACCCTTGATATGAAAATGATCATTGAGGAATGCTCGGTTCAACGGGTTAGACATGCCTCGGGCATGGTTAGCTGCTTAGGAGGCCGTGTGAACCTCTCTTTCCTTAAGTGATGGATGACTTGGTACATCATCATCCATGTAAATAGTTGTGTAGATGATGTGCGTTTGAGCCAGTTCCTGCGTGAGCCTTCTAGTATTAGGATGCATAAGGTGGAAAACCTATGAATAGTACCCAGAATGTGTTGTTTGTTCTTGTAAACTCGAGGTAGTATATGTTGAAATACGTGGTACCCATCGAGTTTCAGATGTTGAAACGAGTTGTTGACTTAAGTTAAATAGTTTATCTTTGAGATATTGTGTATATTCTTGGGTTATCTCTAGGGTAGAGTGACCTGAATATTATGGAACCAAGTTTTTCCCACTACTTAGTAGGATTTTCAAGGACACGGGTGTTTTGAAATTCCGATTAGTTTAATTTCAGCTTCCATGCCAAGTGATATGACACGGTGATCATGGATCATGGAATGAAACTCATTCGTTTAAGTTGGTTTTGAATTAGCATGTTTGAGAGAGACTATTCCTTCTTCTCAGCGTATAGGACACTTCTAGGTGGGTAGCGTCACGTTGGTTCTGTTTAAATGGTTCTTCCAGGTATAAGGATCACAATAAAGGACCATTTAGAAGTGGTCGATTATACTTGAATTCTTTGAGATCATATTAGTTTTCTCTTCCTTAAGAAACAAGCATGTCCCCTATGTTGACGTCATCTTGGATACACTAAGATATCGCCAGTTATACGCCACACTACAATCAAAAGTTGTTGGGTTAGTTCATGATCTCTTTTTGTGTTGTGTCTTGGATGCATGTTATCATTTGAGGCTTAGTTAATCATGAGTGATACTTGGGTTTCTGTATAGGAATGCATTGGATGGACTCATGGATGCCTACTACTTTATTTGATGCGACCACCAGGTGGATTCCGCTTTGGGTTCAGTCAGTGTTCTTATGTGGACTTTTGGCCTTGTACCAACATCTCACTTATAACAGGGAGTATAGACCACCTTGGTGAGTTCCTTGGACTTCGAGTTGATGAATCTGAGGTTAACCCGGACTTATAGTTGGGATCGGTTGTGATGCTTTAAAAGGGGGTAATGTTTCCAGTGAGATGGTGTTGGTTTACGCTTTTGCTTGGGTTGTGGTGTTACCTTTTTAAATGATCAGGGGATGGTTTAAAAAAAAGAGCATCACTGAGAGACTGGTATGGGATTCAGTGAACGGGATCATTGTGGGTGCATGGTGAATTGGGAGAAGGCATTGTGTTTCTGTTGCAACATGCTGGCCTCCTAAGCCATGCATTTTTGAGATAAGTCATCCAGTGATGGTTTGACTCATTAACCTTTTTTTCCTTGTGTATAGTTCGATTGAACTAGTTTGAACACTCTTTCAGTTCAAGGTTGGTGTAATGTGAAAGCCCATAATGACTTTTGAGAGAATATTACGAGACTGATTTTGATGAGGTTGATAAGGGTTTGTCCATTCTTTACTGTGAGGCCATTGATATAACCTCAGTGGTGTTTGGGTTCACCCAGTTAAAGGAAAAACACATTGGTAGTGTTGTTGGAATGCTCAGGGGTGTGCTTTATGGGGTTTTCAGATGGTGGAAGTGTCATGGTAATGATGCCATGTGAGTTGTTCTTGACATGCTCATGAAGGTTGCACATTTCTTACCGATCAAGGAAACCTTTAGTGTTGATGAGCTTAGGAGGTTATACATCCATGAGATTGTGAGTTTACATGGGGTCCCGTATTCTATCACTTTATATAGGTATGAATGGTTTACTTCTCATTTCTGGAAAGGGATACAAAGGGTGTTGGGTACACAGGTGCTTCTGAGAACAACTTACCACCCCCAAACAAATGGCCAGTCAGAGCGCATGATTCGGGTGTTGGAGAACATTCTACGAACATGCGTCCTGGGTTTCAAGGGTTCTTGGGAGAGACACATACCCCTGGTTGAGTTTACCATAATAATATCCTTCATGATACTTTTCAGATGGTTCCATATGAGGCTTTTTATGGTAGACAATGTTGATCACCCTTGTGTTGGATGGAGGCAGGAGAGGCAACTATATTGGGACCTCATCTTGTCTAGGAGACCACTGAGTAGGTGCATTTGATTTGGAAGCGGATGGATACTATGCAGTCTCTTTAGAAATATTGTGCTTGTCGTCCCAAATGATATCTGGAGTTCGAGGTTGGGAATCGAGTTTTCCTACATGTTGCACCAAGGTTGGTACATAAGAGTATTAGGAGACAGGGTAAGATTTCGCTGAGATACATCAGGTTGTTCGAGATTCTGTAGAGGGTCGGGCCAGTTACCTATTGGTTGCAGTTACCTCATAAGTATCGGGATATGCATGATGTCTTCCACATTTCTCAGTTACGATGTTACTTTTCAGACCTGTCTCAAACTTTTCATCCCGAGGAATTTTATTTATAGGTAGATACATCTTTTTAGGATCATCCTATATGAATTGTGGATCATAGAATGAAGGTTATCCATAGTCGGTATGTTCCTTTAGTACAGGTTATATGGAATCACAACCAAGTATAGGATGAGACTTTGGATAGGGAGGCTGATGTACGATCACAGTGGCTGGAGTTATTCTCATTTTTTTCTTCACCACCCTTGGAAGGGAAATTCAAGGATGAATTGCTTTAAAGGGGAAAGTTTGTAAGAACCTGGTTCTTCCTTTTAGGTACGGATCTTTTCCTTTTGGGTTATAATTGATAAAGAGGATGTAAAATAGGCCAAGTACTGGATGTAGGCTTGTTACACAACGTGACTAGGGGTTACACGCTGTGTAATCCCAATACATGCTATGTAAGGCAAGTCGACAGACCTGGGTAAGACGTGTAAGTGGAATTCGGCAGAATAAGAGGATCAGGCATATACACGTCGTGTATTTATTGGTACATGGTGTTTAATTTTCTTTTTTTGGATAAAATATGCATTATCCTCATGCTTTGTCATACATATAGAAGGGATCATGTAGGTATCATGAACAACAGCACCGGAGAAAGAATTTCCTCCAAATTTTTCATCCGAACTCCGATTTGAATGTCGTCGGATGCGTTGGAACCCCTTCGGTGAGTTCCCGATTCCTCTTGAGTCATTCTTCATGATTTATTCTCTTGACCTAGTTATCAAGGTTTGATCATTTATTCTCATTTTTTAGATCTACTCTATTCTAGTTTGAATTAGAGGCTGACACTGGACAAGGAGAGTTGTACGGGTACGAGGTAGGTGGTCTCATACCTTTTGTTAATTGTCATGTTTTTTATATGTGTCAGAGTGTTGCACGCCCATTTTTGGGTGTCAAATTGATTTATAATTTACCCTTTTTTTAATATTGATGTTTAGGTAATTGAATATTTGTTTTTATTCATGTATAGGGTTGTTTACCTTGAATTAGGGCCACCCCATGAGTGTGTTTCCCTTGGATGACCTTTTATGTTCGTTTAGCCTAGGATGCCTATGAGGCATGCCTTTTTTCCCATTCTTGGGTTGTTAAAAATGAATTGATATTATTAATTAATTTCAATCATGTTGAATTATAATTGAATTGACTAATTGTTTGGGATTAGTGATTTTACCTTTTTTCCCATGTTATGCATATGCTTGTTTAAGTATGTTTAGAATGTTTTGCTCCAATTGTGAACCTTCCCACATGATTTTTTTAATGTTGAACTATGTAATAGTTTAATTTGCATGTGTTTATTGATATATTATATGTTCTTACGTGAGTTTATAAATTCTAAAGCCATGTAATAGTTGAAATTTCATGTATTAATTATTATGTGAATTGTGCCCATGTGAGTTATATTTGTAAACCATGTAATAGTTTAATTTACATGTGTTTATTGGTATATGATATGTTACCATGTGATTTTATAAATTCTAAATCCCTGTAATAGTTTAAATTACATGTGTTTCTTATTATGTTAATTGTGCCCACGTGAGTTATCTTTTTAAACCATGTAATAGTTTAATTTACATGTGTTGCTTGTTATGAGAATTGAACCCATGTGATTAATTAAAAGGAAAAACCTTATGAGGTTGGTCCTTACTTGAGAATATATTTCATGCATTTGGTTTTGACCTTTTCATGCCTAATGAAATGTTAATTGAACTTATTATGACTAAAAAGGTAAATAGCAATGGGTGAACCATGGATTCAGATTAGAATGCCATGGATGGGTTCATGTGACTATTGTACCTCATGCCTTGGGGTAAATCATGGATCCATTTAGGGATTCCATGTATGGAATCAAAGAGGGTATTGTTATTTTAAGTCCTAACATAGCCACAGATGTAGTGGTCGAGTTCATGGAGACTATGTTTAAAGGTAGAACGAGTCATGGAATGAGGGATACCATGGACGTGTTCTATTGGAAATGTTTATATATCTTGGGAGATACTTGGGTCTTATTTATAAGATCCAAGTATGGCCCAGTTGAAATATACTCGCACCAAACCTAGAGTGAGACTGGATTCCTGAGAGGATCGTACGGGCGGGCTTGTAGGATGTAGGAGGTTTTACACCAGAAGTAATACTTGAATTCCAACTTAGTAATTTCAAGAAAAAAAATCAAATTTAATTTGAATAATTAAATGGAATGATTTATGGTGCATCTTCCAAGACAAATCACAAGCTTGGATTTGGTCTTCACTTTATTTGTTTAGATAGCCTTATGAGGTATATGTTGTTCTTACTTTTACACGGGGTTTGTCGGGCTTAGACAAGATCCGGAGACCTATATAATTCAATGTAATTAAAATATTAAAGAACATGAAATTATTGTAAATGGAAACCAGTGATTGTATGACTTTTTACTTTTGAGTACTTTCTAGATTACTGATTTCACTATTGTACAATGCCTATTATATGTATTCACTAATATATTGGCATAGATCTTGGGTGGTTGCCTACTAGGATTTAGTCTCACACCCTATTTGGGTCATGATTTTGGGCCCAAACAGATTATATTGTTGTAGGTGTCAATAAAGTAAATATCCCTTCTACAGGTACTTGATATGCTGCTTAGGAATAGGAGAGCATGGGACCAAGATGAGGCTTGTGATGCTTCTGAGTTTCTTTTGTCTATTTTGTACTTTTGTTACCTATATTATGTATTACTACAGTGTGACCTGTTTTGGATATTTTCTTAGAACATGTTTCATGTAGCATCATTCTTTGTATGTTATGGCATTTGGTTATTTATATTATCGGTCTTTTTTTGTTTACTTATATTGTACGGTATTACTACTTCTGTTATTATTTTGTTATTGTATTCCATTGTGTTATAATCTTACAAGGGGATAGAGTTGTTGCTTATGGGTCTCTATAGTTGAGTCCACATGAATGGAATTACCCTACGCATGACCTCGAGTTGGCAGTAGTATTTTATGCTCTTAAGTGTTGGAAACACTATCTTTTGGGTGAAAAGTTTACAATTTTTATGGATCAAAAAAGATTAAAGTATGTCTTTTCGCAACGCGACTTGAATATTTGACAGCGAAGATGGGTAGAGTATATGTAGTCCTTTGATTTTGAACTGGAATATACACCCAAGAAGGGGAATATTGTGGCTGATTCCTTGAGTAGGAAAACTTAGACTCAGTTGGTACATGAGTCGAGTGCAGAGTGGAATATGATGAGTTTGCTATCAGAAATGCATGTGGTAGTTCAGGAGAGTCAAGAGAGGATGACTCTGGTTTCTGTAGAAGTGGAGTCTACACTCTCAAGACAGATTAGGGACAGGCAGTATAAGGATCTAGAGTGTTTAGCCGTGAGGGAAATCCTTGAAGGTGGGGAGACACCTTCATATTGGATAATAGATGAGGATGAGACCATCTATATGAAAAACTGGGTTGTTGTTCCCTCAAATATGAAAGAATAACTCATGCGTGAATTTCATGATTTATGGTGGGTGGTACATCCTGGAGTGACAAAAATGTATTGTGACCAACGAAGACAGTTTTGGTGGCCATGCATGAAAAAGGAGATAGTAGGGTTTGTAACAAGATATTTCACCTATCAATAGGTGAAGGCAGAGCATCAACGACCGAGAGGCCTATTTCAGCCATTACCTATTCCGGAATGGAAATGGGATAAAATGACTATGGATTTTGTGGTAGGACTTCCAAAGACTCTTAGGAAGAATGATTCTATTTGGGTCATTGTGGATTGACTAATGAAGGTAGTACACTTATTTCCTATTAAGAAAACCTTTACAGTAGAGCAGTTGGGATAGCTATATGTGAGAGAGATAGTTCATTTCCATGGGGTGCCATGGAATATAGTTTCATATCACGATTCACACTTTACTTCAGGCTTCTAGCAGAGCTTACAGAAGGTTCTTGGTACACATGTTCTGTTAAGTACGATCTTTCACCCATAGACAGATGGTTATTGGGAGAAGCACTTGGATTTAGTGTAGTTCTCCTATAAAAATAGTTATCAAGAAACTATAAATATGGAACCATATGAGGCACTTTATGGTATACATTTTAGATCACAGCTGTGTTTTTTAGAGGCGGGTGAGTCAGAGCTATGGGATCGAGTCTCATTCATGAGACATTAGAGCAAGTGCAGTTGATTTGGAAACGTATGGCTATGGCTCAGAGTAGACAGAATTATTATGTTTATAGACAGATATGACCCTTAGAGTTTACGTAGGGTGATATTGTATTCCTTTAGGTTCCACCTAGATTGGTTCACCACAGGATATGAAGGCAGGGCAAGTTAGTTCCCAGGTTTGTGGGACCGTTTGAGGTGTTGGAGAGAATCGGGTCAGTGGTGTACCGATTAGCACTTCAACAAAAAAACAGCGCTATGCATGATGTTTTCTGTGTCACAACTACAGTGGTATCACCCAAACCATTCTCATTTTATTGATGTGGAGGAGTTTGACCTCAAGTTAGATGTGTCCTTTGAGGAGCTTCTGATACGTGTGTTGTGTCGTAGTGAGAAAGTGTTATGGGGAAAGAATGTATCGTTAGATCAAGTGTTATAGAAACATGGAAGTTTTCAAGAGGAAACTTGGGAATGTGAAGAAGACATGAGGGCTCAAAGGCCCAATCTTTTTGGCTTGTAATCTTAGAGAAGTTCAGGAGTGCATCTTGAGGATGAGCTGTTATAAGGTGGGGAGATTATAAGATACCGACATTTTCTGGTGCAATCTTGGGCATGTTTCTAGGTTCTTTTTGTTGTTTTTAAGTAACTTTGGATTGGGGTATGATCTAAGGTGTGTTTGGGTGAAGTTTCTAAGGAATTTTTAAGACAGGGGGCTATGAACGGTTTGCGCACGGTTTGTCCAAACCATGCGCAAGCTAACAGTGAGGATAGTGGAAGACTTCACGGTTGGCGCATGGTTTGCCTAACTGTGTTCCATAAAGCTATGTGGGAAGTGGAATACTGCACGTTTGGCATATGTCTTGGTCTAACCATGCAGCATCCCAGGTGAAATCATGTACGCGGCCTAGTTTATTCCAAAAATTGGTTTTAAAACTACCCGAACCCCCGAAACCTCTCTAATTCAACCTAGGATCGGGCATGAGAATTTCTAGGTGTTCCCAAATCCTTCTGAAGGGATTCCAATGTGATTTGAACACCGTTCTTCAAGATCGAAATCCCATATTGAAGATCCACTCTCTTCCCGATAAGTGGATTTCATCCTAATGCTTCTCATGTTCTTTCTCTTATCTTTTCTAGATTATTTTATGGAAGATCTCCCCTATTTTCTTAGATCTAAACCTATGAGTTGAGATATAGATCTAGGATTATGGATCTAGATCTATATTTGAAATATCTTTATGCCTTTGATCTTAATTTTGGATTTAGGGATTTAGATCCGGAGCTTGATCGACGACGTTGTGCTGCTCGGATTTTGGGGATTTTTGTTGGGCTAACTTCTATCAATAAACTAAGGTTGGTGGTCTAAATTGAACTCCCAAAGTCATGATTTTGATATGTGTATGAGTTTATGATTTTCTAGATTCTATTGATGATTGATTTCCTAAATTAGAGTAATTAGGAATGTGGAATTGAATTGATTTTTCCTTAGTGATTAATTGAGAATTAAATCATGAAACAAACGAAGGGGGGTTTCCCAAATAGATATTTTGGATATTTTTTATGGGATGATATATTGTAATTGAGATATTGGATTAACTGTGATAAGATAATTAATTGGGGTAATTGATTATGAAATAATGATGTAGGCCATGTAAGATAATTAATTGTGAGAATTAATTATGTGCCATGATGTTGATCAAAGGGAATTAATTGTGAGGATTAATTATGTGTCATAATGTTGATCAAAGATAATTAATTGTGAGAATTAATTATGACGTGTTGAGATTTGATATGGATAATTAATTGTAAATAATTAATTATGGAATGAGAATTGTGTTGATTGATTAATTAATTGATGAATTAATTAATGGTTTATGTGCTTAGTTAATTGATGAATTAACTAATGGACTCTGAAATGTTTAACTAATTGTTGGATTAGTAATGGAATGATATGGAAAATTTTTGTGAATTAATGAATGATTAAATGGCTAAGATTTTTTTGGTGCTAGACATGGCGTTCTAGACTGATTAGAAGTTGGGACTTGGACATGGCGTTCCTCCCCAATAGTTATCCAAGCTTGAAATTATGGGGTGCTAGGCATGATGACCTACACCGAATGAGAAAATAAGTGATAGGAATGACAACCTACACTCAATGATATTGTGGTTCTATGCATGAAAACCTACACCAAATAAATGATGATTCAACTAAGATTTGGGGTGCTAGGCATGACGACCTACACCAAATAATTAATGATATTGAATGATGATTCAATTGGGAAACATAAATTGAAACTGGTCCTAGTGTGATGATTAAATATTAAATGATAATGTGATAACTATTTAAATTATGCATTATATTTATTGCTTCATAAATCTGCATGCACTATCTTTTGACTAAACTCGTTTTAGACATCGTTGGTGGTGGCCTACTGAGTTGTACTCGCACTCTATTTGTTCCACCTGATCAGCACCCTAGCAAAATTTTTTGTTGCGGGATGGGATAAGGTCAAGGCCCTAGGATAGGTTGTTGTTTGGGATTGAAGTATGGGAGAGATAACTGGACATGGTTTGAGACCTGCTTGGGAGTCGTTGTGTATTTACTTTTAGTTACATTGTAGACACTTGACACTTGCATTGTCATAGCATGTTTTACCTTTCAACTGAGTATCATGTTTTATGGTTTTAACTATCATATGACATGATATTATTCTGGTTATTTATATGATTCTGCACTTGGTTATTTTTGTTTCCTTCTATTGGTGTTTTATTATGATAAATGAGGGTATATTCTTCACAAGACTGACTTATTAGACCCTCGCTACTCGTCAGCACCTTTTGGCGTATGGGGAGGCGTGCTTGAGGGTATGTGGACAACCGGCTTGGGGCACCGTTTAGTGGCACCCGGGTCGGGACGTCATAGTATACATTCATTCAACCAGGCATGTATTCTTTCAGAGATCATACTCATCGTAGCATTTGTTTGGCATCGTATGTTCAGATCAGGAGCACATTATCTTTTGGGATCATGTCATTCAAGAGAGAAAGTAATTCCATAAAACTAGAGTCACTCTATCTACTACCTTCTTTCAGATTATACAACTTCAGTATGGTTGAAAATGTTGTATATTTAGTGAAACCACCATACAATGGCATCTTTGCACAACTCTTTAACTTCTCAAACAATTTTGGGAAATCACGATGTTCGTCTTCAACTACCCTTGTCATTTCCTCAATATGATCTTCATCATCATTCACTTATGTAATTATAAATGCGTAATGGGTGGGGTGGCGCGGGGCGGGCCAAGCCCACGTGGGCTTGAGCCCATGCAGGCTAGACCCCCAAAAGCCCACATAAAAAACGGGTGGATTTATCAAGCCCGCCCTGCCCCGCAGCGGATGCGGGCAAGCCCACGGGCAACCCGCATTCATTATTATTTTTATAATTTTTTACATTTTAATAGGATTCTAATGAAAAATTAGTGGATTTATGGTTAGAAAATATGAGAATGAGAGATTAAAAATATAAAAAATGAATTTAAAAATTGATTGTAATGAACATTAAAAATTCCACATCATTATAAGATTGTCCATGATTAGCATAAAAAGTCCAAATGTTCAAAAACAAGGTTAGAAATATAAAATATACAACACTCAACAAAAAATATAGAATGAGGATGATCTCTTTCACATGGTTCTCTAATTTTACATGCACCCTTGTCTCCTTTAATGGCTCCTCCAAATCCTACAACAAAACACAATTAAAAATAAATTTTTAAACAAATAAAAAATATAGTAAAAAATAAAAGTATTGGATTTTGATAAAAAAAAATCTTATTAAAATATATTAATAAAAGTAACAGGTCATTATTAATTATTAGGAAGACATACATTTAAGAAATCAAAGGGGTACTTGTGTTTTCCACATATATACTTTCAGAACTAGAATCTTCCTCCAAACCAAATTCCACTTTTTCATCATCCAGTACTGCAAGAACATAAATATTAATATAAATATTATATATATATGATGATAAAATATAATAATGATAAAGTTACCAATAGTTTCATGACCATGAATCCAACTTCGAGCACATATTAATGCTTGAATGTTTTTTTGTAGAGGACGACTCCTTTATTTATTCAACACCCTTCCTCTAATTCTAAAGGTGAACTCTGAGGCCACCATGGTTATAGGAATGCTTAAAAAATCACATGCCATGAGTGATAAAATAGAAAATCTTTTACTTTCATCCTTCCACCAATTGAGCACATTCAGATTTATATAAATTTACATAGCTACCAATGGCATCTCTAAATAAATATCCAATTGGGATTTTGCATCATTTGGGCCAAAAACTTTATTTTTTAGATCAATCCACATCTACAAAAATATATATAGACAAAAAATTTAAATAAAATAAAATGAAATAAAATATATAAATAATGATTTAAATGATAAGAAATTAAACTTACATCAATTACATCGGCATTTTCCCTTGTTGAAGAATTAAGAGAAGCAGAAGATGAACCCATTTGATTAGTTTTCATTGATGAAATGGAAGGAAAATCATTTGCATACTCTTCATAAAGCTGATATAGCTTTTATTTCACCATAGAAATATTTTCTTGATAATGACATGAATCAAGACTTTGATAGCTAAATTCCAACATTGTCAACTTAATATGAGGATCAGACACAGCTGCTATTGTAGGTAGAATGCTATAATGATTCCAATATTTATCAAATTTCTTCTTCATATTACACGACATTGTTCTAATGACATCATCATCATTGTTGACATTATTCAATAAAAACCTCTCAATTTTCCAAACTTTACCAAAGTATAAATTTGAATTAAGATATGTGGATCCAGAAATCAAATTTTTCATATCATAAAAGGGCTTCAAAAAATTACAAATCAGCTCACCTCTTTCCCATTCTTCTTATGAAGGGGAATTCTTATAATTTGGATCATAAATATCCAAATTATTGAAAACATGTTTATACTTTAATGTGTTTTATAACATTGTATAAGTAGAATTCCACCTGTTGGGCACATCCAATCTTAAAATCACACTGCTTTCCACCGAAACACTTTTTGCACAATCTTGAAAACAAGTCATTATACCCTAGGAACCTTTAACATAAGAAATGTTTTTTATAATTTTTTGACATGCATAAACAATAACTTTTAGGCCTTCTTGAACAATAAGATTCAAAACATGGGAACAACATCGAACATGAAAAAATCACCCATTCAAAGAAAATTATTTTCCAAATTCAATTGATCTTTCAACTTTTGTTGCATGATATCATTGGAAGAAGCATTGTCAAGGGTAAGAGAGAAAATTTTCTTTTGTATACCACAATCAACTAATATTTCTTTCACTTTTTTTTTTGCCAATTCAACACCAGAATGTGGAGGTCGCGTGTCAATAAAAGAAAGAATTATACTTTTTAACTACCACTCCAAATCAACATAATAAGCAGTCAAACAAAGATATCCCTTACTAGTACAAGCCGTCCACAAATCAGAAGTAAGACATATCCTACCACCAATGTTTGACAAAATATCTTTCAATTTTTTTTATGTTGATCATATACTTCCATCACATCTGAACTTGAAGTACTTCTAGAAAAAAAACTTCACTTTTGGATTCAAATAACTGAAGATTTCTCTAACTCCTTCATATTCAACAAATTTAAATGGAATTTCATGTTTTATAATGACCATTGTCATCTTTTCCCGAAACATCTTTGAATCAAACTTTTTATTCCTTAACTTTCCTGAATGGTCCAAGATCATTGAAGAAACATACTGATCTTTTAATACTCTGATTCCATTGCATTTTTCAATATGATGAGACAAAGTTGATGTTCTATATTTTCTTCCACCTCCCACCAATACTAATCCACATCCTTTACACTTAACCCTAGGTTTTTCATCAATTACACTCATTTGCTCAAAATAACTCCAAACGTCAGATGTGGTCTTTTTTGATATTTTTTGTTCAACTTGAACATCATAATTTTTATTTTCATCTTTATCCATGGCTTGACTAGATTGACAAGCGTTATCCACACTATCACCATATATCACTGAATTACTATCATTAATGAAATGAATTTGTTCTAATTCGACGTCATTTTGAAGTTGATATATGTTTAAGATAACCTACAATAAGAAAATACTATATTTATATTAGCGAAATAATTTACATAAACTTTTGTTAATACAATTATTGGTGATTCAAAAATACACTAAATATTAAAAGAATTATATTTTAACAATAATAAATGTTAATCAATAAAAATTAATAATTCATAATTTAAATATAAATACATAAACGATAAAATGTGTTAATATAATAAAATATTATAAAATTAAAAATTAAAAAATGAATGATTTCATTTAAATTGAAATTATGAAAAAAAAAATCATAATTTCAGAAAATAACAAATAATATTAAAAAGTTGTGGATTGATGTTATAAGTTATTTTTTAAATTTAGATAGATTAAAAAATAATTGTATTTTAAATTAACAAATAAATATGTGATAATATTTATTTATGTTATAAGTTATTTTTAAAATTTACATTAAAATTTTATGAGATATATAGAACAAAAATATTAAAAATATTAAAAATTAAAACTAAAAATTAAAATACTTTATCATAAATCAAAAAAATAAAAAATAAAAAATTACCTACGTGCTTACCTCATTGGCGCTTCGGTTGAAGTAACAGAGGAAGGAAGTTGGTGGTCAGTTGCCTCGTCGTTGCAGTACCGGAGGAGGCAAGTACAGGCTCGTCGAGTCGTCGTTGCACTGGAGGAGGAAGAGGGTTGTTACCTGACTGTTGCATCGGAGGAGGCAGGTCGGGAAACTAGGGGGTGGAGGAGGAGGGTGAAGTAGAGGAGGAGGTGTGAGAGGCGGATGAGGTAAGGGGTAGCGGGAGAGGGAGAGGGTTGTGGTGAGGGTTGGGGTGGCGACGGAGGAGGCGGGGGGTCGCGGTGGAAAAAGCGGCGGGGGGGGTTGCAGAGTAGGCACTGGAGGTGAGGGTGCGGCCGATTTGGGGTCGCAGAGAAGGGGGGGCTCAGGGCCGGGCAGGGTTGGTGCAGAGGTGGCAGAGGCCGGATGAGGATACCGGAGGTAGCAGAGGTTGGGGTCGCGTGCGGACGGGTTGGGGTCGCGAAGGAGAAGGTGGGGGAAGGTTCGGTGTTGGACGGGGTTGGCGCGAAGGTGGAGGGGGTGGTCGGGGTGCCCGAGGTGGCGAAGGGAGGAGGCCGAGCAGGGATAGCAGAGGAGGCGGAGGCGGGGGTTGCGGATAGGCTGGGGTTGCGGAGGAGGAGGCGAGGGAAGTTTTGGTGTCGGGTGGGGTTGGCGCGGACGTGGCGGGGGTGGCCGGGGTGGCGAAGGGAGGAGGCGGAGGCTGAGCAGAGATAGAGGAGGTGGAAGAGGTGGGGGTCGCGGCTGGGCCTGGGTCGCTCGTGGAGGAGACTGGGAAGGCTCGGGGTCGGGCTGGGTTGGCGCGGAGGTGGCGAGCATGGCCTGGGTGGCAAAGGTGGCTGGGGGTGGGCATGGCCGGGGTCGCGAAGGATGGGGAAGTCTGCTGGGCTTGAGGAGGGCGGGTGACGACAGCGAAGTCCACTGGGCTGCGTGCAAGGAAGGAGTCGAAGAGGGAGAGTAGAATTTAGATAAATAAAAATAATGATAAATGATGGGAATAGGAGGCGGCAGCGGGATTATTTTCGAGGATTCATTGGATTAAGAGATGTTGGGAAAAAGAGGAGGCAGCACGCGAGGGCAGGTCAATACCTCGGTAATGAAATTTGAAAATTTTAATTATTATAATAATTATTATAAAAAAATTAAAATAACATGCGGGTCAGCCTGTATCCGTGCGGGTTTACCTGCACGGGTTGGCAGCCCGTGCGGGCTATCCATAAAAGCCCGCTTCAAATGTGGATTATTTTTAATAAACTCACCCCGCCCCAAACCCGCCCCAAGCCCGCTTAGCCCACGGGCCCATAGCTCATTTTTCATTACTATATGTAATGACATCCTTGATACGGTCTTCTTCATTGTCCACACTTGTTATCATATCAGATGATCCATAAAACGTAGTGTTATCTCAGCCACTAGCTACATTAGCTTTTTCCTCGTGTTTATTCCAACATTTATAACTTTGATCTATTTCGTGATAGATCAAGTGTTCTTACAACTCATATGGACTAATTTTTCTTGAATAACAATAGCGTAAACACAGAAAAAGGATTTGAGGAGGTTTATATGCATGATCTTTTTCAAACTTGATGAACTCTTTCACTCCATATTCATACTCTTTTGTCAGACAATTAGAATTAATCCATTCTTTGTTTATATTCATCCTATTTGATTCGTTAATATTAATATTTAACAAAATAAATACACAAAACATTGATATAAAAATTAACCAAGGCTAAAAAAATTATAGACTTTAAGTCTCCTTTAATATTTATCCCCAATATCCACCTTTCAGAACCAAGGTCCTTTATTTGGGATCTTCTAGATAAATCAATCTTAACTTCTTCTAGTATTTCCTTCATTGGTCCAACTAAGATAAATTCATCCAAAAAAAGAAGTAAAATGACAAAACTCACTTCATAATATGCCTTCATATAGTATCAATTATTTACATTACACTGCATGAACATTAATTCTACCATAAAAGCATTGAAATTATAATTACACTATCTTGGTGCCTACTTAAGCCTAAAAAACTCCATTTGAGACTAGAACCAAAACTTTTATTCCATTTACCATGAAACCTTCCAATTGATCTATGTACATATATTCCTCTGAATATCCATGAAGGAGTATAATCATGACATCCATTTGTTCTAGAAATAAACCTTCAATGGAAACCCTAATTCCTTTTTTCTAAAGAATCCTGGTTGACCCTATGGTAATAACTAGAAATTCCCAAAAAGAATTGGATCTCAAAAACATTCTTTGGCCTCTCTAAATAAACTATAACATTGAACTTCTTAGGTTTTAAAAATATGCTATCCACTAATATCATTTTCCCCATAAAGTGTACATTATCAATCCAAAACATACACTTTGAGATCATGGCATATAGTTGATGCTCCCTAAGTTTTCTCAAAATTATCTCCAGATATCGAGCACATTCCTCCCTCAACAAAGAATACATGATGATATGATTGAAAAATATGACTACAAAATTATCTAAATAAGGATGGAAGACCCAATTCATCTCAGCCATGTTCACTACCATTGTCTTTTTCAAATTGAATGACATCGCTAGATACCCATACAATACATATGTACTCCTAAATATAGTATGTGGTATATCAAAATACCTCACCATAAACTAATGATAATTTGATATCAAATCGGTCTTAGAGAACACTTTAGTGCCTCTAGGTTGGTCAAATAGTCCATCAATACGTTTAAGTGGATATAAGTTCATTTCTATCACTTAGCATAACTACTAATAGTCCACACATATTCTCAATGATCCATTTGAATTTTTACGAAAAAACTAAGGCACCCCAAGGGGACATAATCATTCATATAAACCCCTTCACCTTGAAGTAATTCAATTGATCCTTCTTCTCTCATAGCTTTATAGGATCCATCTTATATGGTGGAATAGATATATTCTTCACACTTAGTAAGAACACAATCATAAACTCAACCTATCCCTTGGGTGGTAACCTAGAGAAGTTCTTGGGAAATACATCTAGGAACTTGTCAATGATAGTAGGACATACTGACTGATGTTTCTCTCTATCATCCAAAATTACTCTAGAAAAATGGGTTATGATTCTACCCAACTAAAGAAATATAGGTCCTACATAATTAGTTTTCATATCCAACTCTCCAATATAGACACAATCATCACCCTCGAAAAATATAATTCCACCCATCAATGAAAACAATTAATATAGTAGATACATCACTACACGGGGGGTTTTAATTGTAGTCACAAACTAGACTCACAGTTTTCATGTCACTGAAACCTTCTCTTTCCATTTTTGTGTCTATATTAAGTGAGAATTAATGAGTTTAAAGGTAAAACTTTCAAATAGTTGTGAGACATTCTATGCATCCATTTTTTATATATTTGAAATTTTTATCTCCCTCTTGTATTTACCTCCTAATTTCAATCAAATTATGCATGACCAAAGGTGAGTAGGGAGTGGTTGGATCACCTAAAACATAGTACAAGCCTCATCCTCAATAGTCTGAGTCTATGTGATCACCAACCACTCATAGAACTTATGTAATACATCACAATAGGTTGGTGGAGGCATCCATTAATGTTTGACTAAAATGCATCCTCTGTAGTACTATCCAGTTCATTGAGATATGGGATTTTTATGCTTTTATTTTATCTTCCATAATAAATTTTATTGGTATGCATTGAATTCCCTTAAAAACCCTATTTACCCTAAAAAAATCCCTAGATTGGAAACCCCTAGAATGGAATTACTTGAACTATTGTCATTCGTTTTCAATTTCTATCCCCTTGGGAATTAGTAAAGATAATCCTCCTTGTTGGCATGATTGAAACACACCATTATGTCATTAAGAAAAGATTACTTGAATGGTAAAAAAAATATCTACAATTCCTTAACCTCAGAGGGTTGGGTATGTTTATCTCTGTAATAGATCAACCAGGGTCAACCCATAAATGTAACTAGAATAGAGAAACTAAAAAGTTTGAAGCATTCTCCTTATCTTCATGGGTTGGAGACAAGCACTAGGGTATCATACAAAGAAACATGGGAATGATTTCACCTTCAACAGACACGTGATAAGATAAGAACAATCATGGTATCACATCAAATGTTCACAATACATCACATCTCAAAATAACCAAACCATAAAGGTAACACCAAAAAACTGGATAACAATGTCTAAATAACAAATTAAAAGACTGTCAACATGGATCTGAAAGCATGGAGATCATGAGAATTAAAAGACTCATAGTGGTAGCACCTGAGCTGGGTTCGTGGAGAATGTAGGTTCACAGAGGATAAGGGATTCACAGTAGAGGTGGGCATCGGCAGCAGAGTACACGGAGGAGGTGGGTTCGCAACATATGGGGTCCGCGGTGGCGGTGATGTTCATGGCGGAGGAGGGATTCACGACGATAGTGGAGGAGGAGGAGGAGGAGGAGGCAGCGGCGGAGGAGGAGGAGGTGCCAACGGAGGAGGAGGAGGAGGCAGGGTTCGGCTTCCGTGAGAGCTTGAGGCATTCGAGAGGAGGAAGAGATCATTAGGGTTTATTTATAAAAATAGGTAAAAGCGCTCATAAAGGTGTGTTTTGTCAGCGCTAAAATAGAAAGCGCTGATAAAACATGACTTTATCAGCGCTTTTTTAGCGCTGATAAAACTATAATGATAATAAATTATTTATATTTTTATATATATTTATAAAATTAAATGTATAATAAATATATGTTTATTTATTTATAATAATAACTATAAATAAATAAATATTTATTTATATATATATAATAAATATTTATTTATTTATAATTATAAATTTATAATAAATATATTTATTATATTTATAATTATATATAATTAATGTCTTTATTATAATTTTATAATTATTTAAATATATCTATATTTATTTAGAATTATAATTGTAAATATTTGCATATATTTATTATAATTTTATAATTATTTAATAACTATAAATTTTTATATATTTATTTATAGTTATAATAAATATATATTTATTTATAGTTATAATCATAAATATTTATTTATTTATTTATTTATTTATTTATTTATTTATTTCAATAATTATAAAATTATAATAAAAATATTTATTACATTTATAATTTTATAAATATATATAATTAATATATTTATTATAATTTAATAATTATTTAAATATATCTGTATTATTTAGAATTCTAATTATAAATATTTTTATTTATTTATAAATATTTGTATAAATTTATAAATATATTTATTTAATTATATTTATTTATTTTTATTTATGACTATAATTAAAATATATATATATTTATGATTATAATTATAAATATAATAAACATATTTATTATAATTTTATAATTATTTACATATTTATATATTATTTATAGTTATAAATATAAATATTTGTATATATGTATAAATATTTGTATATATTTATAAATATATTTCTATAATTATATATATTTATAAAATTAAAATTATTATAAATATGTTTATTATAATTTTCTAATTATTGAAATATATATATATATATATATAATTATAAATAAATATATTTATAAATATTTGCATATAATTATAAATATACTTATATGTATATATATGTATATGTATATTAATATATAAATATATATATTTATAAAATTATAATAAATGTATTTATTTTAATTTTATAAAAAGTGTTTATATACAATTTTAAATATAATAAATATATTTATCATTTAAAAAATTACAATAAATATAGATATTTATTTACAATTATAATTATAAATATATATATTTAAAAGGTATCTATATATAATTATAAATATAATAAATATATTTATCATCTAAAAAAATTATTGCAATTTTATAATTATTTAAATATATATATATATATAATTATATATAATTATAATTATATAAATATATTTTAAAAAGTATTTATATGTGACGAAATATTTATAATTATAAGTATAATAAATATATTTATTATTTAAGTATATTTATCGTGATTTTAAGTATTTATGATAACATAATATAGCTTCATGGGAACATGAATGAATCATATACACCGAGTAAAGTATAGATCATAAACGAGTCGTCATATATATGAACAACATGAATAGTAATGAGGGTGTAATGTATAAATTAACATTCATGATGAATACATAACATATGAACGTCAATTATATTCACGCATGAGTTGATCAAATTCATTGGAAACATATATTTATTTATAATTATAATTATAACTATACATATTTAAAAAGTATTTATATATAATTATAAATACATAAATATATAAATATAATAAATATATTTATTATCTAATGAAATTTATTATATATATTAGAATTATTAAAATATATATTAATTATAAACATGCGTTTTTTATTTAATTCATACAAATAAACATTATTTTTGAATATAAATATAATAATTTTATATAAATTAATAACATATTTTATTAAAAACTTTTATCGGTGCTAAAAATAGCGTTGATAAATCCAACCTTTATCATCACTGAAAAAAACCATTGATAAAGGGTAGTTTTATCAGCGCTTTTAGCTAGCGCTGATACCTCCTCCCCCTTTTATTAGTGCTTTCTGCTTAGGTGATAAAACTTGGTGCATCCCTTACCCAGATCTGTGGTAGCGGTAACACATATGAGTAAATTTTCATGTGATAAGAAATATACTTAATTCTCACTT
Source organism: Viscum album (assembly GCA_963277665.1). NCBI lineage: Eukaryota > Viridiplantae > Streptophyta > Magnoliopsida > Santalales > Viscaceae > Viscum > Viscum album. Next base: position 100,302,394 of record OY728136.1, on the reverse strand, counting down.
CTTTGAATATGCATATGTAATCTAAAGTATATAGTATGACACAGTTGGTTTTGGGGCACCATGTCACGACCCGCCTTCACCAAAAGGAGGGAAGGGTCAGTAGATTGTCAGGACCTTCCTTCTTTAAGTTGTAGGAGAGATAATGACCCCCGAGTCCCGCCTCCAGTAGGCCCCGGGGTGGCGACTAGCACCAAGGGTATGAGTTTTCACAAATATGGGAGGCATTACCCTTTTTATTATTTAGGATCGGGAAATAGGACAAGTCAACCACCCAAAAAGGAAAAGAAACAAGTGTATATAAATAAACCCAAACAAAGCCCCCATGCATGTTTAAACAGTTTACAACAAGGTGCAAGTACAAAAAAGAGCTCAAAGTACAATACCAAAAGAAAACAAAGGTACAACAACGGCAACAACTCCAACTGTCCGACTAGTAGGGTCCCGCACAGCCCTGGTAGTCCTCCTGGAAACCTGAAAGTAAACGTAGGGTGAGCATACAAGTACACTCAGTAGGGAAAACCAAGACTCTCGTGCACAAGTGGGGGAACGTACTAAAGTCTCGTGAGAAAGGAGCAAACCAAACGCCTATTCAAGGTAAAGTAACCACCCCAGGCCTCACCAAGGCACGCTCCCCAAATAACGCAAGTCAAGTAATATATATAATCAGAGCACATCGATGTTTGGGTACCCCGCGCCACTTTCCCACTGGTTATTGAGACATCCTACGCATCGGACCAATCCCGCCATTCTCACCGCAGTCCATTCTGTCACACCCGCCCGCACACACCTGGGCCACAACCACACGCAGTCCCACTACCGAAATCCTGCCCGCACACACCTGGGCCTCAACCGCACGCAGTCCCACTGCTGAAATCCCGCCCGCACACACCTGGGCCACAACTGTCTCACGTAACCACGCCCGAAGACACCTGGGCTAGAAGATCAACTGTCACGCCCGAAGACACCTGGGCCTCATCCCGAAGACACTTGGGAAACCACCTGCCGCACACACCTGGACAACCACAGTACTACCCTGCCCGAAGGTTCTTGGGCTAATAATGGACCTCAGGCCATCATAGCCTGCCCGAAGATACTTGGGCTATCTGGGAAAGGGAGCAGAAAAGGAGCTAATAACCAGCCACTAAGAATAGTGTTGGGAAAAACACCCTTCCCCCATAAATGGGGGTGTTCGGCACTGAGTGCTCAACTTGGGTGGGGCGCGAATAAGAAACACAAAGCTACAAGTATAGATATAGGTAACAAACACTCACCCAAAGCTTAGGTTTTCCTAGCCAACCTACAGAACACAACACCACTGCGTCCGAGTCACAGTTCACGACCCTTGCCCAAAAAAAACCATTTGTCCCATTCTTGTTTCACATTCAGTCAAAATGTTCAATTAATTTTAAGCACTACTGGGCAACTACCATAAGCACAACCAAGGAAAGCATCAAAAGCAAGGATCAACCAAAACACTCACACTCGGTTCTGTCAACAGAGGATCTCTCCCCAATTCGTGATATAAACGAGTGCCCACCCGGTCTCAAACTCACAACCACCGAAACCATACCAACAGGGAATCCCATCCCCAAATTCACAAAACCACCGAAACCATACCAACAGGGAATCCCATCCCCAAATTCAAACAACCACCGGGTAATTTCAGATTTAAAAGACTTAACACACTCCATGATTTCAACCTGTGTGTTCTAACCTAGAGTTAACATAGTAGGGTTTATCCTGGTTCTTCCAACTTATTCAGCCAGGTATACGTGATTAACCAATTTCACAGCAGGAGTTCACAATTTCAACAACCCATTTAAAACATCACGAGGGGATTCATCAGTGCACATACAACGACCACCAACGGCCTCAATTTTTAGAAAAACATAAACCAGCACAACTAAAAAGGATAATCACAAGATAAAGCATAAACAACGATCACAACCCCTTCCCCTTCTTTCTGTAGAACTTCGTTTATTATCTTCATTAAGGTTTGGTTCAACCAATTCCATAGGAACAAAAATAACGCCCACCCCGCATGATACACAAAAGTGAGAGATGAGAGAAATTCCCTACATGCTGATAGACGATCAACGCTTAGGTCAGGGGGGGAGGCGGAACTTCACGGATAACGATGCGGCGCGCCCGATGCACCAGAAGAGCCACGATTGAGGAAGGGAGAAACCACGGCCTAACCCTTAATTTATAAGAGTCGGGGACGGTTGAGATAAAAATGTTGAACCGCGTAAGACGTGGAAGTCGTGGGTTGACCACGCGGCTTGACTCATCATTAAAGGTGCTGGGTGGTTTAAACCAACTCAAGAGTTGATTCAGTATTTAATTAAAACTTTTGTGCGCATTTCGGGTCCTTAAGACATTTTTTTTAAACAAGGCAGAATAGGGTTTAAAACCCTATTTGCGAAAAAGGAGCGTTACTGGAACAACTTGGCAAGGCCGGGTGACGTCGGGCGGTTCCACCGATCGGTCCCACCGATCGGTCTCACCGATCGGTCGCACCGATCGGTCTCACCGATCGGTCGCACCGATCATCACACCGATCGGTCTCACCGATCGGTCGCACCGATCATCACACCGATCGGTCTTACCGATCGGTCGCACCGATCGGTCACACCCATCCGGCTCACCGATCGGTCACACCGATCGGTCTCACCGATCGGTCTCACCGATCGGTCGCACCGATCGGTCACACCAATCCGTCTCACCGATCGGTCACACCGATCGGCCTCACCGATCCGTACCCCTTAAGGATCCGGATTTTGGCAAAGGAAGGGACCAAGGGGGGTCTGGGTCATCACATCAGATACCTCTTAAACGATCCTCATCCTTGAGAATCACAACAAACCAGAAGGAAAGAGAGGGTCCGAACAACCATCTTCGAAAGATACCTCTTAGGAGTGAACCCCTGCTAACTAAAAACACTCTCCTGTCAAGAACCAAGAAACATACCACGCCAAACTTCCCAGTCATGTGGGTTTGGGGAGTTCCCCTCCCCCATGTCAAGATATTATCCGCTTTGGGCGGCACTGACTCGCCCGCACGGGTTTAATCGCATCCACCTTAATGCATCTTGATTAGGGGTCGGGTTCCCTCTTCCCTATAGCCAGGGCTTTTCACACAAAACAGAGGAAATAAACTAGCACATTTCATAGCCAAAAGTCAAACGTTCTACCACAACAGGTACAAAAGGAACAAAGCTCAAAACAACCTGGGGTATTGGGCACGCATCTGTGCTTCCCTCTCCCACGTACTCTCTTCGAGCCCGCCATGTCTCCACAACACACGAACCAAGGGAATGGCTCGCCCATGAAGCACCTTCTCCTTGCGATCCTCGATCATCACTGGTTTTTTCACAAAGGTTACGTCGTCCTCGATGTCCAGTTTACCCCAATCAAGGACGTGTGAATCATCGTGCAGATAACGACGGAGCTGGGATACATTAAAGACATCATGTATCCTTAGCAGCGGTGGAGGTAACGCTAGCTGATAAGCCACTTCGCCGACCCACCGCAACACTTCGAAGGGTCCGACGAATCTGGGGGAAAGCTTACCCCCCTTGCCGAACCTCCGTTGCCCACGCCGTGGGGAGACCTTCAAGAACACGTGGTCCCCAACCTCAAACTCCAAGGGCCTTCTCCTGGTATCAGCATGCGACTTCTGTCGGTCCTGGGCCGCCTTCATCCTTTCCCGTATGAGCTGAATCTTCTCTGTCGTGTTCTGCACCACCTCCGGGCCAAGGATGCCTGCCTCTCCTACTTCGGTCCAACACATAGGTGAACGGCATGGCCTCCCGTACAAAGCCTCAAACGGGGCCATACCGATGGTAGAGTGGTAGCTATTATTGTAGGAAAACTCTACTAGAGGCAAGTATCGCACCCATGACTCTCCTGAGTCCAGAACACATGCCCGTAGCATATCCTCCACAGTCTGGATGGTGCGCTCCGTTTGTCCATCTGTCTGGGGATGGAAAGCAGTGCTAAGGCGTAACTGGGTGCCAAACGCATGTTTCAATCCTCTCCAGATTCGCGAGGTGAACCGTGCATCCCTATCCGAGACTATAGACCTCGGAACTCCATGCAACCGCACCACCTCATTCACGTACTTTCGTGCCAAAGCATCCACAGTACTTGACTCCCTGATTGCTAGAAAGTGAGCCGATTTCGTCAACCTGTCCACCACCACCCAGATGGCATCGCACCCTCCTTGGACCTTGGGTAGTCCCGTGACTAAATCCATCGAGATGTCGTCCCACTTCCACTCGGGAACAGCTAAAGGCTACAGTAGGCCGCCTGGAACCCGGTGTTCAGCCTTCACTTGCTGACATACTAAGCATTTAGCCACAAATTCTGCCACCGCTCACTTAACTTCGGGCCACCAGAACTGCCTTTTCAGCCCCTGGTACATCTTGGTAACTCCTGGGTGCACCGCCAGGGGTGAGTTGTGGAACTCACTAAGAACCTTGCCACGCATCACTCTTGGAACAAACAACCTTTTCTGGAAAAGCATCTGGTGCTGACCATCCTCTGTCCATTCTCTTGGAGCATCGCCCTGGTCAACCCGATCACGCATCACTTCGCACTCGGGGTCTCCCCACTGAGACTCCTCCACTTGTCGAAACAGAGATGACTGCACTATCATCTGATATAGGCAGCCTCTGCCACTATCCATCTTCGCATCCAGGTGTAAGGCAGCCAACTCCTCCATTGCCTTCCAGGTATTTGCCGACTCTCGGACCGCATCCTTCTGCCTCCTCCTGCTCAAGGAATCGGCCACCACATTGCCCTTGCCCTCAGTATAAGAGATTTCAAAGTCATAGTCCTGGAGGAACTCCACCCATCTCCGCTGTCGCAAGTTCAAGTCCCGCTGGGAGAAGATATACTTTAAGCTTTTGTGATCTGTGAAGACCACAAAGCATTCCCCGATGAGGTAGTGCCGCCATAACTTTAGCGCAAAAACGACCGCTGCAAGCTCCAGGTCATGGGTGGCGTAGTTACGCTCATGGGGGCGTAGCTGCCTGGACCCGTAAGAGATCACCCCTTATTGCTGCATCAACACGCATCCCAGGCCCTGTCCTGAAGCATCACAAAATACCTCATAGGCCATCCCTTCTTCTGGTAATCTCAACACTGGGGCACTAACCAGCTTTTCTTTTAGGTAGCTGAAGGATGACTCGCACTGCTCGCTCCACACGAAAACCTGGTCTTTCTTGGTCAAAGCCGTCAAAGGGGCTGCTACTCGGGAGAAGTTGGGTACGAATCTCCGGTAGTAACCTGCCAGTCCGAGGAAACTCCGGACTTCCACCACATTCTTGGGTGCTGCCCAAGAAACAACTGCCTCAACCTTTGATGGGTCGACTGCTACCCCCTGCTCAGACACTACGTGCCCGAGGAAGTGCACTTCTCGTGTCCAGAACTTGCACTTTGACAACTTCCCATAGAGCTGGTGCTATCGGAGGACTTCCAAAACTGTCCTCAGGTGCTCTGCATGGTCCTCTTCTGACCTTGAATAGATCAGGATATCGTCGATGAATACCACCACAAACCGATCCAGGTACTCCCGGAAGATGGATTTCATAAGCCCCATGAACACGGCCGGGGCGTTCGTAACACCAAAGGGCATGACCACGAACTCGAAGTGCCCATACCTGCACCTGAACGCTGTCTTCGGGACGTCGCTATCCTTTACCCTCAGTTGGTGGTACCCGGACCGCAGGTCGATCTTCGAGAACCATCCTGCCCCCTTCATCTGGTCAAAAAGATCATCTATCCTCGGAAGAGGGTAGCGATTCTTGATCGTTACCTGATTCAGCCTCCTGTAGTCGATGCACAACCTGAGGCCACCATCCGCCTTCCTTGCGAACAAGACTGGAGCGCCCCATGGTGACGCACTCGGACGGACATAACCCCTCTTCATCAGATCGTCAATCTGTATCCGCAACTCTTGTAGCTCCGAAGGTGCCATCCGATAAGGAGCCATCGAGATCGGACGAGCGTCGGGTTGTAGGTCTATCCCGAACTCGATATCGCGTCGAGGGGGTAGAGTCGTCACCTCCTCAGGAAAGATGTCCATAAACTCACGGACAATCTCTGGAACTTCCACCATCTCAGCATCTACTGATTCCACTGTCAGCTCGGTCAACAAGGAGAGGAGAGGTTCCTCCCTCCTGTTTCCCTTCGGACTGCTCCGCTCGCCGGTGAAGGTAACACGCTGGTCGTCCAAACCTGAGAACACCACCCTCCTTTGGAAACAGTCGATGACGGCGCACACAGAAAATAGCCAGTCGATGCCTAGGATGACATCGTACGGCTGAATCTGTAGTAGAAGGAGATCCCTAACCGACTGATGTGGCCCTAACATCAGTCTGCATCCCCGACAAACGAACAGCAAGTCGGCCTGACCTCCAACTGGTGTGCTCAACACCAGGGGCACTGGAAGCCTCTCAGCATCTAGACCCAAGGCACGGGCTAGACTGGGTGCAAAAAAGGAGTGCGAGGCTCCGGTATCGAACAAAGCATAAGCAAGAGTGCTAAACACATTGATCGTACCTCGAACAACCTCTGGCCCTGCTGGAACTGTTGCCTCTGCGGCGTGCAACTGTCCACGCCCATCTCCCCTGCCCCTCGGCTGTCGGCCACCTCCCCGACCACGCCCTGGTCGAGGTCCCTGGGGACCGCCCTGAGGTCGGCCTCCTCCTCCTATGTCTGCCTGTGGAGGAGCGGGAGCTCGCTGTCCCTGCTGCTGCTACTGGAAGGGTCTGGCTGGAAACTGCTGCTGCGGCGGATGCTGGGGATGACTGCCACTGTTGTACTGCACCCGATCAGGGCACTGACTCCGGAGATGTCTAGGGCTCCCGCAGATGAAGCATCGTGGTCCCGAGCCTGAAGGAAAAGAACGTGGGCCAGGGGATCGAAACAGAAACTGCTGCGGTCTTCTCCCTGTGGGTCGGAACCTGGAGGGTCCCGATGCTGGAGGCCTGGTGCTGACGGCCTTCCCCTTCGATGGTCCCAGCTGGATCCCTTCTCGTGACACTCCGCCCAGAGCATGCATCCTTTCCACCACTTCGGCCTTCTTCTGGACCTCTAAGTATGTCGGAAGGGTAAAGGGGGTAACAGCATACTGGAGGGAGGGTCGGAGTGCCTCCTCCAAACGTCTTGCCCGAGACTCCTCATCGGGAAAGAGGTCCGGAGCAAAACGTAGGAGGTCCTTGAACTTGATTCCAAGTTCCCTCACAGACATACTCCCCTGCTGGAGGGAGAGTAGCTCCTGCCTCTTCTCCGCCTTCATTGTCGAGGAGAGGAATTCTGCCCGGAACTCCTTCTCGAAATCCTCCCAAGCAACCTCAGACTCTTTCCTATTCCCCAGGTGAAGCATCCACCACTGACGTGCCGCTCCTCGCATCTGGCTAACAGCCAGAGGAACCCAGTACTCGGTCGGGGCCCGAATCAGGCCGAAGGCTATAACTAGCTCCTCTAGCCAGCCTTCCGTCTTCATATCGGAGGTGCTGCCCTCATACTTCTCGAGGGCCTGTCGCTGGAAGGCCCGAAGAGTCTTCTGCCACTGGTCTCCCTCTTCCTCTCGATCAGCTCTCTGCCGATCGGCTAAAGTAGTCTCCGGGGCCTCGATCGCCTGTACCACACGTGGTCGCCTCCCAGGTGCCATAGCTACAAGGTAAACAAGGAATGCCTAAGCCCAAGTAGTGCATAATAAAAAGAAAAACTTCTTAAAATTTTAAATTTATTCTTAATTCCCAAAATATCCCAGAAACATAAGAACACAAGTCATTTATGATGCATGTACCTTTCCTAGGGTCTCTACCCTGCAATTAGTGCGGTCTCACTTGGTCGTTCGGTAGGTCCAGAGTCCTTGCATCGGATCACGGGGGGCCCTAAAATCCCGTGTCCTAGCCGGTCTTCCCTGGCCTAATTCACGCACCAAGGTCACCCAACGCTGTTGCCTTACCATCCCATGCAATCCTCACTGTGCCTAACTCCAGACTCCATCCTACCTCTCAAACCTTCCCTCTGATACCATTCTGTCACGACCCGCCTTCACCAAAAGGAGGGAAGGGTCAGCAGATTTCCAGGCCCTTCCTTCTTTAAGTTGTAGGAGAGATAATGACCCCCGAGTCCCGCCTCCAGTAGGCCCCGGGGTGGCGACTAGCACCAAGGGTATGAGTTTTCACAAATATGGGAGGCATTACCCTTTTTATTATTTAGGATCGGGAAATAGGACAAGTCAACCACCCAAAAAGGAAAAGAAACAAGTGTATATAAATAAACCCAAACAAAGCCCCCATGCATGTTTAAACAGTTTACAACAAGGTGCAAGTACAAAAAAAAGCTCAAAGTACAATACCAAAAGAAAACAAAGGTACAACAACGGCAACAACTCCAACTGTCTGACTAGTAGGGTCCCGCACAGCCCTGGTAGTCCTCTTGGAAACCTGAAAGTAAATGTAGGGTGAGCATACAAGTACACTCAGTAGGGAAAACCAAGACTCTCGTGCACAAGTGGGGGAACGTACTAAAGTCTCGTGAGAAAGGAGCAAACCAAACGCCTATTCAAGGTAAACTAACCACCCCAGGCCTCACCAAGGCACGCTCCCCAAATAACGCAAGTCAAGTAATATATATAATCAGAGCACATCGATGTTTGGGTACCCCGCGCTACTTTCCCACTGGTTATTGAGACATCCTACGCATCGGACCAATCCCGCCATTCTCACCGCAGTCCATTCTGTCACACCCGCCCGCACACACCTGGGCCACAACCACACGAAGTCCCACTGCCGAAATCCCGCCCGCACACACCTGGGCCTCAACCGCACGCAGTACCACTGCTAAAATCCCGCCCGCACACACCTGGGCCTCAACTGTCTCACGTAACCACGCCTGAAGACACCTGGGCTAGAAGATCAACTGTCACGCCCGAAGACACCTGGGCCTCATCCCGAAGACACTTGGGAAACCACCTGCCGCACACACCTGGACAACCACAGTACTACCCTGCCCGAAGGTTCTTGGGCTAATAATGGACCTCAGGCCATCATAGCCTGCCCGAAGATACTTGGGCTATCCGGGAAAGGGAGCAGAAAAGGAGCTAATAACCATCCACTAAGAATAGTGTTGGGAAAAACACCCTTCCCCCATAAATGGGGGTGTTCGGCACTGAGTGCTCAACTTGGGTGGGGCGCGAATAAGAAACACAAAGCTACAAGTATAGATATAGGTAACAAACACTCACCCAAAGCTTAGGTTTTCCTAGCCAACCTACAGAACACAACACCACTGCGTCCGAGTCACAGTTCACGACCCTTGCCCAAAAAAAAACCATTTGTCCCATTCTTGTTTCACGTTCAGTCAAAATGTTCAATTAATTTTAAGCACTATTGGGCAACTACCATAAGCACAACCAAGGAAAGCATCAAAAGCAAGGATCAACCAAAACACTCACACCTGGTTCTATCAACAGAGGATCTCTCCCCAATTCGTGGTATAAACGAGTGCCCACCCGGTCTCAAACTCACAACCACCGAAACCATACCAATAGGGAATCCCATCCCCAAATTCACACAACCACCGAAACCATACCAACAGGGAATCCCATCCCCAAATTCACACAACCACCGGGTAATTTCAGATTTAAAAGACTTAACACACTCCATGATTTCAACCTGTGTGTTCTAACCTAGAGTTAACATAGTAGGGTTTATCCTGGTGCTTCCAACTTATTCAGCCAGGTATACGTGATTAACCAATTTCACAGCAGGAGTTCACAATTTCAACAACCCATTTAAAACATCACGAGGGGATTCATCAGTGCACATACAACGACCACCAACGGCCTCAATTTTTAGAAAAACATAAACCAGCACAACTAAAAAGGATAATCACAAGATAAAGCATAAAAAACGATCACAACCCCTTCCCCTTCTTTCTTTAGAACTTCGTTTATTATCTTCATTAAGGTTTGGTTCAACCAATTCCATAGGAACAAAAATAACGCCCACCCCGCATGATACACAAAAGTGAGAGATGAGAGAAATTCCCTACTTGCTGATAGACGATCAACGCTTAGGTCAGGGGGGGAGGCGGAACTTCACGGATAACGACGCGGCGTGCCCGATGCACCAGAAGAGCCACGATCGAGGAAGGGAGAAACCACGGCCTAACCCTTAATTTATAAGAGCCGGGGACGGTTGAGATAAAAACGTTGAACCGCGTAAGACGTGGAAGTCGTGGGTTGACCACGCGGCTTGACTCATCATTAAAGGTGTTGGGTGGTTTAAACCGACTCAAGAGTTGATTCAGTATTTAATTAAAACTTTTGTGCGCGTTTCGGGTCCTTAAGACATTTTTTTTAAACGAGGCAGAATAGGGTTTAAAACCCTATTTGCGAAAAAGGAGCGTTACTGGAACAACTTGGCAAGGCTGGGTGACGTCGGCCGGTTCCGCCGATCGGTCGCACCGATCGGTCGCACCGATCGGCCTCACCGATCCGTACCCCTTAAGGATCCGGATTTTGGCAAAGGGACCAAGGGGGGTCTAGGTCATCACACACCAATTCCAACGGTTGAGTGATTCCCATCAACCTCACAAATTGGGTGATGATGATGACCTATAACGAGGTATGCATAATTTTATGTTTATGCATTTTATTTTATTGATTCTTCTTTTGGATGATCTTGGTGTTAGGTTTTATTTTTCTTTTGCTGCATTTAGGTATATTATATGTAACATCCCAAGTAATTAATGAATAATAGATATTTTTATCTATGTCTATTAATGAATTAGATAGTGTTTTAGAGGCTTAAAATGAGAATAAATCCAATCTTAAGCATGGAATACACTAATATTTTTAAAAGATTGTTTTACTGCATTTTGATGGCAAACCATTTTTAAATCAAACTTTTGACAATTTTATAAGCTCTATTTTTCAAAATAAACTTATTCTTTATGATTGGGACATTGAAATTTACTTTGGGTAAATTTTTTGTATTTTTCCGACAATGTTCATTTTTTAATGAACAGTGAAAAAAACTGCATTTTACATCAAAACTACTTTTTCATCTAATTTAATTATATGGATAGATTATCTTTTTAATTGGTTTTAAAGTTAAATTAGAATATACTTTTACCATTTAATCCAATGGTGGTCGTTGGAATTAATTTCACTTTGAAATTGGACTTAAACTAGTGTCAATCTTTTGATACTTATTGTTTCATAAAAACACGCTATTTGCTCTGACAGCGGGAATTAATTATTAAATTAATTAATGTAACTTATATGTTTTGAATTTTGTAAAATAGACATCATTTTTGAATTCTGAATATCAAATATATCTTAGGGTGAAGTTTTGGTATTTTTCTGAAAAACATCAATTTTTGATGAATAGTGAAACCACTAAGTGGTACTTAAAAAACAGATTTTTCTTTTAAATGAAATTTTACCACCTCTGTGTTTTGAATTTCAAAAATCCGACATACATGGTTGTCATTAAGAAGTAAAATGTGGTTCAATGGGATTAAAATAATTTTTTGGTGAATAGTAACTTTTAAGTTTTAATCGCGATTAGAGGTAATTAGTGCAATTTAAGGCAAAAATGGTATTATAATAAAATGAAAATACCTAGACACATGTCCTACCCTTATTGGATGTGTCATGGCCGACCAAGACGACTCATGGGTCGATTTTTGGGACCCCATGGAGCCACTTGGGTAAGATAAAGACATTAATGCCTTTTATTTAAAGTAAAAGTAAAAATGACACAAACATGAGTTGTTTTACTAAAAAAAAAATTAAATGGGGTTATACAAGTCATATTTTTTACTATAAATATTCATTATAAAGATAAAAAGATTTCCTACATCATGATATTTTGTTTATAATTTTTAGACACTAAATAAATTAAATTATTTATGACACCATGATGATGCAGCGATTACCTCATTATTTAACGATTTAAATAAAATGAAAATATAATATAAAATCTAAGACCTACACTTGTCAAAAACCTATTGGATGGGTGGATTTCGAACCCTTATCACCTTATCCTCAAAATACATCAATGTGGGACCTTTAAAATCTGAAACCCATTTGAAAATAAAGTAACATTTTGTAACTTTCCAAGAGTGTCCCTCCTCTCCTCTTATAAAAGGCTCACACCTCTACCAACTTACCCACACTTCCAAAGCCTTTGTCTCGGCCAACCCCTGACCATTTTGTCTCTCCACATCCCTCTCTAACTCTTAGAATCCTCACATTGGGCATAATTCTTCCCAAGTAAGCCTTTGATCTCAAATCAAAAAGAGTTACCCGATTTAAAGGTAGTGTCTTCTCTTGTGTTCTTATGTTTTATTTTGGTTCTCCAACCCCCTAAACTCTTTTTATTCATTTATTTTGTAAAAACACCAGTATCTTCAATATACTAGGATGTTGTTATAATAAGTATTCTAGCTACACTTACACACACCTACATCTAATAGTTAAAGAACATACTATTTCCGTGGATGGTGAATTTCTGCCTCACGAAACGATGATTGTTCAATATTCTTTTAACACCTTCAAAGGTGGCCATTAAGATGAAACTATACTTATATATGATATATAATATGTTTATTTTTTAATTAAGTTTCTGTATTTTTCATTTATGTCATACCTTTATGGTTTCCATTATGGGTAAAGGCAATATCTTCATTTTAGGAAGTGCGGACTACCGCCCCCTCAAAGTGATTTGATTCGTTAATGCCATATGTGGGACGTATAAAGGATGTAATTAATGATATTATATATGATATAATAATGGAATTATAATATACCTTTATATCATTATGATTCCATTCCATAAAATATGAAATAGAAATGAATGTAGCGTTCATGCGTACGTACGGCTTACCGTCTCCATGAACGGTGCATTTCATTTCTTACCTCTAAACGTTATGTAATATTATAAATGCATGTATATACTGGATATATATGATATATATGATATCTACATCATGAGTATAACTATGGATATAATGGATACATGAACAAATTGTAATTATAAAGAGTTTATTTTTGACTCAAGTACTAATGATCGATAAATTGACCGTTATTAACTTAAATAATTACATAGTGTTCATGACATTGTAATAAGTGATATAAAAGGAATAATTAACTTGAAAAGGGTTCTTAAGCAAGTAGAAATTAACTCAAGTTTATTATTCAGGACATCAAAGAATGATCGAGTCAAGTCGGACCCGAGGTATGGGGCTTCGTCTCAATCTCCTTTCATTGAGGCATATTATGTTTTATACACAACTTTATTTTATACGGTGTATAAACCCCTTTGACTTTTACGTTTATAAAAAAGGAATCTTTTTTATACGAAGTGTTTTACTAAATGACAAAAGGGAATGTTTTTGTCGTACGTATGCGGCGACAACGACTTCTCCGCTGCCGTGACCATTATTTGAGTTTCGGATTCCTCTACAAGCCATACCTTTTTTTTAAAAGAAAAATAAATACCTTGTTTTACTTTTCTTTTATTTTGGTATTAAAAATGGTTTTCATAATGTTTTTTATATCAATGTGTTTTATTGATATCTTGTGATTGAAATGTGGAAATGTTATGTTTCCTTTATGCATGTATTATGTGGTACGATTATGTTATGGTTCTTGGGCAGTGTTATGAAGACGGGTGGTTCCGTGATAAATTAAGGGCGGGTGAGCCCATTATAGCTCTCCAATGCATTGGGTAACGCGAAGGAGTTAAACGTTGAGGTTTCTCCGAAGAGATTTAGGGAATATACTGTGATGAGTATTCCAAACGTAACCAAGAGGGTTACTCCCTACGTAAGAATGTTCTGAATGCCTCAAGTTACCTTTATGTCTTATGATCTCTATGATTTATTCATGATTTGATGAGGTATGTTAAAGTGCTTATGTTTTATGGGTAAAGTATGATTTCATTCTTATGTATATATGTACTCATGTTTCCTTTCCATATTTTTATATCCCTTACTGAGCTTTTTATGCTCATCCCAAGTTTTGGAAATGTTTTTCACAGGTCAAGAGAAAGGTACATGATGTGATGATAGTGTCAATGAAGTGTCAAGAAAGAATTCATGTTTTATTTTAAATAGGTTTCCGTTAATGGTAAAAATGAATATTGTCTTTTATGTAACCACTTTGCTTAAATTTGGAATGTAATGATGTTTTATGATCTAATTCTCTAAAACTCTAAACCTGAAAAGATCCTCAAGGTTTATTCTTGAAATATCTCAAGATTAAGTAAGGTTTAAGGCTGAGCCCTTATATTATATGCCTATGAAACCCTTCACTTATGACATTCATTGGCAGTACATGTTTTCTTATATCACATGATGTGATTTACCCCCAAAGTTCATACGCCATAACGTGTTCAACCTCCAAACATCTCCAACAACCTCCAAACTCTTATGTTCTTCAATGTGTATTCAATAAATATAAACACATTTGAGTACCAAGAGACACCTTGATCTCAATAACATCAAATAATCACCACACAATTGACAATATCATATCATCAATATACTTATTTCAAACGTCAACAACACCGGTTGACAACAAAATCTAACAAACAATATCCAAGTGTGTCGCTTCGAAGGTGACGCAGTGGTGAGGGAGTAGGGTCATAGCAACGACATTTCTTTAGAGGTACGGGGTTTAAATTCGGGGAGTCTGCTCGTTGGGGGATTTCTGATTCCCCCGGTCTGCTCGCCTTGTCGGGTCACCCGGTGCTGCATCGGGTGGGCAGAAAGGCGCATCCCACCTAATTGACAGATTGTTGTGTCAAATCATCATTGATCGGGTTGTCACTCCGTGGGACGCTCTGCCGTCTCGGCTGGTAACAGCTCCTTACCGGCTAGGGCTCTCTCTGGAGTTATCCCTTCGTGGGGAGGGGAGTTCCTGAGGTGAAGGGTTCGAAAAGGTCACTTCTATAGATTCTATTTTTAGAGATAAATATCCAATTGTTATAACATATATAATTGCAAATGTTTCCAGATGTGTTTATACATTTATAATCACATGTATGATTAATCCTTAAAATATTAATAACTTCATTTCTTTATATTTACGACTAAATTTTCGATCATTTATAACTAGAATAATATTTATAATAATTATATTTTATCCATTAATAAAATTAAAATCTCCAAGGAGTATGCCCTTTATTGGAAATTTACAAATTAGAGGTACTTAATTGATAAATGGTCAATTTTTATGCTTTCTATCCGTGCGTTAATAATGAGGATATGATTGCATCCCAATCCATCATTAATTTGGAAAATAGTTTACCTCCCTGTTTATCCACGAGTCAATTTTCCTTCCCAAACAAGAAATGTCAAATGTAAAACCTCTTTAAATAAAAATCGTATTATAATTTAATTATGGCTTACGTAAAAAAAAAGTAACGAAAAAGACATTGAAGGATTTGAAATTAAATTAATTTTGATTAAAGGCTTCCCAGATTATAAATTTGGATTGAAATGTTCACTTTATTTATTTATTTATGAAAATAAAAAAAAACGTCAATTATTACTAGAGAATAGATTAAATAATTTTTTTATAAAACATTTAAGTAAAACTAGAAATATATTTTTTGATAAAATGAATCCGATTACAGATGGCGCACAAAATATGTTATGCATACTTATAATTTTTCCATTTTGGTTTTTATATTAATAATGTAAGTTGAATGTTTCAAAAATAGTAAATAGTTTTCCAATAATGTTTATTTTTAATAAATTTCAGACATTATTGTTATTTAAATATTCAGAACCCCAATTAAGCGCTGGTCACTTTCCAATTACGAGTAAAAAACAGTTTGTAATTTATTTATATACTTAAAAAAACGTCAACGATGGCGACCCGTGGCCGTTAATGTATTATTAATTATCACTCCCCCCAGGAAAAGGCATTCACCACATGATGGGATGGGATCAATTCCTGACTCATTTAAAAAACACAATTTTAAAGGTAAACTAGCCCCAACAAAGTTTATTTCTCAACATTTTTTCAGTACTGAAAATTATTATAAATATTATTTTAGTTAAATATCATATTTTAATATATAAATATATATAACATATATACACTCAAATATGATTTCGATATAATAATAAATATATATATTTACATAAATTATATTTGCATATATTTACATAAATATTTACACATATTTATAAATTTATTTTCATATTATATATTTTATAATGTACATATGTAATTATAATTTATACATATTTATATATATGTATGATTATAAGTCAAGAATGAACATTTGACTAGGTGGTCATGTTCTGCTCTAAACGTGAAGGGTTCAAATCCCATTTCGTGCTAATAATGAAAAGTTTTTTGAATTATGGGGCGTGGGTGACGAGGGCATGGGACTTTCAACACCACCTCGACATTTTTCAATGGGCTGGTGTGACGTTTTAAAAACACATGGACCTCTTTTAACGCATCAACTCTCACTGCTACAGATCACGATTTATCTACCGTTGCTTTTATCAGTGTTGGATATAAAAGGGTATTTTTATCAGCGCTAGATAAAAGCATTGATAAATGTAACTTTTATCGATGCTAATAAAAGTGTACCTTTTATCATCGTATTTTTTAGCGATGATAAATATGCATCTTTATTACCATTTTCTTAGCGTTGATAAAAACTTTAAATCAAAATATATTATTATTATATATATAATTATCATATTTATATTAAAAAAGTAATGTTTATTTATATACATTAATTACAAAAAAATATGTATACAAATGTATGTATGCGTATGTATATGTGCACATGTACGTGCAATGTACATATATGTGTATTGAACATGTTTACATGTGTATGTATGACATGTATTTATTTTACATTTGATGAATATTTTATTCATTTTTTGTACAATGTTTTTTGAATTTATTCATTTTTTATACATATTTATATTTTACTAAGTATTATTTTTAATATCTTTTAAATTTATATGATTAGTATTTATTCAATTTTATTTATTAAATTGTAATATTTTTAAAATGTTTAAAATTTATATTATTAAGTTATTTAAATGCATTTTTTAAACATTTCCTTCATTTTTGTACATGTTTACAATTCATGTAGTTAATCTTATATGTGTAGGTTTCGGGCGCAGCAGAAGCACAGTATGAGCGTGTACCCAACTTTACAAATTGTCACGATCGATGATTAATCCGAAATCAATACAACGATGAATGCCAGTATCCACGGAATTGAATCAAAGCTAAAAGACAAATGAGAGAACCCAGAACCGAGAAGAGAGGATAGACATATTTTGTTTATAATTAATTTAATTAAATTATAGAATTACCTCCAAGGTGATTCTTTTTTCATTGATGCGTCCGACCATGGGTCCGAGATGCGGCTTCATTGTGATGTAGAATCCAAGGATAGGAATCATCTAGCGGTGATCCACACGTGCTCCACGTATCTCCGGACGTCCCTAAAGGAGTCTCCGGGTGCTAGCACGGAAGATCTTTGCGCTTGCGATATTCGCCTTCGACCGCCTTGAGAATCGCTTCCAAAACGTTCTCCTTGATCCGATGAATGTGGATCTCTCTCATTCTTGAGAGCGTTCTTGGAGAGATAAGAATTCTCTAAGCTTCAGAGTTCTTCTCCAAGGATGTTGTGCACACAACGATTGGTTAGTCGGTCGAATGACCCCTTGGCTAATTTAAAGAATAATAACATAACGAAGAATTTAATTCACCAGGTAATAATAAATAATTAGCACATGTGCGGTTAATTTATTATTCCATGTGAAACCCCATGTCAATAATAATAGCAATGCTATTATTTTCATGACATGTGCTTAACTTGCACGTTATATTTAAATATTATTTAACCAAATAATATTTAATATTATTTCTTATCGAACCCATAACTTGGTCCGCCAATCCTTCTCAATATTTACCGATAAATGAATATTTTGTCTACAATATATTCTCTCGAATAACTAGCGATGAAATACATGCAATCATACATACTTGAATAATTATTAAATCACAACTGAGAATAATATTTATTCAACTTGTTAAATAAATAAATTATTTAACTAAGATATCGGCTACACTTATCTATTTCTCGTTGGCATTAGGCGGACTTGTCTGAAGTCCAACATTATTGTCTAACAACGGGTCAAGACACCCAAGAGAAAGAAGTTGATGTCGCAACGACATGTCACCTCATACGAACACTTACCGTGTAATATAATCCATTTGTCATGACAAGTAGCACGCAAGAGTCATAAACCCATGTGCTCGATTTCTCATTCTTTGAATTCTCAGAATTGTTTTTGTCTAGAGAACACCATGACCACCGATTTAGTTAAGCTATATCATTTCCATCAAAGGGCCCGAGATATCTACTTCCGTAGAAATGACAAATCATTTCTCACATTATTCATTAATGCAGTATTACTCGTGATGTACCCAACATATCCTACCTCGCCGCGAACATCTATTGTCACAGTTTTCGTCAAATACATCTAAGTGTACGAGTCATACTACCCATTAATAATAATTTTAAAGTCTAAGGACCAATACACACGTTCGCAGATAGGAACATCCAATGACACTTATGAATATGGATTTCCTAATGGTGGGTCTTGTTCTCATAATATCCTCTTGGATATTATCAAAGACGCACACCATGAGAAAGTGCCTCAAAGTTTCATGAGTCCCCACCCCTGATAGCTTGTATCATTTTTGTCCCTTCAAATGATATCATCCGGCCATAGAACATATAGAATAGTGTCATGGCACTTTCGGGTTCTCATCATAGCAGAGATCTGCTATGACATTTTAATGCGACAACTATTTTTAGAATATCATCACATACTATGTCACGTAGAAAAACAATCATGATATGATAAGTAGTTTATTAATATTCATCCAATGAATACAAGTTTATCATAAAGTACAAAGAAGTTGGTTTCTAGGGCACCAACTCCAACAGAATCCCACTTTCACTAGAGCTAACTGCCAACAACCTTCAGTCCGCTAGGTCTCACGTGATATTCATGCTTCTGCTGAGACATACCTTTAGTCAAAGGGTCTTCCACATTCTCTTCCGCAGACACTCTTCTCACTGCAACTTCACCTCGTTGATAGAAATCCCTCAAAAAGTGATACTTTCAAAGTATGTACTTTGTGTGTTGATGTGACCTTGACTCTTTTTCAAGAGCCACTGCTACAGTATTATCACAATACAATGTAATGATATCTTTACTGCTAGGCACCACATCAAGCTCCTGGACAAAGTTCTGAATCCATACGGCTTCCTTGGCTGCATCAGAAGCCACTATATATTCAGACTCCATTGTAGAATCAGCGACAACTAACTGCTTTGAACTATTCTAGCTCATAGCTCCTCCGTTGAGACATAAAACACATCCTGATTGCGACTTCAGATCATTCTGATCTGTTTGAAAATCAGCATCAGCATACCCTCTGATGACGAGCTCTTCATCTCCTCCATACACTAGGAACATATCCTTAGTTCTTCTCAGATACTTGAGGATAGTCTGACAGTAGTCCAATGCTTTTCTCCTGGATCTTCTTGATATCTGCCTACCATTCTCAGTGCATAGGCAACATCAAGTCTGGTACATAACACGACATACATGATAGATCCTATCACTGAAGCGTATGGAATCTTACTAATCAGATCTTTTTCATGTTGTGTCTGGGGGCACATTTTCTTGGAAAAATCTATACCATGTGACACTGGAACCAATCTCCTGTTAGATTGTTCCACACTAAATCTCTTTAGTATCTGGTCAATGTATGCACTTTGATTTAGTCCAAGTAGCCTCTTGGATCTATCACGAATGATCTTGATCCCTAGAATGCAGGCTGCTCCGCTTAAGTCCTTCATGGAGAAGCACTTGTTCAACTGGTCCTTGACTGACAACAAGACTGATATGTCGTTTCCAATAAGCAATATGTCATCAACATACACTACTAGGATAATGACCACATTCCCATTAAACCGCTTGTAAACACATGGCTCACATTCATTCTTAATGAAACCAAATTCTCTTATGACTTCATCAAATCGAATGTTCCATGACCTGGATGCTTGCTTTAATTCATAAATGGATCTCTGCAACTTGCATACCCTTTTAGCATCACCTTGTGTCATAAACCCTTCTGGTTGTATCATATAGATATCTTTCTGAAGGTTCCCATTAAGGAATGCAATTTTGACATCCACATGCCAAATCTTATAGTCATAGAAATCTACTATGCCAAGTATGATTCTTATGGATTTAAATATGGAAACTGATAAAAATGTTTCACCATAGCCAATTCCTTAATGCTTTTTAAAACCTTTAGCCACTAGCCTTGCTTTATAGGTACTAACTTGACCTTCCATGTCCAGTTTCTTTTTGAATACCCATTTACACCCAACAAGATTTACATCAACTAGCGCATCGACCCAAACCTGAACTTGGTTATGATACATGGAATCCATATAAGAATTCACAGCTTCTAGCCATCTTGCAGCTTCTGATCTCTTTACTACTTCCTTGTAGGAGAGAGGTTCATCACTATCCAATAATAATGAGTGACCATCCCCAGTGACAAGGAAACTGTATCTCTCTGGTTCCCTTACCTCTATTGTGCTCTTATGCAGTACTTGTGTTTCAGGAACTACCTCTTCCATGGGGACCTGTGGAACTTGTTCCTGTACCAAATCCTATATATCTCGAGCATCAACTTCATTGAAGTTAATCTTGCTCCCACTATCCTTTTGGAGGATGTGCTGCCTCTCAAGAAAGACAATATGAATAACAATGATCACTTTCTTGTCTGAGGGGTTGTATAGGTAGTATCCATTCGTTTCCTTGGGATACCCTATAAAGATACACTTCGTGCCCCGAGGTGCTAGTTTGTTGCCTAAGAAATCCTTAACAAATGCCTCACATCCTCATACACGTGTATGCGACAAAGTGAGTTTCTTTTCACTCTATTGCTCGAAGGGAATCCCATTTACCGCCTTAGTTGGTACTTGGTTTAATGTGTATGCTGCAGTTTGCAATACGTATCTCTAAAAGGATAATGGAAGATCTGCATGACTCATCATCGACCTTACTATATCAAACAAGGTACAATTCCTCCTTTCATTAATACCATTCCACGATGGTGTATAAGTTAGACTGAGTTGAGATAGAATCTTAGACTCTCGTAAAAGGTCAACGAACTCTTTGGTTAAGATATTCTCCACCTCGATCTGATCGAAGCTTCTTTATTTTCTTACCAAGATGATTCTCTGCTTCATTCTTGAACTCCTTGAATTTCTCAAAGGACTCAGACTTATACCTCATTAAGTAGACATAACCATATCTACTCAAGTCATCAGTAAAAGTAATGAAGTAGGAATATCCACCTCTAGATTCTACTGGAAATGATCTACACACATCAGTGTGTACCAATCCTAGAAGCTCTTTGGCCCTTTCACCCTGTCTACCAAATGGTGGTTTGGTCATTTTCCTTGTAAACAAGCATGACATCTATCAAGTGGTTTTAGCTTATAAGAGTCTAAATAACCATCTTGACAGAGTTTTGTCAAACACCTTTTGTTTACATGACCGAGAGGGTGATGCCACGACTTGGTGTTTTATGAGTCATGTGAACTTGGTTCGTTATCAACTTGGCGAATCAGAGTAAGAAGCTCTGATAGACTCTTCTCATTATTTATCATATTATAATTCACAATAAAACTAGATAAGGTCTTAGGAAGTGATGATAGTATGAGATTTATACGCAACTCATCTGGGAATTTAATCTCTAAGATGTCCAGCCGCTCAATGTAGCCAATAATCTTAACTACATGTGGTCCAGCTGGTGCAGACTCTCCAAGCTTAGTAGTGAACAAAGCATTTGAGATCTCATACCTCTCATGTCTTTCCTTCTCTAGATAGAGATCCCGATGGTGAGACATCATGCAATAAGCATCCATTTCCTCATGTTGCTTCAATATCTCATTGGTCATGAATGATAGCATGAGGCACTGAACATCTGCAGCGTCATTCAGATGTTTCTCGTACACAGATAGTTCCTCATCACTCACCTCATTTCCAGGTGCAACTGGTAAAGGCTCTTCCAGCACATAAAGTTTCCTCTTATGGAAAAGGATAACCCAAAGGAGCCTTTGCCACTCTTGGAAATTAGTGCCAGTGAGAAGGTTTTCCTTCTCGAGTATGGATCACAATGATATGTTTGTTGTTTCTACAAATTAATATGAACATATTTTTAGTACTTGATCTTGATAAATATAGACAAATAAATAAATTAATATCTATTAGTCTCCCACTATTTTGTCGAAACCCAATATCCCTCACCATTGGCTTTGGAATATCCTATTGCCTGGAAATTCTAGTGGCAAGGATCCATATTGCCCTTCACATTACCCCAACTAGGGTTGGTCTAGCAACTTGAAAGGTTTTATTTAGGCATTCCAAATTCCAAATACATTAACTCATAGCTCCTTGATCTGTTGAGTGGACTCCCCAATCCTGAAATCCTTAATTTTGGATTTCCTCAACCTTTGCCGCTTAGTTACACCAAGTCCTGCTAGGGAAGCCAACCCTTGATGTAAAATAAGTTAAGTTAACCCAAAACTTCAAATTAGAATTCCTCAATAATTGAAAGCACCCCAACTAGGGTTAATCAAGCACTTTGAACTATGGTTCGATTCTAACAGAAGTAATGAAAGGCTATACCGACTTAATATTTAATTGAGGGATTTTATCCTTTATGCATAAATTTCCATTTATTATCTTTTCACATGATTTTTAATGTTAAGTGGGACATACTTAAGTGATTAACCATGTATAGAAAATATTTACGCATAAGCCATTTTTATTTTAGTTCCATTTTGTATGCTTGTTAGTTTATTAATTATGTGATCATGTCAAACATCCATAATGAATAACCATACAACTGATAGAAATAAAATAAAGGGTATGATCATGAGCTTTACTATTGGTTAGTTTATCTAGCGGTTGATAAACCAACCCTAACCTAGGGGAGAAACACCTTGAACCGTTTAAAGTTCATTTTTACAGCTTTTCACCTGTCCACCTTTGTGTCTCCTTGGACTAGTTTCACCTCGGCTCCTAATTTAAACCGCCTCTACTAGCTTGGGAGCTCTATCCATTACATATGCTTTTAACTCATACATAGGTGAGGGGTAAAAGAGATTTACATAAAAGAAAAAAATGGACATGTAGACCCTACATATTAATGAGGAGAAGTCACACAGACCAACAATTTTAATTTAATTAAAAGGGAACCAATCACATACAAAGGTCTGGTCTAGCTCATGATCATCCACATAAACACAATGAATTACATATTTAATAAAACTATCATTCAATTCCTTAATCCTTCTTATTAAGATAAATTACGCTCAAATCGGTTAATCATTATCTTTAATTAATCAATCATTTTTATCTTAATCCTTTTCTGAATTTCCTTGAGATCCTCATCCATAACCTTGTACATAACTTGTACCTTGGAAGAAACCTGATGAATACCCATCCAAAACTACCCAGCATGTATTTATACTTGTATACACTATTCTTTGTGACATGTAGCATGCACGCATAATTGTAATACAACTCATACATGATGTGCAGATCTTTGAATATTACGCAAATGTTAATTAAACACACACACACACACACACACACACATCAAACACCTATCACATGTTGTGTCCCATCTTTATGTCCACACAAAGGTACATGTCTCAAGGGTTACATAATATAATAATAAATTTTTAAATCTGCGTAATCTAAAAATAGTACACGGCGTGTAGATCCGACTACATGGTGTGTACCCTCCTCACCATTCATTTGAAGTACATGCCTGGGGAAACAACGTGTGAGGTGTACTTCGGAAATCTTTAGAGTACACGACGTGTCCAGTGGACCACATGCCGTGTAGACTCCGCGTTACACGGTCACCGGCCGGGCAATCCGTGTATGGGATACACGACTTGACCCTGACCCGAAGGGGCTACACACTGTGTCTAGTGGGCTACACAACGTGTAGTCCGGCTAACCGTGTGCCCGTCTATCCCTGCCAATATGTGGTGCAAGAATTAACTACACCATGTGTCATTAATGCACATGGCTTGAGTAATTACCGAATTACTTATGATACATTGAACACAAATACATGACATGTAGATCTGACTACACGATGTGTATTCTTGTGTTATATGGATAGAACCGTCGGTGCCTCCTGATTAGATCCTCAATTTAATTTTAATCATAAAATCATTCGTTTCTGTTAGATCTGTGAGAAATGATAAGGGATGAACAGATCTTGAAATTCAGATTACAAGAACGATTAAACATGAAATGACAAACAAAATTATTAAAGCATAAATCATCAAAGAATTATTTAAATAATTATAAATGAAAATATGACCGCTCTGATACCACTTGTAGGTTTCAGGCGCATTAGAAGTGCAATATGGGTGTGTACCCAACTTTGTAAATTGTCATGATTGATGATTAATTTGGGATCAATACGATGATGAACGCCATTATCTACAGAATTGAATCAAAGATAAAATACAAAGAAGAGAACGCGGAACCAAGAAGAGAGGATCAACATGTTTTGTTTAGAATTAATTTAATTAAATTATAGAATTACCTCCAAGGTGATTCTTTATTTGTTGATGCTTCCGACCACAGGTCTGAGGTGCAGCTTTGTTGCGATGTAGAATCCAAGGATAGGAATCCTCTAGCGGTGATCCACACGTGCTCCACGTATCTCCAGACGTCACCGAATGAGTCTCCGAGTGCTATCACGGAAGATCCTTGCGCTTACGATGTCTGCCTTTGATCACCTTTAGAATCGATTCCAAAGCGTTCTCATCAATCCAGTGGAGGAGGATCTCTCTCATTCTTGAGAGTGTTCTTGGAGAGGGAAGAGTTTTCTAGGATCGAGATATTTTTTCCAAGGATGTTGTGCACACAATGATTGGTTAGCCGGTCGAATGACCCCTTGGCTAATTTAAAGAATAATAACATAATGGGGAATTTAATTCATCAGGTAATAATAAATAATTAGCACAGGTACCATTACTTAATTTACTATTCCATGTGAAACCCCATGTCAATAATAATAACAATGATATTATGTCCATGACATGTGCTTAACTTTCACATTATATTTAAATATTATTTAACCAAATAATATTTAATATTATTTGTTACTGGACCCATAACTTGGTCCGCCAATCCCCCTCAATATTTACTGGGCCATGAATAATGACTATTTATTTATTAAATAAATATAACTACATTATTCACTGATAAATAAATATTTCATCCACAATATATTCTCTCAAATAACTAGCGAATAAATAAATGCGATCAAGCATACTTGAATAATTATTAAACCACAATCGGGAATAATATTTATTCAACTTGTTAAATAAATAAATTATTTAACTGAGATACTGGATACACTTAGTGTGTGACCCTCTAGGCCTATTTCTCATTGGAATTAGGTGGGTTTGCCTAAAGTCCAAGATTACTATCTAGCAACAGGCCAAGGAACCCAAGAGAAAGAAGTTGATGTTGCAACAACATGTCACCTCATACGTTTGCTTACCATGTAATATAATCCCTTTGTCCTGATATCTCTAATCAAGTGGGTTGCATGCAAGTTCTATCAACCCATGTACTCGATTTCTCATTCTTTGACCTCCCAGAATTGAACTTGCCTAGAGAACACCATAACCATGGATTCAATTAGGCTATATCATTTCCATTAAAGGGTCTGAGATATCTACTTTTGTAGAAGTGAAAAATTCTTTCTTACATTACTCATTATTGCAATATTACTCATTATGCACCCAACATATCCTACCTCACTACAAACATCTACCGTCACAGTTTTCGTCAATACATCTAAGTGCGCAATTCATAATACCCATTAATAATAATCTTAAAGTCTAAGGACCAATATACACGTTCGCAGATAGAAACATCCAATGACACTTATGAATGTGGATTTCCTACTGGTGGGTCTTGTTCTCATAATATCCTCCTAGATATTACCAAGGGCGCACACCATGAGAAGGTGCCTCAAAGTTTCATGAGTTCACACCCCTAATAGCCTGTATCATTTGTGTCCCTTCAAATGATATCATCCGACCATAGAACATATATTCAAGAATAGTGTCATGACACTTCTGGGTTCTCATTATAGAAGCGATCTGCTATGACCTTTTAATGCGACAACTATTCTTATGACATTATCACATACTATGTCACATAGAAGAACAATCATGACGTGATAAATAGTTTATTAATATTCATCCAATGAATACAGGTTTATCATAAAGTACAAAGAAGTTGGTTTCTACGACACCAACTCTAATAATATGAATTCATTTTTTAAAACATTTTTGTCTATTAAATTCTATTTATTGTTTTTTAATATTGCTTTCATTTAATATTGTTTATTAATTTTTAAAATTTATTGTATTTTGTATTTGTTGGAATTTAATCATTTTGTATTATTTATTTTTGTACATATATTTATTTACTATACATGTAATATTTTCAATATGTTTGCAATTTATATGAATAATATTTATTCATTTTTGTTTATTAAATTTTAACATTTAAAATATGTTTGACATTTATAAAATTAATCTATTTAAATGATTTTTAATATAAATAGTTAATATTTTTTCAATTTATTTAATTTTATTTAATCATTTTTAATAATATTTCAATTGATATTTTTTTTTTCATTTTTTATATTTATTAATTTGTGATATTTTTGGAATTTATTTATTTTTAAATGTATGCATATTTATTTAATAAGTTTTAATATTTTCAATATGCATTTATCTTCATTTTAATATATATTCATTTTTTATTTTTTTTAAAAATTTGTATAATTAATAAAATTTATCCATTTTTTTAATATTTTTGAAGCCTCTTCATTTTTAATCATTTAATTTCACTCGTTTTTAACATTCATGCATTTAAGTTTATAAATTCATTAATAATGTTAAAAATATATTTATAAAAATATATTTGTAAATAAATATTTATAAATATTTTTTTATATTTATTTATAAATATATTTATAAATGTATATTTACTATATTTATAAAATTATATATTTATAATTATAATTATAAATACACACACACACACACATATTTAAAAAGTATTTATATAATTATTAATAAATAATTATATATTTAAATAATTATAAAATCATAATAAATATACATATAATTATATAAATATATTTTTAATTACAAATAAATAAATATTTTTTTAAAACTATTTATATAATTATATATAAATAAATATATATATTTAAATAATTATAAAATTATAATAAATATATTTAAATAAAAAATATATTTAATATATATATATATATATATATATAATTATATAAACCCTATGCCACACGATGGCATTTCCTCACGATTCAGTGGTTGATCTTGAGCAATTACTTACTAGAGGAAGTTTGGATAATCGATCGTGTAATAGTAATACTCTCGAGGAGGGGCATTTTAAAGCGAACCAAAAAGAAGATTCTGAGTTTGGTCCTCGACCCTTCACATCTTACTATGATTCAATCATAAGGAAAATTATTATAAAGGGTTCGATAGTCCATGTTGAAGTGAATTCCGATGCGGTCTCTGAAAGATTGACTATGTGCAAGAATTCAATAGTTGGATGACTCATGCTTCCCAAAGGAGAAAATCCATGCACCAGGAAGAACTTGTAAGTCAAATCTCTGCAAATTGGGGGTTTTCAAACTGAAATTGTGTTTCTTTGGGGCGTGGTTTCTATCACTGCCTCTTTTCTTCTAAGATTATCAAGAAAAAGGCTTGGAGACAGGGATATCTCTACCTGAAGCCAGGTCTCTTTCGAGTCCATGATTGGTCTTTGGATTTTAACATGTCTAATGTAAATAATACATTTGTACAGATTTGTATTTGTAAGATCCTGAGTTTTTCTATGAGGTACAAATCCCTTTTTTTCAATTAAACTCTTTTTAAATTTCTATTTTTGACTTAGACCATAAAGTTGGGCCCATAGGCCGATTGGGTTGTTTTTTGGAAATAAAGAGGCAGGAGGGGTGTAAGTTGGTTGCAGGCCAATTACGCGGAAAGTATTTAGAATACATGGTGTGTATTCAATACATGACGTGTAATGGATTGGGCAAGCCAATTCACGATGTGTAAGGGGTTTTTCCCAGAGGGAAGAGCCCTGAGATTTACCTGACATGTAAATCATTTACATGCTGTCTAAATGTCCAAGGTTAGTTTTTAAAATAAGAGATAACCCCTCTATTTTTGAAAGAAACCCTCACCCCTCTTCTTTCATGGGCATGAGGTCCACCGAGGAGCTTCCCCTTTGAGCCTAACATAGGATTTGGTGCCGTTTCGCGATCCAAACTCTGATTCTTCCACCGTTAGTCTCATTGGATCTGCGCCGATGAGTTCTTCATTCATTTTTCATCTTTCTTCATTTTTCTCCACATCAATGGAGTTATTTTAGTGCAAGCTGATATGCCCTATTTCCAAAGTAATTACATGTTCTTCCTTTTTCTCCTGATCTAGACCGAATCATAGATCGATACTGAATGAGTGTTATACCACATATATACAGTAGGTGGTCTATACCTTTTACCTTATGGTTTGGTTGTTTTATAGCTTGTCGCAATTATGCCTTACACTAGACTTTCCAGTGTTTCCCCTAAAATTAATTGAATATCTTAATATAATTGTTTGGGACCAGTTTATGTTACCCACTAGTACCTTTGTGATCATTAGAGGTTGTTAGCCCCAACCTAGGACACTCATGGGGTGTGTCTTTATATCTGCCCTATTTTTTACCACCCCATTAGGTGAGTGTGAGCTTTCCACTTGTTATATGAGCCTTAATAAATTGAATGAAAATTGAATGAATAATTAGGAGAAGGTTATGCCTCCTTGACATATGATTACATGATGTTCAATGGTTTGATTGTTTAAATGGAAAATGTGAAAATGGGTTGGATAACTCATGGATTGTAAATGGTTATGAAATGGTCAATGAATTTATTGAGGGAATGATAATGGTAGTGGATGCCTTAGACAAGCTCCTTGGATCCCGATTCCATTAGATGGCATGAACATTTCTACTTCATAGATCCATATTAATTATGGCAGTGTATGCCTTAGACATTTCTACTCACTGGATCCTAATTTCATAGGATTCCAAGGGCTTTGTTACCCCTTGGATCCAGCTTTCTTGGACTCACATTGGACATGCTCTGTTGACATGCTCATTGGACTACACCCAAATCTTTACCAAGTTTTCATTGAGATGCTCCTTGGACTCAACGAGGATGCTTTGATCTTCTATACCTTGGATTCATCCCTTCTTGGTCTGACACTGAATTACACGGTGTGGCCGTTGTGGGTGTTAGGCATTGGATTACACGACACAAGCCGTCGTGGATGTTGATACTTGTTTAAACGACATAGCCATTATAGATATTTTTTATATGCGTTATAAATAGCCACTATATGGGTATCATATTATAGTTGTTATACTAGATAATATCACACCTTCTCATATATGCTTTATAGTTTCCCTTATTATTGGGAACTTAACTATTATTCATAGGGATCCATTTTTGGATGGACAAGATCAGTTCTTATTTAGACACTTTACTTTCATTACTATTATACATGTGATATACTACACTTTTTATTATTATTTATACATAGTTTGTATTTGTTACAGACATTGTTGGTAGTGGCCTACTGAGTGTTATCTCACACCCTTTTTGGGCTACCGTTGGGTACCCAAACATACTTCATGGATGCAGGTAGGGACTGGGGAAAGAACCCATTGTATGATGCTTGATTTGATCATTGCTTAGGAGTCGGGGAGCACATGACCGAGCTAGGATCATGATGCTATCTAGATATAGTCCTTTTTGTCCTTTTTGTATTTTGATACATGTATTGTACTGGTTTCCAGTTACTATGTATTGTCTGCCATTTTGTATAAAGATATGACATGATCTTCATATTGTACATGATACTATTTTGGCTTATTATTATTAAAGTATTATGGATGATTTATCTTATGTCAAGGATTTATATTACACTTCCTCTATTGATTGATATGTGGACACCATTGTGTTTCACTCTAACATGAGACCATAGTCTCCCCACATAAACCCCTAGACCCTCAATGCTAGTCGGTAGCCTCTGGCGTATGAGGAGGTGCACTTGAGGCCATGTGACCCACCAACTCGGGGCACCATTCAGTGGATCCTGGATTAGGATGTTAGAAAGTGGTACCAGATGATTTTTATTTTCTAGATTACTATTTTGAGACAATATATAGGAGATTAGGAAGAGTTGAAATTTGATAATGGGTTGTGCCTAGGAGCAGTTATCCCACGTAAAGGAAAAATCCAAATTTCCTAGAACTAGACATGTTTTTCTTGATTTTTATTTTTTACAGTTGATTTTATTCCACTGTTGGGTGATACACTTGAGGTTTGATGTTTATTATGATTACATATTTTTATAATTGGCCTGATGAGATGAGATAATGTCATCTCATGCATCATTTTAGGAACCTTACATTATTCACAATCCATGAATTATGCTATGCCATATAGGATGCATTGCTTGATTACATGACATTTATTATGTGTACCTTGAGTGATA
The DNA here is from genome assembly GCA_963277665.1 of Viscum album. Lineage (NCBI taxonomy): Eukaryota > Viridiplantae > Streptophyta > Magnoliopsida > Santalales > Viscaceae > Viscum > Viscum album. Next base: position 100,271,577 of record OY728136.1, on the reverse strand, counting down.
TACCTTTTTTTTGATAGATGATTTGTGTATGAAATTGAGAAACATGATTGGTACTTAGAGTGTTTGCTGTAACCTAATTTTTTTTCCTGCATAGGCTACAATGGACACCCTAAGCAGCTGATTATGTCATGTTGAGTCATGAAACATTGGTCGCATGGACTAGAACGTGTTATGGTTTGGATTAAGTGGATGCCACACTTCAGTTCAAGAGGTGTATGGGCCCTTATGGATCAAAAGTGGTGACCCATATAGTTCAACCATTCAAAGATAATTGTATAAAAAAATATTAATTTAAATGAATTTGAAAATTTGAAAATAGGGAACTTGACCTAGACCTGACTTTAGAGTGGGCAGTAGGCAGTGTCTCTAGTGCTTTCTACAATGGTTCCTTTTATCTAGTCCTGAAATTAGGTGCAGATAGAGGGGTGTGGCTTGTTTATATGAAGTCTTCGACCTATCCTATGCTTTTAAAAATGATCTTCTCATTATCAATATTTTCTAAGGCATGTGTTTGGAATTGTAGAGATATTTCACCATGATAACCTTCAGTCGTGTTCCAGGAGGGTGGCGATGACCATGCTCTGGAGGCGGTGGACCTTGAGCCATCAGTAGAACCTCTAGTAGTGCCACTTAAAACACCACCTTTCATTCCTGATATAGCTCATAATTCCCAGTTCTAAGAGAGTTTCACACGCTTTATGTAGACCATTCAGGGAGCACCGCAGCCGACCTCATTTATGGCAGACCTGACACACATGTTCCAGTAGTAGTATCCTCCCACATTTTTGGGGGATGTAAGTCCATAAGCTATTGAGCTATGGATTGATACTACTTTATCAATATTAGAGTATCTAGAGACACCTCCTGAGAGGAGATCGAAGTTTGAAACATATATTCTTCTGGGATAATCTAAGCGTTGGTGGGATGTTTTGAACCAAGAAGATATGCTCCAAGATATGGTTTGGAGGGATTTCCAATCTAGGTTTTATGATTAATGTTTTATTGAGACCCTGAGAGATGAAAGGGTCAGTGATTTTATGCACCTGGAGTAGGGAGCGATGACTGTTATAGATTATTCAGCATGCTTCACATAGCTTTATTGTTTTACGTCAATTTATCTTACTGATGATCCATCAAAGATGAGATGCTTTGAGGAAGGTCTCAAGAATGCCGTTTGATCATAGGTAAATGTGTTTTGATTGACTACTATAACAGAGATTGTGAATCAGGTTCTCATTACTGAGAAAAATCTGAGGAAAGATGGGGGTGAAGAGCAAGGTAGTATAGCCTCTCAACATAGTGGTTCAATGATTACTAGTAGGAAGTTATATTTTGAGGATTCTCATGAGGGGAGTACCAGCTAGGCTATTATTCTAGTAGTAATATATTTTGTCACCAGTGTGGGAGATGAGGACATATGAGGAATCGGTGTGATAGAGACCCATTCAAGTGTCGACCATGCGGTAGGATGAACCATGTACAACGTTTCTATAAGACCTTCCCACTAGAAGTAAGTGGAAGGGAATAAAATCTAACTCTAAGATCAAGAGAAGGTTTCAGAGCTCCAAATTAGGCTAGGATCTGGAGTAGTTCTAGTCATTCAGGTTGAGGTGGTGGTCATGGCTGAGGCATCCGGACGCCAATTATACCTAGAAAGAAGAGTGGGTTGCTTTGGGTAATGAGGTTGTTTCACAGGGCCACAGTTTAGGCCAAATATATTCTGCACAACCTACACCTAAGGAGAAGAGCACCAGGTTTTCTACAGTGAGAGGTATGATCTTAGTAATCTCTATTCTAGTATCTTCACTTTTTTGATACAAGTTCTTATCATTCTTTCATATCTATACCTATTGTGGAGAGCCTTGGGCTTATTGTTCAGTTTTCTAATGGCATTATGAACTTAGAAATTCCATTGGGAATTAGAACAGAGGGTTTATGCCAGTGTAGGGTATGAAATCCCACCTTTTTATTACAAATATTTTCATTACATAAAACAAAACAGAGGATCTTTTAAAGTTTAGTTTCTTATAAATAAGGTACATAATACAGGAAAACATAAATCATTCTTCTAAATCCACTTGAAAAACATCTTCATGGGTTCAACCTAAGTTACTTTTACTGCATATCATATCTTGGAGAAATAAATCAAAGGAAAGTGGTGATCATGAATCCTAGTAAGGGAATAAGAAAGGGAGACAAAAAGCATGTTATCACGAGATATATTAATAAGAACATTTGGAATAACAACAAGGAATGAACAAGAGGCATATAATAACAATAGAAACATGAATCATAACATGGAAATGTGGATACAACATTTAAATGATACATTCATAAGCATATCACTGAGGTTTATCACTAAGGTGTCATAAATGAAAATTACCAAGGTTATTCACCAAGGTATCATAAAACATGTCATCTCTAGAGATTAAATTCATTACCCAATGCATTGGAGTGCTATCAAGATACACCCTTAATATGTATTAATTTCATTTTATCTATATAGATCATCACAAATCATTTCATTAATAACTTGTGGAGAATAAAGAATGAGTTTCTTATCAAAATCTTGGCATACAAAAGAGCTTAATGACATGATCATTACATTATTTTTAAACCCATGAAAGGAAATGTAAGTTTCCTATATGTAAATCCTCAAATAAAAAATTAATGTTTATATATTTTTGAACACCCATTGAAAATAAAAGTGGTTTGGGTATTCAAATAAAAAGGAAAAGAGAATTTCTCATGTAAAAGAGATAAATTTGAGAAGTAAATTCGGCAGCATGACAGGTGTAAAACATGGATTTAAAAAATGAAAAAATGAGAGGGGACAAGTGTATCCCATTCATAAAATAATAATATTAAATTAATGGGATAATAAAAAGTTAAAAATAAATTATTTTGGAAATTATAAGACATACCACATGGAAAGGTAACTTGAATGGAAAAGAGAAGTGGAAATTTCCCCTACCTTGAAGAATTGTTCCTAAAACTTGAGGATAAAGCCTTAGGGGATTGAGGACACCTTGGTGGGACTCCTTGGGAGAAAAAATCACCATAAATTTATAGAGTATATATTGAGAGTGAAAGTAAATGGAGAAATGGGTGGGTACCTATAGAAAAAGTGGAGGAATTGTTTAATAATTTCCAAATATAGGTATTGGAAATCTGGGTTGGGGAAAATGAAAAATCATTGGATTAACCATGGTTTTTTCTCATGATTTTGGATATTTGGGTCAAATTTTATGATATTTTAATCCAATAAAAGAAAAAATCATTTTTTATTGCTTATTTTGTCATGGAAAAGTAAATTTTTCACAAAGTAATGTTTTAAAGTCAAAATTTCCATTTTAGACTTTGGAAAGTCACTTATAGGTTTGGAAATTGATTAAAATCTATTAAAATACTTAATATTAATAAAATAAAATATTTTAGGTCATATATTGTGGTTAATTAATTATTAAACTATTATAACATAATTATGAATCCATTAAACATACCAAAAACCCCAAATTGTATTTTTTACTATCCACGAAAAAATAAAGTATTTTAAAAAATTCTGATAAATTCACCCTAACCTAATTTAGATGCGATGATTTAAAAAATGATGATTATTTTATCAGAATAATTATATAAATATTATAATTTTAACTTTTAGATATAAAAATCCTTATTTATTAAACAAAAATAGCAAGTTGTAAGGCATAATCAAATTTTTAACACTTAAAAAATGTCCTAGGATATAATAAAATTATTTTATCATTTATATTTAAATAAGAGTATTTTTAACATACTATTTCATTAAAATAAATATTATTTATAACACCTTAGTTTATTATAAAAAATACATCTTTTCTAAAAAGTACAATTTGTGTGTGAAAAATCAATTTATCAAATTCGTCTTAATGAAACATATATTTTATTAAGAAAAAGTGTTATTAAAATGAAATTGTTTGAATAAAAATTTTATTTATACAAAGTAATTAAACTTTAAGTAAACGTAACCCCTTTTAATACCCATGTATGACCTAAGGGTAAGGTGTGTAATAGTGATACATTCATGGGGTGGCTTAACTAACATTGACCAGGTGGTAATTTACACTAACTTCAACTTCTTTCATAGGAGATTTCATTATAACTTAACTTATTGAAGCTCATATTGGGCTTGGTCAAGGGAAAACCCCAATGACGCTACCTCCCTATCAAGTTTAGACAAATGGGCTTTAAACCACATGACTCTACTGGTTGACACCATCGATTCTTCTTTCTGTATCATTTATCTTTTGTCATTACTAATTATAATGGTAAAATTATCAACCATAGGTATAGTTTCCAATGATCATTTTGACCAACGATCATTTTTTAGCAATGGTTATATAACTGTCAAATCCCAACGATCACATATCCCTTTATACCCTATAAAAACTACTTCATTATTTCACTCAAAATTCACTATAATTCCACTTAAGGTTATATTTTTATTTTCATAAGATGTTGATTGGTTTACTAATATTTTGTTTTATTTCTATAGAATTTGTTGTAGGGGTGATGATTCTAGTAGATTGGGGAAATCCATACTTTTCCATTTTAGCTATTCTATTTTATATTTTTTGTCTAGTTGAAATGTTTGGAATATTAATTGGTTTTATAGCTGAATAATTTAATAATCATTGTTAATGATATAAAATTTTGTTGGTTTATCATTATTTTTTATGTGTAGAATATTATATAGTATGTGACAAACATTTATCCAGGAAACAAATATCATTTAAAAAGTATGGGTCATTACATAGGGAGTTCCCCCTTAAGATTGACATGTGTCACTTTATATGGAATCTCTTTGTCCTTAAGATGATAGGGTTTGACATCATAATCGGGATGAACTTACTAGTTTCTTATCGATCCCATATTAATTTCTTTCATTGGAGGGTGACCTTCACATCACTATAGGGCGAAGTTTTTATTCACAGGGGTGAATGGTATGTCTAGGAAGGTAGAGATAGACCCGAGCATCATGGGTTGGGTGGGATGACATCCCAGATTTCTAGTTTATATATAGATGACCAGGGAACACATCAGGTAGATTTATCTCCAATGGTTTATCATTTTAGGGATGTTTTCCTGGATGAATTTTAAGGTTTACCTCTTAAAAGATAGGTTAATTTCTCTATCGATCTAGTACCAAAAGCTGCACCAGTATCCATTCCTCTTTATAGGATGACTACTACTGAGTTATAAGAGCTCAAGTGATAAGTAGAGGGTTTAAAGGAAAATGGGTTTATATGACCCAGTACTTCTCCATAGGGTTTACTGGTCCTTTTTGCGAAAAAGATGGAAGGAACTCCTAGGATATGTGTGGAATAACAAAAATTGAACCAATTGACAGTTAAGAATTGGTATCCCATGTCTCATATATATTTTCTATTTGAACATCTCTAAGGAGCTTGGGTTTTCTAAAATATTGATTTAAGGTCAGGTTGTCACCAGGTATGTGTTTGACCTGTAGACATACCTCATACAAATTTTCATAGCAGGTATGGTCTATATGAGTATCTATCTTTCTTAATAAGGGAATCCCAAAGAGTGGCCTTTTCAAACCCTCCACACCCAGGAACCCCCTTACCATGAATAGGTAATCTAGAGAAGCCCCAGCTGGGAAGGAGCCATTGCCAATTGAGATGACAAAGCATCCCATGGGTAACACCTCGATCAACTATGGTTCAACACAACAATTTGTTAGCCAGGTGAAGTGCACCCATTCTGCCCACCCGGTGAGACACCGAGTGACCCGACAAGACGAGCGGTACATGGGAGGTAGAAATTCCCCCAAGATAAGGTTACCAAGAATCAAATCCCAGACCTCACTGAACACCATTGATATGGACCTCGACCATGCACCACTATGCCACTACTGAAGCAGCTTTAAACGTGTTGATGGATAATGGGGTATTGGGGTGGCCTCCCCACCTGTGCGCCGCACGTCCCTAGTGAGGACCAAGGTGGACAACCCTTGGGCTTAGGCCAGTTCCCAATGGGGTATAGGGGAACATGAGAGGTTTGTTAGCATATAGTGCATGTTGCCTTGTGAGGAACTCGAACCCGAAACCTTAGAGTCAGGATGCCACTGCCATTAACCAACTCACCCATGCCCCACAGATGATCTATATGAGTATCTATTTATGTAATTCGGTCTAAAAAACACACCATTAGTTTCCATGGCACTGATGAAATGAGTTTTCCATCCTTATCTTGATTTGTTTGTGGTGGTATTCATGGATGATATATTGGCATATTCTCACAATAAACATGACCATGCCAAACATCTTGAGATAATTTTGGATACACTAAGAGAGCATTAGTTATATGTTAAGCTCACAAAGTGACACTTATGGATGGATAAGATTAACTTCTTGGGTTATATTATCTTAGAGACAAGATTATCAGTTGACCCATAGATGATGAGAGATATAGTTTCCCGCTATCAAACCAAGAACATCTTTTATGGAGTTTCTTGGTGCTAGATGGATATTATAAGTGTTTCATATAGGACTTATTATAGTCTTGAATAAGAAGGGTGTGATTTTTTTATGGATAGATACCTATGGGAAAAAATTTCAAGAGATAAAAGGGAGACTGACTTCAGCATTGGTCCTAGTTATACTAGATCCAAACCGAATCTATACTGTATATTGTGATGCATCAGGGATCAGGTTGGGAGAAGTTCTAATGTAGGAGGAGTGAATCATAGAATACATGCCTCATTAGTTAAGGAAACATGAGAGGAACTACCTAATGCATGATCTCGAGTTAGTCGTTGTAGTATATGTCTTGCTCTGTTAGAGACATTATTTAATATAAGAGTATTTTGTGGTATACATGGACCACAAAAACCTCAAGTATATATTTACACAGCATGACTTGAATATGAGGCATTGAAGGTGGATTGAATAACTACAGTATTTTGACTTCGATATTGTCTACATGCATGAGAAAGGAAATATCGTTGCTGATGCACTGAGGAGGACTTAGATATAGGAAGTTCAGTAGGCCAATAACATGTGACAACTTATAGACTTGTTTTATGAGATGCACTTAGAGGTGCAGGATGGCTAAGGGTAGGACTTTCTCTCATCCTTAGTTGCGATCTCTTCTCTTCTGGATATAGTGAGGATGATACAATTATTTGATGTTGAGGACCTAGTCCTATGGGAGAGTGTGGTAGGTGAGGAACCTCCCCCTAGTTAAACCATGGATGGGGATGAAATTTTGTGTATTCATGGTCACATTTGGGTTCCAATAGACATACATGAGGAGATGATGTGGGAGTTTCATGCCTCATCTTGGGAAGTACATCATGGCATTACCAAGATGTATCATGACTTGTGCCATCAATACTAGTTTCCAAGGATGAAACGAGAGGTAACTGTTTTTATCATGAGGTGTTCGACCTATTAGTAGGTGGTGGTATATCACCATTGACTAGTTGGAATTTTACAGTAGTTACCCATTCCTAAGTGGAAATGGAAAGATGTTGCAATGGATTTCATGATCGTGTTGTCGAGGTTTCCTCGAGGTAGTGATACTACTTGGGTTTTTTTTGTGGATAGGCACACAAAAGTCCCTAATTTTCCATCGATTAAGGACACCTTCTTAGTAGACGATCTTGAGAGGTTGTATATCTATGAGATTTTGTACCTTCATGGGGTTCCTCAGACCGTGGTATTAGATAGGGACACATGGTTTAAATATTGGTTTTGGAAAGGCTTGTAGAGATAATTTGATACATAGGTTATTCTAAGAACAACGTACAACCCTCAGACTGATGGTAATACATAGAACACTATATAGGTTCTATAGGACATTCTTAGATCACGAGTCTTTGATTTCAGGGGATCTTGGGAGAGGAATATACCCCTAGTTGAGTTCTCCTACAAAAATAGCTATCAGTAAATGATATAGATGACACCTTATGCAGATTTATATGATAGACCATGATGATCACCCATGTGCTGGTTAGAGGCAAGAGAGGTAACATTTCTCGGACCACATCTCATATAGGAGACTTTAGAGTAGGTCCATTTGATTCAAAATAAGATGGATATTTCATAGTCTAGATAGAAATTTTACATTAATCTCCTTCAACAACCTTTGGTGTTTGAGGTCGGGGATTGAGTCTTTTTATGTATCTAACTGAGGTTGGGATAAAGAAAAATTATGAGATAGGGTAATATTTCACCATGATATGTTAGGCCATTCAAGATTCTAGAGAGAGTTGGTCTAATAACCTATTGGTTGCAGTTACCTCAGAGGTACCGAGCCATGCACGACGTCTTCCATGTATCTCATCTGCACTGTTATCACTCATACCTATCTCATGCTCTTCATTTGTATGAGGTAGAGTTACAGGTAGATGCATCCTTCGAGGATCATCCTATACATGTTGTTGATAGGATCACAAATGATCTCCGAGGTCAGTCAGTTCCTCTAGTATGGGTGCTATGGAAACACAATCGTTTATAGGATGAGACTTGGGAGTGGGAGGCCGATGTACATGCTCAGTAGCTGGATTTATTCTTAGAAAACTATTGACCACCCTTGGAAGGGAAATTTAGGGACAATTTACTTTAAGGGGGGGAATATTGTAATATCCTAAGTTTTTTTATGATGTATCAATCCTTTTGTTTTAGGTTAAACTCTTTTTATAGTTCTATTTTTGTCTTAGACCCTAAATCTAATCTCGTAGGCTAGTTGGGTTGTTTTTTTGGAAAGGAAGAGGCAGGAGGGTTTTAATTTTGTTATAGGTAAATTATATGACATTTATTTTGAATACATGATGTGTAATGGCCTGGGCATGCCAATTCATGATATGGAAAGGTTTTTTCCTAGGGGGAAGACCCTGATATTTACACAACATGTAAAGCATTTACACACCATGTAAATTCCCAAGGTCATTTTTTAAATAAGAGGCAGGGCCTCTATTTTCAATAGAAACCCTGACCCCTCTTCTCTCACATGCAGGAAGTCCACTGAGGAGCTTCCCAATTGATCCTAACCTAATAATTAATGTCATTTTGTGATCCAGACTCCTATTCTTCCACCATCGTTCATGTTGGATCTGTGCTAGTGAGTTCTTAATTCATATTGTGCATTTCTTCATTTATATTCGTATCAATGGAGTTATTTTGGTGTAAGCTGATATGCCATATTTCTTGGGTATTCATCCGCTATTTTTTTTTCTAATCTAGAGAGAATTAGAGGTTGATAATGGATGAGTTTTCTACCACGGGTATACGGTAGGTGGGATATACCTTTTCTTTTATGGGTTGGTTGTTTTATAGATTTTCTCAGTTGTACCATATTCTGAACTTTCCGACGTTTCCCCTAAAATTAATTTAATGTCTTGATATAATTGTTTGGGTCCTTTTTAGGTTTCCCACTAGTAAATTTGTGATTGTTGGAGGCTCTTAGCCCAAAACTAGGCCACCCATGGGGCATGTATTCATATCTTCCCTATTTCATACCACCCTACTAGGTGAGTGTGAGCTTGACACTTATTCTGGGAGCCTTAATAAATTGAATGATAATTGAGTGAATGATTAGGAGAAGGTTATTCCTCCTTTCCATGTGATTACATGATGTTCAATGGTTTGATTTTTTAAATGGAATATGTGTAAATGGGTTGTATAACTCATGTATTGTAAATGGTTATGAAATGGTTGATGAATTGATTAGGGAATGGATAATGGTAGTGGATTCCATGTATGATCTCCTTGAATCCTAATTCAATTTAATTCCATGAACATTTCTACTCCATGGAATCATATTGATTATGGTAGTGGATGCCTTGGATATTTATACTCCTCAGATTTTGATTCCATAGGATGCCAAGGGCCTTACTACCCCTTGGATCCAGCTTACCTGGACTTGCGTTGGACATGCTCCTTAGACTCCACCTAAGTATTTACCAAGTCTACATTGGGATGATCCTGGGATTCGATGAGGATTTATTGGTCTTTTATTCCTTAGATCCATCCCTTTGTGGTTTGAAATCGGATTAAACAATGTGTCTGTTGTGGATATTAGGCATTGGATTACATGGCATAGACTGTTGTAGATGTTGAAACTTGATTACATGGCATGACCATTGTGGATATTTTTTCTATGCTTTACAAATATCCCTGGTATGGGTATCATATTATAGTTGTTAGACTGGACAATATCACAACTACTTATGTATACTTTACAGTTTCCCTTGTTATTGGTAACTTGACTATTGTTCACAGGGATCCATGTTTGGCTAGATAAGACCATTTCTTTTTAGACACTTTACTTTAATTACTATTATACTTGTGATATAATATAAACTGTTTTATTATTTATACACAGACTGAATTTATTATAGACACCATTGGTGGTGGCCTATTGAGTGTTATCTCACACCCTATTTAGGCCACCATTGGGTGCCCGAATAGACTTTATGGATGCAGGTAGGGGTCAGGGAAAGTGCCTACTCTATGATTCTTTATTTGATAATTTCTTAGGAGTAGGGGACCATAGGACCGATCTAGGATAACAATGCTATCTAGAGATAGTACTTTTTGGTCTTTTTGTATTTTGATACATGTATTGTAATGGTTTCTTATTGTCATGTATTTATTATCATTTTGTATAGAGGCATGACATGATCATCATATTGTACATGATAATATTTTTATATTATTATTATTATAGTCTTACATATTCTTTATCTTCTGTTAGTGATTTATATTATACTACCACTATTGATTGATATTTTGACACCACTGTATTAAAATCTTATATAAGGGAATAGTCTCTCCACATACATATCCTAGGATCTCACTGCTAGTCGGAATCCTTTAGCATACGGGGAGGCACACTTGATTCCATGTGACCCATCGACTTAGGGTACCATTCAGTGGCTACCAGGTCAGTACATTATAGGATTCACCTATATATCCTCAATTGGGTCATTTTGAACCCAAAAATACTTCATAAAATCATTGCATCCATTGGGGTTCCTATTAATCTTGATAAAGAAACTGAAATGGTGATATTTGGGCATTATACGAGTATTCTGGTGGAAATTGATCTAAGTGTAACCCACATTGATGAGGTAATTCTCTCAACATGTGACAATGATATCAAAATTAGAGTGGAATATTAAAATATTCCTCATATTTGTGAGGAATATAATTTAGTGGGACACCTAAAAGAAACCAACTATAGATTGCTTGTTTTCTTAAAATGTGGTCTAAGAGGGTACCTAGAAAAGGACCGGAGGAGGATTACTAGTGTATCCAAGACCAGGGAGCCTATTCAGCATGAAAGAAGGGTTAATATCCCTAATACTTAAACCACAATGGTGCAAGAGATTACATGTGATGACATTAGTTCATATGTCATGGATTTGAAATAAGGATGGGGCATAAGTCCTGATAAATTTAATAATGTCATTAGGCCTAGTCCTGAGACATGTGTGGAACCTGGAATCTAGGATCCTACTGAAAAGAACCCGGCTATGTAGCCTTCGGAGAGATTATCTTAGGGTTGGATTTAGGGGAGTTCCCTTCACAACCAAGGGAAGTCTCATGCATGGGCTGGTGATGCTTCTGTTAGCTCAGAGGAGTGTAGAGAAGATTACCTCAACCATTTAGACTTTGAGAAAGATATTCCAGACTCTATTGATTGTCAGATATTTCAAGAAATGAATTTTCTTGCCTCTAATTTTTAGAAGGGGAAATAGAAAGTGGATGAATCACCTACACTTTATAGATCCAAATAATCCTCTAAGAGTGCAGTAAAGTTTCAAATCCAAAGTTTTGCGCTAGCAAAATTGATAAATTCTAAGGAAACTCCTGCTCCAATTCCTAAATATGTGGTGCAACACCTTTCCTCCACCCCTGATTAGAAGAGGTTGAAAGGCACTGTAGTTTCTAACCATGGAGGAGTTATGATCCCACTAGATTCTGGTAAAAAATGTTTTAATTTGCTTGAAATTTTAAACAGGTCATATAGAAAGGAGATTTTTCATAAGGAATTTGGCAACACTACTGGCTATATATGAGCTGAAGGACAATACAAAGGCACCGGGATTGTCAAGGAAAGTTGTAATTATAATTTGAGGGTTTTATCAAAGGTCACTGAGCAATATCATAGGCCCCTTAAGGATCCCACCCCACTGGACAACACTACCGATCCTTATGAGGATTATGGGACCAGAAAACAACCCAAAACCTAGAGGAGAGGCTATCATTCAAGAGGTAGGGGTGGTGGTCAATCCCATAGATGATGTTTTCTTCTATTTCCTAAACAATTATTTTCCTTGGTCTTTGTGGTAGTAGTTTTCACTGGTTTATATTTATCTTTCCCTTGTACCTTGTTTTAGTTTTATTTCAATAAATTTCATGACAATGGTCTACAACCCATGGTTCACACTATCTCGAAGGGGGATTCCCTTGTATGGAGGGTTCAAAAAGGCCACACCTAGGGATTCCCTTTCCAAGAAAAATATATATCTATAATTATATTTATAAATACATATTTATAATTCTTTTAATATATTTTTAATTATATAAATAATTATTTTTTTATAATTATATATATTTTTATTTATTTATAATTATATTTATAAATACTTATTTAAAATTATTTAAATATATTTATAATTATTAAAATATTTATTTATAATTATATACATTTATACTTATTTATAATTATATACATTAATTCTTTAATTATATTATTAAAACTAATTATTTAGGTCTTTATCATCGCTAAATATAAAGTACAGATAAAACATATCTTTATCAGCGGTAAAATTCTTACATTGATAAAGATATATTTTATCATTCCTTATTATTTTAACGATGATAAAACCACTCTTTATCAAAATTTTTTAAAAAAGCGTTGATAAACCCTTCCTAGTCTTTTTAATAGAACCCTAACATAGTTCTCCATCCTCGATCCATTCAATATCCCACAAAATTGAAGATTTTTCATCGCCCTCCCTCAAACATCTTGGATGAATTGACACTTTCAAAACCTAATGCATGTGACTTGTGATGTGTCACTCCCCCTTGAACATCTTTGTATGTTTTTAATTTTCCCAAAGAGTTTGAATGACGCGCATGAGAGATCTTATTTTTCCTCAATCTACCTCACTGGTTCTCCACCCAGTCACACCCCAACTCGATGCTTTATTTTATTTTAATTATTTTGGGTCTCACTTTTGACCTGTAGGTTGCGCCAATTTTATTTAAAAATAAATCTGGGTTCATATACGGGTGTATGACCATATATGCGACTATGTGTAGTGTCCAACCTTAATAATAGAACATTTTATTATTAAATTTATTATTACATGGGTGCATGATTGTGCCCGCGACCATGCACGCATCTGTGCGTGGTGTCCAGAATCAATAATTAATGCAATTATTTTTGTGATCAGTTTTATTATTTAATTTTTATTATTGGTATTAATTTTTTATTATTTATAAGGATTAGAATTTTTATTATTTATTAGGTTTATTTTATTATTTTATTTTTATTTTATTTTCTTTTTATTCTTCATTTCCTTTTTCTCTTTCTTTTTCATCCCTCTTCCTCACCCTCCCCCTCTCCCGTTGTCTCCCCCTTTAGTGAAACCCTACCCGCGTGGGTCTCCTCCTTTCCTTCCCATCATGCGACCGACCACCGCTCACACCCCCCTCATGCTCGACACCGTGCATGCCCTCCCCTCCGACCAGTAGCCACTACACACAACCTCCCCTCCGGTACACAACCACTACGCGCAACCATCCCTTATGGTTCTTCAATGCCGCGTGCCTCCCTTCGACGACCGAACCTCCTTACCGGCGTCCCGTCCTCCTTCGGTGCACACACCTCCCTCCAGTAATTTCTTCCCACCTTGCGTAGAGTTTTGGTTGGGGTTTCATTCGATTTAGGGATCGATCTTGATTTTCTTTGGTCCGATTCTTGTTTTAGGGTTTAATTGAGTTTTGGTGGTGCGAATTGGGTGAAATTGGAGTTTCACACCAAATTTTGGAGTTGTGTACCAAATTTTCGGGGTTTCCTATTCCGAGGTAGGTGGTTTCACATATAATTATTATTTGATGAATTAATTTGTAAGTTTAATTAATTTATCATATTATTTAATTAATTTGTGTGGTGCGAGGTTGGTTCTCTTTGAAGTTTGATATGCACTTGAATTGTTTAGTAGTGTGTCTATATCATGTGTGTGATTTCTGCTGAAAACTCATCTCTAGTTAATTATTAGTGTTTTTTTAAATTATGCAGTTAGCTTATTAATCTATGCAAGTGGTATGAATTTTGTTTTTTGACATGGCATCATGTATGTTTGTTCATAAAATAAGGTTTTGTGTGGGTTTAGTGGGTAACACCAAGTGATTTCTTTTAAACCATTTTATAAATATTTATTTTTGTCTTATTAAATTATGTGATTTGTACAATGGTGTCTTACAAATGGTGTAAGGTTTTCCATCAAACTGTTTGTGTGGTGCAGGTCACACTTCAAAATTTTATTTGAGTGTGTGTGATGTTGGAATATGTTTTGGATGTATAAATGGTTACTTTAGTGTGTGTAAAGCCTTATGAAACTCTTTTTATAATGTTTCATAAAATTTTTAAATGGTTCATTAAATTATGTCAATGGTGTGAAACATGTTTGGAGAATGTTTTAGTGTGCGTATTATTTCAAAATGGTATTTGTGTGTGTAAGTGGTGGTTTTTGGCATGTGTAGTGTCTTGTTTTATTTGGGTGCATAAATATGACACATGACATGAACTATGAACTACTTGAGCACAAATGAGAAGCCTGGGTACTAGGTGGGCAGATTAGATCTAGTGTTATAGTGATACGGGAGCAGCATTGGCCCAGTTTCACTTAGCTGGTTTGATGATTACAACACTAACTAAACTTTGGATGATGATTGGAGACCACTAGGTTATGGATGTGTTTCCCTACTAGTGGCTCATACATGAGAACATATTTTTTTGTGGTTCCTATTCCTCTGTTCACTGAGACATGATGTTTTAGGGTCCCACTTATCACTAGTATCTTTAGGTCCTCTCCCATGATTTATGCTCCTCCTTTACTTTTCACTCACCGTCGACACACAATGTCACATTGGGGTTACCATGATAGCAAGTGTGTGTGTTTTAATTAAAGTTTCTTTCTTTAAATTAGTTATTCTTAAAATTGTTTTCTTTAAAATGGTTTAAGAATTTGTTTCTTTTTGTGTGATAAACTTGCAACTATATTTGTCATTTAATAATTATGCATGGAATCTTTTCTTAGTGGCATCCTACTGGGCTCTTGGATCACACCCTATATAAACCTTTGGGTGTATGTAGATCATGTTCCTTTTGTATTCCAGGTTGAGGCATCGTGCATAGCATTGTTGGTTCGGGTTGTTAGTGGCATTCTTGTGTTGGTTTGGTGAACGTGGCCTGATAGTGTTGCACCTCATGTTTCTTGGAGGTTTGAGTTAGAGTTTTATCTTTTCCTTTTTGTCGTTTCTTTTGGGTTGTTGGTTCAAATTATAAGCCTTTAAATCTAAAATTTGTTAAGGTCCTGTTTGGTCATATAAATTCTATCTCTTTCCTTTAATATAGTTAGTCGGTTTATGTTTATTGTTTCGGGTAAATTGTTCCCATGTATTTTTTTGATACCCAGGCACTTGTGCCAGCCCGTGGGGATCAGGAATGTCCTTTGGGCCTTGCTGCGGACTGAGTTAGTTGTTATTTTGATGGAGACCTAACTTAGTTTGTGACAAAATGGTATCAGAGGAGGTTCTTTTTCTTGTTATTTGGGGTGTCAGTTAGATTGGAGATAGGACTCTCGGTACTCGAGTGGTAGGTGTGGGAAGAGCATCGTGAAATCTTACTTGTTATGATCCTTGAGTAACCAAGGGTAGTATGATATTTAAGTTTTTGGGTTTGGTCTATGTGGATGGAGGATGGCAGTAGGAGTAAACCGGTACTACACATGGTCTCACATGGATTAGCGACCCATGTGATTCCCGAGAGTATGGTTCGACACTCCTAGTGGTTGGAGCTTGCCTAGGGCATGGTCTTCTAAACCATATAGCTGAGTTATGCATGACCACTAGTTCTCTGTCCAGGTGATTTAGTGGTTGTGATGTCTTAGTTCAGTTTTGGGTTGTCATGAAGGGGGTTTTTAAAAGGAAAGTAGACTTTGGGGTTTCTTTTATTTTCTCTTAGTGTGAGTTTGACATGATTCTTGGGGTGTGTTTCCCTTGGAAATTGTTTCTGGAATTTGAAATTTAATTTTTTGAAATTGAATTTCTAAAAGAAAGTCTTGGGTTATTTGAAATTAAAGTGAGTTATTTTGGAATTAGAAATCATTTTGAAAATTTGTCTTGAAATTTTTTTAAATGGTTTTGGAAAAAGGTATTTTCAAAATATTGGAAATGTTTTATTTTTAAATAAGAAGAGGCTTGTTTTGTCTAGTGGTATTCCTATGGGTGCTCACATGTGCATGTGGACGTGATTAAGGGGCACTTAGTGAATCAAGTGGATGGGTGCCTGAGTGGCACGAAAATGCATATCTGTGAGTCATCCAGGAGTATCAGTGGTGGGTGATTGATTCCCAAGTCCCCTTCTTGTTTTCGGAAAAGTTTATTTGGGTAAATGATTAGAAAATTTTCTCGATGTTTTCCTATGTTTTTTGGTTATGTCAGGAGTATTGGGATGATTTTATCCAAGAGAACCTGATAAGAAAAGTGGGGTTTTCTTTAAAATGGGTTTTTGTGTTTAAATGGTTTTGTAATTAGAAAATGGTTTTGAGTTCGGAGTGAAGACGAGGGTTTCAAAAGTGATTTTGGGATTTTTTGTGCAGTAATTGGTTTTTCAAGTGGCTGTTTTTCTTTAATAATGAATTGATGTTATAAATTAGAATTACTGGATTTGTTTCTGAGGTGTGGATGTTTGTTTTTTGATGTGATTGGCTTTGTAGAAGGCTGGTTTTGTGTTTCTTGTTTGGGATATTCCCCCTGGAAACGTCCCATGGGGTTTCAAAAGGTCTCTTTCAGTTCTTGGCTCAGCCTAGACACTTAGTGGAGTGACAAAGTTGGGTTTGGCTTAGTTGTGGTGGTTTTTTTTAGGCATTGAGTTTGGTTTAATATCATTTAATGCTTTGAAAAAACTTGGGAGTGTCTCTCGTTTTTGAG
Source organism: Viscum album (assembly GCA_963277665.1). Classification (NCBI taxonomy): domain Eukaryota; kingdom Viridiplantae; phylum Streptophyta; class Magnoliopsida; order Santalales; family Viscaceae; genus Viscum; species Viscum album. Next base: position 100,254,343 of record OY728136.1, on the reverse strand, counting down.
GGACTCCAAATGTTGTGCGGGTGTAAGTTGTCTCGAGTATGTTTGGAGGAGTGGTACTAAACCAGTGAACAATGATCACTCTTCTTTTTTTGCGATATGGGGATGTATTGAGTGATCCTTGAGACTAGCTTCATCCTATGGTTTTACATAAAGAAGTGAAGGTAAGGGAAAGTGGTGGATCTCGTAGGTGCTCGACCAGTCAACAAATGGTGGAGGAGGTGTGTTGACCCTTCGATGAGCCAATTTCATGTTCCACAGAGGTAGTGTAGAGCTAACAGATTAAAGCTCGTAATAGTTGTTGGTCTTGTTCATATTGTAGTAAGTGAAGGTTCCTCATTCGATGAGGAGTGTGAACCAAAGGGACCTATTCTTCGAGTGCTCCTTCCATCAGTTCATGTTGCATGTCTGAAAGACCACTCAATCGCCTATATCTAGTGAGGTAATTCAATCACTCTAAGTCGTTTGCCACAATTCTCAGTTGGTATGTTGACAGAGTGGTCTCTTGGGACATGAAGAGAAGTATGTAGGTTGTTTTTATAGTAGAGGAATTTCTAGTCGGAGATGGTCAACTTATGACTATGAGGCGATAGATGCTTCAAACATTAAGTCCCTAACCATTTATCTCAGGGTGAAGCTTGCACCCAATCAAAACTCATTGGACGTGGGATGATCTTGGTCCAACTTAAGTCTGTAGTGATGGGATGGGGGCGACTTAAATTTACCTATTATGGTATCATCTTTGAAGGATTCATTTTTTGTTATGAGGGGCATGAAGGCCTTGTATCTTCATTCTAGTCTTAATTTATAGGAGTTCCTATTGGGCCTTAAAGAGGTTAGAAGAATCCGTATTCTTATAAAGCCAGCGGACGTGCTCTGTGAACCTTCTTTTGGTCAATTAGGGATCGAAATTGTACTCATTTCAGAGATGCTCGTGTCTTGTGGGATTGATATGCGCCTGTCTAGTTTGCTGCTAGGTTAGGGGTTTTTGCTATCAAAACCATCTAATGTGGTGGAGTGTTGCCCACTGTGGGAATTTTCCATTCAAGTCAGCTTGTGTTGGTGGGTTCGTGATGAAGATTTCAGTCAGTATCACTCAAAATAAATTAAGAATGCTGCATGGATTTCATGGTGTTAGAAAAATTCTAAAATGGTGGGGAGACCCATTGTGGGTCTTGCCAGTGTCTCCTCTTGTGTTGGTTTGGTTAAAAGTAAGGAGCATGGAGGGCCAAGCCAATGTTAGAGGTTTTTCTGGGTTTGTGAGTTGTTTTGGTTTGGAGAACCACTATTTGACAAGAATCCTAATAGGGTGGGGAGACCACCATAGGACAATCTTATGGAAAACTCTGTCTTCAAAGTGTCTTTTGTGGGACAATCCCTTGCTTATGCTCTGCCCGACCCTGACCATGTTAATTGGTTAGCTCAAGTAATGGGTCTCTTTAGGTGTGTCCTTGGAGGTATCGAGTGGCCCTGGTGATCCCTATGTTAGAAGTCGAGGTGTTCCATGCTGTAGTTGGTTTTGGAGGTGAATTCCTTTATGTTGGTCATTTTTCCTGGTGATTCTAGTTTTGAGATCTATGGAGTTTTAGGTTATGGGTGTTTTAAATGACCGGTCTTCAGGAGATTGAGGTTTTGTTTTAAGTGTCTTCACATTTTTGATTGGAATTTTGGGTTGACCAAGTCTTTTGGGACTTTATTGGGACAGAAAGTGTCATGGTGGGGATAATTGTAACACCTCTACCCGAATATTTATTTTATTTTAATTATTTTGGGTCTTACTTTTGAGCTGCAGGTTGATCCGATTTTATTTTAAAATAAATTTGGGTTCATATACGGGTGCATGGCTATATGCGCGACCATGTGTACTTCCCAACCTTAATAATAAAACATTTTATTATTAAATTTATTATTACATGGGCACGTGACTGTGCCTGTGACCATGCACGCATCTGTGCACGGTGTCCTGACTCAATAATTAATACAATTATTTTTGTGACTGATTAAATTATTTTAGTTTTATTGTTGGTATTATTTTTATTTATTTATTAGGATTATATTTTTTATTTTTTATTAGGTTTATTTTATTATTTTATTTTTATTTTATTTTCTTTTTATTCTTCATTTCTTTTTTTCTTTTTTTTCATCCCTCTTCCTCACCCTCTCCCTCTCCTATCGCCTCCCCCTTTGGTGAAACCCTACCCACACGGGTCTCCTCCTCTCATTCCCTTCGTGCGACCAGCCACCGCTTGTACCCACCTCCTACTCGATGCCGCGCGTTCCCTACCCTCTGGTTATCAGCCACCGCGCATGCCCTCCCCTTTGGTCTGCAACTGTCGTGCACAACTCTACCTTTTAGTTCATCACTGCCACATGCCTCCCTTCAATGGTCGGACCTCCTCACCGGCATCCCATCCCCCTCTAGCACATGCACCTCCCTCTGGTAATTTCTTCCCACCTTGTGTAGGGTTTTGGTTTGGGTTTCATTTGATTTAGGGCTTGATCTTGATTTTCTTTGGTCTAATTCTTGTTTTAGGGATTAATTGAGTTTTGGTGGTGTGAATTGGGTGAGATTGGAGTTTCACACCAAATTTTGGAGTTGCGCACCAAATTTGCAGGGTTTCTTATGCCAAGGTAGGTGGTTTCAGATCTAATTATTATTTGATGAATTAATTTGCAGGTTTAATTAATTTGTGCGGTGTGAAGTTGGTTCTCTATGATGTTTGATATGCATTTGAATTGTTTATTAGTGTGTCTATATCATGTGTGTGATTTATGCTAAAAACTCATCTTTAGTTAATTGTTAGTGATTTTTTTTAAATTGTGCAGTTAGCTTATTAATATGTGAAAGTGGTGTGAATTGTATTTTTGACATGCTGTTGTGTGCGTTTAGTCATAAAAGAAGGTTTTGTGTGGGTTTAGTGGGTAATTCCAAGTGATTTATTTTAATTTTTTTTATAATTTTTTTTTATTAAATTATGTTATTTTTGCAATGGTGTCTTACAAATGGTGTAAGGTTTTCCATCAAACTTTTTGTGTGGTTAAGGTCACACATTAAAATTGTATTTGAGTGCGTGTGTTATTGGAATATGTTTTGGATGTATAAATGGTTACTTTAGTGTGTGTAAAGCCTTTTGAAACTCTTTTGATAATGTTTTATAAACTTTTTAAGTGGTTCATAAAATTATGTCAATGGTGTGAAATGTGTTTGGAGAATGTTTTAGTGTGCATATTATTTTAAAATTGTATTTGTGTGTGTAAGTGGTGGTTTTTGGTGTGTGTAGTGTCTTGTTTTCTTTGGGTGCATAAATATGACACATGACATGAACTCTGAAATACTTGAACACAAATGGGAAGCTTGGGTACTAGGTGGGCGGACTAGATCTAGTGTTCTAGTGATACGGGAGCGGCATTGGCCCAGTTTCAATTAGCTAGTTTGATGATCACAACACCAACTAAACTTTGGATGATGACTGGAGACCACTAGGTTATGGATGTGTTTTCCTACTAGTGGTTCGTGCACGATAATGTATTTTGTTGTGGTTCCTATTCCTCTGTTCATAGAGACACGATGTTTTAGGGTCCCACTTCTCACTAGTATCTTTAGGGCCTCTCCCATGTTTTGTGCTTCACCTTTACTTTGTAGTCACCATCATCACATGGTGTGATATTGGGGTTACCATGATAGCAAATGTGTGTGTTTTAATTTAAGTTGTTTTCTTTAAAGTAGTCATCCTTAATTTTTTTCTCTTTAAAATGCTTTAAGAATTTGTTTCTTTCCATCTGATAAACTTGCAACTGTATTTTTCATTTAATAATTAGGCATGGAATCTTTTCTCAGTGGAATCCTACTGGGATCTTGGATCACATCCTACATACACCTTTGGGTGTATGTTGTTCCTGTTATTTTTGTATTCCAGGTTGAGGCATCATGCATAACATTGGTGGTTTAAGTTGTTAGTGGCATCCTCATGTTGTTTTGGTGAACGTGGCTTGAGAGTGTTGCACCTCATGTTTCTTTGAGGTTTTAGTTGGAGTTTTATATTTTCATTTATTGTCGCTTCTTTTGGGTTGTTGGTTCAAATTATAAGCCTTTAAATCTGAAATGTGTTAAGGGTCTGTTTGGTGGTATAAATTCAGTCTCTTTACGTTAATGTAGTTAGTAATTTTATATTTATTGTTTCGGGTAGATCGTTCCCATGTATTATGTTGATACCCGAGCACTTGTGCCAACCCGTGGGGCTCGGGAACGCCTTTCGGGCCTTGCCATAGATCGGTTTGGGCATCGATTTGATGGATACCCAACTTGGTTTGTGACATACCCAATCTCCCTTGCCTTGATCCATTGCTTCATCACCCTCTTCCTCTCCCTCACTTTCATTTCACCCATTCATCATAATTTCTCACTCTGATTTCATGGAGCTCCTAGCTGTGCACCAAAAAAACTCTATCCACTTATCATGTAAGGTGGTGACTGCAAATGATAAGTAGGAATAGTTTTTGTAGTACATAGATTGTAATATTCTCCAAGTTCCAAGTATCCTTTCTACTTTAATGGGTTACAATAATTTTTTTTGTTCATTTTTTTCCATTACCAGGAAGAAGAGCCCAAATCATTTTAATATCTCCTGATTTGTTTATAATTTTTATAGTAATTATGAAATGGGTTTAATTTTTTTGTATGATTTATTCCATTTTTTTATATTTGTAGCGCTTGATAAAAAATCATTTCACAATAGTTTTGATGCTTATGAACATATACATAGATATAAATATAGTTACATTATTTCATATCTTCACACAATGATGTGTGAATATGTGCAATGATATGAGTGATATATATATTTATAAATTCATACATGTTTAAGGACAAAGGGTGGTTCAAGAACTGAAATTCTATATCTTAAACTTTGTTTTTAAACATTTTTCTTAAAATGGGATTCTCTAAATGGTATTTTCAAAAGTTGGTAGTCCTTTCAAATTAAAATTCCCTGGTTGGATTGTTTTACTTTCATGACATGTTTTATAAATGGTGATTTAATTGTTTAAATCCTTGTTATGATGACAGTGATAGTTTTTTATTCCTATTGGGTTGTTTTAAAATTTTTTACTTTGATTTAAGAAATTTATTGTTTTAAAGTGACCTGTGGTGTTTAATGAACTGAATTTCATGGCATGGGTTGTTGAAAGGACCCTTTGATAATATGTGAACTGTTTGAAATGGGAATGGTACATGAGAACCCCAACCTAAGAATTTTGGTTCATTTGATTTAAATTCAAGATTTTCTTAAAACATTGGGTTCTCAAGACCATGTGATTGATCCCTATCAACATTTTCATCATTTAAAAAAAGGTCAACTTTGGATCTTAAGAATTCTATCACCGAAACACCACCTGGCTTACCACATACCAAGTGAATAAATGAATAAATATTAACTCCTCCATCTTGTTGATTTCAATTGATTTCTACATTTTATGAATATTGTATGTCTATTTAATCATACAAGATATCATCTAATTAGTCCTACACAAGATATTCTTTTGAAAATTTCTCACTCTAATTGCATGGAGATCCCAAATGAATGATGATTTGGATGAAAGGACCATCTGTGCATTGAAAAAACTCTTCCCACTTATCATGAAAATTAGTGATTTCAATTGATAAGTAGGAATGGTTTTTGCAGTGCATAGACGGTAATCCTATCCAAGTTTTAGGTATCCCTCCTTCTCCCATGAATTAAAATCAAACAACTCTACCCAAAAACAACTCACCGATTCGATGTGGGAAGCATTTTTCGGGTGAAATGTGATCATGGCCGTTGGATCGCGTTGCGCACGATTTGGGTCGTTGATCCCAATCCCACAATAAACCTCCAGAAACCACGGTGCATCACCAGGTTTTTGTGTTCCATTCGATCCGACACGATCTAATCATGGCCATTTGAAGTTTTTTTTAAAACTCCGCATTGATCTCGTGTCGTCCGATCAGACTCAGATTTAATCCGAGCCATCCTTACTTTTATAAACCACAGACGCATCCCAACCCTTGTTTCCAAGCCAGATCTGATCCTGGTTGTTGAAATCCCTCCCAGTTTTCTACTCAAATCGCTGTCTTCTTCCCCCATGGCGTACCCTTAACTAGTCACCCTATACCCTATTTCTTACAATTTTCTTCTCCCGTGACAGCCGCTGGTCTCCCTCCTTCATGCGGTTTCCACAAGGGTTGTCTATTAGTTTTTTAGGCCACTTGGGCCTCGCACCCCATGAAACTTGTATTAATATATATATATATATTTTATGGGTTTAGTTTATAAAAAAAACATCTGAGGCATCTGAAGAACCTCTTGGTTCCTTGCACCCAAGCCTCCAGTGGACCTCAACAAGCCCTCCGAGTTTTCCAGCGTCACCCAAGCTCCTCATCCTATTCAAGATAAGGTAGGGGATTAAAATTTGTCTTGCTTTTGTGGTTTTAAGTTTTGTGTATATATGTATATACACTTGTAATATAAAATACATCACCTTATGGTTTGAGGTTAATTCTTTCTTTAAGGGTTGAAAGATCTTAAGCAATAGGGTATTAATTGACCCTAAGTATGGACGCCCATGTAAATTTATCTTATGCCTTAAATACATAATTGATTAGAAATATACACATGTATATGAAAATATATAAGTATAATATATACCACCCTCATATTTTCGTAAACATCATATGCCCAGGATAAAGATTTCCAAGGTTGAGTTAATGAAGAGCCAAAATGCATAGAGTCACTTTGTTTGGGAAAATTTTATATCTAATCATTTATGTTCTTATAAATATGGATACACATAATATAAATGAGGTTTTTAAAACAATTCAATAATTGTACCCTAATTATTAAGTCCATGTTTTTGATAAATTTACAAGTGACAAACTAACTTAGAATGAGAACCTTGCGTATACTTGACATGTATAATCGGGTATTTGGGTACGTGTGTGTGAATGCCAACTTTAATCCCCTTTTGTATTTATAAATTTATATGGTTTGTAAATAAAGTACTAAACATGCATATTCAAATGTTTTTGGCTTGACTAAAATACTACTTTTTTTATAAACAGCCCGTTGAATGAATGTTTTACGCAACGTGAAACCCTAATACTGGTTTTTCAAATGATTTCTTTTAATGTGCTTAGTTCATGAACATAGTTATTGGAAGCTTGTGACTTCATTTTCATATGTACTCATTACTCTTCACTCTTTATAGAAAATGATAATGTTTAAGGTTGAGTTTTATACTTTTGAGTTTTAACATTTAATGTAGTAAAAAAATCTTATTTATAACGAATGTTTGAGATAATGTGAGTTTAGTACCCCGCATGAAATGTTAAGTTTACCTATTTATTTATTATTTTCAGTTTACCTCTTTATTTATTATATTAAGTTTACCTACCTATTAAATCATGAATATTCTTGATTAATATGGTTCTAGACTTTGTCATTTTATGTGATCAAGTTTGTATTCCCCTTGTGTTAATTGTCATCACAAGTACTGTTAACTTATGTAACAATTAATGACTTGACCCCATAATTCATAGTCTTGTGCCAGAATCACTACATATGCATAAATGTGAATGATTTGAATATTAAACTTTTATGCCCTTTCCTGAGTTTATGGATTTAATTATTCAAGGTGGTGTGGGACACCTTGAATAAAATGAAAGGTGAAATAAGAAACCAAGTAATTTTTACACTTGGTTTGATATGTGGTAAGTGATTTAATAAATCAAAGTGGGATGTGAACTTTGATTTAGAGATATGAGGAATGTATTGGATGTAGTATGTGATGGGTGGGGCTTGCTATAGTCCCTCGGTGCATCGGTAGGTCTAATAAGACAACTGGCAGTGGAATTGGCCGAGGCCTTTCCCAATTATGTGTTATGGATTTTGGCTGAGGCTTTGATCATTAAATGTCTTGGCACGATGCCTTGACACAGTCCGGTATATGAACTTTCCTCATTAAGACCTATGTAAATTAATTAACCAGAGGAATATTAGACAAGTATAATATTCCTGGTTAAAGAGCTTATGATTTTGAGAATTCAAGGGGTATAATTATGGCATATTATTTATGAAATATTTAGACATTTTATAGCCAGTGTATGTTTCACAATAGTAAAATATGAAATTAGTGTTATTTTAAACGCAACTCTGATCATGCATTACACTTAGTTATTAATTTTTCACTTGAATTGTAGCATGAAATGTCCTTTACTTATGAGAATGTATGTAATTGAATCATGCATCCTTGTAATTCCAACAACATGTTTTGTTTGAGCACTCTTATGATGTGTACATGTGTTACAGCTTTTATTCAAAAATATTGTTTTATGAAATGGTTTTAAAGAATGTTTTAAAAATTTATATTGATTTATTTTTAAACCCCTTACTGGGCATTCGTTTGCTCACCCTACATCTTTGATTAAAATTTTCTAGGTAAAAGCTTTTAGCAAAAGAAACATTTCAGCAGTAGCTGGTTTCTCAGAGCCCGAACCGAATTCGATCATCTGTATGGCACCAACTCTGGGTATTCGGGAGCTGGGGCGTGATAGTTGGTATCAGAGGATTCAGTTTGGATAACTTTGAAAAACTATAACTGAACAATGAAAATTTACTTAAGCAATACTAAGAACCATGTTTTCTTAATTTCAGATAGAAAATGAGGGCACTACCCTTCTGTCTCTTTCTAAGTAGGCCTTGGAAACCATAATTTCCATAGATTGCCATGAAAATTTTATAAACTATTCCCATATCCGTATGTCATGAAAACATCTCTATGACATATCCAATTCTCCCCAAGTACTTAAACTCCACCAAAGAGCGGGTCTGGATTATATCTTTATGATGCAAGCCCAGTTTCCATCCTACGCACGACGGGGAAAATACTACGAGGGACTTTTTAGATGCTTCACCGCAGCGGAAGGCTTCCTGTACCTCACGGCCTTCCAAGAAGCTATAGTAGTGGGAGACCTCCGCATGACATATATGTGTCAAGTCCTATCTTATGGACATCTTGGTCAGGTAATGGAATTTGACATCCTTGAATATGAAGCCTCCTGTTCTGTGTATATACAACAAGTACATGCGGAAGTCTCTCAGTTGTACACCCCACTTGTCAGACTCTGGAGACAACACAAGTGCTCCCATGATATCTAACTAGATTGCTCAGGTTGAATATGGTTCAGTGAAATTGAATGTTTTGAATTAGTTTTGGGGATTCGTGTATTAGGAAACTGGGGAAACTATTAGCCCTATTTTATTTTATGTACCAATAGATATATAAGAACATAACTTGTTGTATCTTCTTTTTTTATCCTTTCATCGGTTATACTTTTGAATGAGTATCACTAAGTGAACTTTCATAATAAATTTTCATATGGAAGGACGAACCCATATGTTATCTCTTCCTGTTGAGGTATTGGATATTATTGCGATCAAAACCTATGAAGAGGAGTACCCACCTCTCGCAAACTTGTGAAAACGTGCAAGCAACTATATGAGGTGAAAAATAGTCCAAAAATTCTCCGTGCCTATAAAGGGAATGCTTCCATTTACTACCGCATATCCATGACACAACTGGCCGACTATAGGCGAAGAGGAAAATACCACGAAGGGATTTTCCTATGTTTCAGCCTAGGCCTGAACTACACGTCCAGATTATGTTTTCAAGAGGATCCTTTGGAGGGAAACCTTTGTGCAGCGTACATGTACCAACTCCTCAGTTTTAGCCTGTACAACAACATCTACAACTTGGATGTTCTCAGTCGAGACATAGTACGGCGAGTTCTTCGTGTGATGGTCCATTCAGACATTTCCAAAATTTCTACCATTTGAGCATCCCTCTGGAAGACCAAGTGTTCAATGCAAGAGTTCAACCCCTTCTGTCCGAAGTGTGTCTAGATCAGAGAACTAGAGGAGTTGAGCATCAATTTGGGTTTTCCACTGAATGCACTTGAGTATCCTCTAAGATGGGGGATGTGGTAATAACATCAGAGAGATTTCTTTTGGGGTTATGGAACAAATTGCAAGGATGAAATTCCTCTTAGGGGGAATTATGTAACACCCCAAAACCCGAACCTTATGTATTGATAAGTTATGTTTACTTTTGTCTGAATAACTGAACAAAACTTGTTTCTCATGAGAAGGTAATAATATGGTTTTAATTTATATTAGAATGCAACCGAGTAAAACACACAAGTGGATACAAGACTTTTCATTTAAATAAAAGCATTGTAGCATTTACAATACACCGAGATCAAAAGAGTAATCATGATAACCAAAAATACCTATTAAGAACCCCATCAGAATTATGGGGAGACAACTTAAAACAATTAGAACCCCAAGGAAATAATATGGGTCCTTAGAATTTTCCATAATGAACATAATAATGGCCGAAGCCACTGCGGCCACACTAAGCACCAATGGTATGATGTGAACCATCTTCTCTAATCAACTTGAGTTTTAGGACACCCTAAGTCTTGGATTTATAAGACACTAATGCGACCGTTGCCTTGGGAAACCATGGAACTGTAATGAATATAAATATAGCCGTTGGCCTCGTTGGACAATTAATAAAAAACTTATAAGTATATTCTAGTCCACCATGTAATTAGGTTATAAATTGAAAAATTATAAAACTACTGCTAACCATGAACTTTAAAAGGGTACAGAGGAATGTTTTGAATTATACATTCATGTTTTTTTGAAATGTAATAAGGAATTCAAAACATGTTGCAATTAATGAAAATATATTGTCAATATTTTTATTCAATGTTTTTAAGTTATGTTTAATTTCTTTTAATTAAACTATATTCTTGATTAACTTAGTTTTGACTACTATTAGTACAAAAGATTTTATGTGGTTATACAGAATTTCAATTCATCTTAAAGATTTGGTGCTATAAATAGCTCTAGAAATATTATTAGACAAGGTATAGTTAGGTGTTCATTAATCCTTCCTCAAGCTTAAATAAAAAGTCATGTTTGAAAAAGGAAATTTATATAGAGTATTATTTACCTTAAGACTTAATATATATATACTCTTAAGGTTTAAGTTTTTTTTTAAAAATTTGGGCCCGCTAGGGCCATCCCTTTATGGCTGAGCCAAGGGAGGCAGCTCACGCTTGGTGGCTAAGCCTAGCCCTTAGCCCAAGCCTGGTCCAGCCCGAGCTCAGGTATAGGTCCCCTGAGGGGTGCACCGGAGACATGGGAGCAGGCGTGCATGAGTGCGCAGAGCGTAGGTGCACCATCACGGGGGCGAGGCCACAACGGAGCATGGGTAGGCCAAGAACTGTAGGGGCGGGGTGGGAGCCAGTGTATAGGGCCCCCTTCGTGTGTACTGTGTGTTTTCTGAGCAGACGATGGGAGGCTCGGGAATATAAGGGAGGCAAAAACAACTCACCGATTCGATGTTGGAAGCATTTTTTCGGGTGAAACGTGATCATGGCCGTTGGATCGCGTCGCGCGTGATTTGGGTCGTTGATCCCAATCCCGCAATCAACCTCCAGCAACCACGGTGCATCACCAGGTTTTTGTGTTCCATTCGATCCGACACGATCTAATCATGGCCATTTGAAGTTTTTTTTAAAACTCTGCATTGATCTCGTGTCGTCCGATCAGACTCAGATTTAATCCGAGCCATCCTTACTTTTATAAACCACAGACGCATCCCAACCCTTGTTTCCAAGCCAGATCTGATCCTAGTTGTTGAAATCCCTCCTGGTTTTCTACTAAAATCGCTGTCTTCTTCCCCCGTGGCATACCCCAAACTAGTCACCCTATACAATATTTCTTACCATTTTCTTCTCCCGTGACAGTCGCTGGTCTCCCTCCTTCACGCGGTTTCCACAAGGGCTGTCTATTAGTTTTTTAGACCACTTGGGCCTCGAATCCCATGAAACTTGTATTAAAAAATATATATATTGTATGGGTTTAGTTTATAAAAAAACATCCGAGGCATCCGAAGAACCTCCTGGTTCTTTGCACCCAATCCTCCAGCGGACCTCAACGAGCCCTCCGAGTTTTCCAGCGTCACCCGAGCTCCTCTTCCTCCTCAAGATAAGTTAGGGTATTAAACTTTGTCCTGCTTGTGTGGTTTTAAGTTTTGTGTATATATGTATATACACTTGTAATATAAAATACATCACCTTACGATTTGAGGTTAATTCTTTATTTAAGGGTTGCAAGATCTTAAGCTATAGGGTATTAATAGACCCTAAGTATGGACACCCATGCAAATTTATCTTATGCCTTATATATGTAATCGGTTAGAAATATACACATGTATATGAAAATATATAAGTATAATATATACCACCCTTATATTTTCATAAACATCATATGACCAAGATAAATATTTCCAAGGTTGAGTTAATGAAGATCCAAAATGCATGGAGTCACTTTGTGTGGGAAAATTTTATATATAATCATTTATGTTCTTATAAATATGGATACACATAATATAAATGAGGTTTTTAAAACAATTCAATAATTTTACCCTAATGATTAACTCCATGTTTTTGATAAATTTACAAGTGAAAAACTAACTTAGAATGAAAACCTTGCGTATACTTGACATGTATAATCGGGTATGTGGGTACATGTGTGTGAATGCCAACTTTAATCCCCTTTTGTATTTATAAATTTCTTTGGTTTTCAAAGAAAGTACTAAACATGAATATTCAAATGTTTTTGGCTTGAATAAAACACTACTTTTTTTATACATGGCCCGTTGAATAAATGTTTTACGCAACATGAAATCCTAATCATGGGTTTTCAAATGCTTTCTTTTAATGTGCTTAGTTCATGAACATAGATATTGGAAGCTTGTGACTTCATTTTAATATGTACTCATTACTCTTCAATATTTATAGAAAATGATAATGTTTAAGGTTGAGTTTTATACTTTTGAGTTTTAACATTTAATGTAGTAAACAAAAGCTTATTTATAACGAATGTTTGAGATAATGTGAGTTCAGTACCTCGCATAAAATGTTAAGTTTACCTCTTTATTTATTATGTTGAGTTTACCTCTTTATTTATTATATTAAGTTTACCTCTATATTTAATCATGAATATTCTTGATTAATATGGTTATAGACTTTATCATTGTATGTGATCAAGTTTGTATTCATTTTGTGTTAATTTTCATCACAAGTACTGTTAACTTATGTACCAATTAATGACTTGACCCCAAAATTCATAGTCTTGTCTGAGACTCACTACATATGCATAAATGTGAATGATTGTAATATTAAACTTTTATGTCCTTTACTAAGTTTATGGATTTAATTGTTCATGGTGGTGTAGTACACCTTGAATAAAATGAAAGGTGAAATAAGAAACCAAATAATTTTTATACTTGGTTTGATATGTGGTAAGTGATTTAATAAATCAAAGTGAGATGTGCAATTTGATTTAGAGATATGAGGAATTCATTGGATGTAGTATGTGATGGGTGGGGCCCACTATATCCCCTCGATGCATCGTTAGGTCTCATGAGACAACTAGCAGCATAATTGGAAGAGGCCTTTCCCAATTATGAGTTATGGATTTTGGCCGAGGCCTTGATCATTAGACGTCTTGGAACGAGGCCTTGACACAGTCTGGCATATGCACTTTCCTCATTAAGACCTATGTAAATTAATTAACCATAGAAATATTTGACTAGTAGAATATTCCTAGTTAAAGAGCTTATGATTTCAAGAATTCAAGGGGTATAAGTATGGCATATTATTTATGAAATATTCAGAGATTTTATGGCCAATGTATGTTTCACAATAGTAAAAGATGAAATTAGTGTTATTTTAAGTGCAACTCTGATCATTCATTACACTTAGTTATTAATTTTGTACTTGTATTGTAGCATGAAATGTCCTTTACTTATGAGCATGTCTGTAATTGAATCATGTATCCTTGTAATTCCAATAGCATGTTTTGTTTGAGAACTCTTATGATGTGTACGTGTGTTACAACTTTTATTAAAAAAGATTGTTTTATGAAATGGTTTTAAAGATTGTTTTCAAAAGTTATATTGATTTATTTTGAAACACCTTACTGGGAATTCGTATTCTCACCCTACATATTTGATTACAATTTTCCAGGTAAAAGCTTTTAGCAGAAGAAACATTTCAGCAGTAGTTGGTTTCTTAGAGCCCTAACCGAATTCGATCCTCTGTATGGCACCAGCTTTGGGTATTCAGGAGCTGAGGTGTGAGAGAAACTATCCTTGATCTCTATGCTTTTAAATAGATGAAAATTTAATCATATTATTTTTAAATTTATATATATTAAACCTTTCTTTCCTTAAATGATTTCCACCACTATAAAACAATCTCAATATTCATCATTTGAATCTTATTATCTTAGAATAATGACTTTATATAGCTTGAACAATTCTTTAAGAATGAAATTTTATGGGTTCTAAGGTCATCATTTTTTTGTATTTTTTTTTAAAATATTAATATTAATAAATAAAATAAGATGGATATGAAGAAAAAATGGATGGATTCCAATCATATGACAAAATTGTATAAGGATAGAGTGAAAAGAGTTCATGAGGTTTGAAAAAGATACTACATATGACCATTCTCAATTCTTTTTTCTGTGTTTATGCTATTGTTATTCAAGACTAATTAGTCAAAAGGAGTTGGAATAACACTTGATCTATCACAAAATAGATCAAAGTTATTGGATTTAACATAGAGAAAAAGTGAATGTAGCTAGTGAATGGGATAACACTGCATTCTATGGATCATATAATATGATTATAAGTGTGAAAAATGAAGAAGACTGTATCAAGGATATAATTATCAGTGTGAACAATGATGATTCTCACATTAAGGAAATGATAATGAAAATTTAAGTTTAACTTCGTGATTTTCCAAAATTGTTCAAGAAGTTAAAGATTTATGTAAGGACACCATTCTCTGTTGATTTTACTAAATATAAAACATTTTTATCTATACTAAAGCTATATAATATAAAAGCTGTAAATGGATGGAGTGATTCCAGTTTTACTGAACTACTTTCTCTCTTGAATGATATGATCCCAGAAGATAATGAGCTTCCTTGTCAAAAATATGACACTATATGAATTCTAAGTTCAATGGGTATGTTTTTTGAAAGAATACATGTATTTAAAAATGACTGAAGTACTATTTAAAAAGGACAAAAAATCACATAAAAAATTTCCAAAGTGTGGTGCATGTCGATACAAGAAAATGAATCAGGTCCCATGAAATTTTTATGGCACCTTCCAATCATTCCATGGTTTAGAAACCTATATGAAAGTGAGGAGACCAAAAGGTAGTTGACATGGAATGTAGATACAAGAATTAAAGTTGGGAAAATTCATCACTAGATAGACTCTCCTCAGTGGAAGAAAATTGATCATGAGTATCTTAAATTTGGAAATGAGTTGAGAAACCTTCATCTTGCACTATCTATAGATGAAGTTAATCCCTTTTCTTTTCAAAGCATCACTCATAGTGCATGGTTGATTATACTGGTAAATTATAAATTTCCTATGTGGTTATGCATGAATCTGAAATACATTATGTTATCCTTGCTTATATTAGGATAAAAAACCGAGTAATGATATTGATGTTTATTTGGCTCCATTGATCAACGATTTGAAATTATTGTGGGATTTAGGTGTTACATTGTATGATTCTTAAAGAAATGAAGATTTCATATTGATATCTATATTGTAAAGGACGATAAATGACTTTAATTCTTATTGGAATTTGTATGGATATATTAAAGGAACTCAAGCGTGTCCCATTTGTGAACAAGGTACATAGTCAATTTGGTTGAAACATTCATCAAAGACTATGTTTAAAGGACATAATAGATTTCTACCATGGAGATATAAATACCAATATTGGAAGACATCATTTGATAGGAGTTCAGAATAAGGTACAACACCATTTCCATTAACAGGTGATCAACTATTTGATAAAGTAAAAGATATGGACACTGCTTTTGGTAAACCTTTTTTGAAATACCATACAAAACTTGGTTGGAAAAAGTGATAGGTTTTTTTGAATTAACACACTAGAATTGTTTGTATGTTAAAAAATTTCTTGATTTTATTCATATGAAAAAAAATGTATGTGATTGTGTCATTGACACATTACTAAATGAACCTAAAAAAGGATGTAATTATGGTTAGGTTGGATATGATTGACATGAGGATACGAAAATAGTAGGTTCCAGTTAAGAGGAAAAAATGGACTTTTCTTCCTCCATCTGCTTACAATCTTCCCAGGTAAGAGAGATATTAGTTTTACAACTTCTTGAATGATGTAAAGGTTCTAGATGGGTATTCATCAAATATCAAGAATATCATTTTAATGAATTATTTAAATTTAAAGGTTCTAAAATCAATTGATAGTCATGTTTTGATGAAAGATCTAATGCTTGTATCTTTACAATGCATTTTTTCCAAGAATGTCTATCATACATTAACCAAAATATGTTTTCTTTTCAAAGATGTATGTATTAAAGTTATAGACCTAGAGAAATTTCTAACTATGGAAAAATAAATTGCTATCATATTATTTGAATTGGAGATGTTCTTCTTTCCAAAATTCTTTGATATGTTGGTTCACTTAATAGTTCACTTGGTAAGAGATATTTGAATATGTGGTCCTATAAATTATAGATGGATGTACCCCATTGAATGGTATATGAATATTTTTAAAGGATATATCAAAAATAAAAATCATTTAGAAGGTTGTATTACAAAGATATATGTTCTTAAGGAAGCCATTGAATTCTATACTGACTACCTTTTTGATGTTGAAATCATTAGTCCTTCGAAATCTCATCACACTAGGCGACTTGTGGGTGAAAGAATTTCTGGAATAGATGTTGTCACAATTACTATTATAGAGTGGGAGTAGGATCACCTCTACATTTTTCATAACAATTTAGAGATTTTATGATATATTGAAACCCATAATACAATTCTTATTAATTTGAATCCATCAAGGGATAAAATCTAGATATCAAACACACACAATCAATAGTTTATATGATGGTTTTGAGACCATATTTTTAAAGAGTCAACTGCAAATCTGGATTCAATTTTAGAATGACTTCGATGATTATCTATGGGAACAAGTGTGCATCTAATATTTTATAATGGTTATGTAATGGTTATATGTTCTATACAAATGAACATGATGAATACAGTACCATGAAAAATAATGCATGAATTGATGCATGTATTTGGTACCAAGGAAAAAAATCCAATTTATGCAAATATGTCATATTTTGGAATTATAAAAAAATATGGGAGTTGGATTATATAACATTACAAGTGCTATTTTTCAATGAAAGGGGGTTAATAATAGGAGTAGAGTTAAAATAAATGAATTATGATTCATGAAAGTGGATTTTAGTAAGGATGGTTACAAAGATTAACTGTTTATAATGACATCACAGACCATACATGTATATTATGTTCCAGATCCTTAAAATTGAAAGTGGTTAGTTATTCTGTTATCGACCAAAACCATTGAAGTGTCAGATGTCAATTCAACTGAGGATGGCCCTTTCATTGGGACATTACAATCATTTCACAGTAGTCCCAATTTAGATGTGGTCTTGTATGTCAGAGGAGACCACAATGAGAGGATTTGGATACTCGATTGAGGGGTCAAATCCCTAAAACCTTTAAAAAATAGTTCAATAATTATGTTATATTTTTTTAATATACATTGCATTACTTCATATTATTATATGTTCACTACTGCATTTACATAATCAAAATTAAATGTTCAACCACTTCTGTAGATTATTACTTTTATACCTTCTAATGCTCCCAATCTTGAGGAACAACAAGTTTCTCAACATGATGATGCTCCCAATGAATATGAACAATAAGATTCTACACATATTGATGATAAAAATTCATAAGAACAATATATTGATGATTCTGAAGCTGAGGAAATGGTAGATGGTGAAAAAAGAACGTCCTAGAAAAAATAGGATCATCATAGTGTGGCAGTGTTAGAAAAAATTATTAAGGTGAGAAACAAAGGAATCAAATTCAAGGTTGGATAGAATGCAAGTGGTTGTCTTGTTAACCCCAACAAGGCCATGTTCAATAGTTACATTAGACCCATCACTCAAATGCACATTCTAGTTAATGTAAATTCATGGAACAATGTTTTTCCTATGCTTAAGCCACTAATTTTGGAAGAGATCAAGGTAACATTATGATATAATTTATTTTACTAAAAAAATAACAATGAAATGTGGATTTACTCTTCATTATGCCTTAAAAATTTTATTTATAGTAGATGAATCCTAAATGAAATTTGTATTAATGCTCACTGTAAAGGATCATAGAGGATTTCAGACAATTCTTACAAATTATCATCTCAAATATACTGAAGGGAAAATAAACTCGCACCCACCGTAGATGTATGCACACCTAATAAACCAAAAAAACGTGGAATACATTTATTGGTTTTTTTGAGCAAACATATTTTTAGTAACATTGTGATTTGTAATAAATTTCTTGAAAATAAATGTATTAATAACTTTTATTAATAAATTTTAATTTATAAAAAATAAAATGAGTGTTGAAAATAAGCAACATGCAACAAAACCAATGCACCCCTACTGTAAAGTAAGGATGGGGTATGCTTCACTTAAAAAAATGGTATGTATTTTAAATATATAGTAATAATTTTACGTGACATGAAAAAAACATAATTATGTTCATTTTTTATATGTATATTGATGAATCTAAATCCAAATCCACTTCCATAATTATGTTCATTTTTAGTGGCCTTGAAGCAACTAGAACAATATGGATGAATTAGAGGTGTGATTTTTGGGGTGTCACTCCTAACATATTTTGAGAAAAGAAATAGACAAGGGAATAAAGATAAGAAAATGAAAGAGATGCAAACATGATTAACTAATCTATAAGAAAAACTTAATTTGCAGTCTGAGTGGTTATAAAATGTTATGGGAAGGAATCAAAGAGAAGAAAAAACATAATAACAACCACTAAATTAAGATCCCCCACCCCACCAGCTTTGAGGTAAGACATTCTCCTCAAAGGGCTATCTTAGAAGAGGTAATCAATACTTTCATAATAGTTTATGTGAAATTTGAATCAAGAAGACATTGATACCTTTATTGTACTGATATTCTATATGGTGAAAATTATTGTGATTTATATCTATCAACACCCACCCATCGCCTTGTTGTGAGGGGTACTATGTACAATATCCAAGGATATATTTTACATGGTGTTCCTAGTATGACTCAAAGTGTTAATTATCAGTTTAAAATTTACATTTTAGTTCAAATCACGTGTCATTCATTGAAAATCTAGAAAACATGCTTGTATTGTCTTTATAATTTTGAATAATGATTCATAAATCATTTGTGAAGTGTTAGAATCAGTATAATGTCAAGTAAACACACAATATGTTTGGTATGACTCAAATGGAATGTTTTCAGTTTAAAATGACATTTTAGTAAAAAAGACATATGACATACTCAAAACCAAGAAAAAACATTTAGATTGTTTTTGATACTTTAGGAAAATTTGTGACATGTAGGAATCAACTGCATATCAATCTAATGTACAATGTTGCTGATATGACTCCAAGTGTGTCGATTTAATTAAAATTGACATTTTATTTTAAAACACAATTCACATACTCAAAAATAATAAAACACATTCGGATTTTTTTGATACTTTAAGAAAATGATCTATAAGTCATTTGTGATATGTTTGAATTATCCAAACCTTAATCCAATACACGGTGTGGCCTGTATGGCTGTAACTGTATATTTTGAGTTTAAAAATAAAATTTTAGTTCAAAACATGTTTCACTCATTGAAAACTAAGATAACACACTTGTATTGTCTTGATAATTTAGGAAAATATTTTATAATTCATTTGTGACATATTGGAATTAGTCTCACATCACACTGAACCATGATGTGATCGGTATGACTCAAAGTGTGTGTTTTCTGTTTGAAATGAAATTTTAGTAAAAAAGACACATGAAATAATCAAAACTGAAAAAAAACATTCATATTGTTTGTATAATTTATGAGAATGATCCTTAAGTCATTTTTGACATTTTGTAATAAACTTCATGTCAATATGACACATTGTGTAACCGGTATGACTCCAAGTGTGTCTTTTTATTTAAAATTGTCATTATAGTTCAACACACATACCATAAAATAAAAAAACACATTTGGATTGTTTTGATACATTGGGAAAATGATCCATATGTCATTTTTGATATATAGGAATCATCCACACCTTAATACGATACACGATGTTCCCGATATGACTTAAAATATGTGTTTTGAGTTTAAAAATGACATTTTAGTTCAAAACACACATGACATAATAAAAAATGATAAAAACATTAAGATTGTTTTAATACTTCAAGTAAAAAAATCCATTAGTTATTTGTGATGTATAAGAATCAGCCGTACCTCAATCTGATATACGGTGTGACCAGTATGACTCAAATTATGTTCTTTCAGTTTAAAAATGATATTTTATTAATGTATTGTTTCATATTTATTTTTAATTTATTTCTTTACAGTATTAAAAACATAATAATTGTTTCCTCATATAGTTGGATTCTTTTACTCGAGTTGGGGCAGTTTGTTCGACAATTGATACCATGATTGGGATTTTTTGAGAGGGGGTCGTCTGCCAAATATAATTAAACCATTGATATTTTTGAATGTTTGTGATAAATTTTACTTGCTAATGTAATTGTATGAAATAATGTTTGAAATTTATATAATATGGTGGTTTTTGTATTTGTGATGTAATTATAATTTCAATTAAATTATGAATTTTCCATGTACTTATATTTTCTGCTGTAGCGTGCTGTAATTTTAATAGCACACTACACCAGTATGGCCTTTATCAGTGCTATTTATAGCATTGATAAAGGACCACCTTTATCATCATTTTTCTAGTGCTGATAAAAGGGGACCCCTTTGTACCGTTCTTAGAACAACAATTCTTTTTAGCGTTGATAAAGACCTTTTCTACCCTTATTGCATATAAAAGTACATCATTCTCTTTATTTGAGTGAATTTAATAAAATACATCACTACTATAGGTATGGTATTTAACAACGCTAGAAATAGATTTCATCAACTCTAAAAAAACACTGATCTTGTAAGCGTTTTTAAATGTCAATGAATTTTATCAGCACTAAAAATAACACTGATAATAGGTCCCTTAATCAATGCTAAAAAATCACTGAGGAAGTCCTTTATTGGCGCTAGTTTAAAACTGATAAAGGGGGGTCATATATAAGTATTTTTTATAGCACTGATAAAGGGGATACTTTATCAGTTCATTTTTAGCACTGATAAAAGCCATTATGTAGCATATGTGATGCTAAATTATATCATACAGAAGCACTAAATACAAAATTTAATTTCAATTAAATTTAAATCACAAATACAAAATTTAATTTCAATTAAATTTAAATCAAAAATACAAGAAAAACACTATATTAAAAACATTTCAAAAATTGGTTTGTTCAATTACATAAGTACATAAAATTTATCACAAATATCAACATATTTAAAATCATTAATTTTTATGTTGGGAGTTTTTTGTTCTATTTAATATTTTATGTTTTTTAATATTCCAAACCCTCTTGATATTTTATGTGGAAATCAATTTTTACTAACTCGGTGTATTTTTATCAAATCTTGAGTTATTGTGTTTAAATTTTTATAAATCATATTCCTTATGAAATATAATAATTTTATAAAACTTTTATTCAACTATGAAAAAGTATAAATCAATCTCTAGAATATTTGCATTTTGGTTCAAAGACTCTGGATGTTTTTGGTTTAAATAATAATTTTTAGTCTATAGTGTTTTAAAGTTTGATTTAGTTATTCTATTATAACCTGAGTTATATAGATTGCATATTTTTGAAACTTATTCCATTATATATCCAATACATTCATTTAATTTTAATCAAACTAAGAGGAAATATGAATTTGTTGTTTAAGATCTCTAAAATTTCCCAAAGTCTATGCAATTGTTCTGAAATTTCAAAATTTCCAGAATAATATTTATTATATTTTTCTAGAATAACTCTCTAGATATAGATCATAATCACACACAATTTTTTGTGTTAGAAACCTCAAACATTTTTATTTCTTTCATTCAACTGCATGAAAGTTTGAAAATTTAGTTTAGATACCTTAATAAATGACATGATTTATGAAACTTCTTCGTCATTTTTTCTACAGATTTTATTCTATGGTTTTCACAATTTTTTGATGGTATATCATGTTATACATGCTTTAATAAGACCAGTTCGATACCATTGAATCATCATGATAGCACCTACCCTCTCCCTAAGGTTATTTTTTCAAGAAAAGTTATCCTCGTGAAACATATTCTTCAATGCTCAATGGTAACACCACCATCCTCAATGGCCGATGGAAACACCGCTCTCCACTGTGATGGTATCTCATTGACAACATGGGACTCCACAGTAGTAGTAAATCTTCAACAATTATTTTCTAATTATGTTTTTATGTGAACAGCTTTGAAGTCTTTTAAATTTTTTTTAATATTATTTTAATTTTGAATTATTTATGTTTGTAGAAACATGAAACATATATACTGCTTAATATGAGATTATTTATTAGTGTTTAAAATATTTATTTTAATTATTTCTAAATTATTTATTAATTTTGTTAAATATTTTAAAATTATTTTTAATATATAAAATACATGTTAAAAGGATTTTACATTTTATGAATTTATACAGAAAGATATTCCATTATTTTATTTACAATCAAATTTCATTTGATATTTATGAAATTAATTAACCAATTTTTACAAAGATAGTTTGAATAATTTAAATTTGTTTGAATTTTTATAATTATTTAAATAGTATATTTAATTTAGTTTGTGTTGTTTCTATATTTATGGAATCTGTTTTATCTCCAACAAAACATGCTGACTTTTTTATTATTATTTTAAATGATTTTAACCATTTGCATGATCTCTCTTTAGATGTTGTAAGCTTTGAAGAATTTATATAAATAACAAGGATGTATAGAACAGGTAGTGATAACATCTTCAACATTATTTTTTATTTATAAGAATAAAGTCATGAACTTTCAAAGTGCTGTATAATCTATAAATTCCTATGCAATATCTGTTTCATCATCTGGATGATCTCTCAAGTGTTGAATTACATATTCTTTGTCTTCTACTACCTTAATGAGATTATTCAATCCAATACTCAAAAACCAAAACCTATACTTATTCATATATCTATTTCATCATGGTCTCTTGTGTCTGTAACACTATTTCCCATCTCTCACAGTCGATCTCACTCTATGTTTATGCTTTTACATATAAGAACATTTTTTTCTTTGGGTTGTGACTCCTAGATTCTAAATTCAGGATCTGAGGTTTGTGACTCCCTATATATTAAGTCAGTGTTGCATTGAGTTGTGAATCCCAAATTCTAAAGTCAGGACTGTTCAGTTTCTGACTCCCTTTGCCTAATGCCAGTGTTGTAATTGGGTTGTTGTAGCACCCCAAACATTTTATGGTATGTTTCTCTTAAATACATTCTAGTTATAGCCTATATTTCATGAATCACTGAGCCTATATGGAACAAAACATTGTTACTTATTGGATATAGTCATAACCTAGCCATAAAACTTATATTTGTCAGCTTTGTGATTTGAATTTTAAAAATCTACCCTACACGGTTGTGATCAAGATGATAATTAGAGTCTGATAGAATTAACTTAATTTTCGGTGAATAGTAACCTACCCTTATAAATATTAACTTACCTTTATTAATAGTAATATGAATCTTATGAATGGTATCCATGCCCTTGAATTTATAAATGAATTTAGGCACCTTAAAAATGAAGATGAATATTTTAAGTGTTTATATTTTTCGATTAAATAATTATTTTAATTAAATATTTAATTAATAATATTTATAAAATTATTTTTAAAAAATGGACTTCATTTTTGGATTCTACATGTCAAAAAATGGTTAGGGTGAATTTTTGGTATTTTTCTGAAATACTTAAATTTTTGATGAATAGTAAAATGCAATAATTTACGATAAATGCTAAATAAGGAATTTATTGAGTCATTGATGATGATCTGCTGATGTAAGCCCAATTGGTTTAGATTCACATGAATATATTACTGTTCTGGGTCATGGAATACTCATTATTGGTTTTCTTGAGAGGAAATAATAAATTAATGATTATAATACTAAGAAAACTCCTCTCTCCTCCACTATATAACCACCCTCACCCCCTCTTCATCCCACACCACTCAAGCTTCAATCCGTGCCTAAATTCTGAAAAATACTCTCCCCAAGCCCTCTCCCCACGTCCAAGACCTTTTGGTCTCACCAAAAGGCCAAAAACAAAGGCCTTAAGGAGATTCTCAAGGAGGAGTACTCAAGAGGTGAACCTTCCTTCTCTTTTCTTTCAATTTCTTTTACAAAGTTCCATTATTTTGTTCTCCCTTATCACCTCCCCTCATCCAAATTCCATGATAATTCCAGTACCTTACATGCACTGTATTTTCATTGTTCTAATGGAATATTTCATCATAATCTCTCTTTATCCCCTCCTTTTATACAGTAAATGCAAACACCATCCGAGATGTGTAAATTTATCACACTCAAGGAAGACGGGTTTTCAATTTGAATTACTATCTTCAATACTAGTCATGAAACCTTTTAAATGGTTGAACCAAGTCATAATATATGTATATTATCTTGATTAATGTTCTGTAATCTTTACACGTTCATAATATGGAATAATAATACAAAACAAGTTTATTGTGCACAAAACCGCCAAGCCAAATCCAAGCGTTTATTTTTAACTCATCGAACGAGTCATCCTCATGGTATATAACAAGAATCATTATAAGATCATTTATATCTCTTTAATGTCACTAATAATTTATATTAACAATTTTTTATATTTAACCACATTTCAAATGAACTTCCATTCATGAATACAAGTAAACAAATCATGAAACCAAGTAAGAAAATGCTTCCAAAACAATAAAATTGAATCTCTTAAACCCATCAAAAAGGACATTAATAAACTTAATAAGGTTATAAAATATAAATTAAATTTTTATTAGGTTCTGTAATTATTAATTAATGAAGCTAAATTTGATTATTTAGGTCGTTAAGAACAAACAAGAACACCTTCAAGCGTAAGGTAAGGGATCCTCTCTCTCACTTTTGTTCAAGAATCTCCCCTATGTTGTGCCCTTTTATTTTTAATTCCTAATTATGGGGTATGTTTTCAAACCTCCTCCATAATTCCTTTATGACATATATATAATGGAATACTCATTTATCTCGCATTAATCCCTCACAATAACACTCGTTACCATGCTGAAATGTTTGTAAGGGGTTTCTCATCTCACTTTCATTTCTGTGAGATTTTCATTGTTCGCCACTTATTTCTTGTATGTGGTATATGTGTACTGACATTTGATATATAATAACATGGTTTTCTTTATATTCATTTTATTCAATGATTCATTTTAGGGTTATTAAGTTCTGGTCATATGATTTGACCGATTACATTGTGGTAAGAGACTTTGTCTCAACTACTATTTTGTTGTGACTAACTTTGTATTGTGCACCTAATAATACTTATGTGGTGTACCTACTTCCAATTTGATATCAATTTTCATTTTTAATTATATTTATATTAAATATCCATAATCTCATATCATGGATATGTTGTTGTCTAAACCGTATACCATTTTATATACGGTGATTATTTGGAAAGTTATTTTAATTATGTAAATATTGATGAATCTGTATACTCTACTCTATACAGATATTTAAAAGGCATATTTCTCTTGTATTGAATAAATGTATAAGGAATGATTTGGACATGAAGTGGTGGGTGGGGCCCGCTATAGCCCCTCGATGCATTGGTAGGTCTCATGAGACAAATTAGTTGGTGACAAACCCTTCGAGTTTGTTTCCAAAAATCAGACAGGTTTCTACCCATAGAACTAAACCATTTTTACGGTATTATGGTTTCATGTGCCAGATACATGACTTATAAATAATAAGAATTTTCTTTATTCATTATCAGTTATTTCTATCCATGAGGTTTTCACTATGAAAAAAATCTATGGATGTAGTTTCATTCTTAGTTTATTAATGGCGTGAGTTTTTCATCTATTCACCAAGACATATTGATCATGTCAGATTGATTATGATTCACTTATTATTGTATTCATGCTTCCACTATTTGTAACCCTTACTAAGAATTTGAGCTCACCCATTTCATTGTTTACTTTCAACAAGTGACAAAGAGGAGATCATTTATTGAGTTCTTGTGGATGCAGTTTTTTTAGTTTTCATTATGTAATGTATTCTTAAACTTTTCCAATGTAAATTGAGTAACATCTATGTATCTAGTTTCTTCAAGACTACTAAACTGATCATTATTTCGGAATTTTCATTCCTTCTAACCATGATAATATAACAAGTAGTGCACCGGATCCAGTCTAGAGGGGTCGGGGGATTACACTTGTGACTCCCCATACAAAAGTCTTGTGTCTATTTCTTATGATTCCAGTCTAAAAAGTAGGTTTTAATTGGGTTATGATTCCTATTTAAAAATCAGGTAGTTCACAACATATCTATTATAGAGTAGAGAGGTATAAGAGTAGACTATGTCCACTTTGGACCAAACTACTACAAAAAACATCATTTTGTTTTATTTATTTATTTTATTACACTGTTAATTAACTCTATTAATTAGATTTTATAATTAATCTAAATCATTAATTGATTTATTAAAGAAAATTTAATTTGATATATTTACCCCCAAGACCATATAACATCTCCCTATCTGACCTAACAGTTTCATTATCTTTGTCTCCTGACGCCCTCTCAAAATATTATAATAATGCTACTAGTTTCCCAACAAACCATCCCAACTTGAGAAAAAGAGTGTTCCTATATAAAGAATAGTTCTTATGTTAGTAATATTATAAAGAAATAAAATAAACATAAATATGAAACAATACATTAATAAAATGTTACTTTTAAACTGAAAAGATACATTTCAAGTCATACTAGACACACCGCGTGTTAGATTAATGGGTAGTTAATTTCTAGACATCACAAATGTTTTATGGATCATTTTCCTAAATTATCAAGACAATCAGAGTGAATTTTCCCAGTTTTAAGTATGTGATGTGTGTTTTCAACTAAAGTATCAATTTTAAACTAAAAACATAGGCTTATAGTCATAATGGCCAGATCGTATGTTAGATTTACGTGTGGTTGATTCCTACATATCAAAAATGATTTATGGAGCATTATCTTAAAGTGTCAAGACAATCTGAGTGAATTTTATCATTTTGAAGTATGTGATGTGTGTTTTGAACTAAAATGTCAATTTTAAATAAAAAACACAATTTAAATCATAATGATCACAACATGTGTCAGATCAATATGTAGTTGATTCCTACACATCAAAAATAACTTGAGGATCATTTTACTAAAGTATCAAGAAAAAACGAGTGTGTTTTCTAGGTTTTCAATGTGTGACACACATTTTTAAACTAAAAACACACACTTTGAGTCATACTGGTCACATTGTGTGTAAGATTGACATATGACAGATTTCTACACATCATAAATGACTTATAGATCATTTTCTTACATTATAAAGACAATCTGAGCATGTTATTTCATTTTTCATTGAGTTACACATTATTTTAACTAAAATGTAATTTTAAATTGAAAACACACATTTCAAATCATACCAGTCACACCATTTATCGGATTGAGGTAAGCATGATTCCTACACATCACAAATGACTTATGGATATTTTTCCTAAAGAATCAAAATAATCTAAAAACATGAATTTCAAGTCATACTGGGCACACTATGAATCTTATTGATGTATTAATTACTCCTATATTCCAAAAAATGGATTATAGACCATTTTACCAAAGCATCAAATCAATATGAATGCATTTGCTCAGTTTTGAGTATGTGATGTGTGTTTTGAACTACAATGTAAATTTTAAATAAAAACACATGATTTGATCCCACCAGTAACAATGCATGTCAGATTGATGTGAGGTTGATTCCCACACATCACAAATGACTTAAGAATTATTTTTCTAAAGTATCAAGAAAAGATGATCATTTTTGTGAGGTTTTTAGGGAGTGACATATGTTTTTAATGTCATTTTTAAACTAAAAACACACACTTTGAGTCATATCAATCACACCGTATGTTAGATTAATGTGTGACTGACTTCTACACATCAAAAATGACTTATTGATCATTTTAATAAATTACCAAGACAATTCAAGCATGTTTTCTTGGTTTTTTGTGTGGCTCACATTTTTAACTAAAATGTCATTTTTAAAATAAAACCACACATTTCAAGTCATACCAGTCACACCATATATAATATTGAGGTAATACTAATTCCCACACATCACAAATTACTTTTGGATCACTGTCCTAAATTATCAAAAAATAATATTCACAAATTTTCTTAGTGTTGGGTATGTCACACATCTTTTTAACTAAAATGTATTTTTTAAATAAAAACACACACTTAGAGTCAAAATGTGTGTAATATTGAAGTATGGATTATTTATACCTGTAAAAAATGACTTATGGATTTTTTTACTAAAGTATCAAACCAATTTGAACATGTTTTCTTAGTTTTGAGTATGTCATGCATTTTTAACTAAAATTCCATTTAAATTGAAAACATTCACTTTGTTTCATTAAAAATTAATGTAAAATGTATAAATTAAATTTTATTTTTAAAATGTTTCATGTAGTTCAATAAAAATTGATAAATGAAATCATGCGTGGTCGATTTTTTTGGTATCCATGTATGGAATCCAAAAAATAAATCTTCTGTGTATACAAATTGATTACAATGAAAAACTAATGTTCTATAAAAAAACAAAATGGAACAAGTAATTAAAGGAATGAAAATAAATTTGATATGATTAATTTTATATTTTTACCCCTCCATGGATATTAATAGAAGTCTTTCATCTATAAGTTTCTTTTCAAACATTATGACCATTTTGTCTAGTATTACTAAATATCCCTCTTCCTCCAATTAATTTTTTGTGTATAAGTAATGTGAGGACTAATGAGTATAAATTTTTGTTCACAGGATTTTCCCTTCAAATAGTACTGATATATACTCTTTTAAAAAATATGAATAGTATTTAATTGTAATTAACATAACAGATCAGCCATTGGCTAAAAAAATTATAAAAACACATCTCATTTATACATTTAATAATGAGACTTGTAGCTATCCATGCTTGAGGATTTCATCTACATTCTCAAGACCAAGAAAGTCTATAATGGACTCTCCATACATTTTTTCTTAAAAATCAACAATGGTCATATCACTATCTTTGAATGCTGTATCCACATGAAATTGTAATATTAGTAAATGTAGAATTTGAAATGGTGGGGTAAAGGTACTTTATGATGGTATTTTTAGTTTATTAGTAGATCCTTTATATTTTTTTGATTCATCATTTCATTTCTCCTTCTTTTTCTTTGTCAATAATAACATTCCTCAGTTTATGGATTTTTTTATTAAATGTTAAAGGGGTTTCATAAAAAATAAATTGGAAAGGAATAGATACCTGTCAATAAGTATTCTTACAAGATCAAACACACATACTATGACAGTTACAATATAAATTTTGACCATGTGAACATCCAGACCATCAAGGGTAATAGGTTGCTTGGTGTTCAATGCATGATCTACGTGAATCCATACTCTCACATGACCTTTTGAATGTTGTTTGTCGTGTAGAATGTATCCTTGGATATTGTACATTGTACCGCTAACAATAAGGTGATGGGTGGATGATGATGGATATAAATCAAAATAATTTTCTCCCTATAGAATATTATTACATGAAAGATATCACTGTTTACTTGATTCAAATTAAAAAAAAAATTATTTTAAAATTTATTACCTTTGGTAAGACAAGCCTTTGAGGGGAATGGATTACCACAAAACTATGGGGGGGGGGGGGGCTTCATTTAGTAGTTGTTATTATGTCGTTTCTTCTTTTTGATGCCTTCCCATAACATTCTTTAACAAATCAGACTCCCAATTAAGTCTTTATTCTAGAAAAGTTATCCTTGTCTTCATATCCTATATTTTCTTATATTTATCGCCTTGTTCATTTCTTTTCTCAAAATATGTTAAGGGAGACACTCCAAAACCCACACCTAATAAAGATTATTTCTCAACATTTTTTCACTACAAAAAATTGTTATAAATATTATTTTATCTACATATCACATTTTAATATATAAATATATTTATATCAATATAAATATATTTATATCAATATAAATATATATAACATATATACAATCAAATATGATTTATATATAACAATGAATATATATATTTACATAAATTTTATTTTCATATATTAACGCCCACCCATATATATTCACATACATAAATTTATTTTCATATTATTTATTTTATAATATACACATGTAATTATAATTTATACAAATTTATATCTATGTTTGATTATATGTAAAGAATAAACATTCAAACAAGTGGTCCAGACTCATCAGTTCTAAGCATGAGGTGGAGGTTTTAATCTATATTTATACTAATAATGAAAATTATTTTGAATTATGGGGTGTGGTTGATGGAGGCCCAATACTTTTGATACAACCTCAATAGTTTTCAATGGGTTATTTTAACATTTTAAGTGTACATGGACCTTTTTTCCAGTATCAAATTTCCTTAGAATTTTTCAGCACTAAAAAGAGTCAATATTTTTTTAGTATAGGATACCTTAATATTTTAATAACATTGAAAAAAATAAATTTTGAGTGGTGATAAATTCCAAATATACCCTCATCATTTGACTATAAAATCACACCATTCTCTTCATTTGTGTGAATTTAACAAAATACATTTCTGTGATAAATGATTTTTTATTCTCTTTCATATTCTCTCATACCATGGTTATAAGATTTTATTTTTATACCTTTATAAAATTTTATGGACAATAATATTCTAATAAAATTATAATGAACTGACCCAAATTCCCTCTCAAACTGGTACCTGACCCGATCCTCCTCATACCTCAAGAGCATTCCTAATCCCCACAGGCTGGCGAATAACACCCAAGCATCAATCAACAAATAGAGGGAATTATTTCTCACAACTTGAAGTAACAACATGGTTTATATATACAACAGAGACAACAGTGAAAAAGATAAATATATTCCATAACTAAAAAATAAAACAAATAGTGGAAAATCAAACAAATCAAGAGTATAAATAATCTCTAAGTACATGTCCAACCACAAAGGAATACCAAAATATGGAAAACCAAGTAATCCATATGATAGTATGGGAATACTCCCACCATCTCACCACCATCTACCCAACTCATCTGACAGAAAACCTCATCACCTAATTATGGCACCCTACTTTTCCCTACGTTGAAAGACATAACCGGGTCTACGCACTGTCGAAGGGGTATGTAGGGTGTGAGGTAATAAGATTAGTAGGATCCCACCTAGGTGTTTTATATCAAGTATCTGAACAATAATCCAAGAATTCTCAACTTTAAAGAAACAATTCATGATAACAATTTAACAATTTTTATATCAAAAGCATGGAAAAACAATTTAATTTTCCACTTTTCCACATTTCCAAATAAATTAGGAAAATTCGTTTATAATCATTTCATATCCATATATCATAGCACATATATCATGTCAAAACAAACCAAATCTTGTATCATGTATCATATCAAATCCAATGCAGTACAATCAAAATAGTACAATTCAAAAGTAGACCAAATTGGTCAAGAAGCACAGGTCACATCACACCAAGGATCACACTTGGAAAATACCTAAAATAGAAAATCATGTACATATCAAGCCACTAGACACATGCATAGAGTCAAGAGAGTAGAAGAAAACCCTATCAAGTGGACCTCCTAATAGGTCTATAAAAAGTCCCTAGAACAACAGGCCTAGAGAGTAGAGGAAATCCCCTCACAATGGATGAGACCTATTACTATACCTTCAACCTAGGTACCCATGAATAACCATGTACCCTATTTTCCAAATCAATTCATCAATCCATTTCATAATTTTATTCTTTGAAAACTTTTTTCACAAAACCATTTCACAATTCTTTAAAAACCCTTTCCATTTAACAAAACTAGGGGAAAACATCTTTTATAAAAACAGAGTTTCACACACAAAAAAAAATCAGTCATATCATTCCATTTCATTTAATAAAATAATTTATCAAAAATAGTAGCAATGCAGTGCATCAATATGGTCTAGAGACAGAACCACCTACCTTAAAACTCAGGTCACACATGCCCACAATGGACTCCACCACATAGAAGAACTGACAACGACAACGAAGCCCTTAGAAATAATCCTCACATATCAGAATTGATTCAATTAAACAAAAGGGTCAGTGGAGTAGAGGAAACAACACATAACTCAAGAACTTACCATCATCACACGAAAAACAATAAAGGAAAGGCCCTAATAATGAGATCACTCAACAGATCTAGAGAGAAACAAGATGAACATCACCACATGTCAACAAATTTGATAACACAATGTAATAAAACTACCACGATCGAAGAAATTAAGAATTAGAAAGGTTTACTCACCAATATAGATGAAAACCTACCACAATGGTGATAAAATTACAAACGAATCAATCCATATCAAACAGAGGCTCTCAAAATAGCCATAGAATAGCCCCAGGTTAAGAGCAAAGAGAAATGTGGAAGAATGAATGAAAAAATAAGTCGATGCAGCACCCTAAAATATAACCTCCTAATAGTTACATGGTATGTAATCCCTTTACATGTAGTGTAATCCATGGGGCTCAAGTACACCAAAAATCTGATTCCTTTTCATTAAAACTCATTATTTTAACATTACACATCATGTAAATATGACACGACATGTACTCCTTTTACATTGTGCACATAGTTCATGACTTGTGTTTCGTGACCAAGTACACATCATGTAACTCATTTACACACTGTGTAATCGTACAACACACTGTAGAAAATCCATATTCTTTCGTAAAACCATCAAACCAACTCTTGAATTCTATGAACTTAGGAAGAACCCCACAAATCTATTAACACATTTATACCTAGACTCTATTAATTCAAACAAACACATATCCTTGAACTTTAGGACATTTTTCTCAGAAAATGTTCTCCATCGTCGGGAGTCCCTAGATGCTCCAAATTAAAGAGGAAAATAAGCAAATAAAAGAAAAAAATACATGAAAGTATGTAACTAGATGTTACAAAAATGGTTAAATTAATTATTATTACCCTGTATGATTTTTAAAGGTTTTATTTTTTTTGTCATTAAAATTATTGAAAGTAATTATATGTAATTATTTATGGTGATATTAATTTAAAATCAATTAATATAGTCAAGATCATCAATAATATAATTATTAAATATCCTTAAAGGAGGCAACAATGATGATTTTATTTATAAAAAATAAATATCATCGTATGCGATAGTTTACAAAAAATATTCAATCATATTATACAAGAGTTTAAAAAATGATATCATACAAAAAATAAATGAAATGTTTTGAAATTTTAAAATTATAGGAGTTCTTAAATATAACTCTTTCATTTTTAAGGTAGTTTAACCATTGAAATTTAATGGTATAAATGTCACAAATGATTACATGATTAGAAATAAACTTATAAAAAAAATTTATGCATCTTATGTAAGTCTCTAAAAAAACCCCACTTGTGAGTGTAGGTAGGGGGTATACCAAATATTTAAAAAGACATTTGATCATGTCATTTGTATATAATAATAATGAAATATTGAATAAAAATCATAAATATTGATCCATTTTCTCAATAATAGCATTTATCAAAGAAAATGTCACTTACCATTATAATATTAAACAAAAAAATATTTTTGGATATGAGTGAGATAGAGGAAATGAATTTAGTAACAGGAGTGTACAAGGTCATTATCATAGGTAGGGGTTTGGTTAAAAATATTTTTAAGAGAAAAGTGATATTAGTTCCATTACCTTTAAAAATCCATAAAATACCTATTATAAATGTTACTCCAAAGGAAATTGGATCCAAGTTTACTAATAACCTAAAAAGTTTTTTTTTAAATTATACGAGGAATAAATTAAATAGAAACATAAATAATAAAACTTAATGTAAAATAATTACCACCAAGATGATTTGATTTATTTTAAGACATTTGATTTCTCAAATGACTTTTTTTTGAATGGTACATGGTGATAATCCAAAACAAAAATGTTGTTATTATATCTATTTTTTGTTTTGAAAAATTTGTGTGTAGTAATCCTATTATAATGGAAGAATGAATATTAAAAAAATTAGGTTTAATGTATTCCTTTTGAATTATCAAAATTGATATAAAAACTAAATCAATCAAAACTAATCTCTATGATACATACATATTAAATAGTGACACAACATATATCATTATTAAAAGTGAAAACTATTTTTTCAATATCAAATCAAAAAATATAATTATCAACATCGTATTACATTTTTTAGATATAGAATAAGGGACTTGTGAAACAAGTTATATTTTACTCAACCGAACGAAGCCCATTATAAAGATGCTTTATTTTCCCAAACATCCAAAATGATCCTTTTAAAATTCAATGATATATATCATCATGGGTGCGAAAAATGGTCGAGGATATATATATATATATATTATACTAATAAATTAGGAAAGATACATATACATGAGAAACTACCAAATGTATCATCATGAATGTATTATACATATATAAATGTGATTGAATAATATATAGCAGTGAAAAATAATCGAAAAGTTATGAATTTTTGGTATGAATTACAAGGTAATTTTGGTTTATAAATGAAATGAAGAATAACTAAATGTTCACAAGAACATTTAATGAATTTATAAAAGATAATTACACTTTATAAAATTCCTTGTGAGATTTATTCTCATATAAAATTTATTATGAGACCCTTAGAAACTAATATTGAAGTTGAATAACCTAATTTTATTAAATGAATTCAAGGGGATATATGTGGATAAATTCACCCATTTAATGGAAAACATAAAAAATATCTGATATTAATTTATTTATTTAGTTGATCATCTCCCATTTTTCTATTATCAAATAACAATGAGACCTTTTTAAGATTTATTTTCCAAATATTCAAATTAAGGACAAAAATAATTTATTATATCATTAGGAAGGAAAGAATTGATAATTTCATTGAGTTTAAAGTATTAAATTTCAATGATTATCATATGGTGGTTGATATTCTTGTAGAATATCTAGTTTATCATGTACATATACCAAATGGTTTACTTAAATCATTAATAAAACATCTCTAACTTTTTTATGACCACTAATAATAAAAATATAACATCAAAAATTTATATAAAGTCATGATTTTTTTTTATGTTTTAGTATTAATTTTCATTGGTCCAAGTGCATATCAGAAATCTATTCCACTAAAACTATCATTTTGGACAATATTTTGATACTTCACTTATATATTTTTTTATATTACATTTACCAATTTACTCCCTGTAATTTACATATATGAGAGCTTAAAAGTTTATTAGAATATATGCGGGGTTTTAATATCCCTGATCATTAAATGTATTGAGTCTCAAACTGGGAATTTTTCATAAAATATTTTCTTATTGTAATTTTAATGAAGAAATTTCCCAAAATTAAGAGTATAAAATAAGATATTACTCTGAATTAATAATCTCTAATACTTATAGATACTCTCACAAGATAAAGTGAGTTAGATATTAAAAACATTATACATTTAAATTATTGGAAAGATCAATTGTTAGATGCATTGATTAGCATAACGAGTATGGATAGATCACACATAGTTGTTTTTAATGAACATACTATAATTCACATCCCAAATAAAAAATTGAATAATAATATTATAAATATCTCAAAAATAATTTTAATTCATGATATAAAGATACGTCTTAAAGATAAAAACCTCATAAAGGGGAAGTAAATATAAGTATTTATGCTAATATAGAGGTGCATGTTCTAGAAGAAACATGGAATTTAAGTGTTCTTATAGAAGAACATAACAATCAAAATAAATATACCTAAAATGATATAAAAACCCTTATTTTTTTTGAAAATAATGAGATTTATTTTAAATTTTATACTATAGTATAATATGAAATCAAAATGAAATGAAAAATATTAATGAAACATTTTTTACTCAGTGATAGATGGTATTATAAAAAAAGTGAGGATATAAAAGCAAGGACTTTTATTTAATGTTAAAAGATATATTAATTGGGAAAATGGAATGTGTATATGAATACTAATCAAAATTCAACTAATAAATGTAATATTTGTAACCCATTATGCTAACAATTTATGGCATGAAATTTATTAGTTATATGTGTAAGTTTTCATATAAAAAATGATAAAAAATAGATTTTGAGATAAAAATATCATCTTATTGCACATGGGCTTTTCTAATGACTTGGAATTTATTATAAAGAAATGTATTTTCCTCTTATGGATGAAATTTCCTTCAAATATTTTACTAGTTACACAATATCTAATAAAGTTAAGACGTGTCTTATGGACGTTGTTACAAGTCTTTGATATGACCCCCTTAATAGTAATATCTACCTGAGAATTACTAAAGGATTCAAAATTACTGAAGCATTAAGTTTAAAGTATATTAAAAATATTAAATTAATAATCTATATCCAATATAAAATTCCTTTCATGGTTTAAAATAATCGGGGATCACGTGTTATAATCATTTATAAAAATATCTATTAAATAAATTACATGTGAATAATACAATATATAAATGTGTTCTTATTATGAAATCAATATCCAAATATGAAATTATTACTATTTACATTAACAATTTAAACATAATTTATACTAAAGGAGTGATCCATGTGAAAAATATATACTTATTATAATAATTTAAGATGAATGATATAAAGGAAATATAGTATTTTATTGGTTTACATATTGAAAATATTAAAAATATTATATATCTATATTAATTGAAGGAGTCTTAAAATATTTTAACATAGATAAAGTTAATTATTTATATACTCTAATGGTTTTTGGAACACTAAATCTTGAAAATATTTGTTATGATATTGTGAAGAAAATTAAGAGTTTTTTGGTCCATAAGTATCTCATATCAGTTCAATTGGGGCTCTTATGCAACTTTAAAATTTTATTAGACTAGAGATATATTTTTCTTCTAACTGATTGGAAATAATTAACTCATATATAGAGACATTGTAATATAATGAAATATATATAATTTTTATTATTGATTTAGGTTTTTTATACTTAAAAAAATAAATAAAAAAGATGATAGGTTTTTATTATATATGTTATTTATTATATAAATATGAATAAAAATCATAGAATAAATTTGAATTCATGATTGAATGTGTTTCAATTTCTTAGAGATAACATAAATAAACACTTGTTACACAATATTTAAATAATTTTAAGGTGATTTCACTTCATTAGTAAAGTAGAGAATGTGACATATATAGAGGTTCACCATATTGTTTAAATACAATATTTATTGTGTCACTCATATAATGGGAGGTTATATAGATAGTGATTTAACAAAACATACACCTTATAGGTTCTTATCATTCATGAAAAAGTTTATAAATAATAAATATATTTATTTTTAATATGTTTAATCAAGTGATAATTTGGTTGATATATTTATGAAAACATAGAAACTATAGTTTTCTAAAATATTTTACATAGAATATGGATATATCAACTTAACAACTTATAAAGTTCCTTACCATGAACGTTTGAGGGGGGAGTCTATATGATTATCCTCTTTTTTATTTTATATATATCTTATCTTATTGGGGTTTTCTAGATAAAGTTTTTAAAAAGTAAATTTCCAAACACATATGAATAGAAAACACATCAAGAATGGTGTACATCAAAAGGGAGAGTGTTAGAAAGTACAATATGGTAGGTTGGTTACCCACCATATCCTCTGTTTTTAAAAAATATTCAGAAATTATATATCCACCACCCCAAAACTCTATTATAAAAAATTACATCATCTATATCTTTTGAGTAGGTTAGAGAGAAATAATTTAAATGATAATTAAAATAACTACTTGTGTGTAAGTGTGCATGAGTTCACATGGGCATGTATCCCTCTAATTGTAGTGAATCATATCTTTATGGATCAAATTAAAGGTTAATTTGGCCTAATGGTATGGAATTGAATTAATTATAATGTAAGGTTATTTTAATTTTTGGATATAGAATATGGGAGATTTTTGAGATTTTGAGGTGAATTTCAGAGTTAGTGAATGGAATCTTAGATGTTTATACATGTGGTTTAAGGTTTTTTAGGAGGATAAGGGGTTCTAATAAGGATAGGCGATCATGTCACCTATAGTTTAAAACTATAGTTTACAACCCAGTGGGAGGTATCAGGTACCCGGTGAGGTCAGAAAGTGAGGGGGTGTCTTTAGAGGGACCATTGAGTATCAAGTGACCCTTTACCAGGTACCTGGCATCCTAGGATAAATTTTATTTTAAACTAGTGTCATTTTTGACTTTTACCTTAATCCTTTTAACCACATGAAGGGGTTTCTTTAATCCTTACTTCCTCCCATGCACTGAAATCCACCTCTATGGTTTCTCATGGCCTCCTCCTTCGCCTCCCATTACCTTATTCAATCTATGG
The DNA here is from genome assembly GCA_963277665.1 of Viscum album. Classification (NCBI taxonomy): domain Eukaryota; kingdom Viridiplantae; phylum Streptophyta; class Magnoliopsida; order Santalales; family Viscaceae; genus Viscum; species Viscum album. Next base: position 100,215,434 of record OY728136.1, on the reverse strand, counting down.
ATTCTAAGGAGTTATTTTTATCTCTATAACTAATTCAGTCCTACACCATTATCTTATAAACCTCTATTATACTATTTTATTCCAATTTCCCTCCCATTATTTAGATATTTTTATTTGAGATATCATTGAGGCATTATGAAATCCCATTTTGTATTAGAGCATCCTCTTATATTGACTAAAATAAGGTTAAATGACATGTTTTATTTATTTTAAGGGTTTTTTTGGTATTAGGTGATTAATATATGATTTATTATAGGGTTATAATGAGTTTTTAATGAAATTGGTGGGTTTATAGGTTATATTAATTAGTGATTTTGATAGTTTTAGGATCACTTAACTATGTGATCAATATAGATAGGGGAGAATCAGGGTTGAAATATTTTTGTTTTCAAACATATTATCTCTATTTATCTATCAAAAATATCTATCAATATCACTTCATATAGAAAATTAAAGGTTCTAGGTGCAACAGAAGCTGGTTGGGTCCTTTCCCAATGATGTTTTTTCATATAATGAGATAAATAAATCATATGAAAAAGATGAAGAATGACATGTCTCGTGATTATATTCAAATAATCATACTGAAAGAATCCTAGAACCATAAAATAATATCTTATATGTTAAATTTTTAATTAATTGAATAGTAATAAAATACCCCAGTTATCATAATCTTTCATCATAAAGATTACCAGGTATGAACTTCATGTGATGAAGCCTCACCCGATTATGATAATCTAGAATCTGATAGTCTGAATCATTTATGTCCCATTAGATGACATTATATAACCACAGTACTTATTTTCTAGAATATTTTCATGCTAATTCAATATTCTCATCTCATCAGGGAATTTTTATGACATTTTGATGTAAAAAATACTCATTACCTGTAGCGACCCAGGTTTTTGGACCTATAAGACTTTGGAATATTTTTATGAATAATTCCAGAGCTAGGCGTGAAGACGGCGTGCGATTCCGAGGCCCGGTGTGCCCGGAATTAATTTTATAAAAATATTAAGTATTTTTATACTATGCACATAGCGGGGGTGTGATATATCCTAAACGGAAGCTTAGAACGGAAATATGATGGCACAATTGCGTCCAGAATGTGCCGTTTACCCTAGGAGGGGTGTAAACTTTGCGGGCGTGGGCCTGCGGTGAGAAACGTCACCAGGGGCATTTTCGTAAATAAGTAGCGAAGTTAGTGTTCGAGCGTCAGCTCGAATAACTTCTGAACGGAGTCTCGGATGGAAAATATGAGTCTACTGCTGCGTTCGGAATGGCGCGTTTACCCTAGGGGTGACCTTACTTTTGTTCTCATCGTGCATCGGGTCTGAGGCGGGTTTGGCGCCGGCGGGCGGCTGATATAAATATCAGCGCCCCCCCTATCGTTCCTCTCGCCGTTCTTCGCCATTCTTCGCCGCCGCTCTGCCTAATCGAGCAAACGAAGCACCCACGAGCTTGGAATTCGACGGTGGACGTTCCAGGAGCGCACAGCAGAAGCTCTGGAGCGCGGATCTAATGCAGAACGTCGGCGTTTCGCACGCGAGGTAGGAAGATTTGAGTTTTAATTTCCGATCCCATTTTTGCTGCGTTTTTCTGCAAATTGAAGCCATAAAAGTGTAGATCGGGTCCCGAGGGTCATGTAGACGCCTCCGGATCGTAAAACGGACCACCGGGGCGCCCCCGGCGGTCCGCGGAAGGTCCGCCGGCGCGGCACCGGCGCGGCGGGGGTCTTTAAACCCCCATATCTTGCAATCCGGGAGCCGGATTCGCGCTCCATTTGCGGTGAAGCGACCCTGACGACAAGGCAAACCCTCCGGTGAGGGTTCGAGGGTTTAAAGGTTCGGGATCATGGCCCGGGAATGGTTTCCGGTGACCTCTGAGGTTTCGGGGTGATCCAGACCCCCAGGCAGCTGATGACTGGCTTGAGGCAGTCACCTGAGTTTTCCGCCTAGTGAGGACACCTCCAGATCAGATGGTGGTCCTAGCGGCGAGCCTTCTACATGGTTCTTCCAGGCGATGGTGGAGTTTGGTGACACAGTCCCATGACGAGGAGACGCTCACGTGGTCAGAGTTTGAGCGGCTCTTCAGGGAAGAGTTCTATCCGGTGACGCTGAGGTCAGTGCGGATCCAAGAGCTTCTGCAGCTTGGACAGGAGAGCATGACTATGTCGGAGTACTCAGCGAGGTTTACAGACCTGTCACGCTACTCCCTGGATATGGTTCGAGACCCGTTCTTTAGGGCTCGGACCTTCGAGCAGGGCTTACGCAGGGACATCCGAGCAGGTGTGGTTTCCTTGTGCCTGCCCACCTATGCTGGAGTGCTGGAGCGAGTGTTGGTGGTGGAGAGTTTTCTGGCTGAGCAGATTCCCCCTGTTAGTGCTGGGTACTCAAGGGATGAGACTTTTTCAGTTGGATCAGCATCTGGTAGCCATGAGCCTCAGATCCTCCATCCTGGGGCCGCCTCCTGAAATGTAATAATAGGGATAAAAACAGAACCCTTTATTATCTTAGATGGAAAATAATTTTGATAAAACACTTGAACTTCATTCTTGAGGAAAACATCCTTTCTACTTCAAAAACACTTTTCCTTTCTTAACATGTCATACAATTTTAAACTAAAAGAAGTTGATTAAAAATAAACTTGAAAACTTTAAAAGGAATCTTCTTGGAAATAATGTTTTAAAAATCCATTCATGCCGTATAAGTTAAAAAAACATTCTTCTCGTACTTTTGTCGGAAAAGTTAAAAAGTACCTCGTACGAAAAACGACAAAAGATTCCTTTCATATCTTTTACTAAAAACTCTCCGAAGGGTAAAATTGGATATAAACTGTTGTAGAATGATGTAAATATTACATATTGAGGAAACATGGATGTGGATGATAAAATACACCCCAGTAAATACCAAAGTATAAACAATCTCGGATAAAATGAGATTGTGATATATTCCCTTACCTTAGGTCTGATTTGCTTCGTAAGTGTCTGAACCTCCTGTATAATGATTTAAATAATGTCATTGAATTATTAAAGAATCATATTCATTTTTATTATATCATATATGGTTCACTTATGACTTTATATTACCCGTTCTTTTGTAAATTCCATATTAAAGATCGTTTTGGGTAAAATTGTTTCATTTGTCGTCCGTGTTTTGACTTATAATTATTCGTATGATTACTTAGATTATGATTACTTAATTACAGAATATAAAACATGATTTATAGATATATATATATATATTCAGAATATACATATATATAATAAATCAGTAAATGGAAAGAAATACACCGTTCATGGAGACGGTAGTCCGTACGTACGCATGAACGCTGTTTTCGTTTCCTTATTGAATTGAATGGAATTAAGTAGATGAAATACATATAAATATAAATAAATACAGTATCATTATTATGTCATATATTTCATTAGTACTTATTATATATACTTTATAATCATTCATGAATGGTTAATCATTGAGAATGAATCTCATCGCGTTGTGGAGATGGTAGTCCGTACGTACGCACGAGCGATGATATCATTCCCATGGTCGTGGAATTGTGTTTAAGTGTATGTATACTATTTTAGTATCAATATAACTTTATAATAATCATATATAGTTACTCATTAAACCATTATACCCATCCAATTAAGCTGGTGGCGGAAAATAGATTACACCACGGCGTGGAGACGGTATTCCGTACGTATGCACGCGCGGTGATTTCCTTTTTCCGTAGGATGGATAGAAGGTTAATTAGAGTTGTTTAATATTTATAATAACATATCAGTATATAATAAATACTGATGTTATTACTTTATCATGAAGAAACTAAAGAAGAAGAAGTTGAAGAAGAAAGAAATTGAAAAAGATCGGTAATGGATATTACCTCTTTTTGACGCGTCTTCACTTAACCTCCACTTAAAGAACTAAGGATGGTCTTTGAAGAAGACCAGGACCTCTAGGATGATACTAGGGAAGTGGAGAAGAGATTTTTTCAGGGTTTTTCCGAGCTTGAATGCTCAAATTGGTGTGAGGAGGAGAGGGAGGAGGTGCCCTTTTATAAGGGAGGAGAGGAGCATCTTAGGAAAATCTCAAAATATTATTTTATATTAAGGTAAAATTCGGTTTATAATGGTTCCAAATGGTCTTATTTCGAAGATAAAGTGGGTATGGGTCGAAATCATCTTATCCAATAGTATTTATACAAGTTTAGGTTATTATTTTAACCTTATCAATTAGATTTAACTCTAAGTTAAATAATTTAACTTTTACCGTGTCTTTTTGTTTTCTTACACTATATGGTTAATAAACTTACTATATGAAGCCAAACGAACCCCAAGTTGTTTATTATTAATATATCTATACTTATATAAGTCATTTGTCCGAACATTATATTTTTAGGAATTAAATAACAATTAATAATATAATATTTGTTTTAAAAACTAATTTATGTCAATTTTAATAGTATTTGGTACATGATTTTTATGAAATTTCTAACAGAATGATATGTTCGAACCAAGTTACTTAAATCAACAATAACATGTAATATTAACCTAGAAAATTAGTTTAGGTCATAAAAAGTCTCAAATTACATTTATTTGGGCATTTATAACATCAATTATGTTAATATTTTCTTAAAAAGGTAATTACTGCATCATTGTTGCTTCATAAATAAATTAAATTATTTAAAGTATAAAAATTACAAATAAAATACCATTATGTAGGAAATCGTTTTATCTTTCTAATGAATATTTATAGTCGAAATTATATTATGTATAACCCTATATTAAAAATGTTTTAGTAAATAAACTTTGATTTTAACTCTTTTAACTCTTCTTTGAATTAAATAATAATAAATGTCCTAATCTAATCCAAGTGGGACTAAATGATAATATTTTACACTTAAGGTTGTTTTTGGTCGAGATACACTTGTACAATAGGATTAGGACATGTGTTAGGGTAATAATAATATCATTTTTACCCTTAATTACCCTATTTACTTTTAACCGTGGTAAATAAAAGTAAAAAGTTACTATTCACCAAAAATTATTTTCATCTCATTGAACCACATTTTACTTACTGACATCAACCGTGTCTCTTGGATTTTTGAAATTCCATTCACAGAAGCGGTAAAATTAAGATTTATGAAAAAAATTAATTTTTTTTAACTACCACTTAGTAGTTTCACTATTCATCAAAATTGAAGTTTTTCAGAAAAATGCCAAAATTTCACCCTAAGATATAATTGATATTCCAAGTTAAAAAATGATTTCTATTTTACAAAATTCCCAACATATAAGTTTCATTAATTAATTTTATAATTAATTTCAGCTGTCACAACAAATAGCGTGTTTTTAAGAGATAATAACTATCAAAAGATTAACAGTTGTTTATGTCTGGTGTAAATGTGAAATTACACCCAATGACCAACATTGTATTGAATTGTAAAAATATATTCTAGATATACTTTAAAACCACTCAAATTAATAATTTATCACTATTAATTATTTCTATTAAAAAAGTTGTTTTTAATTAAAATTTAGTAATTTTCACTATTCATCAGAAAATGAAAGTTATCCGAAAAGTACCAAATTTTACCCTAAGCTAATTTCGATATTACGAATCCAAAAATGAATTCCATTTTGAAAAATAAAATTTACAAAATTTCAAAAAGTGGTTATTACTATTCATAATGGCTAGTTTTAATAATATTTTAATAGCATATTGTTGTTTAGTGAAACTCGTTATTGCGTACTACACACGCTATCGAGGAAGGTCGCGATTGCGTGTAATGCAAGGCAAGTCAAGGATGCGTGTTGTGCAAGATCCTTTTGGTGTAGTGTACAACACAAGTCATTAGTGAAATTAAAAAGAATATTTTTCATAAAATCTTGGGCTGTTACATTCTACCCCCCTTAAAATGAATTTCGCCCTCGAAATTCGTCTGGTTTATAAATGGTTTACTACTCGAAAGTTTGTTTAAAAGAAACCCACATCATAAAAAGGGAATACCAAAACCAATCTTTAAAAACAAAAGTATGAAACCTAACAGTTACCCAAATAAACTAATCACTGGGTTTCCACATAGGAGAAAATATGGATATGGAAGAGAAATCTAACCATCATGTTCTGATGGAGAGTGGTAGAGAACATAGCTATGGAAAAGCCAGAAATCACAAAGCCATAAATTTGTGACGATCTAGGGTACCATCTGATTCATCGGATATAAGGGCACTAGGACAACATTTTTGTTTTTCAAGATCATTTCCCTAAAGTTGAAAATTTGAATTAGAATAAATACTTTATTTTGGTACAATCTCACTATTTTTCGTGCCTTGAACAATTTCCACTTCATCTCTTAAATAAATGAAGTTGAATTTGTTATTCGTGAAGTGTTAGCAGATCATGTGATAGAATGACGGGTCATTCCATCTGTCTCAAACAAAAGGTTAAAAATTATATACATAAGTCGATCTATAGTTAGATTAATCATATATGGTTCCTAAAATGGACTTATACTTCATATATCATACTGCTTAATATAATAAAACTAGTTTCTACTAAACAGGGACTTTCTGTAGGCCAGTGGTAGGCGATAAAGGTCAGTTGCACTTCGGTTGTGGGTTCGATTCCCACAGCCTTGTCCGACGCGATGGGCTGTCGCCCGTCCTGCAGGTTGTCCTTTTTCTAAAACTATATTACTATAACATCCCATCAATAATATCAAAAAAAACTTCTATCCTTAAATAATACTAACTTATGTCCAACATAATCCATTCCAATATTTAGGCTTATCCACAATACTTCAGTCCACTCTCATAACATAGTGAAAACGATTACCAGAGATTTAATACCATCGTTGATCCCCATATATCATAAGATATGTTTTGTTGGTCACATTCCAAACATTCAAGGTCCTTAATCATGTACTCTCTTGAATACCCATTGAACCTTAGTGAAAACATGAATGCAGTTAAAAGTTAACACTTTCCACATACCAAAATCCTCAAAATTCTATATACTCAAACCATGATATCACTTAGTCCTTATATCAATCATGAGCTCATGAATACAATCAAACATCTCATTATCGTCTTATCCCTTCATTATGCACATATCATCTACATTCCAAAAATATCTGAATAACCTTTCATGGATACTGTAACAATCCTTAGATGTCTCTTTATTCCATAGTACCATGAGATTACTTATACAACATTACACATGATAAACATGTCATCATTCCACTACATTCTTAAACCATTGACCGAGCTTCAACAATTCTTTCATATCACATATCATTTGTAGTCTCTTCATCATCATCAACATAAATACTACCCATACGACCAAACTGATTCTCTTCATGAGACTTTCCCTTAGGGCATTGGTTAGCATAATGCCCGTACATTCCACATTTAAAACATTTAACCATTGTTGATGTTGTAGCAATACCATTATCCTCATCCATGGTGTTAACTGAACCTTTTCCTTTGCACTTACTTGCTTTGTGTCCTTATTTTCCACACCCAAATCATCTTCCAGTTCCTTTGAAACATTCTCCTTGATGCCTCTTCCCACATGATTTACATAGGGTAAATTGAACTTTCTTTCCACTATGATCATCATGAAACTCCATCTTTCTCTTATTAGCCGAGTCAGGAAACTTACCAAATTTTACTTTATCGATCATATTATGAGATTGCTGATTCGGCATAATAATGATGTTTGGACTTCCAAATCCCATTTCATTATGAAGAATATCATTCCATTGTCCATCATATCCTCCATTATCGTGAATCATCTTGTTTCCAGCCATTTTCTAAAACCCAAAAAAGAATAGTGTGAGAGGAAAAAATCATGCTATGGAAAAAAACATAATAAAGGTGGAGTATCCTCAATATCTAACATCTTAGGTTAAATTCTATGATCGTTACCATAGTTCTAGGACTGTATCCTATACGTATACTTATCCTTAGGGACATCCCTAGACATACCTTATAAATATCTCTAGGGATCTCACTAAATTTCTCGCATCCTAGTTTCCAAAGGTTGACTAAACCTTTCCTCTGATACCAACTGTAGAGACCCGAAGCCCGACGTACATGAACATTACATTACTTTTGCGGAATACTTAGTACATAAGAAGAAAAAAAAACACACACACAAGGATCGTAATAGTTTAGTGTCTTTGGAAACTCGAAACGTAATCTTCTAATCATGGTGAAAGATCTTCAATATCTCCCATAAAGATCTTCCTTTTTTTTTTACCTAAAACCTTTCTTTATATCCTGGGGAAAAGAAAACATAAAAGGGTGAGCTCAAATTCTCAGTAAGGGTAAACAAAAGAAATATCAATCACATCGTATACTCAAGCACATAACTTTTGGAAATCTTAACCTGCAAAAGAGATCATAATTTCATAACATGGGATAAATCATGGCAGTAAAATGTAATCACAATAATCATAACTTAAAACATGAAACTTTGTGGAATACACACATAATCATAGAGAATCATTTCTTGTTAGTCAAGACTCATTGCCAAGACTATCTTAGTGGACAAAGTCCCTTTCTGAACCGAGTCACCCTCGTTTCAGTCCTGTTTCACTGAACCGGTATAACCTACCGTTCCAGCCATGTCTATCTCATGAGATATAAAATCTTTACCCAATGCATTAGAGGGAGATATAGGTCCCACCCATCTCATAATGATACCATTCTTATGTGTGCCACAAAATCGTAAATCATACATCATTGCATAACCCATGTAATACAAATGGGAATCTTAAACATCATGACATCATAAAACAATTCATATAAGATAAAGGAATTCATAAAAATAATTCCATCACAACATAATCAAATCAATGTAATAATAGGGATAAAAACAGAACCCTTTATTATCTTAGATGGAAAATAATTTTGATAAAACACTTGAACTTCATTCTTGAGGAAAATATCCTTTCTACTTCAAAAACACTTTTCCTTTCTTATCATGTCATACAATTTTAAACTAAAAGAAGTTGATTAAAAATAAAATTGAAAACTTTAAAAGGAATATTCTTGGAAATAATGTTTTAAAAATCCATTCATGCCGTATAAGTTAAAAAAACATTCTTCTCGTACTTTTTTCGGAAAAGTTAAAAAGTACCTCGTACGAAAATTGACAAAAGATTCCTTTCATATCTTTTACTAAAAACTCTCTGAAGGGTAAAATTGGATATAAACTGTTGTAGAATGATGTAAATATTACATATTGAGGAAACATGGATGTGGATGATAAAATACACCCCAGTAAATACCAAAGTATAAACAATCTCGGATAAAATGAGATTGTGATATATTCCCTTACCTTAGGTCTGATTTGCTTCGTAAATGTCCGAACCTCCTGTATAATGATTTAAATAATGTCATTGACTTATTACAGAATCATATTCATTGTTATTATATCATATATGGTTCACTTATGACTTTATATTACCCGTTCTTTTGTAAATTCCATATTAAAGATCGTTTTGGGTAAAATTGTTTCATTTGTCGTCCGTGTTTTGACTTGTAATTATTCGTATGATTACTTAGATCATGATTACTTAATTACAGAATATAAAACATGATATATATATATATATATTCAGAATATACATATATATAATAAATCAGTAAATGGAAAGAAATACACCGTTCATGGAGACGGTAGTCCGTACGTACGCATGAACGCTGTTTTCGTTTCTTTATTGAATTGAATGGAATTAAGTAGATGACATACATATAAATATAAATAAATCAATTATCATTATTATTTCATATATTTCATTAGTACTTATTATATATACTTTATAATCATTCATGAATGGTTAATCATTGAGAATGAATCTCATCACGTTGTGGAGACGGTAGTCCGTACGTACGCACGAGCGATGATATCATTCCCATGGTCGTGGAATTGTGTTGAAGTGTATGTATACTATTTCAGTATCAATATCACTTTATAATAATCATATATAGTTACTCATTAAACCATTATATCCATCCAATTAAGGTGGTGGTGGAAAATAGATTACACCACGGCGTGGAGACGGTATTCCGTACGTACGCACGCGCGGTGATTTCCTTTTTCCGTAGGATGGATAGAAGGTTAATTAGAGTTGTTTCATATTTATAATAACATATAAGTATATAATAAATACTGATGTTATTACTTTATCATGAATAAACTAAAGAAGAAGAAGTTGAAGAAGAAATAAATTGAAAAAGATCGGTAATGTATATTACCTCTTTTTGACGCTCCTTCACTTAACCTCCACTTAAAGAAATAAGGATGGTCTTTGAAGAAGACCAGTACCTGTAGGATGATACTAGGGAAGTGGAGAAGAGATTATGGCAGGGTTTGGCCGAGCTTGAATTCTCAAATTGGTGTGAGGAGGAGAGGGAGGAGGTGCCCTTTTATAAGGGAGGAGAGGGGCATCTTAAGAAAATCTCAAAATATTATTTTATATTAAGGTCAAATTCGGTTTATAATGGTTCCAAATGGTATTATTTCGAAGATAAAGTGAGTATGGGTCGAAATAATCTTATCCAATAGGATTTAGACAAGTTTAAGTTATTATTTTAACCTTATCAATTAGATTTAACTCTAAGTTAAATAATTTAACTTTTACCGTGTCTTTTTGTTTTCTTACACTATATGGTTAATAAACTTACTATATGAAGCCAAACGAACCCCAAGTTGTTTATTATTAATATATCTATCCTTATCTAAGTCATTTGGCTGAACCTTAGATTTTTAGGAATTAAATAACAATTAATAATATAATATTTGTTTTAAAAACTAATTTATGTCAATTTTGACACTATTTGGTACATGATTTTTATGAAATTTCTAACAGAATGATAAGTTCGAAAAAAGTTACTTAAATCAACAATAACATGTAATATGAACCTATAAAATTAGTTTAAGTCATAAAAAGTCTCAAATTACATTTATTTGGGCATTTATAACATCAATTATGTTAATATTTTCTTAAAAAGGTAATTACTGTATCATCGTTGTGTCATAAATAAATTAAATTATTTAAAGTATAAAAATTACAAATAAAATACCATTATGTAGGAAATCTTCTTATCTTTCTAATGAATATTTATAGTCGAAATTATATTATGTATAACCCTATATTAAAAATGTTTTAGTCAATAAACTTTGATTTTAACTCTTTTAACTCTTCTTTGAATTAAATAATAATAAATGTCCTAATCTAATTCAAGTGGGCCTAAATGATAATATTTTACACTTAAGGTTGTTTTTGGTCTATATACACTTGTCCAATAGGATTAGTACATGTGTTAGGGTAATAATAATATCATTTTTACCCTTAATTACCCTATTTACTTTTAACCGTGGTAAATAAAAGTAAAAAGTTACTATTCACCAAAAATTATTTTCATCTCATTGAACCACATTTTACTTACTGACATCAACCGTGTCTCTTGGATTTTGAAATTCCATTAGCAGAAGCGGTAAAATTAAGATTTATGAAAAAAATTATTTTTTTTTAACTACCACTTAGTAGTTTCACTATTCATCAAAAATTGAAGTTTTTCAGAAAAATGCCAAAATTTCACCCTAAGATATAATTGATATTCCAAGTTCAAAAATGATTTCCATTTTAAAAAATTCCCAACATATAAGTTGCATTAATTAATTTTATAATTAATTTCCGCTGTCACAACAAATAGCGTGTTTTTAAGAGATAATAACTATCAAAAGATTAACAGTTGTTTATGTCTGGTGTAAATGTGAAATTACATCCAATGAACAACATTGTATTGAATTGTAAAAATATATTCTAGATATAATTTAAAACCACTCAAATTAATAATTTATCACTATTAATTATTTCGATTAAAAAAGATGTTTTTAATTAAAATTTAGTAATTTTCACTATTCATCAGAAAATGAAAGTTATCCGAAAAGTACCAAAATTTTACCCTAAGCTAATTTCGATATTACGAATCCAAAAATGAATTCCATTTTGAAAAATAAAATTTACAAAATTTCAAAAAGTGGTTATTACTATTCATAACGTCTAGTTTTAATAGTATTTTAATAGCATATTGTTGTTTAGTGAAACTCGTTATTGCGTACTACACACGCTATCGAGGAAGGTTGCGATTGCGTATAATGAAAGGGAAGTCAAGGATGAGTGTTGTGTAAGATCCTTTTTGTGTAGCGTACAACACAATTCATTAGTGAAATTAAAAAGAATATTTTTCATAAAATCTTGGGCTGTTACATTCTACCCCCCTTAAAATTAATTTCGCCCTCGAAATTCGTCTGGGTTATAAATGGTTTACTAATCGAAAGTTTGTTTAATAGAAACCCACATCATAAAAAGGGAATACCAAAACCAATCTTTAAAAACAAAAGTATGAAACGTAACAGTTACCCAAATAAACTAATCACTGAGTTTCCACATAGGTGAAAATATGGATATGGAAGAGAAATCTAACCATCATGTTCTGATGGAGAGTGGTAGAGAACATAGCTATGGAAAAGCCAGCAATCACAAAGCCATAAATTTGTGACGATCTAGGGTACCATATGATTCATCGGATATAAGGGCACTAGGACAACATTTTTGTTTTTCAAGATCATTTCCCTAAAGTTGAAAATTTGAATTAGAATAAATACTTACTTTATTTTGGTACAATCTCACTGTTTTTTGTGCCTTGAACAATTTCCACTTCATCTCTTAAATAAATGAAGTTGAATTTGTTATTCGTGAAGTGTTATCAGATCATGTGATAGAATGACGGGTCATTCCATCTGTCTCAAACAAAAGGTTAAAAATTATATACATAAGTCGATCTATAGTGAGATTAATCATATATGGTTCCTAAAATGGACTTATACTTCATATATCATACTGATTAATATAATAAAACTAGTTTCTACTAAATAGGGACTTCCTATAGGCCAGTGGTAGGCGATAAAGGTCAGTTGCACTTCGGTTGTGGGTTCGATTCCCACAGCCTTGTCCGACGTGATGGGCTGTCGCCCGTCCTGCAGGTTGTCCTTTTTCTAAAACTATATTACTATAACATCCCATAAATAATATCAAAAAAAAAACTTCTATCCTTAAACAATACTAACTTATGTCCAACATAATCCATTCCAATCTTTAGGCTTATCCATAATACTGCAGTCCACTCTCATAACATAGTGAAAACGATTACCAGAGATTTAATACCATCGTTGATCCCCATATATCATAAGATATGTTTTGTTGGTCACATTCCAAACATTCAAGGTCCTTAATCATGTAATCTCTTGAATACCCATTGAACCTTAGTGAAAACATGAATACAGTTAAAAGTTAACACTTTCCACATACCAAAATCCTCAAAATTCTATATACTCAAACCATGATATCACTTAGTCCTTATATCAATCATGAGCTCATGAATACAATCAAACATCTCATTATCGTCTTATCCCTTCATTATGCACATATCATCTACATTCCAAAAATATCTGAATAACCTTTCATGGATACTGTAACAATCCTTAGATGTCTCTTTATTCTATAGTACCATGAGATTACTTATACAACATTACACATGATAAACATGTCATCATTCCACTACATTCTTAAACCATTAACCGAGCTTCAACAATTCTTTCATATCACATATCATTTGTAGTCTCTTCATCATCATCAACATAAATACTACCCATACGACCATACTGATTCTCTTCATGAGACTTTCCCTTAGGGCATTGGTTTGTATAATGCCCGTACATTCCACATTTAAAACATTTAACCATTGTTGATGTCGTAGCAATACCATTATCCTCATCCATGGTGTTAACTGAACCTTTTCCTTTGCACTTACTTGCTTTGTGTCCTTCTTTTCCACACCCAAAGCATCTTCCAGTTCCTTTGAAACATTCTACTTGATGCCTCTTCCCACATGATTTACATAGGGGAAATTGAACTTTCTTTCCACTATGATCATCATGAAACTCCATCTTTCTCTTATTAGCCGAGTCAGGAAACTTACCAAATTTTACTTTATTGATCATATTATGAGATTTTTGATTCGGCATAATAATGATGTTTGGACTTACAAATCCCATTTCATTATGAAGAATATCATTCCATTGTCCATCATATCCTCCATTATCATGAATCATCTTGTTTCCAGCCATTTTCTAAAACCCAAAAAAGAATAGTGTGAGAGGCAAAAATCATGCTAGGGAAAAAAACATAATAAAGGTGGAGTATCCTCAATATCTAACATCTTAGGTTAAATTATATGATTGTTACCATAGTTCTAGGACTGTGTCCTATACGTATACTTATCCTTAGGGACATCCCTAGACATATCTTATAAATATCTCTAGGGATCTCACTAAATTTCTCGCATCCTAGTTTCCAAAGGTTGACTAAACCTTTCCTCTGATACCAACTGTAGAGACCCGAAGCCTGACGTACATGAACATTACATTACTTTTGCGGAATACTTAGTACATAAGAAGAAAAAAAACACACACACAAGGATCGTAATAGTTTAGTGTCTTTGGAAACTCGGAACGCAATCTTCTAATCGTGGTGAAAGATCTTCAATATCTCCCATAAAGATCTTCCCTTTTTTTTTACCTAAAACCTTTATTTATATCCTGGGGAAAAGAAAACATAAAAGGGTGAGCTCAAATGCTCAGTAAGGGTAAACAAAAGAAATATCAATCACATCGTATACTCAAGCACATAACTTTTGGAAATCTTAACCTCCAAAAGAGATCATAATTTCATAACATGGGATAAATCATGGAAGTAAAATGTAATCACAATAATCATAACTTAAAACATGAAACTTTGTGGCATACACACATAATCATAGAGAATCATTTCTTGTTAGTCAAGACTCATTTCCAAGACTATCTTAGTGGACAAAGTCCCTTTCTGAACCGAGTCACCCTCGTTTCCGTCCTGTTTCACTGAACCGATATAACCTACCGTTCCAGCCATGTCTATCTCATGAGATATAAAATCTTTACCCAATGCATTGGAGGGAGATATAGGTCCCACCCATCTCATAATGATACCATTCTTATGTGTGCCACAAAATCATAAATCATACATCATTACATAACCCATGTAATACAAATGGGAATCTTAAACATCATGACATCATAAAACAATTCATATAAGATAAAGGAATTCATAAAAATAATTCCATCACAACATAATCAAATCAATGTAATAATAGGGATAAAAACAGAACCCTTTATTATATTAGATGGAAAATAATTTTGATAAAACACTGGAACTTCATTCTTGAGGAAAATATCCTTTCTACTTCAAAAACACTTTTCCTTTCTTAACATGTCATACCATTTTAAACTAAAAGAAGTTGATTAAAAATAAACTTGAAAACTTTAAAAGGAATCTTCTTGGAAATAATGTTTTAAAAATCCATTCATGCCATATAAGTTAAAAAACATTCTTCTCGTACTTTTGTCGGAAAAGTTAAAAAGTACCTCGTACGAAAAACGAAAAAAGATTCCTTTCATATCTTTTACTAAAAACTCTCCGAAGGGTAAAATTGGATATAAACTGTTGTATAATGATGTAAATATTAAATATTGAGGAAACATGGATGTGGATGATAAAATACACCCCAGTAAATACCAAAGTATAAACAATCTCGGATAAAATGAGATTGTGATATATTCCCTTACCTTAGGTCTGATTTGCTTCGTAAGTGTCCGAACCTCCTGTATAATGATTTAAATAATGTAATTGACTTATTATAGAGTCATATTCATTGTTATTATATCATATATGGTTCACTTATGACTTTATATTACCCGTTCTTTTGTAAATTCCATATTAAAGATCGTTTTGGGTAAAATTGTTTCATTTGTCGTCCGTGTTTTGACTTGTAATTATTCGTATGATTACTTAGATCATGATTACTTAATTCCAGAATATAAAACATGATTTATATATATATATATATTCAGAATATACATATATATAATAAATCAGTAAATGGAAAGAAATACACCGTTCATGGAGACGGTAGTCTGTACGTACGCATGAACGCTGTTTTCGTTTCCTTATTGAATTGAATGGAATTAAGTAGATGAAATACATATAAATATAAATAAATCCAGTATCATTATTATGTCATATATTTCATTAGTACTTATTATATATTCTTTATAATCATTCATGAATGGTTAATCATTGAGAATGAATCTCATCGCGTTGTGGAGACGGTAGTCCGTACGTACGCACGAGCGATGATATCATTCCCATGGTAGTGGAATTGTGTTGAAGTGTATGTATACTATTTCAGTATCAATATCACTTTATAATAATCATATATAGTTACTCATTAAACCATTATACCCATCCAATTAAGGTGGTGGCGGAAAATAGATTACACCACGGTGTGGAGACGATATTCCGTACGTACGCACGCGCGGTGATTTCCTTTTTTTGTAGGATGGATAGAAGGTTAATTAGAGTTTTTTAATATTTATAATAACATATGAGTATATAAGAAATACTTATGTTATTACTTTATCATGAAGAAATTAAAGAAGAATAAGTTGAAGAAGAAAGAAATTGAAAAAGATCGGTAATGGATATTACCTCTTTTTGACGCGCCTTCACTTAACCTCCACTTAAAGAACTAAGGATGGTATTTGAAGAAGAACAGGACCTCTAGCATGATAATAGGGAAGTGGAGAAGAGATTTTGGCAGGGTTTGGCCGAGCTTGAATGCTCAAATTGGTGTGAGGAGGAGAGGGAGGAGGTGCCCTTTTATAAGGGAGGAGAGGGGCATCTTAGGAAAATCTCAAAATATTATTTTATATTAAAGTAAAATTCGGTTTATAATGGTTCCAACTGGTCTTATTTCGAAGATAAAGTGGGTATGGGTCTAAATCCTCTTATACAATAGGATTTAGACAAGTTTAGGTTATTATTTTAACCTTATCAATTAGATTTAACTCTAAGTTAAATAATTTAACTTTTACCGTGTCTTTTTGTTTTCTTACACTATATGGTTAATAAACTTACTACATGAAGACAAACGAACCCCAAGTTGTTTATTATTAATATATATATCCTTATCTAAGTCATTTGTACGAACCTTAGATTTTTAGGAATTAAATAACAATTAATAATATAATATTTGTTTTAAAAACTAATTTATGTCAATTTTGACACTATTTGGTACATGATTTTTATGAAATTTCTAACAGAATGATAAGTTCAAACCAAGTTACTTAAATCAACAATAACATGTCATATTAACCTAGAAAATTAGTTTACGTCATAAAAAGTCTTAAATTACATTTATTTGGGCATTTATAACATCAATTATGTTAATATTTTCTTAAAAATGTAATTACTGCATCATCGTTGTGTCATAAATAAATTAAATTATTTAAAGTATAAAAATTACAAATAAATTACCATTATGTAGGAAATCTTTTTATCTTTCTAATTAATATTTATAGTCGAAATTATATTATCTATAACCCTATATTAAAAATGTTTTAGTAAATAAACATTGATTTTAACTCTTTTAACTCTTCTTTGAATTAAATAATAATAAATGTCCTAATCTAATCCAAGTGGGCCTAAATGATAATATTTTACACTTAAGGTTGTTTTTGGTCGAGATTCACTTGTCCAATAGGATTAGGACATGTGTTAGGGTAATAATAATATCATTTTTACCCTTAATTACCCTATTTACTTTTAACCGTGGTAAATAAAAGTAAAAAGTTACTATTCACCAAAAATTATTTTCATCTCATTGAACCACATTTTACTTACTGAAATCAACCGTGTCTCTCGGATTTTTTAAATTCCATTCACAGAAGCGGTAAAATTAAAATTTATAAAAAAAATTAATTTTTTTTAACTACCACTTAGTAGTTTCACTATTCATCAAAAATTGAAGTTTTTCAGAAAAATGCCAAAATTTCACCCTAAGATATAATTGATATTCCAAGTTCAAAAATGATTTCTATTTTACAAAATTCCCAACATATAAGTTGCATTAATTAATTTTATAATTAATTTCCGCTGTCACAACAAATAGCGTGTTTTTAAGAGATAATAACTATCAAAAGATTAACAGTTGTTTATGTCTGGTGTAAATGTGAAATTACATCCAATGACCAACATTGTATTGAATTGTAAAAATATATTCTAGATATACTTTAAAACCACTCAAATTAATAATTTATCACTATTAATTATTTCGATTAAAAAAGTTGTTTTTAATTAAAATTTAGTAATTTTCACTATTTATCAGAAAATGAAAGTTATCCGAAAAGTACCAAAATTTTACCCTAAGCTAATTTCGATATTAAGAATCCAAAAATGAATTCCATTTTGAAAAATAAAATTTACAAAATTTCAAAAAGTGGTTATTACTATTCATAACGGCTAGTTTTAATAATATTTTAATAGCATATTGTTGTTTAGTGAAACTCATTATTGCATACTACACACGCTATCGAGGAAGGTCGCGATTGCGTGTAATGCAAGGCAATTCAAGGATGCGTGTTGTGCAATATCCTTTTGGTGTAGCGTACAACACAAGTCATTAGTGAAATTAAAAAGAATATTTTTCATAAAATCTTGGGTTGTTACATGTAGAGACCTGGGTTTTTGGCCCTACCAGACTTTGGAATATTTCTACAAATAATTCCAGAGCTAGGCGCGAAGACGGCGTGCGATTCCAAGGCCCGGTGTGCCCGAAATTATTTTTATAAAAATATTAAGTATTTTTATACTGTGCACATGGCGGGGGTGTGATATCTCCTAAACGGAAGCTCAGAACAGAAATCTAATGGAACGGTTGCATCCGGAACGTACCATTTACCCCAGGCAGGGTGTAAACTTAACGGGCGCGGGCCTGCGGTGAGAAACGCCACCAGGGGCGTTTTCGTAAATAAGCAGCGAAGTTAGTGTTCGAGCGTCGGCTCAAATAACTTCTGAACGGAGTCTCGGGTGAAAAATCTGAGTCCTCCGTTGCGTTCATAACGGAGCGTTTACCCTAGGGGTGACCTTACTTTTGTTCGCATCGGGCGTCGGGTCCGAGGCAGGTTTGGCGCCGGCGGGCGGCTGATATAAATATCAGCGTCCCCCCCCTTATCGTTCCTCTCGCAGTTCTTCGCCACCGCTCTGCCGAATCGAGCAAACGAAGTGCCCACGAGCTCGGAATTCGACGTCAGACGTTCTAGGAGCGCGCAACGGAAGCTCTGGAGCGTGGATCTAAGGCAGAACGTCGGCGTTTCGCCCGCGAGGTAGGCAGATTTGAGTTTTAACCCCCGATCCTGTTTTTGCTGCGTTTTTCTGCAAATTGAAGCCATAACAGTGTAGATCGGGTCCCGAGGGCCATGTAGACGCCTCTAGATCGTAAAACGGACCACCGGGGTGCCCCCGGAGGTCCGCGGAAGGTCCGCTGGTGGCGCGCGGTGGAGAGCCGTCGGCGGCGGCCGGTCGAGGCCGGTCCGACCTCTTTTTGTTATACGGGGGTCTTTAAACCCCCGTATCTTGCAATCTGGGAGCTGGATTTGCGCTCCGTTTGCGGCGACGTGACCCTGACGACAAGGCGAACCCTCTAGTGAGGGTTCAAGGGTTTAAAGGTTCAGGATCGTGGCCCAGGAGCTAGAAACGTCGTATAAAATAATATTATTTTATTATTTTACGACTTCGGGCCGTTGTAACTTCTACTCGGAGCGTCCGATTGACGTGCTGTCAGTGGCATTGAGACCCTGATGGTACGACGGACTTTTTGAGATGGTTTCCGGGTGTTGGGACCTAGTACAGGGTGCAGGCCCCATGAGGCCGTGTTTTGGCATTTGCCGAGAAACGCGGCTTTTGCACCAGGAGTCCGATTTTGGCGGA
This sequence comes from Viscum album, assembly GCA_963277665.1. NCBI lineage: Eukaryota > Viridiplantae > Streptophyta > Magnoliopsida > Santalales > Viscaceae > Viscum > Viscum album. Next base: position 100,195,496 of record OY728136.1, on the reverse strand, counting down.
TGATTAGTCGATCCTGTGTGTTTTTCTGAGAGGATCGCAATGGTTCAATCTGTTCGATGTGTTTCAGGATCCAAGCGTGGGCCCCACCCGAGCTGGCTTCGGTGAATAGTACCTTTTTCACCGGGTGTCCGTTTCAGACGAGAAAATAGTCGATTCCGCTTGTTTTTCCGAGGGGAACGCCGTGGTATGGTGCGCTCGATGGGTTTTGGGATTGTTGTGTGGGCCCCGCACGGGCTAGCTATGGTGAATAGTTCCCTTTTCACCGGTGTTCCGTTTCGGGTGAGTAAGCAGTCTATCCTGCATGTTTTTCCGCGTAGATCGCGATGGTGGCCTCGGTTTTGGCCTTGAAGATGCACAGTGTGGCGTTGTGGTGGGTCGCTTGGGTTAGTGGCGTTTGGACCAGCAGTGGTTGAGGGTTCTCCCTTGGTTCGTTCCTACGAGGGTTCGTGTGGCATCACAACCTTCGTATGGGTTTTTGATCCTCTCGATGGAATGTGTAAACTGTTAGAGTTGTGGCATCCCTCCGGTGGGTCCAGAGCGGATCCTCTAGCATCTTAACCCTAGATCGGGTTCTTGGTATCGCTGTGACCGCTTATTCATAGGCGGTGATCCCCTATCTAGTAGGTTAACCCCGTAGGGTTTGTGGTATCATCGGGATTATGATCCTCTACGCGGTGGGTCATACGTAGTAGGGTTGTGGCATCATCGGGTATACGATCCACTACTCAGCATGAGGTGTATAGTAAGGTTGCGGTATCGTTGGTTATACGATCCCCTACTCAGCTCTTGGTGTCGGTAGGGTTGCGACATCGTTAGTTATGCGATCCCCTACTCAGCACGTGGTTTCGGTAGGGTTGCGGCATCGTCGGTTCGATCCCCTACATCGCGAGTTATACCAGATAGGGTTCCGGTATCGTCGTGACCATCTTTATATGGACGATGATCCTCTATCTGAGTGTGAAGCTTCTATCGAGCGCCAGATCGGGTTGTGGTATCCCCCAGCGGATCCTAGGTGTGATCCCCTATCTGTGAGAACTACGTATGCCAGATCTGGTCGTGGTATCCCCCAGCGGACCCTGGGAGTGATCCCCTATCTGTGAGCTATGTATACCGGAGTGGGTCTTGGTATCCCCTAGCGGACCCTAGCAGCGATCACCTATCCGAGGAGTTTGGTGGTTATGTTGTTTCAGCGATGTTTCCTCAGTGATGTTATCCGACGAGCGTGGTCTCTCGGGTGAGTGTCTGAGATGTTTGTTTGTGACCCGATGGAGTGTATCTCTCGGATGGGTGTCATCTGGTATGACAGTGTTTGTGTGGTATACTCTCCTGGTTGGGGGCAGTTGTTAGTGACGAGGTCGGTACCTCTTGTGGCTTTGTGGCATGAGTTGTGTATATCTGGATTGTTCAAGGTGTATGTATGGTCATACACCTGAGCTGAGCTGACTAGTTGTGTTTAGCCGAGGATGGTCACGAGATGGAGTTTCTCTCTCGTCTGGGTTCCCTCTGGCTGGGATGAGCGGACTGATGCCTTTCAGTTGCTCTCTTTGGTTTTGGGTTTTGGGGTTCCTACTGAGTATGTTTATACTCACCCCTACACGGGCTTTGCCCGCACATGTTTGTGTCTTGTGCAGACCACAGGCCTTTCGACGGAGTCCCAGGAGGACCCGGATCAGGCGGAGCTTAGTGAGCGAGTTCACCGGGGTGTTTACCGGAGCTGTGCCGAGGGAGCTTTCCAAAGGGTGTTTGTGGCAGCGTTCCCCTTCTTCAGAGCATGTTGGACGCGCTTTGTAGTTTTCTTTTGGTGGGCCCTGTTTTCCCTTTATACTTTGCTGTTTCACTCTGGTTTGGGATAGATTGTATGCATGCATTTAATTTTCAGTTTCTATATCTCTGCACTGTTGCATGGAGGTGTTTGTGGGTGCGTGTGTACATGTACCTTAGGCTAATGCCTCCCATGTGTGTGATAGCCTACTCGGCACTGGTCGCCAGCCCCTGGCCTATTGGAGGCGGGCTTGGGGAGTCACGGCTCGAGCCCCGTTGGGTCGGGTCATGACATTACCACATTAATGTATTGAAAAAAAGAAATCAATATGAGATAATATATTTATTAATATTTAAATCCATGAAAACATAGGAAATATAAAATTCAAAGTAGTTGGTTCTAGGGAACTAACTCCAATAGATTCACACTTGGACTAGAGCCAATTGCTAATAGTTTTTATCCCACTAGCTCACACATGATATTCATGATTTTTCTAAGATAGGGATTTAGTCAACAAGTCTATCACATTATCTTTAATGGGAAACCGCCTCACCACAAACTCACCTCTATGAGAAACATCCCTTAAGAGATTATATTTTCAAAGTATGTGATTTATCCATAGATGTGACCTTGGCTCTATGGTAAGAGCCACCATTATAATATTATCATAGAATAATGTGATTAGATATTTAATGTTAAGAAATACATAATGATCTTGGATAAAGTTTCATATTAAAACTACTTATTTGGATGTATTATGTTCCAAAATATACCCATATCATTTTATATAATTAATGAAAATTACTTACTTTGAGCTCTTCCATCCCACAACACCTCCCTTGAGAGTGAAGATATATCCTGATTGTGATTTCACATCATCTTAATATATTTGGAAACTAGCATATGTATGTAACCTTATTACTAGATCCTTATCCACTCTATAAACTAGGAACATATCCTTAGTATGCATTGGATACTTTAGGATAGACTTGATTGCTATTTAGTGGTGGTCTTCTGGATCGACTTGATATCTGCCTACCGCGCTTAAGGAATAAGTGACATCTTTCCTGGTATATAATATAACATACATGAATGACTCCATAATATATTCATATGTAATCTTTTTCATCCTATTTATATCATCATGTTTCTAAGGAAACATTTTCTTGGAGAGTTTTATGCCATATGACATTGGATACAATCAACTCATTGATTATTCCATATTGAACCTCTTCAGTATATTGTTAATATACACACCTTGAATTATTCCAAGTAGCCTCTTGGATCTAACAAAATGTAGTTTGATCCCAAGAATATATGATGCTTCACCTAAGTCCCAAAAAATCATGTTTTCAACTATGTTTTGATGAAATGTAAGTCCGATATCTCATTTCCAAATAGTAGCATGCCATAAAAATAAAATAATAGGAAAATGATTACACTCCCACTAAAACTTTTATAAACATAATTCTTACATTTATTCTTAATAAAAACAAAATTTTGTTATGGATTCATCAAAGTGAATGTTTCATGACACGAACTCTTTATTTAATCCATAAATGGGTCTCTACAATTTTCATACCTTGTTCACATCATTTGGAGTCACAAAACCTTATTGTTGGATTATATATACATCTTTTTAAAGTTTCCCATTAGGTAAATTTATTTTTATATCCAACTTCCAAATCTCATAGTGATGAAAAGATACTATGTAAAGTAGAATTCTAATTGATTTTAGCTTGGAAAATAGAGAAAAGGTTCCATCATAGTATATTACTTTAAACTTTTTAAACCCTTTTGCAACAAGTAATGCCTTATAGGTATTGAATTCTCTATAAATGTTCAATTTCCTGTTGAATACCCATTTGAAATGAATAGGATTTACATCCACTTGAGGATAAACTAATATTCAAACTTCGTTTTGGTACATGGAATCCATTTTAGAATTCACGACTTATTTCCATCTGGAAGCCTCTATGACACTTAGTAATTCCTTATAGGAAACAAGTTAATTAATATTAGTTGATAATTAGTCACTATACTTAGTAAATAGAAAAATATATCATTCTAGTTATCTAACCAATCTTGTAATCCTACGTTGCACTTATGTCTATGGAACATACTCTTCTACGAGGCTTTGTGAAATTCGTTCATGTTCTAACTCTTGTGTATATTTAACCACAACTTCATCAAATCCTATCTCACTCCCACTATATCTTCTAGAGATGTTATCCCTCTCAAGAATAATGGGGCATCTGTTAACCAAAACCTTATTATTTGAAGGTATGTATAGGTAATATCCTTTAGTTTCCTTATAATACCCTATAATGATACACTTAGTTACTCAAGGTTAAAGTTTGTTACCTGAATATGCCTTAACAAATGATTCACAACCCCACACTCATATATGTGACAACACATGTTTACTTCTATACTAAGGCTAGTATGAAATACCATTTTCCTCATTTTTAGCACTAATTTAGGATGTGTGCCGCTGTTTGTAATGTTTACCCCCAAAAGGATAGTGGAATACTTGCATGACTCATTATTCATCTCACTATATCTACCAAGGTGTAGTTTTTCATTTCATTTACACCATTAAATTATGGTGTATAAGGAGGATTGAGTTGAGAAAAAATCCCAAACCACTGTATATAATCAATAAACTCTTGGTTTAGATATTCCCTACCATGGTTTGATAAAATTTTCTTTATCTTCTTACCAATTTGATTCTAAAATTCATTCTTATACTCTTTGAATTTGTTAAATTAATCTGAATCTTACCTCATTAAGTATAAATATCCATATCTACTAAATTCATTAGTAAAAGTTATGAAGTATGAGAATCCAACCTTTCTTCTATAGGAATTTTCCACAAAAATATATATTAACCAACTCTAGAATATATATGGCCCTTTCACCATTTCCACTATATTAAGATTCGGTTATTTTACCTTAAAACCAATATTGGAATATAAAAAGTGGTTTTAGTTAAAATTTATATAAATATCCCTCTTGGTATAAAATTTTAAAGTGTTTTTGTTTACAAGACATAGTCAGCGATGCCATAGTTGGGTGTGATATGAGTCATGCGAACTAGGTTAATTATCAATTTTCTTTACTTAGTTTGTGTAATACAACACATAAAGGATTTTATTTAGGTGTTCCATACCATAACATATTCTATCTCTATAATAGTAGAAAGATTTATTCCTAAAATTGAAAATAAATCCATTCATATCAAGAGTGGATATATAAATAACATTTTTGGTAACTGGTGGAACATAATAAAATTTCTTCAAAATCAAGATCATTCATGTCAGCAATTTGAGGCGGTAGTCTCGAATAGATACTATAACAACCCTTCTCTTTATTTCACATTTAAACATGATTTATTATATAAAATTTCACTTAATACAACCTATAAGATCTTGAGTTCTAGTGTCTTTGGTGCTTAGGAACATTACACGACAACTTAAGACATAAAATACAACATCTTTATTGAAGAATTATTTTACATGACCACAAAATTCTTTCATACTTAGTATTGAATGAGATAACCTAAGGAAATACATAAGAAAAGGGTGAGCTATAAAACCCAGTAAGAGAGTAAAAAAGGAATAACATGAAGAATACAATACATGTTTGACAATAGGCATATCAATGTATCACAAGAGACACATGAACATAAAGTCATGATATATCATGATTATCATAACATGGAAATGTGGAAACAACTTAAAACACTACATCATTAACATAAAGGAATCAGGTAAAACCATGTCCCAACATGGTGGAATAAATTCCTATAAAGTTATATGGTGAACCCCAATTCCAACATGAAGTATCATGGTAATAAAAATTACCTAATGCATTGGAGTACTATTAGGGCGCACCCTAATAAACATTTTAATCTCACGCTTAAGTGTGCCACATAGATCATATAACATGGATTAATTCAACATCATAATTTATTTCATGATAAAGGAATGTGTAATACATATAAAAAACTATATAATCAATAAGTATATGTGTATAAAGGTGAATAGACTTGTTAGAGAAGTGGGCATGGTATTCACTACATGATGATTTTGGCATGAAAAATCATGGTGCAATTTTGACAACATAACAACATCACATGGGGATTCATAAAATGGGTTAATGAGAGAGAAAGGGGTATATCATAATTTAGACATGAAATGGGAATTAAGGGGATAATGGATCATAATATCCCAATATATGAAATGGAATTTGAGATGCATAATATAAGAGAAATGCTTGAAAGGAAATGATGAGAGAGAAATCCATTACATAATTTTGGCATGGGTACAAGTGTACATGGGAGGGATTAATGAGAGTGAAAGGGTTATCTCAACATTAAAACATAATAAGGGTAGTATGGGGGAGGTTAGAAAACATACCACATCACTTTTAATTGAAAAATTAAAGGGTATAACAGTATAAGGAAACTTGGTCAAAAATAAGAAAGGAAGGAACCCTTACTTAGATGTGTGATCCCAAAGTTCTGGGAGAGGCTTCTTGGGAGATTAGGGGAGCCTTTAGAGGACTCTAACAAGTAGATATCAGAGTCCGGATGAGATTAAAAGAGTTTTAGTGAAGAGGATTGGGTGCTTGGGTGAGTTTATAAAGGAAAGGAGGAGGAATTCTTTATTATTTAGGTTTTGGATACTACACACTAAAATATTCAAAACCACAAACCAAACCATAGTTTTTGACCATGGTTTCTATAAAAAAAGAGTGTAAAATATTATTTTATAAGGCCAAGGGCCTAATACATTAAAATATTATCCTTTATTATGTGTAGGCGAGTCACACCCTCACGGAAATGAATTTAAAATCCTAAAATATATTATAAATTTTGGAGGATTCACTAAATCATTATAAAATAAGTCAAATAAATCCAAAATCACATTATTTTAAAGTTAAAACATATATTTTTTCTAATATCCCTTTTATGTTATTTATTACATCACTATCGGGTCATTATGATGTCATAAAACACACTATATATTTATATATTATTTAATATTTACCAAAAAATTCGACCATCTCAGAAAATTATGAAAAATTAAATATTGGATAGTTTTGAAATCCTAATTCCAAAAATAATATTCTTTTTATCTAAATTATTTTATATATATGTTAATTTTCACTTTTAAAATGATAATTGACATTTATTGAAAATTTGACGGGTTTTGACAAAAATAGTTTTTAAAACTTAATAAAAATTACATTTGATTTCATAAAAATTATACACTCATTTATTATTAATAAAATTAATTTGATAATAATATTTTATTAAAATATTAGTTATTTTAAAAATTCATTAATTCCTTAAATTAAATTCTTTAAAATTACAGTTTATGTTTTATCGTATAAAAATATAACTCTTATCAAACTGATTACATAATAATTTATAGATAATGAAATGATATAATCATCATTTATAATATTTTTTTATAATATTAATAATAAAAATCATAGTTTAATATAATAATATATATTTTTTCTCAAAAGTACCATTTTTACCCAAAAAATCAATTTATCAAATTCATTATTTTTTCAGAAAGACTATTCTTAAAAATAAATTGGTGGAATAAGAATTTTATTTATAAAAGGGATTACACAATAAGTAACTAATACCTTATTACATAACCCCTTATAACACCTTCATATGAGCCAAGGGTATGATGTGTGATGATGACAAACTCTTGGGGGGGCTCAGATAATATCGTCTGGGTGGTAATCTCTATTGACATGAACTTCTCCCGTAAGTGATTCCATTAAAGATTAATAAGTTAAATCTCGGCTTGGGCTTGGTCAAGAGAGAATTCCAGTGAAGCTACCTCCTTTCTGAGCCCTGAAAAATGAGCTTCATACTGCCTGAGTCCACTTGATGAGGCCATCCTCTCCTTTGTCTATGTCGAAAGGATTTGTTAAAACCATATATTTATAATAGTTGTGTGATCACTGTTCAATATCTATAGTATCAATGGTAATGATACTTAATGTTCATTTAAACCCAATAAAAAAAAGAGTTCATGTGTTTTCTATATCCATAATACATAAAAAGAATGAAAATTTTATTCATAAATGATCGGGTCATTACAGCCTTCCCACCTTAATAAATTTCTCCCTTGAAATTTCATTCTACCACACTAAAATAGATGAGGGTAACTTTACCACATCACTTACTCTAGTTCTCATGTTGCTTCTTCAAGCTTGTGGTTTCTCCACAACACTTTGATGAGGGGTATTGTCTTATTTCATATAACTTTTTCCCTACAATCTAAGATATTCACCGGATTCTCCTCATAGGAGAGATCATTCTCCAATGGTACCACCTATGGATTGAGTATATTTGATGGGTCTGGTATGTACTTCCTTAATAGTGATACATGAAATACATCATGGACTTGAGATAGATTCGGTGGGAGTGCTATTCGATAAGCCAATTCCCCGGTGTGATCAAGGATCTCAAAAGGGACGATGTACCTTAGACTAAGCTTTCACTTCTTTAAAAATTTCTTAAATATCTTCCATGGAGATATGTAGAGGAATACCATGTCTCTAACATCAAACTCTAAGTCTCATCGATGATTGTTAGCATAAATCGTTTTTCGACTTTGTGTAGCTTTGATGTGCTGCTGGATGGTCTTAACCTTCTCCACCATTTCTTCGACCATTTCCACACCTAGAAGTTTTCATTCCCCAACTTCATCCCAACATGCTCGTTTTATTAACCTATTCCCATAAAGGTATTCATAAGGAGCCATTTGGATGCTTGAGTGGAAACTGTTATTTTAAGAGAACTCCACTAAATGAAGATGTTGGTACCATCCACCTTTGAAGTCCATTTATCAAGCTCTCTAAATTCCCTCATGTGTCTAGATAGTCTTCTCAGATTGACCATCAGTTTGAGGGTGATAGGACTTGATAAAGTTAAACTCTGTGTTCAAATCGTATTGGAGACTCTTCTAGAACTTAGAGGTGAATCTTGGATCTCGATTGAACACAATCGATAGTGGTACTCCATGTATCCTTACCACTTTTTTGATGTATATATGTGCCAGTTGATCTAGTGAGAAATCCTATCAAATTACAATGAAGTGTGTAGTCTTTGTAAGATGATCCAAAACAACCCAGATTGCATTGTTTCCTTTGGATGTCTTTGGAAATTTGGTGACAAAGTCCATGGTGATGTTTTCCCATTTCCATATTGGTATGGGTAATGATCGAATCATCCCATTAGACTTCTACCTCTTAGCCTTCACTTGATGACATACGAGGCACTTTGATGTATATTCTGTGATCTCCTTATTCATATTATCCCACCAATAATTCTCTCTGAGATCCCTATACATATTTGTGTTTTTCTAGGTGAATGGAAAAATTCAAACTATATGCACCATCCAAAAGTTATTTCATTAACTCTGGATTTTATGGAACACATAGTCTTGACCCAAATATCACAATTCCTTCTTCATTAACATTGAACTCCAATGATTTCCATTTTTCAATAGCTTCCTCTTTCTTATGAATTCTAAAATCATATTTTTAAGGATCCTTTAACCTTTCAAAAAGAGACAATTAAACAATAATTTGTAAAAGAATTGATGACGTTCCCTTCTTTATGATTCTCATGTCTATTTTAACCAAATCTAAGAAGACTGGATCCTTTTCAATTCTAATAATCACTGGTTCCTTTCTACTTAGAGCATCCTCCACCTTGTTTGCTTTCCTAGGGTGGTAATGAATTGAGTAGTCGTAATCCTTGATGAGATTTAACCATATTCAATGGTGCATGTTTAGCTCTTTTTGTGTGAATATATATTTGATACTTTTTTAATCTTTACATATTTCACACTTTTCCCAAAAGATATAATGAATCCATATTTTCAATGAAAATATCACATTTTCTTACTCGAGATCATGTTTGGGATAGTTTTTCTCATGATTTTTCAACTGCCTTAAGGCATAGGTGATGACTTTGTCATTCTACATCAACACACATCCCATTCCCTTCTTCGAAGCATCACTGAAAATTAAGAAAAGATCCTCACTTGTGGGTAGTGTGAGCACAAGGGAGGTGATAAGCCTCTTCTTCAAATCCATGACACTTTCTTCAAATTCATCATTCTAAGAAAACTTTACTCCCTTTCGAGTTATCTTGGTAAGAGGGTATAAAAATTGTGAGAAATTTCTCACAAATCGGTGGTAATATCCAGTTAACCCTAGGAAGCTATGGATATCCATCAAAGATGTTGGCCTCAACCATCCCTCAATTGCTTTTGTTTTGGAAGGATCCACAAATATCCCTTGCTTGTAATGATATTCCCCAAGAATGAGACTTCCTTCAACCAGAACTCACACTTACTCTACTTTTCATAGAGATTATCCTTTTTCAAGGCCTCTAGTACAATGCTTAGATACTTCTCATGATACTCCTTGGTTTTGGAGTATATTAGAATATAGTCTATAAAGACTATAAATTTTTTTGAGGTAATCTCTAAAGAATATATTCATCAAGTCCATGAATATTGTTGGAGAATTAGTGAGTTTGAATTGAATTACTATGAATTCATAGTGCACGTACCTTGTACAAAAAGCTGTCTTGGAAATACCCTCCTTATTCACCCTTACTTGGTAATATCCCGACTGCAGATCCACCTTGGAGAAGTATTGTGATCCACATAGCTGATCGAACAAGTCATAAATTCACGAAAAATGATACTTGTTCTTTATCGTGATTTTGTTGAGCTCATGATAATCAATGCAAAGGCCCATCCTTCTTCTTGACAAAGAGGACTGGTTCACCCCATGGTGAAGCACTTGGGCATATAAACCCTTTATCCAGATTCTTCTGTAGTTGTTTCTTTAGCTCCTCAAGCTCCAAAAAATCCATTCTATATAGAGTGTTGGATATTAGAAATTCCCCAGGTATAAGATCAATCGATAATTCAACATCCCTTATAGGTGTAAAACCAGAAAATTTCTTGGGAAACACATTAGTGAATTCCCTCACAATAGGAATGTATTCGAGGACAGTTCCTTCCTTAGACTCAATCATCTGAGAAAGATTCACATTCTCATAGGGAAGTAATATCTATGCATGAGATGATGGTTCTAATTAAGATTCATCCTCCTCCTTGAACTTGTATAGAATCAAGACTCAACTCACTATATAGAGAGTGATTTCTATTTCGTAACAATTTATGTTGGATTTATATAGGTAAAGCCAATCCATGCCAAGAATTGCATTAAATTCCACCAAGGTAAGTATGTTGAGGTTCACTGGGAAGTTCAATCAAAAAATTGTGTCAGGGGAGGAGTTATATTCATGGGATGAAATAATTTCACCATTTTTTGTTTTCATCCACATCTGTACTTCCATTAATTGTGGTGATGTTTGTATTGTTCTACTAAACTTTTGGTATATAAGAGAATGTGTAAAACTATGGAAGATAACCATACATTTCACTTTTTGATTCTAGTTCTACATTATTCAATATGGACTTAGGGATGAATAGTTTTAAACTATTAACCACTTAAAGGGGAATCCAAATAATTTAAGGGGATAACTTAAACATTACATTTATCTCCTCAACTTATGAATTTATAGGCTTCGATCTATGTTATCCATGATCTATTTCCTAAAGTATATTCTTATAGGATTTTTTTCTTAAACCCTTAATAATGGTTCATACTAATATTATGAATTTACCAAAGCATATCCCTCAGTAGTGTCGAACCAAGAGTGCAACAAGGCCCGTTGTCGTGCACCAGTTCCTGTTCGAGTCCAGCTCAAAGTGGTGTTTTCAGGTTTTACCCCTAGATACATATGTGCCAGAGCGAAATCTACTTGTTCGTATCTAGACATGGATGTATTTTCTTGGTAAACTACTTATAATATACTCACCAAAATTTAGGGGTTATTTTCTTATACATAGTATTATCCCTAAGTCTTTCACTAGGGTTTTCTAATCTTAATCCCAAAAATAACTAAACCCATCCTTTGATACCAACTATAACAACCCTACTATTTATTTCACATTTAATCATGATTTATTACATAAACTTTCACTTAATAAAACCTAGAAGATTTAAAGGTATAGTTTATTTGGGGATTAGGAACATTACATGAAAACTTAAGACATAAAATACAATATATTTATTGAAAACTTCTTTTACATGACCACAAAATTCCTTTGTACTTAGCATTGCATGGGATAACCTGAGGAAATACATAAGAAAATAGTGAGCTATAAATCCCAATAAGGGAGTAAAAAGTACATAACATGAATAATACAATACATATTTGGAAATAGGAATATCAATAGAGCACAAGAGAAACATGAACATAATGGCATGATATAACATGACTATCATAACATGGAAATGTGGCAACAACTTAAAACACAACATCATTAACATAAAGGAATCAAGTAAAATACTATACCAATATGGGGGACTAAATTACTATAAAGAAATTAGGTAAAAACCTATCCAAACATAATGTATTATGATACTAAATATTATCCAATGCATTGGAGCGCTATCAGGGTGCACCCTTCACGAACATTTTAATCTCATGCTTAAGTGTGCCCCATATATCATATAATATGGATTCATTCAATATCATTATTTATTAAAAAATAAATGAATTTGGAATAAATATATAAAATTATATAATAAATAAGTATATGTTCATAAAGGAGAATACCATTGATAGAGAAATGGGCTTGGTATTCACTACATGATGATTTTGGCATGGAATATCAAGATGCAATTTCGACAACATAACGACATCACATGAGGATTCATAAAATGGGTTGATGAGAGAGAAAGGGGTATACAATAATTTAGACATTAAATTAGAAGTAATAGGATCATGGATCATAATATACCAATATATAAAATGGAATTTGAGATGCATAATATAATAGAAATGCTTGAATGGAAATGAGGAGAGAGAAACCCCTTATGGAATTTCAGCATGGTAAGAGGTTTACATGGGAGGGATTAATAAGAGTGAAAGGGGTATCTCATCATTAAAACATAAAAAGGGAATTATAATGTAGGTACTAAAACATACCCAATAATTTTTAATTGAAAAATAAAAGGGTATAAAAATATAAGGAAACTTGAATAAAAATGAGAAAGGAAGGAACCCTTACTTGGATGTGTGATACCAAAGGCTTTTGAGAGGATTATTGGGAGATTGGGGGAACCTTTAGAGAACTATAGGGAGTGTATAGTAGAGTTAGGATGATATTAAGGGAGTTTTAGTGAATATTAATGGGTGATTTTGTAGGTTTATATAGTAAATGAGGGGAAATCCTTTATTATTTATGTTTTAGGCACTACACATTAAAATATTGAAAACCACAGACCAAACCATGGTTTTTTCCCATGGTTTCTGGCCAAGGAGAGTGGAAAACATTATTTTGTAAGTCTACGAGCCGAATAAATTAAAATATTATCCTTTATTATGTGGAGGTGAGTCAGACCCTCAAGAAAATGAATTTAAAAACATAAAATATATTATACATTTTGGAGGATTCACTAAGAAATTATAAAATAAGTAAAATAAATATAAAATCAAATTATTTTAAATTTAAAACATATATTTGGTCTAATATCCCTTTTATGGTATTTATTACATCACTATGGGGTCATTATGATTTCATAAAACACACTATATATTTATATATTATTTAATTTTTACCTAAAAATTTGAGTGTCTCAGAAAATTATGAAAAATTCACCATTGGATAATTTCAACATCCTAATTCCAAAAATAATATTCATTTTATCTAAATAATTTTCTAAATATGTGAATTTTAACTTTTAAAATGAGAACCAACATTTATTGAAAATTTGACGGGTTTTGAAAAAAGCAGTTTTTAAACCTTAATAAAAATTACATTTGACTTCATAAAAATTATATTTTCATTTATTATTATTAAAATTAATTTGATAATAATATTTTTTAAAATATTAATTATTTCAAAAATTCAAAAATTTCTTAAACTAAATTCTTTAACTTTTTGTTTTATCATATAAAAATATAACTCTTATCAAACTGATTACCTAATCATTTACAGAAAATAAAATGATATAATCATCATTTATAAGAATTGTTTTTATAATACTATTAATAAAAACCATAGTTTAATATAATAATGTATATATTTCTCAAAAGTACCATTTTTACCCGAAAAATCAATTTATCAAATTCATCATTTTTTTAAGAAAGATTATTCTCATAAAGTAATTGGTGGAATAAGACTTTTATTTATAAAAAGGAATTACATAATAAGTAACTAATACCTTATTACATAACCCCTTATAACACCCTTATAGGAACAAAGGGTGAGGTGTGCGATGATGATAGACTCTTGGGGGGGGGGGCTCAGATAACATCACCCAGGTGGCAATCTCTATTAACTTGAACTTCTATAGTAATAAATTATATTCCAGCTTAACTTGTTGAAGCTCAGCTTGGGATTGGTCAAGATTGAAGCCCAGTGAAGCTACCTCCTTTATGAGCTCTGAAAAATGAGGTTCGTACGACCTGAGTCTACTAGATGTGGTCATCCTGTCCTTTTTCTATGTTGAAAGTATTTGTTAAAACCATATATTTATATCAGTTATGTGATCACTATTAAACGACTATATTATCAACGGTAATGATACTTAATGGTCATTTAAACCCAATAATAAAAAAATAGTGCATGTGTTTTATATATCCATAAGTCATTAAAAGAAAGTGAATTTTATTCACAAATAACCAGGTCGTTACAGATACTGTAGTGAGTCCAGATCTATTAGTAGATTATAGATCTACCTTACCTCATGAAACTATCTCAAATATACATGGTTCTTGCAATTGGATACAAACATGACCACCAAAAGTTTATCCAATACCCTCTATTTAGAAATAAATATTTTTTACTTGATAATTAATGCACCCAAAGTTTCCTCTTAATTATTTTCCCTGGTGTAGTTATTATTCTAGTGGCCCTTCTTTCCACATGAAAAATAGAAATCATATCATTCCCTTGATTTACCATTGACCTTACTTCTCCCAAAGGGGAATTTTAAATAATCCTTAGACATATAATTATTATTGGGGATCTTTGATTTTCTTTTCCTCTTATTCACTATAATTACTCATGTATTTTCATGATTCATATCCTTATTAAATTTTAAAAGTAAATTAAGAAGTTATGGGATAAACTTATCAATTTTATTCATATTAAAATTCACAACCAAGCTAGAGAAGCTCCAAGGGAGTGAAGAAATAATGAGATTAATTTGAAATTTACCAGGTAGTTTAAACCATATAATGTTTATATAATCATTGTAGCCAATCATTTTGACTATATGAGTCCCACCTAGGGTACCCTCTCCATGTTTTCTCATGAAGATCGCCTTGTAGATCTCAAAATTATTCTATCTAGATCTTTCTTAATAATGATCACAAATATTCTTGAGCATGCTATAAACATCCATGCTATTATAAGACTTCACGGGTTCATAAAACATGGAAGAAATCATCAAACACTAGGCATCTAGGGCATCATACAAGTGTTTTTCATAGACAAAAATATCTTCCTCACTCACCTATTTAGTGTGTAGATTATATATTGGGGACTCTAACACAAAAATATTTTTGTCATATGTTAATACAAGGTGTGATAACCTATACCATTCCCGAAAGTTACTACTAGTCAGGAGGTTATTAATCTATAGTATAGATCATAGGGATAAAGTGGTTTATGAACTTTCCATTTTATTTTTTCTACAAAAAATAAAAGAATTTATAATTAATTTATCTTTATTACTAGAATATATGAGATGAAATAATTAAATTATATTATTATTCTCCCACTATATTATCATGTTCCAATACCCCTCACCATTGGAATCAGAATTTATTATCATTTGGAAATTCTAGTGGAAAAAGACATATATCCCTTCTCACAACCTAAATAATTTCCATGAAAATTATAATAAGGTATTTAGGAAGGTTGTATTTGCAAAAACTAGATTGAAACTCCTTGATTTGTTGAGTGGAATCCCAAATCTTGAAACACTAAATCTTGAAATCACAACTTGTATTTCCTCAACACTTTCCACTAATTTTTATTGAAAAGACTATGGAAATTACAATCAATAAAAGTTTAATTAAGTCAACCCATCATCTTTGTTTAGACTCCCTGATAATTAAATATTCCTCTGGTTATAGCCTGATCAAAACTTTAACTACAAACCCATTTAAACTCAGATAATGGAAGGCTTTTGACTTAATATGAGTTTTTAATATTTTGTTTATTATGTAAAAATCTCATTATTTTATCTTTTCATACCTTGATAATATTATGTTCATTTTACAAAATTAATTAACCATGTTATGTTAAAATAATCCATGCAGAATTAGTTAACCATGAAATAGACATAAATACAATAAATAAAGGGACTTGATCATAAGATTTATAATGGTTTATTTATTGATATGAAAATAAACCAACCTATGACCCTAGTTAAAACTCCATGAGT
The DNA here is from genome assembly GCA_963277665.1 of Viscum album. Classification (NCBI taxonomy): domain Eukaryota; kingdom Viridiplantae; phylum Streptophyta; class Magnoliopsida; order Santalales; family Viscaceae; genus Viscum; species Viscum album. The sequence continues at coordinate 100,179,148 of OY728136.1, read as the reverse complement.
TGGGCTTAGATTGATAATTTTAGCATTCCACCATAGGCTTATATATCTTCCTAGTTAGTTTCCCTCATCCTAGGTTCTAGACTGCCTACTCTTCTTATAGCTCCATATTTTATATATTTTTTATTCACATGTAGGTGAGGGGAACCAGGGGTACGAGATACATAGAATAAACCACAGACACTCTGGTCTTATATAATAAAGGGAAGGGATGAATCTCAGGCCATCATATTTAATTTAATAAAACTTTATTACATATAAAAACCATCCAATAATATTAAATTAAATAAAAATACAAACCATTCATGGGTTGGTCAAAATCATGGTCAATAATATACATGCAAATAATAAGCATGTAAGAAACTAACATTATTTTCAATTGTTCTTAATTAAAATAAAATACATGACTTAATAAATTAATTATCTTATTAACTAACTAATTCATTTATATTAATATTCATCAAAATAGTCCTAGATATTTCCATCCAATATAATTTATAAAAAAATAAATAAATTAATTTTATTTATGATTAATTAAGTATACAATGTTTATTTGGAGGTAACATGTTGTGTATAATTCTAAACTAACTAGTGTGTTTTGTGGTCATATACCATGCGCTCACATGACATGTAGCATACTGTAAGAACCTGAGTTTTTAGAACATGTCAAAATCCAGACCCTGTTTGAATTTTCGACTTGATTTTGAGAAAACTGGGAAAATATAGGAAGTTCTAGAAATTTCCAGACTATACACCATGTATTCTAAATTACATGCCGTGTATGGGTTAGGTGTGTACCAGCCGTGTGCTCACCGGGTACATTTCGCATGATGACCATGTAGGAATTTCCTACTACATGGTGTGTAGTATTGCTTAACATGCCGTGTATCCTCCCTTCTACGTACCGACTGAGTTCAAGTCGTGTGTCGGCCCATGTGGCGGGTCCAAGTCATGTGGCTGCCTCCGCTTAAGTCAGAGTATGGACAAGGAAACTACATGAAGTGTAGTCCTTTATACATGCCATGTATTTTTATTTTTATTCACTTAAATGAAAGAGAATTTCGTTTAATTTTGGGAAACACCTTCTTCTTCCCTGACTTCAGAACAGGTCCATTCCGAAAATATAAATTATATATCTTGCCCTATAATCTTCAACCGGAGTCCGTTCTTCAATCTGTTGGTGGCTGCGGGATTGCAACAACAAGGCTAAACCTACACACCCTGTTCCATTCTTGATCATTTGCTTCACATGTCGCAATTTCTATTCAAGTGGAATTGCCGAGATTTGACGAAAGCATAGATCTACAAAGACCGACTTTGAATTAAAGATCGATATCGGACGTGCCTATGCCTACGAGTCTCAGGTAGGTGGTGCATACCTTTTTTTTTGTGTTTTCACAGACTTTTGGGTGGTGCGACCTTCAGTGCATTTTCAGGTATTTGAGCATGACCCTATTTTACTTGTTATTGCCTGTTTAATTGTTTATTTGACCTATGGGATGCCTTTGGGTATGCCTTATTACTTGTTTTTCTTGATCAGGGCCGGGCGAGTGGCCATTGCTCATCTGGGCATTTTGGATGGGGGATACCAAAATGGTTATAATTGAATTATATTGTTTTAAACTGTTGAGTTTAGTTTATTAATCCTTGATATGAATAGTTAGAGGCTTTAAAGACCTCTATGCTGGTGTGGGAAAACACTTAGTTAGTGCATTTCAACTGTTTAGTTTGTTTTTCCTGTTTAAAAGTGAATCTTTTGAGTATATATGAAATTGATGAATTGCATATGCTAGAACCCTTGATATTGTGTTGGGCATGACCCAAATATTCTTGAGTGATTCTAATCACAGGTTGGGCGTGGCACAAGTTACATTGGGTGGTTCTGACCACGAGATTAGGCATCATGGACATCGGCTTGAGGTAGTGTGGATGTCAGGTTGGGCATGGCCCGGGTTACTTGGATGGCAAGACCATCAGACTTGAGCGGCATGGTCGTAGGGGCACGTGGTGTTAGATATGTTGTGTCTTGGGAACTTACTTTAGTGATTACCGTTCACCCGGAACTTTGAGTAGTGTGCACACAGAGAAACTCCATGATGAGGTGGTTTTGACCACTCTTGTGGGTAGAGTCCCCCGTTAGTTGCTGTTTAGGTACTATTAGTTTGGGGGTTCTTGTCATAGGAAGCCACATGGAAGGTGAGGAGACTTTAGGGGATAGCGTTGAGGCTATTGGGTTAGGGGTAGAGGCTTGCCATTACTTGAGGGCATACATCATTGTCCCTCCGGTTACTTTATTTGAGGGCAAACATCGCTGTCCCTCCAGTTACTATTTGAGGATAGGCATCACTGTTCCTCCGAGCTACTATTTCTTGGGTGTGACTTTGGGACGTTGGTACTTGAGACAGACGGTGTTAGGGGGTAGATGGTGCTGGGTTACCTGACAAAAATTCTATCATTGGCCGAAGTAGGTGACACTCCATGGTGGCTGCTGAGCACCAGTGCAGTTTTTGTTTGTTTGTGTGCATCATACTATTTACTATTTTCCTTTTAATTACATGCCTACTTAAACACTTATATTATGTACGCACCGTTGGGTGGTATCCTACTGATATTTTTCTCACACCCTGTATGGGCCCTTCGGGACGCATGCAGACTTTATGGAATTACGTGCAGGAAAGTGGCTAGCTTCAGGAGTTGGACTGGTTTAGCTGTTTCATAGAGACGGTATGGACCTTGAGGTCTTGCCTAGCTAGAGTTTACTTTGTTTTTTCTTTATCTCCTGTATCAGTATGCTTTCCTTGTTATTGTAGCAATAGTTGGTTAACTATTGGCGCCTTTTATATATTGACTTGGTATAGATGCATGCTTGGTTGGTTAGTAGTAGTTACAAGTGGTTTTAAACATGATGTTCTGTTTAATTTTCACTACTGTTGTTTATATTTATTGTTTCCACTATTTATCGATATTGAATGTGCTTCTGCTCTGTGGGTCTGTTTTGAGTCTGCTGACTCATTTATTCCACTTCATATTTATTATTACAAATGTACGAGTACAATTATTATCCTCCGAGAGGTTATAGCCTCCCCACTATACCTATTAGACCCTCACTGCTAGTCGGAAACCTTTGGCATTCAAGGAGGTGTGCCTAAGGTACTAACAACCAACCTGTTTAGCACTGTTCTAGTGGATGTTTGGGTCTGGGTCATTACAAAGTGGTATCATAGGAGTTCTTGATAGGGATTTAGTAGCAGTGTTTTGCTGGATACTAATGAGATTAAGGCTTCTCTTTTTATTTCAGCTAGTTTTACTATTTGGGATATGGTAGACTGGAGATAGGTTTTGGCTGGAACTAGGTTTCTAGCTTGTTCTTGGGTGCCTGCAGCCCCAGGTATGAGGGATGGACCAAGTTTCCATGGGTGGGAATTACGGTTTTATTTTTATCAGATTATAGTTTATATGATTTCCACCTCAGTGTCTCACTTGGTGTGTGATGTTATTGATTTTGCTATGTGACCCTTGACACAGAGTGGTAAGGGAGAATTGGACCTTGGCCCGGTATGGCAAGGCTTTTTGGCTTTTGATAGGCACATTTTAGAGTATTTCAATTTCATAATTTCATGTATGCTTTGTGAAGTGATAATTCCATGTGAATAATATCAAATCTCCATGATTTGTATGCTTTGAAATGTGAATAGGAAAAATTCTTGATAGAATTGATTGTTGATTGCAATGTGTTATTCCATGCTTTATATATTTTTATAATTTCATGTGGTAGGGTATTTGGGTATGGCTCTTGTATGAGTAGGTATGTACTATGGTTGAGGTGATTTTGATCACCAGGATTGGATGACCTAGTCGTTGGTTTGAGGTGACGTTGGTTGTCAGGATGGGCATGGCCTGAGGTACTTTTAATACTTGGCTCTGTTGAGGGTGGGTAAGGAGGCTAGGATGCCGTGATTCCATGGGCATGGGTTGTGATAGGGGAGAGTAAGGGTAGTTGTTTTTTGCTGCTTTTTTAATGTTTTCCTTATCTGAATTGAATATGTATTTATATATATATATGGGTTGTCTGAATATTTATGGTATTCAGCGGGTTCCTTTTAGTCGACTTAGATGGAGCGTCAGGTGGGAGATGGTACAGTGTCGTGGGAGTAGGATCCGGTTTAGGATCCGGTGAAGGAAGAGCATGAGCCGCATGTATAAGCTTAGGGATAGGAATAGGTCCAAGATCTAGTGTAGGCTGAACAACAATAGGGTTTGGCAGTGTTCGGACCATGGCTCAACGAGTAGCTCCGAGCTAGCATGGTACGTGTCTTGCAGGGGATCGACAAAGGTGCGCATGGAATAGAGCCATCTATGGCATATCTGATGTGGGAGTTCCAGTCACAGCACCTGCCACTTTTTCAGGGTGAGAGTGGTCCATAGGTGGTTGGGAACTGGATAGAGAGCATGCATATGATCTTCGAGTAGCTCGAGACACCTACGGGGTGGAGGGTTAAGCTGGCGACGTACATGCTATGAGTACCGGTGAAGCACTGGTGGGATGTGCAGGTTCAGTCTCACAGGAATGAGGGACTAGCATGTAAAGACTTTGAGGATGTCACGACCCGTCCTTGAGACCCGTGCCGTGACTACCCTAAGCCCGCCTTCCATAGGCCAGAGGATGACGACTATAACCAAGGCATAAATCCCGATAAAAAAGGGAAGGCATTGCCTTTATAAAGTAAAAAAACACCACAGAGTGAGCAAGCTGAAGTAAACACTAAGTAAACTGGGTACAACTGTAAGTGCTGGAAAGTAAATGGGCCAAAATACAAACCCAACTGAAGTAAAGTACAACTGAAAATAAAGTACAACAACTGAAAGTAAATCAGCAACGCCGAGCCGTTCACTAGAAATCCCACCTGAAGGGTGGGTACAGATAGCCTCCTCAGCTCCTCGGATCTAGCCGTCCACTCTGTGTACATCCCGCCCAGTGGTCCACCTCCAGGTACCGACTTGCTCCACAAGCCTCAACCACGATCAGCGCTGTCCATCGTCTGCATCCAACACAACGTAGTGCGGGCATAGCCCGTGCAGGGGTGAGTATACGCTACTCAGTAGGGACCCTGAGACCCCCAAAGGTCTCCTAGAATCCACAAAGAATAATCCACAAAGGAAAGTTACAATCACGAAGTAACAACCAACTCTACTTAGGTATATGCCCATACATATACCTAAGTCATCAATTCCAGTTCAGCTCCAACATCCGAGCCCAAGTTTGATCTGGTCCACACAGGATAGCAGAATCTAATCCATATAGGATAACACAACCCAATCCACTTAGGAAAGCAATTCAATCATATCGAAGATAATGATTGAAAGTCAAGACTCAGCTCACATAGGTATACTTATTCGTAAGACGATAGAGATGATCAGATGTAGCCACTGATTCATCTAGGCTGTCAGACCCACATAGGATACAAGACCAACTAAGCTGTCAGATCCACAAAGGATACAAGACCAGCTACTCTACGGGACCCATGTAGGATACAAGTAAAGAGTCAAATACTGGCGGACCCACGTAGGATACAAGAACAGTAGTCATGTACTGCCAGACCCACCAAGGATATAAGAAAAGTAGTCATCACCATAAAACCCACGGATGATTCCAGTATGGTCATCGTCACTGCCGAACCCACGGAGGATTTCAGTGCAGTCGTCGTCGCTGCCGAACCCACGAAGGATTTTAGTGCAGTCGTCATCGTCGTTGCAGTCGCAGCCAGCTCTAGGGTTCCCGCACACAGCATGCTTGATTCCAGGAGGGTCCGCTCCACGAGCCAAGGGGGGTTGATACATCAACTGACACATAGTCCGGAGTTGATGTATCCCAAAGTTCCGTCTCAACAATAGGAATTCAATGTGACCGACGATGCGTCAATCGGGCGCCCGGTCTGAGAGTTATTGACCTTTTTGTTCCAGGGGCCTGGTTGATTTTTTTAAGTCAAAACCAACCCAACTATACTCCAACTGCATCCAAAACTCGAGCAGAGTAAGCCAAAAGGTCCTTCTCACTAAGAGGAAACCAACAAAGTCGACGACACGTCAATCGGACGTCCGGAGCTCAAGTTATAAGCGTTTCCGCTCCGAAGGCCCGGTTGGTTTCGGGTTTGAACCAACCTGGCCATACCCAAATTCTCTGAAACCTTGAGTGTAATATATCGAAACGATCGCCTCGATCCAAGGATCTCATCGCAACTGACAGTGCATCAATCGGAGGTCCGTAACCTAAGTTACGGGCGTCTGAACAAACCTGTCCGATTTTAGGGGGGTTTGGGCCCGGACCGACCCGGCCTAGAACCCCCTGGGTTGGCCCGAACCGGGTGACCCGACCCGGGTCTGGGTCTGGCCCATTAGGGCGCGGCCTGGCCCGGCACGGGCGGCCCGGCCCGGTGCGGCCGGTTTGGCCTGGGCGGCTCGGCGCGGGCCGAGCAGGGCGGCTCGGCGCTGGCCGAGCGGGCGCGCTACCCACCTTGATTGAAGAAACGACACCCCATAGGGGGGGGGGGGCTGCCTGCCGCTCGGGGTTACGAACCCCGACCTCCTCCGAACGGCCGGCCCAGCTGGCCGACCGGTGCCGCCGCCACGGGACCCTGCGGTCCTGCCCCTTCGAAGCACCGGCGGCCGGTGATTCCGGCCGCCCTTCCCTGCACCACTGTGGCCTTAGGCCGCGGCCTTTGTCTGACCGGCGCGGCATGACGACACCGTGCTCCTCCACCGCGGCCCGCCCCGGCCGCGACCCTATATGGTTCTCCGGCGCGGCGCGACGGCACCACGCTCCTCCGCCGCGGCCCCGCTCCGGCCGCTGCCTTAAAGACGCAGTGATATTCTTCATTCCCACGCAGTGTCGTTGCACCGCGCCGCCTCCATCCCAAACCAGAACGGTGAACATCAAAAAAGGGGTAGGAGGATCGGCCGTGTTCGTGCGGTCCGACCTCCTCCCATTAAAATGATATTAGGAGGCCCAAAATAAAACAACTTCGACAAGCAAGCACAAATTTAATCCATTAATTTTAAACTTAAACCCCTTCCTCGAAGAAGTCTTTGAAGGAAGATTGTCGCGGGAAACGGCGTCGCGAGGGTGGTTCATTGACGGCGTTGGCGAGCGTCCGAGAAGAGGATGTCGTCTCACATCGGCTGCAGAGAAGGGAGAGATCAGCACATCGTCTCTTCTTGGTGCTCCGATGTTCTTCGTGTTCTTCAACGAGGAAGAAGATGTTCTTCAAGACCGCAAGAGTTCTCCCCTCTATCCCACACAACGAAAATCCACCGACAATAAAATAATACCTTGTCTTATTTTATTCACACACACAAATGCCGACATTAATTTGAAATTCAAATTGAATTCACCGAATTAGTTAACGTGCGTTGTCCAATTAATGAGGCATTTTATTGGCATGTATTTTAATGTGGAAGAGTTACAAAATAATTTCTAGAGGGGAAATTAATGGGGTGTTGGGAAAATTGAGGGAGGTGGGGGCTCGTGTGGGCCCCACCCCAACTTCCTCACCTCTTCCTTTCCCATACACTTAACCCATCGGTAAAGAAATAAAAATAAAATTGTAAAACAAATTTTATTTTTATTCCTCACATTTTAACATCTCCTCCAGAGAAAACGCAACTCCAGGAAAGGTATTTCTAAGAAATTACCGGCGTTTCGGTTTCATCGGTGCCCTCAGATTTCGATTCCGAGCACCGGTTCAAAAGTTAGGAAAACCCGCTCGTTCGTTCACTGAACATACCCGATCTAAACTTTGAAAAATGATTCCGGGCATATAGGGCCTCAGAATCAGGTGCCGTCAGAAACAGCGTACTCGTAAAATCCCAATGAAATTAAGAAAAAAAAAAATTTCCTTGAAATTTACAGGTATTTACAGAGGATAGGTTTTTTGACCACTTTTATCCATAGACACTGAGGGTAGAGAGATATTGGGAGTTCTTAAACCTTCATCAGGGAGACATGTTTGTCATGGACTATGAATCTACTTTCATTGAGCTATCTCTCTTTGCACCTGGTATGGTAAGTGATGACTCGGAAAGGGTGAGGCGCTTCGAGGATGGATTACGACATGCCATTCAGGTCTAGGTAAATATATTCAGGCTGGGTTCATTTTCAGAGGTGGTAAATCAGGCGCTCATAGTGGAGGGAAACTAGTGGGATATTCCCCAAGTTGGCTAGGTGGCAACTTCAGGTGAGGGTTAAGATCGTAGGAAGCGAGGAAGGGATGAGTTCCAGCAGGGCAGTCAGGCCAAGGACTCAGCTAGACCACCTCATAGTAGTTCTTAAGTGATTTTTTTTCAGTGTGGAAAACCAGGACATGTTCGGTCTCAGTGTGATAGGCCTCCAAGGGAGTGTTGGGCATGTGGACAGGTCGGGCATCTGGAGAGGTTCTGCAGGCATCCTTCTCAGATAGCAGACAGGTAGGGACCAGGATAGACTGTGGCATCTAGAGTAGGTTCAGGTTCTATACCAGGAGAGGGTATATGAGTTTCAACTACACGTGGAGGATGTGACAGAGACAATGGGACCCTAATGAGGGGTCAATGGTTAGTGAATTGAGAAAAACCACATAGAGGTCAGGCATCAGGCAGCCGTACTTCAGGCCTGGTGCACACTGTAGAGTTTCTAGGGGCTGAACAGGTTGTTGAGATGATGATGGTTAGAGGTACCCTGCGAGTGTGGCTGTGACTTTCTTGTTTTCCTTTTGGCATGACCTATTGAGGCAGGTCCATTTTGAGTGCATGAGGTGCACATGATTTATGTGGATTTACTAGATGATGGTCAGTGGGATTGGTGCCGTATCGGGTGTGTGATATATCTATATATATGTATTATATGTGTATCATCGGGGCATTGAGGATGCGGGTTACCTAAGGTGCCATGGGAATCAGAGCATCAAGGATGCAGGTTACTTGAGATGCCGTCACTACAACAAAAACCGGGTTTAGCGGCGGTTTTGTGGCGGTGGTTCACAAAACCGCCACTAAACGTTTTCACCGAAAGGTTTCGCGGCGATTTTTAATAAACCTCCGCGAAACCCGAATTTTTTTAAAACAGTCGCCACCCTTCCCTACCCCCACCCTGATCTTTCCCCCAAACCCTGCGCCCTCCCTTCTTCCCCTAACCCCCCTGGCGACCCGCGACCTCCAGATCTTTACCCAAACCCCCGCGCCCTCTCGATCTTTCCCCTAACCCCAGTCCGGCGACCCGCGACCTCCGGCAACTCCGCGACCTCCGGCGACTCTGCGACCTCCGTCTCCGACGACCCCGCGACCTCCATCTCCGGTGACCCGTCTTTTCCTGGTATGTATCCATTTAACTAGGTTTGAAATATAGAAAATTTTTATAGAGATTATGGTTATGGTAGGTTTTGTGTTATATTTGAATATTTTGATTAATTTTTAGTGTTATTTTGTTTCTTTGATATTCAGTTTGTGGATGTGCTGTGAAAATCATTTTATGTGCATCAAAAAATAGATTTCCCTAGAAAATATTCCTTTGGTTATAAATCAATGCCATATATATTGTTTGTAAAATGTGCTTGGTTTGATGAAATATTTTGAAACCATTGATTTTATTAGGAATTTAGAAAATAATTGATGTGATTGTTGTGTGAAATGTGTGTTTTTTAAATGAGTGTTTTATGGAAAATAATTCTAATTCGATAGGAATCCTTTGGGATTTGTTTGCTAATTTTCTATTTTTTGGAAAATTATTGGGATTTTTTTCTTATTTTAAATCATTTGAATTGGTTTTCTGTAATAATTTTTTCTTTTAAAAATCAATTCAGTTTTAAAGGAATTTGGAACCCCATGGGGGTTTGAAAAACATACTATTTTCATTTAATGAAATTGATATAGTAAATGTTTTTTACATTAATTAAATATTGAGATTTGAGAATCTTAGGTGGTATCAAGAAATGGTTTATAATGTTTTAGGATTTACGTATGCAATTTGGTTCTTTTACAAGAACATGTGTTATTCGAAAAATTTATTTTTGGAAAATGCATTTTTTGAGAATGGTTTTTTATTCTGTTGTGAATTTTGTTGTTTTAAAAGAATTTATAGGAGAATGTGATGTTCCATTTAGGATGTTTTGGGATATCTTAGTGTGATTTTGGGGAAACAAATACTTAAGGGTCTATGCTTTAGTTTATTTGATGTGATCCCCCCCTCCAAAAAATATCTATTATGAAATTAGAGTGTTCATATTATGGGTTCTTCCAACTTTTTTTGACCCTGTCTATGATCCAATTGGAGTGGTTGGTGTGGTTTCATTTTTGGGGTGATGTGATTTAGTTTACTTAAGGAATCACATCAGTAGTGGCTCTATTAGGTATTTTTTAGTCTAGTAGTTTAGAAACTTGAACCTTGGAATAACTGTTAGATCGATGAGGACATGTTTTTCTTGGAGTCTACTGGGTGATAACATGGAATGATAAGCAGTAATGAAATTTTATAGAAAACATGGGTAAACATTTCCCTTTTTCCTAGTTCTAAACAAAAGTAGGTACATAATGTATATCAATTATAACTCAGAAATCCAATCAGTACAAAATAAAATAAGCAGTAGAGGCATAAGTACCAAGGAACACTATAGTTTAGACTAGAAGAATACTTATACCATAATAAATCATGTGCACAATCCAATTCCTATAACACATGCCTAGGAAGAAGAGGAATACCCCATGAGTAAACCACCACCCCCGAAAATGCTAAGTTGTCCCCTAGAACAATGGGACTAGGAAACCAAGGAAATACCCATGAGAAAACCTCCTAATAATCACAAAACATGGACGATAGACTCAAGATAAACCTTCCACCTAAGTACCCAAGGTAACCTAAGTGCTCATTTTCACAAATCAATTTCAATATTTTAAAAGTACCCATTTCATTTTCATTTATCAAAAATCATGGAAAAATATTTCTCTCAAAAATCCCTTCTTAAACAAATGAAAATAGTCATTCCAATTTGATAAATCAACTTATAAATTAAGAGAAATTAGGCTAATTATCATAGGCTAGAGATGGAACCACCTACCTCAAAGCTCAAGTCACACATTCCCGTAATGGGATCCACCAACAATGAAAACCCAATGATGAAAAAGAAGGCCCTAGAATATAATAAAAACATTAATATTAATATAGATTAGAAAAGAAGGGGTTGGTGGAAAGGGAAAACACCATATACCTCAAGAACAGACATCCGCCGCACCACAACTAACCAAGGAATGGCCTCCATAATGAGATCTCCCAAAGAATCTAGAAGAATAAAAAAAGATTCAAAAACTTAGGCCACCAGATATGATAATGTTACCCTAGGGTGCCACCATTATCAAGAGAAATGAAGAATCAAAAATATTTCTTACCCAGAGAGATGCGCCACGACTACAATAAAACATCCAATGTTGAATGGATCAATCTAGAAGGAGCATAGTCTCCCAAAATAACTTGAGGAGATCTCTAGGTAGGGATCCAAGGGCCTGGAGAAAAGAACTGAAACCAAAATCGCCACTCACCTATTTTAAAAACTACACGAGGGCCATTTGATGATGTGTAATACTATTACTTACTGTGAAATCCATGGTGTTCTAGCATGTTGAAAAATCCTTAACCTCAGATTAAAAATCCATTATTTTAAAATTTACGATGTGAAACCACTCTTCCTGAGGTGTAAACTTTCACAGCATGAATACCCTTTCGTGACTTGTATCTAGTAATAGTTACACGGTGTGTAACCTAGTTATAGAGTGTGAAATACTTTTGAATCATGTAGAAAAAGCTAGTTAAAGATGAAAGTACAACAAATATCTGACTTCACCATTTTAGGTATCTTACCAATTCCTTCCTAGTCCTTTACAGACAATGGAAAAAAGGAAAACCATGAAGAGGATAAAAAAATACCTGATAGATCAGAAATAGGATCTTACAAAATCCCCACTTTAAATAATTTTTGTCCTCAATAAGTCATGTAAAAGATGTAATCCATGGAAAAATATGAGTTCACTGCTCCTTCATCAACGACTCGTGTTCTCTGTCTCCAACTCAATGACACCCTCATGAGGAACTCATGGAAGGTACAACCATGTAATATATATGGATAATAGATATATGAATATTTTTCTTTGGTTTATGAGGATAAATGGGACAGAACCATTTAATTCTTTTAAAAAAAGTATCATCACTCAAAATAAAAGATCACTTGAACCATATGCTTATTATATAAATAAAATTTACTTGATTATATGTAATGAAAAGATAATAATTTATAGTAATGTTGATAAAGACCAAAAAAATAAAACTCATCTTTTTAATGAATTAAATAATCCTTGTCCATCTTTGAAGAATAGGTAATCACGACTAAATAAATGGTTAATAGATGAAAAAACATTGAAATTAAGTGGGGAAATTATCATAATGTGTTATCACTGTGTTGGATCTAGTGAGAAGAATATTCATTGGCTTATAAACAAGTATCAACAACATTGTTCAAATTATGAAACTAAATATGGTAAAAAAATATTCCATATTATTTTTATTGATCTATAATATTGATAAGTGAAGGTAATGATTATTAAACATAATCCAATGAAGGGAAACTCTAGAAATGGGAACCCATGCATTGGTATTCTATATTAGTGATTTTGTATGGATGTTATAAATACCGACTGGTATCCCATTTCTAGATATGGAAAATAAAATAAAACATTTAATTGAGATGACCAAGCACGTGAGTATATGAGATGTTCAGGAAAGTTGTAGTATTTTTGTGAGGGTGTGGAAGTAATCTGAGTGGACCAATGTATCTCATTAATGTAGTGGGTATAGAAATTGTTTGAGGAAACATAAATGTGTGATTGATAGTGTTATGATAATTGTGTAACCCGATATTCTTACTACTCCTCAATGAGGTGTTCACGCTGTCTCCTAGGGACCAGACTTGTTTGGTTTGTCTGGGTATGCTAAGTAAGTGTTAAATGTGATCAATGAATCATCTTTATTATATTATGCATACTTTATGATCAATGGTTCATCTTTATTATATTATGATTCTTCAATCTTACACTATCGTATCTTTTGTGTAGGCACATTGTGATATACATAGATAAAAGTTGGATCACATTACTGAGGAACACACCTCAGTATGTTAAGGGTTTGAATGAGTTTTTAGATTTTGCGATTTATAATCGATCTGTTGAAGGGAGAATAAAATGTCCATGTCCTAAATGTAAATTTAGATCACGGTTGAAGAGAGATGAGGTTTATGAACATTTAATACTGAAGCAATTCCCTGATCAATATTTGTGTTGGATTTGGCATGGAGAATTGAACGTTACAGAAAGATTGAGAACTGATGTTAATCCGCAGAATGAGGTCCCAAGTTCATCGAAAATGGAAAATGAAATGAAAAACCTAATAAATGATGCATTCGGCACTGCAAGGCACCACTATCAGCATCAAAACATATCAGAACAACCAGAAGAGGGTGCTACAAATTGCAACGTGACAAGTGATGTTATTGAGACTGTAACCCAAGAAGATCAAGATTGTCACATATCATTGGATCCTCCTCTTGATTCTGTGGAGCCAAATGTAAGAGAAAACTTCACTGAGGAAAATGCGTTTCATGATTTAGTTGACGATGGAAATCAAGAGTTGTATTATGGGTGTTTGAAGTATTCAAAACTTTCATTTCTGTTGAAGTTGTATCACATCAAATGTATATGTTGAATTACAAATAAGGCAATGTCCATGATATTGGAATTGATACGTGATGCATTTCCTAAAGCAAAAATCCCATAATCTTTTTATGATATGAAAAAAGTTGTTAACAAGCTTGGTCTGAATTATACAAAAATACATGCGTGTCCCAATGATTGTATGCTTTATTGGGGAGAGGATTCAAGTAGACAGAATTGCAAGAAATGTTCTTCTTCTAGATGGAAGGAAAAGGGTGATGTTGGAAGTCTGAATGAACATAATTTCATGGAGAAGAAGAAGAAAAGGAGCACACCTGCAAAGGTTTTGCGTTACTTTCCTTTGAAGCCTCGATTTCAAAGATTATTCATGTCATCGAAAACCGCTGAACACAAGGAGTGGCATTCTGTAGATAATAACAATGATGTGTTAATGAGACATCCACGAGATTCCCAATCATGGAAGACATTTGATTCATTACATCCAGATTTCTTAGCTGATCCTAGGAATGTTCGATTGAGATTGGCTGCCGATGGATTCAACCCATTTGGGACTTTGAGTACAAGTTATAGCATTTGGCCATTTGTTTTGATCCCATATAATCTGCCTCTGTGGATGTGTATGCAACAATCATCATTTATCATTTCAATGATTATTCCTGGAAAACAAATTCCTGGAAATGATATTGATGTATACTTACAGCCTTTGATTGAAGAATTGCAGGAGTTATGGAGTAACGGTGTTGATACATTTGATGTTTCTTCTAAAACAATGTTCAAAATGCATGCTGCTTTACTGTGGAAGATTAATGACTTTCCTGGGATTGGAAATTTATCTGGTTGGAACACTTATACGGGTTTGTCTTGTCCTGTTTGTAACTTTGATTTTGAGCCCAAACGGCTACCTCATAGTAGAAAATGGTGCTTCTTATGCCATCGAAGATTTCTCGATGCATCTCATAGATTTCGGCTGAACAAATCAAAATTTAATGGTTTCATTGATCGTATACCACCTCCAAAGTTGTTAACCGGTTCTGAAATATTAACATAGCTTGAAAATGTTGAAACAGAATTTGGGAAGGTTCATCATTTGAATGATAGCGGAAAACGGGTCTGAAGTGCATCGTCAAGTGAAATCAGAACGCAACAATGGAAGAAAAAAAGTATATTCTTCAAACATTCGTATTGGGAATTTAATTTTTTGCGCCACAATCTTGATGTGATGCATATTGAGAAGAATGTCTGTGATAATTTGATTTTCACATTACTTAATGAGCATGGAAAGTCGAAGGATCATCTTAATGCTCGCAAATACTTACAAGTAATGAACATAAAACGCGATCTCTGGCCAGATAAGAATGAAAAGTATGCTCCGACCATTTTCGCAATGAAAAATAGGGATAAAGATACATTCCTTAGAATTTTAAAGAATGTGAAGGTATCTGATGGGTATTCGAGTAACATCTCGAGGTGTGTTGACTTGAATAATTGTAAGTTACATGGATTGAAAAGTCACGATTCACATATTTTGTTACAGCAGTTACTACAATTGGAATTGCGTACATTATTACCTGAAAAAGTTACTGCTATTGTACTCCAATTCTACACATTTTTCAGGCAATTATGTGAGAAGTTTGTACATCCATTTCAGCTTGACAACCTCCAGGAGAGGTTTTTATTGACTCTTTGTGCAATGGAGATGGTCTTTCCTCCATCGTTTTTTAATATCATGATGCATTTAACTGTGCATTTGGTTGAAGAAGCTAAATTAGGAGGCCCCGT
Organism: Viscum album; assembly: GCA_963277665.1. Lineage (NCBI taxonomy): Eukaryota > Viridiplantae > Streptophyta > Magnoliopsida > Santalales > Viscaceae > Viscum > Viscum album. The sequence continues at coordinate 100,163,632 of OY728136.1, read as the reverse complement.
TCATTATCGATGGATGTATCCAATTGAGAGGTATTTTATTTATATATTTTCTAGTTAAGTAAACAATTTTTGACATTTACATAAATGCATAATATTATTATTTTATTTCACAGATATCTTAGGCATTTGAAATCATACGTGATAAATAAAGCTCAACCAGAAGGCTCTATTGCTGAAGGCTATTTGGCTGAGGAATGTCTTACCTTTTGTTCCAGGTATTTAGATGATATTGAGACAATATTTAATCGAGTTGGACATGTTGATGACACATCAACTCGATCTCAAATGCATCATAAATCAAAAATATTTCCTGCTATTGGCCGATCAGTTGGGAGGACCTCAAATGTGAAACTGACAGAATTGGAATTATTACAGGCACATAGATATGTGCTACTGAATAGTGAAATTTCAGATCCATATATTGAAGAGTTGAGGATATAAACAAAGAGATGAATGAGAGGCCGAACAAGAAATGAGAAAGATATAACGAAAGCTGTGAATAAAGAACTTGTAGAATGGTTTGAACGACGTGTAAGTTCATAAATATTGCAATAAATATGAACATTAGTTTTACACATACAATTTGTAAATCTATTAAATTATATTTCTTTTTTCATATCATGAATACTGATACTCGAGCAGACTTTTCAGAAGATTTGAAGTTTCTTGCTAGAGGTCCTATAAAGCAAGTTAGAAAGTTCGATTCTTATAATGTGAATGGATTTAGATTTCGTATAGTCGATCGAGAAGTGGGTTTGAAAACCCAGAATAGTGGTATATTTACATTTTCTGAAGTGGGATACTATGGAAAGATGCATGATATTATTGAATTAAACTACCATGGACATTTTTCTGTTGTTTTATTCAAATTAAAATGGGTTGATATTATCAGAGGTGTTAAAAGAGATTCATTGCAATTTACTTCTGTGAACTTCTCTCGCTTGATGGATGTTGGTGATCGTGAAATGCATGATCCATATATATTTTCATCGCAAGAAAAAATGGAATATTATGTGAATGATATTGTGGATGAAGGGTGGAGTGTAGTTACTCATGTAATACAAAGAGATTTGTATGATATGGGCGATGAAGTGGAAGATTTGACCTCTGAAATTGAATGTCATCAACAACAGGAAGCAGAATTATTTGTCCATCATGATATTGAAAATATTAGTCTTGCAAGGATGAATGAAGTGGATGAAGCAATGGAGCAGGAAACCGACATGATTGAAGGGGAAAATGATTGTATGTACAATTATTCATTCATGCAGCAACCACTTGTTTCATTTCTGCAGTCATTCATTATCATTGTTATATATATTTTGTTTTTTAGTACTGGGCATCTATTATCATTTTTAATTTTTTTTCTGCATAATTTTTTTGAAATATATATTCTGAACTTAATTTTATTTGATTAAATGATAGTAATTCCAAGGAGGAAGCGGTATACCATTTCTTCTAGTTCTACGACGGATGCCGATCCATCTGGGTCACTCCCCACGACATCTGAGGCACCAGCTGCCTACACCCCCACACCATCTCCCCCTGCACCATCTCTCACACCATTAGAGGGCCTTCCATTAGAGGATGAGTCGTCGACTCCCCCTACAGGTGCCTCATCAGTTGGGCGGTGACAAACCCCTTCCAGTTCATCCCGGACATACTGGAGGGTCACAGTCATAGGTATAAATTTTAATTAAATAAATTTATTGCATTTTGTTTATACTAATTGTTTTCTCATTGAAGATGAAAAAAATGAAATCGTGGAGAAACACTTAAAAATCTCAAATGTTTGGAACTTTAATGGCGAAAATATAGTCATGCCATTTTATTCTTATGGAGTCCCTACGGATGATGCTGCGAGGTTACTTGGCCAGATTATAGGTCAGTTGGCTGCAGAGCCAATTTCCCTTCCCATTTCATATGATGATTGGAGACATTTGCCTCCAAACTGGATAAATGAAGTTTTCGATTCTCAAATAAAGGTAATTTTATTACATTATGGTTTAATTGAATGTCATGTTACTAATATGTTCAAAATGAATTTCTGTATACAGATGTTCTTCCACTTCACAGTTGCTGATGTGATAGCACGGAAGTGGAATTTGAAAAATCTTGGTAAAAAATGGAAAGATTTAAAATGGATATTGTGGTTTGATGTCAATGATACTTCGTTGACCTTGGAACAAATGTATGACAAGCTACCCAGTGGGGTACCGAAAGAGCAGTGGAAAGTTTTTGTTGACAGGCATCGTGATGAGAAGCGGATGGTATTGAAATATATATTATTATATTATCCTAATTTTACATTAATACATGTTTATGAAGAGGAAATGACATTGGATACATTACTATTAAATTAAATTTTATTTATTTCAGGATCTCTCATGACAGAATGCATCAAACAGGGCAAAGCAAGTCATCCCTCACACTGCGGGCTCAAAAAGCTTTTCTAGAAGTCGAATGTCATTGGTAATATTTTAAATAGTTTAAATATTTATAATACAATATTATCTATTTAATATATTGAATTTTTTATTTATCTTTTCTTAATGTAGTCACAGAGTTTAGGGCACGAAGCCTCTCGGACTGAACTGTGGTTAGATGTTCACAGAAAATCAGATGGCTCTTTTGTTAATGAGCCTACCAAAGAAGTTGGGATATGAAGTCAAATTTTTATTATAATAACTTATTATCAGTTTTTACTGTGTTAATATGTATTGATATTTGATTTATAGGTAAAAATTAAAGAACTATGGGATGCCAATCCTGGGCAGTCCTACTCAGTCTCCCAGGATGACCTGGTTGCTCAAGTCCTTGGGAAGGAGCATCCTGGTAGAGTGCGCGGGATGGGTTTGGGACCCGTACCATCTGAGGTCTTTAGCAGGTCATCAGGGATTCCGGCTGTATCTACTCCTGGTTATAGTCAGCCCATACCTGAAGATGCTCAGAGGGAGATTTCTTCACTACGAGTCAATGTTGAAGACCAAGGGGCTCAAATATCCACTATGAAGAAAGTGTTGACTGATTTATATTAGCAAATGAGCAGATATTCCCCCCAGTGGTAGTGCACCGAGTGGTGGTGAGCAGGTAAATCACAAAAAATCAAAATAATTTAGTTTGAAAAATTTTATTGGTTTTAAGTTTAATTATAAATATGCAACAATATTTAATTTTCAATATAATGTTCTTATAGGTGGTAGCTGGAGATGGAGGTGGAGAGGGTGACGATGCATCATCGGACCATGAGTAGTATTGTTGATGTGTTGAACAAATATGGGAAAGGTTGGTTTGTATTTATAACATGTGTGGTGTATGGAACCTTTAAAAAACCATTGGTCTTGGAGGAGCTTCAGTGGCTAACCTTGAATGATCACAATAACCTCAGGTGGTAAAGAGAATGATGTGTTTGTTTCATTGGTTAGATGATCTATGGTAATAGGCTCTTTGATGTTTCTGTTGTAAATTCATCATTGGGAATTGGACTCATTAGGGTGTTACATGTCCAAACAACCATGTTGAATGGATATCACTAGATCAAGATGGTTTTCTGAGGTGATTTTCATGACCATTAATAGTTTTTATGAGGCACGTAACCACATCACACGAAAACCAATGCAACTCCCTTCCCATTAAGCTTCCCACTTTTCTAACTTTTATTTTATGAACATATTGGGAGATTTTTAGATGACATGTCATATGATAAAAAAGAATAATCAGAGGGGTTATACATGATTAATTGGGCTATTTGATGGGGCTTCACATGATCAGGAACAGATCACATGAATTGCATAACCCCTTTGCATGATGTTCCTAGGGTCATGTGATCATGAGCCTCATTGAAGTTCACATGGTCCTTGTAACCTAGGTGATTAATATATATATATACATGCTATAATTTTCTTTCCTTTGGGTATATATTAATATCTATTCTTTGGGTATTTCTTTGTTCCTAAAATATACAATGCTCATTTGGCTAGCATCAAAAAACACCCCCCCACAAAAGTGATGCTCGAAGGAACAAGGACTCAGTTATGAGGTAGGAAATGCCTTCATGAGTCTCTTATGATTTCTCTGGTTGGAATTCAAAACATCTTTTGGTATTCTATAAGTCCATTCATATTCCTTGAGGTTCCCTATAAATAGGGGGTGAGAGGCTGGTCAATTGACCGGTGACATGAAGCTCCATAGCTCTCAAAACCTCCTATCTCGTGCGATTGTTTTGCAAGACAACTTTGCATGACCTCATCACAAGAACCATACAAGAGACCTAATCATGTGATCATGTCACTTGACCTCTTTGTGTGATCAACTTGTCTAAATATCTCACTTAATCAATCCATGAACTAATCAATGGTAATTTATTTGAACTTTAATGCACACCCTTGGCCATTAGTCTATCTTATGTGATTCGGTTGTCTCTTGAGGATTTTTTCATGATCTACTAATCTTTATGTGATTCATGTGACCTTCACATGGTAACATGATTGTATGTATTAAGAAAAATCATGTGATCAAAAGAGGTTTTATGGGTTATGTGATTTTCGTGACTGAGAATGGATCATGTGGTCCACGTAATGTTTTCCATGTTATGCACTTATTTTGTTTGATTAGCACAACTGATTATCTCTTAATGGTTACATATCTTCTAATATATTCTCTATTTTCTTTAAATATGTCCTCTATTTCTCAAATGTCTTCTTATGTGGTAGACTGGAAAGACCTTATTTCCTGGAACCATAATGTCAATCATCGATACAAAGTATTTTATAACAATGATGTTTTAAAGGTTCTTATTCTGACTGAACATCAACCCATTTAATCCTCGTTCCTCCTCCTTATAGGACAAACGACTAGTAGTGATCCCTCCCCTCTCTTCTTTGGCACATTTTGATCCATACACTTTAATCCTTTATGGAATCAAATATTTTCAATTTTGATCATCTCTAAACTATAAGTATAAATCCATGTGACCCCCAATCTCTTGTTTCATTTGATGTTATCTTGTGTTTCATTCTAAATCCATAATTTTAGGTATTTTTTATGCTTTAGGTATTCTTATTGAATTGGATCAACTTTTTCATCAACATTAAATGAAAGAGTGTTTATGAATATTGCGTAGGTGGTGCATAAATTTTCTCCTCATTATATATATGTTGTATGTGTTGTTTGATGCAAAAGTGTAGAAGGGAAGGTAAAAATGGATCAGGATGGAACAAAATTAGATTTCCTCATAGATGAGATTCAGGAAAGGTTTGTTAGCGCTGTGTAAGGTCCTATGGTTTATAATTATTAATCATGTACATCCATGAATTAAATTGAAATTGGTGGTGGAACTTGGAATGATAACCAAGAGGGGTATGTATTAATGTGAACTGATAATATCTTAAAAGTTATTTAAAGAAATTCTTCAATGATGGTGAATTATATACAACATAATTAATAGTGGAGATCTTATCCTAGTAAGAGTGACTTGAGTAAAATGATGTATATTTTTGGTTTGGTGTAATTAAATTCTTGTTATTACTTGGTCCTTTAGTTGGGTTTCATTCCAATGATGTTTCTATATTGTTAATTAGGTTTGGCATAATGCTAACCATTTCTTTGGCATGCTATATAGGTTGGCTATTTTTTAACCATGTTGAACACTTTATAATAAGTTGTATAAGATGCCAACTATCATTCTTATTGGTATATGGGTTGGGTGTGATTCCAACCAAATTTTTGTGGTTATGTAGTTTATACATGATTCTGACAATTTATCTTGGTTTTTACATAGATTGGGCATAATTCCAAATATTCCTATGACTTCTTATATGGGTTGGGTGCAATTAAAACTAGTGTTCTTGTTAGTTACATGGGTTGAATGTAATTTCAATTATTGTTATTATTTATTATATGGGTTGGGTGTAATTTTAACCATTGTTATCTTCATGTATATATGTTGGGTGCAACACCAAACCTTCTCCTCTTTGATAGTTGTGTTGGGTGTGATTAAAACCATTAATGTTTTTAGTACTTGTGTTGGGTGCAATTAAAACCATGAATGTTTTATTATTTATAAATGGTTTCTTGTTTGGTTTGTTTTCCAAGGCAGTGGTGCAGTATAAGCAGAAATGCTATTTTTTTTTCGGGTCAGCATTTCGCGATGATTTTAACCGCCGCTAATGTTTTAAACTTATACATTTAGCGGCGGTTTAAACCGCTGCTAAATGTATTCGGAAATAAACTTAGCGGCGGTTAAAACCGCCACGAAATCACTCCAGAATTAGCAGCGGTTAAAACCGCCGCTAAGCAGGCACATGACACGCCTGAATTTCGCGGTGATTATAGCCGCCGCTAATTAAATAGCCCGTAAAACCGCCGCTAAATTTACCAAAAACCACCGTGAAATGAGGTACTATGACACTTTTCCTTGACTGCCACGAAATACATAAAACCGCCGCTAATAGATTGCCAACGCCCTATTTAGCGGCGGTTTCTGTAAACCGCCGCCAAACCATATAGCGGCGGTTTAAACCGCCACTATATGAAAAAAAACCCGCCGGTAAGAGGTGATTTTCTTATAGTGCGTGGCATTGGGGCATCGAGGATGCGGGTTACTTGTGGTGCATGGCATCAAGTTTTATTTTGAGCATCCATGGGATGTAGGACCTCATGGAGGCGGACACCGATGCGGTGCGGGATATGTTTGTGGTTTCGGGAGCAACAGGAGAGCACCAATGAGGCATAGGGATGACGATGCGTCACGAGAGGACCATGAGTTCGAAAACCGATTAGTGAACCCTTGCTTTGTTGAGTTTTGTAGGGATGAGATCAAGTTAGGAAAATACTAAGGTGGGGATCCCTTGATGGATTTAGCCAGAACCTTTTTAGACTGGGGTAGTCCGGGTTACGTTGTTCAGGGTTGTATGTTCAGTGCCATATTTGGGTTTTGTTTGATAGATCGGGGACGAGCTATGTTAAGGTGGAGATATTGTAAGAAGTTGAGTTTTTAGAACGGGTCAAAATCCCGACCCTGTTTGAATTTTTGACTTGTTTCTAAGAAAATTGAAATAATATAAGAAGTTCTGGAAATTTCTAGACTACACACCATGTACTCTAAAGTACACACCGTGTATGGGTTAGGAGTGTACTGGCCGTGTGCTCACCGAGTACATGTTGTGTAATGATCATGTATGAATTTCCTACTACACGACATGTAGTATTTTTTGACATGACGTGTATCCTACCTTCTGCATACCAGTTGAGTTCAAGCCATGTGTAGGCCCATGTGGTGCATCCAAGCCATGTGTCTACCTCCGCTCAAGTCGAAATACGGACAAGGAAACTACACGGCTTGTAGTCCTTTATACAAGCCGTGTATTTTTTATTTTCATTCGCTTAAATGAAAGAGCGTCATGTCTAATTTAGGGAAACACCTTCTTCTTACCCAACTTCGAAACATGTCCATTCTGAAAACCGAAATTATATATCTTGACCTAGAATATTCAACCAGAGTCTGTTCTTCAATCCATCGGTGACTGTGAGATCACAAAAATGAGGCTAAACCTACACACCCTATTCCATTATTGATCCTTTTCTTCACACGTCTCAGTTTCTATCTGAATGGAATTTCTGGGATTTGATGAAAATGTAGATCTACGAAGATCGACTTCGAATTGGAGCTCGATATCAGATGTGCCTATGTCAACGAGTCTCAGGTAGGATGTGCATACCTCTTTTTGTGTTTTCATTGACTTTTGGGTGGTGCGACCTTTGGTGCATTTTCGTGTATTTGAGCGTGACCCTATTTTACCTGCTGTTGCCTGTTTAATTATTTATTTAACCTATGGGATGGGTTTGGGTATGCCCTGTTACCTATTTTTCTTGAGCGGGGCTGGGAAAGTGTCCATTGCTCATCGGGGAATTTTGTCCGGGGATGCCTAAATGGTTATAATTAAATTGTATTGTTTTAAACTGTTGAGTTTAGTTTGTTAAACCTTGATATGAATTGTTAGAGGCTTTAAAGACCTCTGTGATGGTATGAGACAACACTTGGTTAGTGCATTTCAACTGTTTAGTTTTTTTTCCTATTTAAAAGTGAATATTTTGAGTATATATGAAATTTATAAATTTTATATGCTGGAACCCTTGCGATTATGTTGGGAGTAGCCCAGATATTCTTGAGTGATGCTGATCACAAGTTGGGCTTGGCCCAGGTTTCATTGGGGTGGTTCTGACCACGGGATTGGGCGTCATGGACGTCGGCTTGAGGCAATGTGTCTGTCAGGTTAGGCATGGACTGAGTTACTTGGATGGCAAGACCATTGGACTTGAGTAGCATGGTCGCAAGGGCATGAAGTTTTAGAGAGGATGTGGCTTGGGAACATACTTTGGTGATTACTGCTCACCCAAAACTTTGAGTAGTGTGCACACAAAGAGACTCCATGATGAGGTGGTTTTGACCAATTGTGTGGGTAGAGTCCCTCATTAGTTGTGGTTTAGTTACAATTAGTTTGGGGGTGCTTGCCTTAGGAAGCCACGTGGAAGGAGAGGAGCCTTCAGGGGATAGTGTTGAGGCTATCAGGCTAGGGGAAGAGGCTCACCGTTATTTGAGCGCAGACATCGCTGTCCCTCATGTTACTTTATTTGAGGGCAGACATCGCTGTCCCTTCGGTTACTATTTGTGGACATGCATCAATGTTCCTCTGAGCTACTATTTCTTGGGTGTGCCTTAGGGATGTAGGTACTTGAGACATGTGGTATCAGGGGGCACATGGTGCCGGGTTACATGATATAGATTCTGGCATTGGTCGAAGCAGGTGACACTCTATGGTGGCTACTTAGCACTAGTGAAGTTTGTGTTTGTTTGTGTGCATCGTAATGTTTACTGTTTTACTTTTAATTGCATGCCTTCTTAAACACTTATATTAGGTACGCACCATTGAGTGGTATCCTACTGAGATTCTTCTCACACCCTGCACGGGCCCTTCGGGACGAATGAGGACTTTATGGAATTACATACAGGAAAGAGGTCAACTTCAGGAGTTGGACTAATTTACTATTTCATAGAGATGGTATGGACCATGAGGTCTTGCCTATCTAGAGTTTACTTTGTTTTGACTTATTTCCTGTATCAGTATGCTTACCTTTTTATTATAGCTACAGTTGGTTAGCCATTGGCGCCTTTTATATATTGACTTGCTGTAGATGCAAGCTTGGTTGTTTTGTAGTAGTTACAAGTGGTGTTTAAAATGTTGTTCTATTTACTTTCCGCTGCTGTTGTTTATATTTATTGTTTCCGCTGTTTATTGATATTGAATGTGCTTCCACTCTGCGGGTCTGGTTTGAGTCAGCCGAGTCGTTTATTCCACTATATATTTATTATTACACATGGACCAGTACCATTATTATCCTTTGAGAGGGTACACCCTTCCCACTATTCCTATAAGACCCTCGCTGCTAGTTGACAACCTTTGGTGTTCGGGGATTTTCACTTAAGGTAGTAACACCCGAACCGTTTATCACTGTTCGGGTGGCTGTTCAGGTCCGGGTCATTACACATACACAACATGGAACATAATTACTAAGTGTGTAATTTTAATTAATATCACTTGGACACACATTTAATTACATGGAGTGTACTACTTTTAATGTATGTGGAGTACAAGACATGTAATAACCATACACGACTTTTAGTTCTGAATTTTACATGAAAATCAATTAACCATTTAATATTTTTTAAAACCTATAATATGACATGTACTATCAATTTATGACACAAAACATGTGTTTATTATGTTTAATTTTACAACTAATTTTTTATTCATAAATAGGTATGAGATACATGATGTGTATAATCCAACCACACATTATGTATTCTTCTTTCTATTTGTCTGTAATACATTTATTAGGGTTAACATGTATTTATCCATGAACATTAATGAGGTAAGAAATATATAATTCATCTATATGTCATGTAACATCCATGTTACCGGGATATCAGTTCTTAAGTGTCGTGTAATAAATACACAATACTTATTTGACCACATAGTTTTTTCAATGTCGTTGTGACAAAGCATAGACTACAAGGCATTTATGCTATCTACACACCATTTAATCCAATATTCCATGTGTCAGTCTGGCATGGTCAACATGTGACATGTAATGATTCCATGTATAGTTTTATTCACAATATTCATTTTAATTAATTTGAGGCTCGTCTCGATGAAAAGAACCCGGATACATGGCATGTACCTATGGACTGCAATCATGTAGTTCCATGTTAACTGTAAAGAATTATTGACACCTCCAAATGGGTTACTCAGATGTTTTTTATTTGTTCCTTACATATTCTTGGTTATATCACAAAAAAAAACTATAATTTATTAATGCTTTTTAAAAACGTTTCAAATTTTTAAATTTAGCGACGTTTTTTAGAAAATGTCGCTAATTTAGCAGCATTTTATCACAATCATCGCTAATTTATCAATGTTTCCTTGAAATCACTGCTAATTTAGTGATGTTTCCTCATAAGTGTCACTAATTTATGGAAGTTTCTTCATAAGAATCACTAATTTAGTGATTTCCCCATAAGCGTCGCTAATTTAGCGATGTTTCCTCACAAGCGCTGCTAATTTAGAGACATTTCCTCAGAAGCGTCACTAATTTAGCAACATTTCCTCATAAGCATCGCTAATTTAGCGACGTTTCCTCACAAGTGTTTCTAATTTAGTGATGTTTCCTCAGAATCGTTGTTAATTTAGCAACGTTTCCTCAGAAGCATCGCGAAATTAGTGACACTTCACCAAAAGAGTGGATAATTTAGCAATGTTTCATAAAAAACATCACTACATTAGCGATGTTTCCTCGGAAGCGTGTCTAATTTAGCAATGTTTTTTTAGAAGCGTTGCTAAATTAGCGATATTTCCTCTGAAACATCACTAAATTAGCAACACTTTTAGGAAACATCCCTAATTTAACCACAATTTTGAGAAAACTTCCCTAAATTAGCGACGTTTTTTAGGAAACGTCGCTAAAAATATATTTATTTATATAGCCCATTTACCCACATCAATGTAAATATATATTTAAATAAATAAATATATATTAATATATATAAACACAGACACATATATATAATCATATATATACAAATATATATATTTATATACATTTAAACACACACACAAATATATAAATATAAATATACATATATTTTAAATTTAGTCATGTTTTTAAGAAAACATATCTATTTTAGTGACAATTTTACCAGTTTTTTAAAGCATGACTAATTATATATATGTTTGTAAATTTATAATTATCATTATATATATATATACATACACATATATATTTACACACACACACACATATATAAATATAAAATATAAACAGATATATATTAATATAACATATTATATATATATAACACACACACACACATATATAATATAAGCATATATATATATATAATATATTATAAACATATAATGTATAAACGTATATATATATCTAATATAAACGTAAACATAAACATATATATATATATAATATTATATAATATAAACATACATATATATAAACAAAAGATATAAACATATGTATATATATATAATATAAACATATATATATATATATAACATAAAATATAAACATATATATAAAATATAAACACACACACACACACACATAATATAATACAAATAAATATTTTAAATTTAGTCATGTTTTTAAGAAAATGTGGCTATTTTAGTGGTATTTTTATCAGTTTTTTAAAACTTGGCTAATTATATATATATATATGTATATATTTAAATTTATAATTTATAATTATATATATGTACACATTTATATTTATACACACACACTCACACACACATAAACATATATACATATATAAACATATAAATAAACATATATATTTACAAACACACACACACAAATATATAATATAAAAATATAAATAAACATAAAATAAAAATAGATATATATATAATATAAAGCATAAACACACACACACACATATATATATAATATAATATAAAGATATAAAATATAAAGATATAAAATATAAAGATATAAAATATAATATAAACATATATATTTTTAAACATAAAATATAAATATAAAATAGAAACAGATATTGCGTTAGTTAGGCGTTTTGGTATCAATGTTGGAGATCCAAAGATCGATTCCAAATCCCCTTCTATTTTTTCCATTGACAACACAATAGCGGTATGGAAGAGGGAGGGGGTGGGGAAATTTTGGGAAAAGGAGGGGTGGGGAAGTACCCTGATGTGTGCAGGGTTTATTACAAAAAAACACATTTTCAAAAATAAAAAGTACCTGAAAAATTATGTTTTTTTAAAAAATATATGTGATTTAACGATGTTTATCTGCTGAAATTTTTAAAAAATGTTGATAAATAAGGTATGATTTCCTAATGTTTTCTTATCGACATTTTTAAAAAACTGGATTGGGGTACAAGAGGGGGTTTTAAGGGTGGGGTAGGGAAGGTGGAGGAGCACTGTGGGAGAGAGGGCAGGTGTAGAGGGTAGTAGAAGAGCAGTACAGGAGAGGGAGAACTAAAGGGGGTAGTGAGTAAGGGGAGAATACAGGTGGGTGGGGAGGGTGTTATTACAAAAGAAAACACATTTTCAAAAATAAAAAAAATACCCGACAAATTATGAATTTTTTTTAAAAATATATGTGATTTAACAATGTTTTCCTACCAAAATTTCTAAAAAATGTCAATAAACGAGGTATGATTTCCCAAAGTTTTCTTACATACATTTCTAAAAAACTATGGGTGGGGGGGGGGGGTTACAATGGAGGATCAGTGCGAGAGAGGGATAACTGGAGGGAGGTACAATGGAGGAGCAGTGCGGGAGAGAGGGTAGGTTAGTGAAGGGGAGGGAGAACAGGAGGGGGGTACAATGAAGGAGAGGTGCAGGAGAGGGAGAACTAGAGGGGGTACAACGGAGGAGTAGTGTGGGAGACAGGGAAGGTTAGTGCGGGAGAAAGAGAACTGGAGGGGGGTACAGTGGAGGAGCAGTGCGGGAGAGAGGGAAGGTGCTGTAAAATGGAGGAGCAGTGCGGGAGAGGGATAACTGGAGGGGTAGTGAGTAAGGGGAGCCTAAATGTGGGTGGGGAGGGGGTTATTACAAAAATAAAAAAAACACATTTTAAAAAATAAAAAAGTACCCAAAAATTTATGATTTTTTAAAAATATATGCGATTTAATGAGGTTTATTTATCAAAATTTCTAAAAAATGTTGATAAATGAGGTATGATTTCTTGATGTTTTCTTACCAACATTTCTAAAAAATGTCAGTAAATGAGGTGTTTCTAAATAGTTATTTTATAAACATTGCTAATTTAGCGACGTTTATTTTCCAAAATTTTCTTAAAATTTCACCAAACTAAGTGTCGATAAATAGTGACATTTATAAATTTCACCAATTTAGTGATGTTTATAAAAATCACTAAATTTCTGAAGTTTATAAACATCACTAAATTAGTGACACCTCATTTATCAACTCTTTCAAGAAACATCGGTAAATGAATTAGAGACGTTTTAAAACATCACTAATTAGCATTTTTTGTAGTGTATCAAGGTGAACAGAGAATATATCTAAAATTTTATATTAAAATAATGAAAAAATTATAAATAAATAATTGAAAAAAATGATTATAATGATCAATCAATTAAATAATTATAAATTTTAATGTGATTAATTTGATACCACTTGAAGGTTATGGGTGTAGTGGAAGCCAATCAAGTCCATTACCAATGATGTTTTTTCATTGAATCCAATGAATAAAGCATAATATCATGATGAATAATGATACATATCATGATTATATATAAGGAATCATAATGAAATTATCTAATAACTATAAGATTGGATCTTTCACATTAAATTTATAATTAATTTAATAGTTAAAAATTAACTTAGCCATGAATACTTTCTTCAATGTATGTGTTGATTGATATAACATTGTACGTGATGTATCATTTATGTTCTAAGAGGATCGAAAGTAGAATACCTCTAGTGGTTATCTACAAGTGTACTATGATCTCTTAAGAATGCTAAAGTAGTGTCTAGTGCAAGTATAGATGATATGTTCATCTTGAGTTGTTCATCTTGGTCGCAACTCAATCCCTCGAGCTTGAGGACTTTCTCTCCTGTCTCTCATTCTTGAGAAGAAAAAGGGGATGGAAGTGATTTTCTCAAGATTGAGAGAAAACCCTAGAGACATTATTCTTTGAGAGAATTCTATAGGGAGAGTATATTTTTGTCACAACCACACTTCCATAGAAGTGATATAACTGATTATAAATAGAGTTTGGTTAGAAAATTATTAGTTACACATAATCTCTTTTCTAATCTCTTAATCCTTAGAAAACCCCACACCTAATAATAATAATAATAATAATAATATTTATTTAATGCCTACATGTATTATAGATAATATAAGTATCAATAAATAAATTAATATTTATTTAAATGAAATTTAGTATATCATTTCCATCACAGAGTAGTTAACTCAGCATGACCACCTCCCTCAACATTGACCAACCCTTAAATAATAAATACTATTCAATAAATAAATAAATAAATAAATAAATAAATAAATATTATATTCGTGGTATTGTGAATAAATATTTGTTTATTATTCAAATAACTAAATAAATAATATTATTTATTAACTTGTGAATAAAACAAAAGATAAATAAATATTTTATTCGATGGTATTGTTAATAAATATTTATTTAAATATTTAACTCACATATAATTAGTGACTGAATAAATTTGATCAATAATTACCACTATTAAATACAAATAATATTTAACTAATATAAATTAAAACACTAAGTTTATGACCCTCTAGGCTTCTTCCTCAGTTGCATTATGCGGGATTACCTGAAGTCCAATATCAACATCTAGAAACATGTAAAGGTAGCCATAGTGGAAGAAGTTAATATTTAAATTATGAAAAACACATAAGAATAGTCACCATGTAATGTAATCACTTTATATTGATTCTCATCAAGTAGGTTTCACACTCATTTCATCAACCTATATTCTAAATATGTCTTTATTTGACTATAAAAAATGAACCCATCAATACACCATAACAACGAAATTTAGATCGATAGTTCCATCCAAATCAAGGGGTTGAGATATTAACTTGCATAAAGATATAAGAGACATATATTTTCTTGAATTATTCATTAATAACATATCATTCATAACACACCAAGTTTACCCAACTTCATCATGAACATATGTCATCCTGATTTATGATAATACATCTAAGTATGTGACTAATCATATGTATTAATAATAATAATATTAAAGTTTAAGAATCATTAAATACATTCATAGATACAAATATCTAATGAAATGTAAACATGTATATTTTTTAATGGTGGGTATATCCTCAAAATATATTATCTTATTGATTACAAAGTGATAATTTCATGAGATAAATCCCCATACACTTATGAGAATCCAATAACTAATAGTCTACATCATCAGTGCCCAATCAGGTGACATTATACAACCATAAGACTTATACTATAGACTATGTTCATTGTAATTCAAGGTTCTCATCATATTGGGGAACTTCTATTACATTTTGAAGTGACATATACTATATGGGAATTATCACACTAATTTAATATAAAAAAACAATCAATATATTATAATATATTTATCAATATTCAAATCCATGAATACATTGACAATATAAAGTTAAAAATAATTGGTTTTAGGGCCCCAAATCTAACAAAATTAAAAGAACAAAACACCATATTTTAATGAGTTTCACCTACAATATGGAAGAATATGTCCCTAGTGTATGGTTGTTATCATCCCACATATACAAAACTTTTCTTTTATTATTAAAATGGAGTTACTTAAAAGTGTATATCTATGAACTTGATATAACGCTAACACTAAACAGTTAAAAAAAGAACCAACTTGTTACAAAGAAAGAATAATAAATGATATTATTTAAAAATGATCACCAAATAAAGTATGAGTCTCTAATGGACTAGAAAAACACGGTATTTATCCTCCTTTACACGATGGTCTCCTTAGGCTATCCGTCTAACAGTATTATTACAGAGATATCTCATAAAGATTGTTAGCCTTTATATTTTATTTTTATTTAATAACTTGGATTGACTTTGTTTGGGATCCATCAAATCATAGTGAAATTTTTCCACAAATCTTTCCCACAATGCTCCTTATAATCTATATAAAATCTCCACGTACTAGTCTTCTCAGAAATTCTTTTATTATTAAATGCATGAGTAACTAATCGAAATATATCCATGATATTATCCTTGATAATTATCCTTGATCATGATTAGAATAACCTATTATACATATAGAACATTATTTAATCATGTTTATTATTTTTAAGAAAAGATATATAGATTCACAAACTCCTTATCAAAATTTTCAGTCAGTTCTGGGTAATCAACAAAAACTAACTACTATGGCAATAAGTTAATCTTATGTGGATCATATGATCTTCAGGTTATTTTTATGCATGACTATAAATCTCATATTAAGTCTATAAAATATTTTATTTTATCTTAATTTCCTTTTGAAAAATCATAGTCACTCATACACATCTATGTGAAATATCATACAATTCTTACATAGCTAATTAAACAAAAATGACACTCAAATATATTACACACCCTATGAAAATTCTAAGTTAATATTAAATAGAGTATAAGTTACTATTATGTAGTGCCTTTAAAAAATTTACATATAATTTATTCTTATACACCCTGGATTTAATCTTTTGTAATTAGAAAAAAACTCATTCTACTATCATGTAGTGCCTTTGTTGTAGATTCTTCGTTAGTAATTCTTAACCAGCCAGTATAAAATCCAAGTTATTTAGACATAGAAAAATGGATTTATAGTATTATATTATATATCTCAATAACTTTTCAAATTTTCATAATCTTCAACTTAGAACTTCTAAAACTCTACTCAATAATTCTCAACTCATCCACAAACATATTTAGTTACATCACATAAACTCAAGAACACTCTCAACCAATTTAAATGCTTCTCAAATTTATTGAATATCATGATATCTATTTATAAAAAATACAACATAACTATCCATGATACTAATAGATAGTTGTATTATTAGATATATTTTTAGAGATATCTTCCTAGATTAATAGTCATTTTTTGATATTCTTCAAATACAGTGAATATATAATTAGTATTATTGGATTATGGATTTTGGTTTGATGGAGAATAGTTTTTTTTAAAAATTATTGTAAATGAAAAATCAAACCAATGGTTATCGTTTATGGTCTCCACCATTTGGGTGACTTTTCAGGATATTCCCGAGATACGCCCACCACTTGTATTTTTCCCAACTTAATAATAAAAGTTTAAAAAATATTACTAGAAAATACGAATAGGTGATATTTAAATAATATTTTACAATAAAAACTTAATAATCCTCAATTAGTTTTTATATGAGTTAATTATTATCATTGATAAAATCTGGTAACTTTTAGAAACCTTGTTATATGATTCTGGAAAGAAAAATGGCCAGGTGTTTCTCATTACTTTCTATGTTTACCTATGATGGACATTGAATTCTAGTAGGATAACAATTTTCCAAGATTAATTGAAACTATTCTTACTGATGATCAAAAATAAATTTTCACTAACATTTAAATGGTTGTGGAACTAGACCAATGATGTTGAGTAAATAAGGTTATCTTATGACTTCTCTATTCCTTATGGTTTTATGTTTTGAAAATCACAAACACTTTTTTCTTAAGTTCTATTTTTTTCTTAAGTTTCGATTTTTTCATTTAGTTATTTTTACAAGATCTGTCATTCTGATTTTTTCATTCATTTATTTTTTGCAAGATCTATCATTACAATTTTTAATTCCGTTTTATAATTCCAAATCTGGTGTATATGTGATTCTATTTTATGATTCCGAATCCGGTGTATATGTGATTCAGTTTTATGATTCTGATTCTGATGTATATGTGATTCAGTTTTATGATTCCGATCCCAGTGTGTATGTGATTCAATATTATGACTCCGATTTCGGTGTATAAGTGATTCTGATTTTATGATTCCAATTCTGGAACAAATGAGATACCAGTTTCACAATTTGATTTACCTTTCCTTATGATTCCATTTTCTTGATAATGTTATTCTTAAGAATATGTTTTCTTGATTTCTTAAGATTATGTTTTCTTGATAATGTTAGAGTTGTTTAAATGTATCTTTCCAATGATATCAGATTCTAAGTTCTCATATACTTAACATTTATCTTTAACTTAACATCATTTCGGATACTTGAAATGATGTCGTACAATCTGTTACAAACTAACTGTTGTATGTTTTCCACATGTCCAGGTCCCTCCAAAATTTAAGGAAAATATGAACGTTGGAGAGGAGCCAACCATTGGGAAGTTTTTCCTATAAATACAAGCTCATTTGAATGAGAAAAGTACTTGATAGTGAACAAGCTTGTGAAGTGATTTCTAGAGATATAGGCTCTTACAACTCTCAGTGCTTTGTGCGGATGTTGTGAACAACTTGTTCAAACTTGCTTAGTGCAGACTCCGATCATGATGATCGTGGCATTCTGGGTTTGGAAGACAGAGGTTTCGATTTCCTTCTAAATCGAGGGCTTGCAGGGATAGCAAGACAGATACCGATCTTTGGATTGAGGGCTTACCTAGGTTTGCGTAAGACAGACTTTCTTGAAAGTATAAATCAAGGAGCCTTTATCCAAGGTTGTTGGATACCCTTCTCTTTGGGTTAAAAGAATCCCATTGTTACTTAATTCCTATTTCAAGTTGTTTTAATTCCGCTGTATTTGTAACTTTGTTAAAGTTATAAAGTATTGATTTCTTATACTTTGTAATTCTGTTACTCTGATTATATTACAGATTCTATACTCATTAAGGTAGAATCATTCTTTTAAGAAATTATAAAAGGTTTCTTTAAGAGGTCTTGTGAATGTTTGTTTAACCTTGTTAAACTTAACTTTAAAGGTTCCAAAGGAATTTTTAAAGTATACAATTCACCCCACCTCTTGTATATTGAGCATCTCACTTTTACATATTCGATCCTACAATTGGTATCAGAGGAAGTTTCTAAAATTCTTATATCCACATATAAGTTTTCTTGCTCAATTTTTCCTTTTCTTAAGTTCTTTATATTTGATTTTGAACTTTTACTACTAATAAGTTTTGTGGAATGAAATATCTTTTTAGTATGGCAGGAATTCCTGTTGGATCCTTAGATAATATCTATCCTACTAGACCATCGATCTTCGATGGAAATGACTATGAGTACTAGAGATATAGAATGAATACCTTTGTGATAAACACAGGTGTAGACAACTACGTTATGTTAAATGGAGATTATAAGATTTCTGATAAGGAACTTAGAACCTTTACTAATCTGGAAAAGGTGGAATATCAGCTGAACTTTAATGTATGTAATACTTTGCTATGTTCCATGAATAGAAACATTTATAGTCATATTTCCTCCTATGAAGCTGTAAATAGTATTTGGAAGAATCTTTAAGTAACTCACTTTGGAATGTCCAAAGTTATTGAAACTAGAAGAGCAATGCTCATGGCTGAGTATCAGGGTTTCTGCTTCCCTTATGGAGAACCCATATGTAAGGTACAACAAAGATTTATGACTATTTTCAACAGCTTATAATCCATGTGTGAGAATGGTTTAGATGATGAAGCTCTTGTAGACAAGATTATAGAAATCATGCCTAATGAATGGGAATCCAAGAGGACTGCTATAGATGAGAATAGGAAAGTTACTCAGATTTCTCTTGATGAACTATTTTGAAGTCTTCTTCAACATGAAACTAGAATGAAGAGAGATGCTGATAATATTAAGAATAAGAATGGAAATGGAGGTGTTTATTTTACAAATAATTCAAATCATATGAATGCCATGACTACTGAGAGAACTAAAAGATCAAAATCTATGGAGGTTAGTATTTAATATGAATCTAGGGAAAGTGAAGCTTCAGAAAATGAGTTAGAAAATCTTTCTCAGAGGATGAATAATATTGTCAGGAAGAAGAACTTTCAATATAGATACAATAATAAAGATGGAAAAGATAAGAAAGATGGAGAAGTGACATGATATGAATGTAGAAGAACTGGTCATATTAGACCTAATTATCCCTTGCTTAAGAAGAGAGACAAAAAAGACAGGAATTCTGAAAGAAATAATTATAAGTTCTAAAGATCAAAGAATTAGAAAGTCTTGAAAGCCAATGACACTTGGAGTGCTAGTGGTGGAGATTCTTCTGATAAATCTTCATAATATGAATCTTTTGGGAAAAATAATATTGGTTTATTAGCCAGAGCTCCATTTCAAAATCATTGTCTTATGGCTAAGGTATGAACTACTGAATCCTTAACCAATATGTATTTAAGTGAAAATTTTCCAGATAGAGGGTTTTCTTCAGATGAAGAATCTTCTTTATCAGATAATAATAATAATAATTTTCCTTCCTTTAAGGAAGTTTCTAGATTTTCTTATTTGCTTGAAAAGAGAAATTATAAAGTTTCTAAGAAACTTGATAAAGCAAATTCTAGAGAATCTATTTTAACAAAAGAAATTTTGGATCTTTCCAAAGATCTTGATGAGAAAAATGTTGTTTTAGAAAATATTTCTAAGATACTTGAGGAAGTTAATTATGAGAAGGATGAAATTTCTAAGGATCTTATAAATCTGTTTTTAGAAAAATATGTTTTAGAGGATAAACTTAAATCTAAATCTATTATTCTTGAGGATAATAATTTAGTCTTGAGACTAAAATCTGAAATATTTTCCTTGAAGAAACTTATTGAAAATTTTACTTATGGTAAGTAAAATTTTGACAAGATATATTCTCAGATCCGACCTCATGGTAATAATCAGGGATTAGGTTGTTCTCATGAAAAACCTATTTTTAAAAATAATTATTTTGTTCCTTCTAGAGCCCCTTTTTGTACTAAATTCCAAAGTGGTGGGCATTGGAAGAAAAACTTTTCTTTAAATAAAGTGCAATACCTTGGATTTCATAAAGCTTATTTTTCTAAAAAATATGGTTACCCAATCTTTTATTATCTAATAGTTCCAGATCCAAGTAATTTTGGATTCCGAAAGCCTAAATCTTTCCTTTTTAGGAAAATGAAGGAAGTAACAACAACCTATGGTACATGAATAGTGGATGTTCCTGGCACATGATAGGTAACAAAGACTATTTCAAGAATTTTTTTTAAAAAAAGGTGGAAAGGTAACTTTTGTTTATAACTCTCAAGGAGAAATTGTTGGTATAGGTAACATTATTCTTCTTGGTAAAGCTGTTATTTAAAATGTTCTTTTTGTAAAAGGCCTTAGGCACAACCTCATAAGCATAATACAATTATATTATTAAGGTTACCTTGTGATTTTTAGAAATGATAAATGTTTAGTTTACAATTCCAAGGATGAGTTTATTTTCTATACCCTTCGGCATGAAAATTTGTACACCTTAAACCTATAATACCTTAGAAGTCAAGATCTACCTTGCCTTAGTGAATTTGAAGATAAATTATGGCTTTTGAATAGGAGACTAGGACACTGTAACTTAAGGAATCTAAGTAAGCTTTCTAAGAAAGAACTTGTTCAGGATCTACCAGAACTTAAGTTTGATTCTTCAAAAGTTTGTGATCCTTGTCAATATGGAAAGAAACAAAAATCTAGCTTTAAATCTATAAGTGAAGTTACAAATTCTAATGAATCATAGTTAGTGCACATGGATTTATTTGGTCCAACACAAACTGGAAGTATTGGAGGCAAATACTATGTGTTTTTCCTAGTTGATGACTACACTAGATTTACTTGGGTCTATTTTCTCACAAAAAAATATGAAGATTTTTATTATTTAAAAATATTTAGAGCCCAATTTAAAAATGAGAAAAAACTACCATTTATAACTATTCATAGTGATCATGGTGGGGAATTTAAAAATTATGATTTTGAAACTTTTTGTAGTAAGAAAGGTATTACTCATAACTTCTCATCTCCAAGAACTCCTCAAAAAAATGGTGTTGTCGAAAGAAGAAATTGCATTCTTCAAGAGATGACAAGAACCATGTTGATTGAATATTCTATAGCTAAAATTTTTTGGGATGAAGCTGTAAGTAATGCTTGTTATACTATAAATCGAGTGTTAATAAGACCGTTTCTTAATAAAACACATTATGAGTTGTGGACTGGCTGAAAACCAAAAGTTTCTTACTTCAAAGTTTTTGGTTACAATGTATTTATCTTGAATACCAAGGATAAATTACATAAATTTGCACCTAAATCCAATGAATGAATTTTCTTGGGTTACTCTACTAACTCTTAGTCATATAGAGTTTTTAATAAAAACACTTGCACTGTGGAAGAAACAGTGCATGTTAATTTTGATGAAAATGATCCTTTTGTTTTAAAACAACCTAAATCTTTACTTGATATATTTTCTAAAAATGATAAACAACATTTGATAGAATATCTTTCAGAAAATTATAATGTTCAAGAAAATGTTTCTGAAACATTTACCCCTGAATATTTTCTACCTTATGTTGATGAACAAGTTTTTCAAAATCCAAGTCAGTTGTTACTGAGGAATCATCCCAGTGATAATATCATTGGAAATGTTAATCAACCAGTAATAACTAGAAGTTCTTTAAGAAATGAAGTTTAACATATTGTATTTCTTTCCGAATTTTAACCAAATACTCCTGAAGAAGCCTTGGGTGATGAATATTGGATAAATTCTTTGCAATATGAACTCAATGAATTCTTAAGAAATCAAGTTTGGACCTTGGTTGAGAAACCTAAGGAAACTTCTATTATTGGATTAAAATTGATTTTTAGAAACAAATGTGATGAAAATGGAGTTATTGTTAGAAATAAAGCAAGATTGATTGAAAAAGGCTATAACCAACAAGAATGCATAGACTATGAAGAAAACTATGCTCCTGTAGCTAGACTTGAAGCTATTCGTATTTTTCTATCCTTTGTAGCATTCTTTAATTTTAAACTGCATTAAATGGATGTTAAGTGTGATTTTCTTAATGGTTATGTACTGGAGGAAGTCTATGTAGATCAAACTCCTGGCTTTGAAGATAGAAAATATCCTAATCATGTTTATAAACTTACCAAAGATTTATATGGACTTAAACAAGCCCCTAGATCTTGGTATGATAGACTTTCATGATTTTTGCTTAAAAATAACTATGTTAAGGGAAGTGATGATCCAACCCTTTTCATTAAGAAAAATGATAAAGATGTTTTTATTGTTCAAATTTATGTTGTTGAAATCATCTTCGGATCAACTTAGCAATCCTTAACTGATTCCTTTGTGAATCTTATGAAATATGAGTTTGAGATGAGTATGATGGGTGAGTTAACATTTTTTCTTGTTTTTAAAATTTCACAAAAACCATAGAGAACTTACATATCTCAATATAAGTATATCAAAGATATTTTAATGAAATTAGGGCATGACAAAAATAAGAGTATAAGTACTCCTGTTGGAACCTCTAATACTCTTGATATTGATGAATCAGGGAAACCTGTAGATCAAATATCCTATAGAGGGATGATAGGAAGTTTACTGTACTTAATAGCTAGTCGACCTGACTTAATGTTCTCAGTATTCTTATGTACAATATTTCAAGGAAATCCTAAAGAACCCCATTTAAAATCTGTAAAAATAATTTTACGTTATTTAAAGGGAACTTTAGAATTGGGACTATTTTATTCCTCTAGAAATGATTTTGAACTTTAAAGTTCTTCGGATGCTGACTTTGGAGGTTATAAAATGGATAGAAAAAGTACATCCATAACTTTTCATTTCTTAGGAGATTCCTTAATTTCTTGGAATTTCAAGAAACAACATTCTATAGCACTTTCCACTACTGAAGCTGAATATGTAGCAGTTGGAAGCTGCTGTGCTCAATTGTTTTGGATGCAACACACACTCACAGACTATGGTATGAGTTTTACTAAGACTCAAATTATGCGTGATAAAACAAGTGCCATTGCCCTAAGTAAAAACCCTGCACATCACTCTCATGAAAAGCACATAGATATTAGACATCACTTTCTTAGGGATCACACACTTAAAGGGGATATAATTCTTTAATTCATCAGAACGCAAGAGCAACTTGCTGATATTTTTATAAAACCTCTACCTTCTGATAGATTTGAATATATTAAACAGAAGATAGGAATGATTTCTGTAAGGTAATCATTCATATCTACTTCTTGTTAAATCATTTCCTAATAATAAACTACTCCTTATTTCAGGGAGAGTACATATGTTTGTTTATTTTCTTTCTTTAAAATATTTTTCTTTCATTTGAAAATTTTGGATTTGAAAATTTTGGATTTGAAAATTTCAGATTCGAAAATTTCGGATTTGAAAATTTTTGATTTTAAAACTCCCAAGAAAAATTCTTATAATACCGATAAGTCTCTTAGAGTATTCCAAAATGCAATCTTTCTTAATATATTTTTTTATCTTAAGTTTTAGTTGTTAGTATTTCAAAATTTCTTAAATTCCGATTTACCATACTTCAAAAGATCAAAATTCATATTTTCTATATGCATTCTAAACTGTCAGATCAGATCATATTTTTATCAACCGTCTGATTATCTTATGGAAGTTGAAAAGCCATATCCATGTCTATATAAGTGGTGCCTTGTTTTCAAGTATCGCACTATCCTTACTGATCTCACTTTCGAAGTTCTGTTGTCATCAAAGCTTTCATTCTGAAGTTCTCTATCACCTTGAATGACTCTAGAATCCTCAACAGATCAGATGGAAATTAGAAAGGAGATTAAGGACTGGTCAATCTTTAGGGAAATGTTAGTGTGCCCTGTGTTCTTTGAAAAATATGACTCCCTTATTTCTATGGTGATAAGATCTAATGGATGGGAAAGTGTATGTGTGGCTAAGGAGAAATCTCAGGATCCGGTTTATCCTGACCTTCTTATTCAATTCTACAAATCTATTACGTTCTTTCAAAAGAATGGTAAAGATATGTTTAAGTTAAAATGTTATGATAAATCATATAAAATCCCCTACAAGAAGGCATCAAATGTTCTTAACATACCGTATGAAGGAGAGGCTATTCTTTGCTCTCAGAAACTCCCTGAGAAAGAAGGCTCTTTTGAAAAAGTCAAGGATTTGGACTTTCTCGGTCTTAAGTATGTTAAGAATCTGAAGATTACGAATCTTTCAATGAACCACAAGATGGTGGCTCTCTAGATGCAAGGATTTCTTATTCCAAGAAAGGGAGATAAAGATTATCTAAAGATATGTGATATCTTTCTTTTAGATTTTCTTATCAACTTAAGGAAGATCAACTTGGTGAAGTACATATTTATCACCATTCAAGCAATAAAAGGTGGAACCATCAGATCTCAGATACTTATGTACCTATAAACTATTTCCAGGATAATCATTTTGTGTCTTAAAGAACTGAATGTTCCATGCCGGTCAGTCTCGAAGCCTTTTAAGATTTTGTTGCCAAGTGACGACACTCTGAGGATGATGAAAGTATAGTTTATTCCAGAATAAAAAAACTTCGAAGAAATGGTTTTCCAGAACAAGGGTAATGTTCTGGAATCTTCAAAGTCATTTTCTAAGAAAAGGAAACTTGATGATTCAAGCATGCTAGTTCTAGTTCTTGCTGTTCCAGTTTCAGAACCTCCTCCTGCAAAGAAACCAAAAGCTTATTCAGATGCAATAATTGAAAAGTGGAGAGAAATGGAAGCTACTAGAAAGGAAGGAGAACCTTCTTTTGGTATAAATCCTGTAGAGGATATGGCTCTAAGAATCAAGAAAGCTGCAAATATTGAGAAAGAAAATAAGGAGAAGAAGTTAAAGAAGAAATATTTAGAAGAAAAAGTTTATCAGTCTCTTCTAAAAGCTGTAGAAAAGAAATCTCAGGAAGTAGCCGAATCTCAAGATGTTCTTAAGAAACCGCTGGTCACTCCAGAAATCCAAAAAGATAAGAATGTTCTAGCCTTATAAAAACCAGTTCAAGAAATTGAAGATCAGATAATCCAATATGATGATGATGATGATGTTGTATGGGAAGTGGAAGATTATGTTGGAACTCCTTCGAGTTCAGGTTCCAAATCTATAGAACAAGTCTAAGAACAAGTTGAAGAAGAAGTTGGGGAAGAAATATAAGTTGAGGAAGAGGTTGAAGTTGAAGATGAAGAAGAAGTTGAATTTGAACTAGAAGAAGAAATAAAGAAAGAACAGGTTGAACAACATTGTGAATAAGGGGAATAATTTCAAGAAGAAGAGGGAAAATGAGGATCTCAACATCATATGTTTGAAAAAGAAGAATATGAATAGGGAAATCTAAACGTTTTTCAAGTTTCAGATGAAAAATCTCCAGCTTGAGACCCTCTTAAAGGCAAGAGTGTTTTTGTTGCTCCATCTGATAAGGAAACGCCTCATAAGTCCTCTAAGAGAATAGAGAGACCATCTTCCTTAACTCCAAGAGGACTTGAGAAAGGAAAATATGTTTCAGGATCCGAGTCCTCTTCATTTGTCAAAATTGATTTTGTCAAGCCATCTTTAATAAATTTGGTCAGCACCATTCCGGTTCTTACAAACATAGATGGTCGAAGTCAAATGATGCCATAAATCCTGAATCAAAAGATGGAATCAACTAATATTCTTATGGACATGGTTTTCAAGCAAGAAGTAGATTTCAGTAATCTTTTGATTGATTACAAATCTCAGAAGGTTACTTGTAAGAAAGTCTTTAACCATACCAAAACTATCAATGAAGAGCTAAGAAAGTTCGGTGACTTCATGGATTCAACAAAAAGAGATTTTAATACTTGTGAAACTGAGTTCAACATGGTCAAATTATGAATCTCTGAGAAATCTAGTCAACTAAATTCTGTTTCTTGATCTGTTAGCAGTGAGGAGGAAGTTAGAGCTGAATTAGAAAGAAAGGTGGATGCTCAAGAAGAAAGGATCTTGTCTTTAGAGAAGAAGAATCAGAATCAGGAGATCTTATTGAATTTTTTTTACGAATATCATAAGGAAGTGAAGAAACTCAAAGCCCTAATAAAGAAGATGTTGTTTGAGCAGAAGAAAAATGGATGAATTTTCTTTACATTCTGATGTTTTGTTGTAATATAAACCTCATTTCTAAAATTTTCTTAAGAAATTTCTTGCATATATTTCTTTTGTTTTCAAATGTATGCTTGCTTAACCTTTCAGGTACATCTTATACTTATCCATTCCTTTCCCTCCTTTTTAAAATCACAAAGGGGGAGAATTTATTTAAAGGAAGAATTTAACCTCTGAGAAGGAGAATCTAATAATAGGGAGTATGGAAAGAAAGGATAATGTCCAAGTAAGGGGGGGTTTTCTTTTAAAAAGAAATGTTTATCTAATGGGGAGATATTCCCTTAAGAAAATATGACTTGAAAGATCAAGAATACTATCCTTGGGAAACATAAACTAAGGGGGAGTTAGTCGTATTCATCAGAAATTTCATTCAAAGTGGAAGTTAAGTTTTTTATACTTATTTATCTAAGTCAATATATTCTTCCTTAGCAAAGTTATTTGTGCTTTCTAAAATGGGGGAGATTTTTGAGTCAATAAGGTTATCTTCTGACTTATCTATTTTTATGGTTTTATGTTTTGAAAATCACAAACACTTTTTTCTTAAATTCTGTTTTTTTTCTTAAGTTCTGATTTTGTTATTCGATTATTTTTACAAGATCTATCATTCTGATTTTGTCATTCAGTTATTTTTTTCAAGATCTTTCATTACGATTTGTCATTCTGTTTTATGATTCTGAATCCGGTGTATATGTGATTTCGTTTTATGATTCCGAATATGGTGTATATGTGATTCAGTTTTATGATTCCGATTATAGTGTATATGTGATTCAGTTTTATGATTCCAATCCCGATGTATGTGTGATTCAGTTTTATGACTCTGATTCTGGTGTATAAGTGATTTTGATTTTATGATTTTGATTCTGGAACAAATGAGATACCTATTTCACAACCTAATTTACTTTTCCTTATGATTCCATTTTCTTGATAATGTTATTCTTAAGAATCCGTTTTCTTGATTTCTTAAGATTACATTTTCTTGATAATGTTAGAGTTGTTTAAATGTATCTTTCCAATGATATCGGATTATAAGTTCTCTTATACTTAACATTTATCTTTAACTTAACATTGTTTCTGTTACTTGAAACAATGTCGTACAATCTGTTACAAACTAACCATTGTATGTTTTCCACGTGTCCAGGTCCCTCCAAAATTTAAGGAAAATTTGACCGTTGGAGAGGAGCCGATCGTTGGGAAGTTTTGCCTATAAATACAAGCACATTTGAACAAGCAAAGTACTTGACAGTGAACAAGCTTGTGAAGTGATTTATATAGAGAGAGGCTCTTACAACTATCAGTGCTTCGTGCGGATGTTGTGAGCAACTTGTTCAGGCATGAACAACTTGTTCAGACTTCCTTAGTGCAGACTCCGATCGTGCTGATCGTGGGATTCCAGGTTTGGAAGGCAGAGGTTCTGATTTCCTTCTAAATTGAGGGCTTGCGGGGATAACAAGACAGATACCGATCTTCGGATTGAGGGCTTACCTGGGTTTGGGTAAGATAGAATTTCTTGAAAGTATAAATCAAGGAACCTTTATCCAAGGTTGTTGGATACCCTTCTATTTGGGTTAAAAGAATCCCATTGTTACTTTATTCCTATTTCAAGTTGTTTTAATTCTGATGTATTTTTAGATTTTTTAAAGTTAGAAAGTATAGATTTATTATACTTTGTAATTATGTTACTATGATTATATTACAGATTCTATATGCTTTAAGGTATAATCATTCTTTTAAGAAATTAGAAATGGTTTCTTTAAGAGGTCTTGTGAATGTTTGTTTAACCCTTTTAAACTTAACTTTAAAGGTTCCAATTTTTTTTAAAGTATTGAATTCACCCCCTCTTGTATATTGAGCATCTCACTTTTACATATTCAATCCTAAAAATGATTCTTCACTACTTTTGTACTGATATTCTTTAGTATTTTATATTTTCAAAAGTTAAATCATGCTTATACCAGCTCAGATGAAACAAATAAAAAAATATAGTGCACGTATCTCCCTACCAAGCTAAAATTCCTAGTGTGGTGTGGTCATTGCTATTCCATCCCTATGGATGCTAAAGTTCAAAAGAAAGGAATTAATCCAACCTTGAAATACTTGTATCACATGTAGGGGAAAATTTCATCAATCAATAATTTTTTTATTTAAAGGGGGTGGGAAAACTTCATCTAGTGTACTCTTGGGGGATGTATGGGGGACAATGGTAACTTAATCACAAGGTATAAATTTTTTTATATCTCCATAGCTAGATTTAGGGCCATGTGTTATCTTTTGAATGGAAATAATTATCTTGGTAAAATTCATTCTAAATACTTCCTGAAATAAAAATTTCTATACTTTTCTAGGATCTAAATTAATTATATAATAACACTATTATACCCTTATCCTTAAGTGAATAGATTCCCTATGCTATTCAATCTGAACTAGCTGCTAACAGAGAGGGATAGGGACACTAGGTGCATCAAAATCCTCAAATTATGGGTATCATGATAAATAAAAATGGGTCTTGGATTCAATTAATTATGATGGGAGGATTTATTCTTAACGACTATTAGGTATTAGTCCTATTAGCTTAAAATTATTTCTATGGCTTGGGTAACTCTCTTCTTATAGGGCTCAAACACTCTTAACCAATTTTTATCCTTATAACACACACAATATTTGGTATTTTTTGGTTGAAATGGATCCATTATTGATGCTCTAATTATTTTTGGTAGTCTCTTCCATCCACTTGAGTAATACTTATATCATCAAAGAATGGAAAAGTATGCTTCATTATGAAGTATATATTCCACATACCTGGTGTAAGGAGAACAAAGCAGCTGATCTTCTTGCTTCCAAAGGTGACCAAACAAAGATTCTTATTTATTATTTGAGTACTAGTTCATTACCAATAGACTATAGGTTTATTTTTTAGGGGGATTCCATTGGAATCTGTTATTTTATACCACCATAATGTACCTATCACTAATACTTTCTTTTTGGAAAAAATCTATACATTGTCTATGAGTTTCAAGTTTATCTTCTGTAACACTTTGGTCACTCATGTTGAAGTTTAACTTTAAAGAGCATGGTTAATAATATATAATAATTTTTTATTGGTTATCATATATAAATATATATGCTTAACATGGTTACATATTAGGTTTTTTTATTGATTAAATTATAAAGTATAAATTGTTTGATTCATTATATTAACTATAATTCACCATAAATTTAACTAATAAAAACATGTTATATATGTGTAGTTGTTCCCTTAAATATGTAGTTCACATACAAAGTGGTTTTAATATTTCATATGGTATTCAAGTTATATAAAATGTAGTGGGTTAGTTAATTTTTGAGTCATGTCCCTTGATTTCATTAGGATAGAGTGTTATAAACATCATTTTGACTTAAAATTTGGGTTAAAATAGAATCCTAATATGACACCCTGACCAGAATCATCGGGTCTGGGAAGATATTCCCCATGACCGCATGCGTGCCTCCTTATACACAAGAGGTTTCCAACTAACAACGAGGGCCAAAGGGAGCATCATTGGAAGACTAGGATCTCAACACCTAATAATAATAACAATATAAAATGGTAGTGATAATAATATATAACAACAATAAAGAACAAATAAATCAATAGAGTATACGTACACATAATGCACCAACCCATGCAATAGAAATATGGCATATCATTCACATAACCCGAAATGAATAATAGGGATCCCCACAAGCAGTGGATCGATATATGAGATACATGTAACTAAGAAAAAATAGCAGTAGATATCATAGCCTGAATTCCATTCTGCAACACCCCACACCCTCCTGTTGATCCTACCCAATCGACCATTATAGGTCCTTTTCCCTTCCTGAGATCCTTGATCATGAAATATACATATGCACCGAGATAGACATACAGGGTATGCGTATGAAACCAAGTAGGATGAAACCAATGGGCCCTTAACATAATTTTATAAGTTATACTGGTGCATTACATGGACATAAACAAAACACAGATTAGTAACAAGTATATTACACAAGAACACCATATATGATGGTTCCTTAGAGACATTATCTACCTTATTCACCTCCATTCTAGTAGGAATTCCAACCAGCCACCTGAAACATACCCCTTAATCTGATACTCTATAAACATTCTTGACACAACAACCTTGAAAGGATAACCCATGTACATTCCATAGATACAATATAACAAATAAAACCTCACATCATATTAAGTAAGAGTCAAAAATATCACAAATCTATATGTGAGAAAACATCAAGCATATGTCTCATAAGGCTACATAAACACACCTCACGTGATTAAACATCAAACATAGGTCTCTTTAGGCTACACATACACATATAATATGATTAAACATCAAATGTAGGTCTCACGAGGCTATACACGCATGCCAAAAATCATTCCAAAAACCTGTATAAACACGTGCTAA
The DNA here is from genome assembly GCA_963277665.1 of Viscum album. Taxonomy (NCBI): domain Eukaryota; kingdom Viridiplantae; phylum Streptophyta; class Magnoliopsida; order Santalales; family Viscaceae; genus Viscum; species Viscum album. The sequence continues at coordinate 100,131,965 of OY728136.1, read as the reverse complement.
TGATAAAGAACACAAAACTTAGGTGAAATGATGTTTCAATAAAAAGGGTCACTATCCAAGTCCAATTGAACCACTCTAAAACTCAAGATTATTCATTAATTACAATGGTTTAAGTCCGAAGTATGTGCATATAATAATTATTTAAATTCAAGTGTCAATTCTATCAATCCAACAATTACCAAAATATAATCAAGGGATCAAATAGTTGTTTATGTGTCAAAGGGAGGATGTAGAAGGAGAGGAGAGATAGTCTAAAATTATCATAAGAGATCCCCTAGGGTGATAGGGGTCAAAGGAGGCCCGAGTGACTGAAAATGTGACATAAGGGATGAGTTTTACAGAAAAATTGATATAAACCAATTGGTATATGGGGCCACAAACAGTGGCCCCAGCCAGTCGGTGGATTTTGGGAATATTTAATTCTACCCAGGAACCCCACTGGTTGGCTGGTGTGATCTGCAGTATTACTTCAGATCCTATAGACTCTACTGATTAGCCAGTGGAGCTACTGTAGTTTTTTAAGCTACATCATAATCCACCAGCCTAGACCTTTCTAATTATAGACTCCCGAACACCTCTAACCCATTCGAAAACATTTTAATACATATTTAAAACAATTTTTACAAGTTGAAACAAGACGTACATTAAAATATAGGGTGTCACACCTAAAGTGATACCATTGTGTTAAGTCACTTTTAGGACTTCTATTAAATATATAATTCATTATTGAATGGAAATTTTATGGAATTGTTATGTTTTGGATAAAACATATTTTATTAAGATCTATTTATGTTTTATAAAATGAGATCAGTTATTCCCACTAAAACCCAAATGAATTATAAGTAAACAAACCATTATTAACCCTTGTTTAAGTGATTTATTTTGTGTTGATATAATAGAAAAATTGATTAATTGAAAAGGAATGATTTGAAACTTAAACTTATTTAGCATTTAAAATAAAAACAAATCATTAAACTAAATAATTGGTTTTTTTAATAAATAACTGAGTTTAGATTTGGATTATGCATAAATTTTAATTTTGTAATTTAATTCTTTTATAAAAACATCCTTTGGGTAATTTATTTTATATTTAAAATATTTTTTCACAACTCACTTTTCTTTTCAAACTTACTTCAAAGAATATTATTTAACTCATTTTTAATCAAATAATTACGCATGGGACCAAATTTCAAAACAAATTTCGAAATGGATAACTCTACTTTTAAATTGTTTTAATAAATTACTAGGTATCAAATAAATGGTTATAGTAAACCTTAATTTGGGTACACAATGGTTATTTTTAAATCAAGTAAGAATCGAGAATAAATAGGTTTTTGAGCCAAATCATTATTTATGAAATGTAAACAACGAAGATTATGTTTCCTTGGATATTTATCATGTTATTCTTATAGTTGGGACACTTTTCATCAGTATACCAAATATTTTCTATCATTTTTGTTTCTATTTTTATGTATGATATATTGGTTATGTCATATTTAGTTCCCTATTTGTCATATTGCTAGTATAATTATAATATTAATTTTATCATATATTTTGATGGATTTGGGTGATATTAGAATGCTTGGGTATTTTATGTGTTATAGTTTTCCCATGGAATACCCAATATATATTTTATATTTTTATATCATAGAGTTTTATCATGCTAGGATGATTTTGAGTATGATTTATTTATGAATATTTATTTTTTTATGATAAACATGTCTATATTTTTGCATATTGGGCATGTGGATACTATATATTGATATTTTGTACATAATTATGGATATTTCTTTGATATATTGAGAATGTGATGTTCTTTTTATAATATTTTTATATTTTTTTTGATTAGATATGTCGAAAATTGTGGATAAGTTACATATATGGGATGAGCTGCAAGGTTTCCCAAACTCGGTATACACATTTTCCTATAATTAATGTATGGGATATAAGATTGACCCAAATTAGTATACATGATTCCATATCCCCCTGATGGGATGGTTATTTCACCCTGAATATATTATATATGTTAATATTAGGTTCTAGATTAGGCTTGAAGCTGGTAATTTAGGTATAGAACCTTCTAGTATAGGGAGTTTTTTTTATAATTAGTATCCATTCATGTTTTAATTATTGTTTTTCACTAACATGTTTGATTTTTGATTTATAAAATATTTTTTCATGCACATATGTAAATTTGTAGATGTTTTCATGCACAAAATTATTTATTTACTATGTGAGTTGAGACATCATTGGTGGTTCCCTATTGAGTTTTTATGACCACACCTTGAATGGACACCCCGATAAACATATAGTTTCTTTTACCATGTTTTAGGCATGATTTAGTACATTGGTTTCTATTGGATAAACATGTATTTGTTAGTCATGAATGTCATAGGAGTAGGTTAGGCCCCTATTTAATGTTAGATATGTTGGCATTTTGGTTAGGGTTTTTTTTAATAATATCTTTCTATTATATATAAATCATTTTTCATAGGCTTTGTTTGGTTGTGTTGAATTTTATAGCCTATTTTTTAAATATTAAGCTATAAATTATTTTTATTTGGTTTTTCTCATATAAAGAGTTATTATATATATATATATATATTTGAAAATTCTCACAAATATTTTTGACATACTTTCATTTTGAATGATGAACAAGTTGTGTGTTTTATTTTTAAATTGTTTGATAAATGAATGAGAGAAATAAATTTTAATATAACTTAGAATATATAAATTATAATATAATCATGATACAAAATATTAAAGGGGTATTATCTACACCATTCCAAAGAAAAAATGGTGTATAATGAGAAATATGCCTCAATATGTGAAAATTGTGATAAGAAACCCTTATCTTGTTTCCCTACTAAGTCAAATGCACTCTACGATCCTATATTAAAAACATAAATATCATAATAACATGTTTTATATAATTTTTCATATACATAACCTTTTATAAAATTATTTTTTAATTATTATATATATTCATATTATTTATTTATTACCAATTTCCAATATCAGGTGAGTAATCATGATCATTTTGAACTAGTTTCATATTTGTGGCAATGTTCTTAATTATTATCTCAATGTTAATCATTTAAAAATAATAAAAGGTAATGAAATTGGTTTTTTTATAATTATTTATAGTTATATAATTCCATTCTATTAGATTATTTTCTACAATGCTTAAAGATGAGATCCATGATGGTTATATTTCATTGATTTTTAATAAACAGATGATGGTATTTTAATTGATGAGTTTAATAATAATTTTAATATTAAAGAACCAAAAAAATAATTATTTAATTATTAATATCATATATTATCAATAATTACTTTCTCATAGTCATACATGATACTATTTTATGTCATGGTTTAAGTATGTGGTCATACCAACACAAACATTAATATACCATAATTAATGGATGATTATGATTATGAAAGTGGTTTCTTTTAACAAAATGTCATTATTAGAGAATAATAATGAAATTATTTAGATAATTTTAAGTTTTTGAATCATATTTTAAGATATTTTAATAAATAATATAAAAACTAGATGAAAAATGAGATATGTTACTTCATGGAGGCGGTAGTCCGCACAACGTACGGTTTACAATTTATTTTTAAATGAATGAGAGGGATAAAAGGTGGAGTATAAATTTTATATTAATAATTATTATCATATTATATATTTCAATTTTATTATTTAATTTTAACCTTATTACCAGTGAATATATGTGGTGGTGAAAAAAGGAAGCCATCGCTTCATGGTGGGAGTAGTCCGCACAATGCCCGAATGCTAGTTTTTATTGTTATTAATGCAAAAAAAGAAAAATGGTTAATAAATACTCCTTTAGAATTATAAAATTAGGTATAAAAACAATAATTATGTAATTATATATGAATTAGAAAGTTTTACTTGGGAAATTAAGAAAGATGAGAGTAGTTAGAAAAAGAAATACTCACATTGAGGACTTTAGATTTGTCTTAGACGACTTCGTGGAAATGGAGATCTTAGGAAAATATCTTACCACCAAAGACTCAAGGAAAAAGAATAAGATAATAGGGGAAGGGAAAATGGTATAGTTTTAATAGGAATTTTTTTATGATGGTCTTAAATGGGTGACAGGAGTCCCCTTTTATATGTGGTGAGAATGGTTTTTTATAAATATTTCAAATTAATAAAGAGAGAGCACATGGTTTCCATGTCAATGAGACTCCAAAATTTGAAATAAGGGAGTATGGGATGATATAAGGTATATAATACCTTAAAAATTCCTTTTTAAACATGTTTTGAGCATATTTTTATGTCCTTTAATCTTATAATTTTCAGTTTTACCATTTTTGGTTTTACCGTGGTAACTAATTTTTACCTAAGTAATTTGCTTTTCATGAACAAAAATAAAATGTTCCTTATTATATAATTTAGAAAAATTGATTCAAAATATGAAATCCATTTTTTTAGATAAATTTTTTTTTCTTAAGAAAAATTTATCTTAACATTAGCACATGTAACATGTAAAAACCCATTTTAAAAAAAAATTGTATTTTTAAGCTTAAAATTTATGTGTAGGATAAAAATATCAGTGTATTTGATTTTTAGGATATATATTGGTTTATGATAAAACAAATATATATTCAAATAAAGAAAAATTTAACATCAAAACATTTTATTTAAGGTATGTTCTTTTCTTTCTTTGCAGCCTTGAGTTTTTATTTTCATTTTTTAGAAAATTTTGGGGTGTTTGGAGGCTCAAAGAGTGGTTTTGGTTTTTATAGTGAAAAATTGGTTATAACATGACTTAGTATAGAATTTTTTTCCCTAAGTGTTACCTGAGTAAAACGACTTGGTTAAAATGCCCAGAGTAGGGAATGGTCATGGTTGTGGCCTACTGGTGGTCTCCCTATCTACCATGACCAATAGGGGTCCACCATGGAATAATGGAGAGCATGTATAGGAAAAAAAAGTTTGAAATTTCACACCATGGTGTGTCATAAGTAATTTTGAGGGGTTTAAATATTTTTAAATGCCTAAATATCCATTTCAACTTCCATGGGTGGTACTCTAGCCATATATGATCTTAATGGATGGATTTAATGCATCTCTTCACTCAATTTCCCTCTATTAAATGGAATTTCTTACATCCTTTCATTCAAATTTTAGATTTAGTGAGTTAGGAGAATGAGTTTTGGACATTATTAAATTTTCTAGTAGTGAATCGTAGTGAATCCCTTGTTTTTTGGCTTAATCTTTATAAGATTGAGGTTTGTGGGGACTAGATCTCTTCATCTTCCATAACCTGTTTTGAAGGAAAAAAGGTTTTTTTTCCTTGAGGTAGGTGTATCTATATAACGTTTATATCCCTTATTTTACCTTTTTTTTTCTTGTGAAATTGCTTTGGTTTGGTATATTAAATTCATTTTTTTCAATATATAAGGTTTTTTTCTGAAATTAAATCTTGGGTGGCTTGTGAAATGTTTTTAAAGGATTTTTATTTAAATAAATATTTATTCACTTCATTTGTTTGATGAATTACTTCAAAATATAATTTTGAATCTAATGTAGATTTTTCAAATCATGATAGTGGTGATGCTTGACTTGTTATTTTTTTTGAAAAAAATGTGGGTATGGTTTATGTATTTTTTTGAAAACATGGAACATGGAAACATTTAGAAACCATGGGTGAGGACATATGGCTATGATATCAATTAACTATGGTAGGAATCCATATCATTTTGATTCACTTTATTTGATATTAGTTTTACTTTTTTATCCTAACTATGTATTCCCATGGTCTAGAGCCTAATTATTTTTCATGTATATTGGTTTCACTTGTATATAATGTTTTATATGTTTACTTTTTTATCTTATAATAAATGAATATTTTAATTAATTCCATTTATATTATCATTCATGTTTATACTCATATTCTTGTGGTTTTGAATATGGTTTGTTTTAAGGAAAATTGAAGGATGTTTAATCATGTGTTTTTAAAAGATATGGCTTTATAAACTTGTGTTGTTTTTTAAGATATAACCAACAGATGCATGTGGATTGACATTATATATATTCTTAGTGGTATAATATGGAACTTTAGTTCTCACACCCTAATTTTACCATTGGGTGTTTATAGTTTTGGTTTTTTAGGAATCAGGTAAAGGTAATATCATCTTGTGGCTCTCTAATTTACCTCGGTTATCGATGCATTCATAGTGGGATGGGATTATGGTGATGTATGTTCACATAGAGATGTGGTTTAATTTTTTTCTTGAATTTGTTATGTTTTATAGGTTTATCCTTTAGGGTTGGTCTTTAGGTATCATTCTTATGGATTACATGATGTAATTTTATGTTTTACCTCTTTTTTGGTTTACATTAGGCATGTTTTAGTTATTCTATTATTTTCCACCTTGTGGAGATATATCATGTGTGATGTGTCATAACAACCTAGGTTAGTTCATTACAAAATGGTATCAAATGGAAAACCCAACCGGAAGCATGATGAAACTACCTGGGTTTGATTTGAGATTTATGTTAGATCGGAGTTAGGACCATCATCTCTTGAGTAGTAAGTGAGGATGGGTTCCTAAATAGCTCACTTTCGTATCTAACTTTGAGTTACCATGGGTGTTTAAGGGTTCTCATTATGATTTAAGATTAGTTTTGGGTTGTTTAGATAAACTTGATTTTGGGGTTTATTTAAATAAAACTTCTCTTGTCTTTTTTCCATTATTAATTCTATTAATGGCTTATATTTTTAAAATTTAAAGGATTTAATATTAATTATTGATTTTTTATCTAATATAATGTTATATATTGTGTTTTATGGATAATTTATCCTAGAATATGCATTATTAATCTAGGAGGGGATGCTACGAGATAATCCCTCTCAAGTGAACCCACCAGTATATTCCCCACTGGTGGAAGCCATTATCTGCAAAATTCAGACTTTGGGTCAGACATGTGTTGCAAATTAGGGGAAAATGGTGGATCATGGTTTGGAATTTACCAAGAAGAATACACATATCTTCTATGGTGACAGGGACCCAAAGAATCCAAATAGTGTCTTGAATAGATTAAGGGTATCTTTTATCTCTTGAAGACCCCATGGGACACAAAGGTGGGTTTATCAACTTATATAATTGGTATATAAGGAATTAAATGGTGGTACTCCATCATCCAAGAAAATTTACAAGAGGAGCTTACCTAGATTTCTTTCAAGAAGGTCTTAAATCAACTATTTTATCCTAAAACACTGTGGTTATAGAATAATTAAGATTACTTGACCTTGGATAAAGGGTGTCGTTCAGTTTTAGAGTAGGTTGTCTATTTTTTTGAGTTATTTCACCAATAACCTGAGCATATTTCTAATGAATACCTTAAATCTTATCGGTTCAAAATGGATTTTAGGGAAAATATTTAGTCAATGTTGTTACTGTTATAACTTGCAACTTTTTATGAGGTGGTTAATATAGTATCTATGGATGAGATAGTATTGGCTAGGAGGATGGGTTTATGTGGATATTTGATCATAGTAGGAGGTATCTATAGTGTTTCATCTAGCTAGAAAAGGAATTGAAGTAAGGGTTCTTAGTTTATGTCATTGAAAATTTTATGGGTTTCCTAGAGATGACTCTAGGTGGTTTTCTATTAGTGTGGGTGACCTAGCCATAATAAGCCTGATTGTATGGTGGAACCTAGTAATTTACATTGTAATGGAAAATACAATAATCTTCAATGTGCTTTCATAAGAGTATCTCAAGGTAGTGGATTTGGATCCACTCATACCAAAGGCTATCAGGATTATACTGATACAACAAATTGTGGTGTATCACATTCTAATGAAAAGGTGGATAATTGTACAACGAATAAATCCATGAGGGGAGCAGAGACTAGAAATCTCTATCCATCAGAGTATGTACAAGAGAAATCTAAAGTAGGATTGAATATTGTGATAGGTATGTTGTTTATTTTATTCTCCATAGTCTTATATTTGTTCAATATATGTGCATCTCATTAGTTTGTATAATTTAAGTTAATTTATGTGTTGGGAAGAAGGAAGGTGAAAGGTTTAAAATGTCATTAGTGCCATGTTATTATTGTTTTCTACAACGTCATGTGGGATTTTCTAGTTTTTGATCTTTATATCTTCGGCCTCATCATTCTCATAGACTAGATGTCTAGCTATAAATAACAGATCGATTGTTATTGTCATCATGTTCAGTTTCTATATTTTAATGGGGTTACTCACATATTTCAAGGTGAGTGTGATATTAGATTTAAAAGAGTACTGCCTATTGTTTCTTAAGTCAGAATGATCTCATTACAGTTATTATATATGTTTCTTAATTCCATCAACCATATTTCAAGTTGTTCTCTTCCATCTATAGTGGATGAGTACCCTGAGGTTTTTCTTATTGATTTTCTAGGATACTTCCCTAAAACTAAGTTGATTTTTCAATCAATTTTATTCTAGGTATGAATCCCATATATACATAATCTTATTTTATGGAACCTTATGAGATGACGTGGCTTAAATATGAGCTCAAATATATTGAGTACAAATTACTTATTTTTCCAAGCATGTCACCTTAGGATTCACCAGTTCTCTTTGAAAAGAAAGCAGATGGAAGCATCCAAATTTATGTTGATTACCGAAATATTAATTAGGTGATATTAAAGAAAAAGTATCATTTTAATAGGATTGATAACCTTTTTGACCAAATCATAGGAGCTAAATGGTTTTCCAAGATTTATCTTTATTATAGGTTCCATTAGTTAAGGTCCATAGAGTAAGATATTTTTAATACATCCATCTGGAGCAGGTATATACATTATGAGTATTTGATTATACAATTTGGTATCACTAATTATCCTATGGTTTTTATTAATTTGATGAAATAGATATTTCATCAATTACTAGACTCTTTTTGGTTTTTTATGGATGATATTCTGGTGTACTCCAAGTCAAAGGAGGAACACATGTATCATCTTGATATAATTATCATAACTCTAAAGAAACATTTTATATTTTGAAATATTTCTAAATGTGAGTTTTATATTTAATTGGTGATGTTTTTTGTTCATGTTATATATTATAAGGGTGTCTTAACGAATCCAAAAAATATTATAGTGATTATATAATGGGAGAAACCTAGAAATGTGTTTTAAATTAAGATCTTCCTTAGTTTAACAAGCCATTACAACTATTTTTTAGGACTTCTCCAAGATTGAATCTCTAATTTTCAAGTTAACATATAAGGGTGTCAAGTTAAAATGGAATGAAAAGTTTCAAATATGATTTGAACTAAATTTGATATTGAATTCGACTCTAGTTCAGATTCTTTCAAAACTAGTTTTGGGATATTATATTTTTTGCAAAGCCTCAGGCATGCGATTATATACGTTCTCATATAGTGGAAATAGGTGGTGGCCTATGTCTCTTTTCAACCATTTACTTATGAGAATAATTATAATATACAAGATCTATAGTTTTTTGTAGTGATGAATGCACTCAAGACTTGGAACCACTATCTCATTGGTGAGTGGTTCATTTTATATTTGTATTATAAGAGTCTGAAGTATATATTCACCCAAAGAGACCTGAATTTTCTCCATAGATTCTAGGTAAAGTATATTATAAATTTTTATTTTGATATTTCATATAGACTTTGTAAAAGGAATGTGGTTACTGATGCACTAAGTAGGAAATAACCAATGAAATATTTGAAGGAATCTATAGAGGAGTGGTCTTTTTTTAATATGAGTTTAGATTTGAAGGAGTCTAACAGGATGGCGTTTTTAGCTTTTGAGAAATTTTATTCATCACTTGATCATCAGATTCATCTTGGTAAAGAAATAGCCATCGACTTCAAGTGTTGTAGTAAAATCCTTAATGGTGGGGTGAGCTCAGGTGACTAGTCATATTCTCCCAATGGGGTCTTGTGTTTCTAAAGGAGGTTGGTTGTTCTGATAACTATGATACAAGAGTTAATGGGTAGTGTACATAGTTATAGTTAGTCTATTAACCCTAGGACTACAAATATTTATGATGATTTTATATGTCAGTACTGGTGGCTGGGGATGAGGGGGTCGATATCAAACTTATTTTTATGATGCCTTTCTTTTTATAAGATTAAGGTGGTGCACCAGAGACCTTTTAGGTTGTTACAACATTTAACAGTTATAATATTGAAGTGGGATGAGTATCCATGTAATTTTTTATTTATTTACCATGGAATCCTAATGGTAGATATGAAATTTGTGTGATTATTGACCACCTTATAAAATTGGATCATTTCTATCCCATTAAGGAGTCGTGAAAAGTGGAAGAGTTCAGGCACCTATATGTTTAAGATATCATGAAACACTATGGACCACCTTAAATATTTTTTTACGGTAGGGAATTATAGTTTACATCCATGTTCTATAAAGGTTTTAAATGGGTGATGGTTACCCAATGAAAGTTAATCATGATGTATCACCAACTGATAGATGGACTGACTAGGCATGACATTTAGATTATTGAGGATATTCTTCCAGCAAGTGTGTTTTATTTCATTGGTTCATGGGATAATAATCCTCATTTGTTTATGTTTTCCTATAAAAATAGTTATTAGTACTTGATTAAAATCGTTCACTATGAATTATTTTATGGGGTCCTATGTAGATCTCCCCGGTACTAGCTAGATTTGGGAGGATGGTCTTTGGTTGGATTGAGCCATGTTCAGGAGATGAAATAAAAGGTGATTTTAATCTGGAAAATGTTGGTGATGACTTATTATTGTCATAAATCCTATACAGACTATCATCATCACCTATTTAAGTTTTTTATGGGTGATTGAGTCTTTCTAGGGGAGTCGCCTTGCTTGGGACATCATCATTTGGGTAAGCAGGGTAAGTTGGCACTAAAGTTTATTGGCCTTTTTTAGATCATTGAACAACTTGGGAAGGTGTATTATCATTTTGAATTTCCATATAACTTTATGTTTATTAATTATGTGTTCTATATTTCCTAGTTTAAGAGGTATCAATTAGGTCCTTCTGATATGATAGAATGGGATGATGTCGATCTTGAGACCAATAACTTAGTGGTTGAACAACTAGTTCAGATTATGGACTATCATGATAAGGTTTTATGTGGTAAAGAAATTAATTTAGTCCATGTAATATGGTAGTGTAAGAAATATGAACACAATATGTGGGAGTATGAATTATTTATGAGGCTAAAGTGGACTTCTCTTTTTGCATTACCAGAATTCTAATCCTTTTGGGGGGAAGAAAGAATTTATGGTTGGGAGAATTATAACATGCCAACCTTTACAATCAAGCATGGTCTTTTTTTCTTTTTAGAATTGAGTTTTTCTATTAATTTTTAGAAATATTGGAGTTTTTTAAGGATTAAATAGTAGTTTTATATTTTTACAATGAAAAATAGGCTGTAACATGCCCTTTTTAGTGTAGTTTTGTACTTGAGTGTTCCCTGTGTAAAATAGACAGTCCAAAATTCCCATAGTAGGGTGTGGTCATAGATATAGAGTAATGTTGGTCTCATTATACACTACAGCCATGAGGGATCCACCAAGGCATGATGAAGATTGTGTTTAGGCCAAAAACTCCCTTTAATTATACACCAAGGTGTGTCCTGTGGCATTTTATCGGGGTTTTAAATTTTGAAATGCCCAAACAACCCATTGAATTACAAGGGTGGTCATTCAAGACATGTGTGATATTAATTGAAGGTTTTAATGGATAAATTGACTCAATTTACCTATATTAAAGTAAAAAATTTACATGCTTCCTCTTAAATTTTAGGTTTTGTGAGTTTTGAGGTGTTTTGGATGTTCATCGCTTGTCCAACGACTTAGGGTAAATCCCTCATTCCTTGGCTTGATCATTTTAAAATCACTGTTCATGAGGACTAGATCTATTTTTCTTCAAACACTAAATTTTATGTATATAATTTTTTCTTTTTTCATGAGTTATGTGTCTTTATAAAATGGTTATATCCCATATTTTACCTTGTGTTCTTATAAGATTCATTTGGTTTGATTTATTAAATTCATTGATTTAGAATATATGTGGTTTTTTTGAAATTACATATTGGGTGGCTTGTGAAATGGTTTTTAAAAGGGGGTTTAATTTAAAAACACATTTATTCATTTTATGTGTTTTATGAATTTCTTCAAAAGATCATTTTTACTCTAAAGGGGATTTTTCGAAATAGAAGAGCGATAATGTTTCTATTGTGATTTTTTCAGAAACTATGATAAATGTTTATGTATGTTTTTGTGAAAACATTTTAAATGGGAAAATTTGAGAACCATGGGTAAAAAAATATGTTTTTGATATCAAGGAACTGTATCATGGATCTATATCATTAGGATTCACTTTATGTCAGCTTAGTGTTCCTTTTTTTCCTAATAATATATTTCTATAGGCTAGTTCCTGATTATATTTCATGCATGTTGGTTTCACTTTTGTATCATGTTTTATATTCTCACTTGGTTATCTTTTGAGATGTGATAATTTTGACTGATTCTCTCTATATTTTCATTCATGTTTATACTCATATTCTTGTGGCATTGAATATGGTTTATTTTAAAGAGAACTAAAGGTTTATTAATCAAGGTGTTTTCAAAGGATATGGATTCATAAACTTGTTTTGTTTTTAAATTCATTACTAAAGAATCTGTTTGGATTTACATTTTATATATTCTTGGTAGTAACCTACCATTATTTATCTCTCACACCCTATGTTTTCATTTGGTAATTTGTAGATTTGGTTTTTTAGAATTCAAGTAAAGTGAAGAGGATATTATAGGTCATTAGTTTATTTTAGTTGTCAATGTAATTGTATTTGGATGGGATGATGGTGACAGATGTTCACATAGAGATGTAGTTTTGGAGTTATTCTTAACTTCGATCTATTTTTTGGGTTTCGTATTTGGGCTTGGTGTGTATGTATCATGCTTATGTATTCTATGATTTACTTTGATATTTTATTACTTTGTTGGTTTTCATGAAGCATGTTTTAGTTCTTATGATTTTTATAACTTGGGGAGATCTATATTGGGTGAAAATTCTTGTCAACTTGGGTTGGTTCATTACACCAAAACCTAATTTTTCCAAAATAATATTTAATTAAAAAATATAAAAAATATATTTTATTATAAAATGTTAGTTAAGTTCATGAGGAATGTTTTAAACATAGGTTTTACAAATTCTTAATAGTATTATATGATGTATAATTTTATTCCTTAAATAAAAAATTTCTCTTGAATTTTTTTATATGTTTTTATGTTATACTTAATTTTTTATATAGTCATAAATGTAACAACCTAGGTATTAATAAAATAATACATTTTCATATCTATTAATATTTATGAATAATATATTAATTTTATGTTAAATATGACACTTTATCCGATAGCACACTCAATACGCAACAATGGGTTTCTTTGAAATCTTACGTTGCACAGAACTTTGAGTTCCACCAAAAAAATAATATAATAATAGTATTATTTTAAATGTTAGTTAATGCCTAGCCATTGTATTGGCAGGAATGAACAAAAATAGTTAAAATATAATTATTAAATGTCTTTACATTTATCCAATAAATTATAGAGGCTTAAAACAAGAATGAATATGATTTTGAGCATGGAATACTCTAATATTTTTGAAATGTCATTTTACAGCCTTTCGATGGCGAAACCTTTTTAAATATAATTTTTGTCACTTTTATATGTTCTATTTGGAAAAATAAAATTCTTATTTAGAATCGGGACACCAAAATTCACTTTGGTTGAAAATTTGGTATTTTTATGATAATGTTCATTTTTTAATGAATAGTGAAAAATACTACATTTTAATTCAAAACCGCCTTTTCATCTAATTTATTTATATAGTTATGTTGTTATTTTAATTTGTTTTAAAGTATAATTTGATTATATTTTTATTTTTTAATCCAATTATGGTCATTTTAAGTAATTTCACATCTTAATTGGACATAAACACATGTGAGTCTTTTGATAGTTATTACTTTTTAAAAACACACTTTTTGTTTTGGCAACGGAAATTAATTTTAAATTAATGAAAAAAACTTATGTGCTTTGAATTTTGAAAAATTTATTCTATATTTTAAATCATAAGGTTAAAAATTCATAAATAGGTACCTTTTATTTTTAGACATTATGAATAGAAACTTCAGTAAATATTTTATTTACCATGGTTAAAGCGTAAATCTGGTAAATAAGGGTAAACAAATAGTATTATAATAATATTAAACTCCATTAACACGTGTCCTAATACTAGTTTATGAGATATGTATGACCATGGTCATTCTTGGCTTGATTTTGGGACCCCATGGATCCACTTTGATGTGAAAATGACATTTTATAATAATTAAATTAAAGTTAAGAAAAATATAACATATACATGTCCTTTTATTAAAACGGTTTTTATATGGGGTTATATAAGTGATCTATTCGACTATAAATATTCATTATAAAGATATAAATATTTACTATATCATGGTATTTTATTTACAATTTTCATACATCAAATAAATTAATATATTTATGACACAATGACGATGTAGTGATTACCTTATTAATGAATGATTTAAAGAAATGAGATTATAAATATTAAAATAAATTTATTTTAAAACCTTTTTATGTCATAAAAAAATTTTATGGATGATTATAGATTTTTATCTTTTAATTAATGAAGTATTTTCAAAATAATAAAGTTTTTATTGATTTTTAAAAAGTCATGATATGAATAGTATAAAAATTGACATAAATGAGTTTTTAAAACAAATACTATTTTATTAAATGATATAATAGTCCTAAAAATATAATATTCGTCTAAATGACTTAGAAAATGTTTAAATTTTTTTAATGAACCACTTTAGATTCCATTGGAATTTTATAGTAACTATATTAACCATATAGTATGAATATACAACAAGACATGGTAAGAATTAAATTAGTTAACTAAGGGTTAAAGCTAAAAGATAAGGTTAAATTTGTGACCTAGACTTGTATAAAACTTATTGGTTGAGATTTTTTTAACCAAACAGAATCTTATATTTTAAATAAATGTATTTGGGACCATTTGAATCTGAAAATAATTTTATAATAAAATAATTTTTCAATGCCTTCCTAAACTGCCCCTCCTCCCTCTTATAAAAGGGCATAACCCCTACCCATTTAATCACACCTATAAATCCCATTGTATCATCCAAAATCTACCCAAATAAGATCCCAGAATCCCTATATTCCTTCTATAAGACTTACCTTGCACATAAGTCAGTTCAAGAAATCCTTTTGGCTCAAATCGAAGGGAGTTACACATTTTAAGAGGTAGCATCTTCTCTGAAGTTCCTTTCCATTATATTTCTTCTTCACTCCAAATTATATCCTTATTATTTGATTACATAAAAAACAATTATCCTAAATATAATGGGTTGTTTTATAAGAAGGATTCAAACTACACTTATACACACCCCCATCTAATAGATATGAACATACTATTTCTGTGGACGGCGGACTACTGCTTCATGAAACGATGATTGTTCAATTTCCCCCTACCACCTATCATGGTGGCCATTATGATGGAAATATATTTATATATGTTATATATTATATTTATATTTTCTCTATTATTATATTTTTTTATTTAAATAATACCTTTATTATTTTTATAATGTGTAAATATGATAATTGCATTTGAGGATCTCCGGACTACCGCCCCCTCAAAGTGATATGACTCATTCATACCATACATGGAACATATAAAGGATGGTGTTAATGAAATTATGTAACATACATAAAATATGATATTATACCATAATTATAATATACCTATGTATCATTTAGTTTTCATTCCTTTAAATATGAAAAAGAACTGAAAGTAGCGTTCATGCGTACGTACGACTTACCGTCTCCATGAACGATGCATTTCATTTATTATATCCAAATTTTATGGAATATTATAAATACATAAATATTGGATATATATGATATTTAAATCATGAATATTAATCTGGAGATAATGTAATTTTGACCACATGGAAAATTTGTAATTATATCAAGTTCATTTTCGACTCAAGTACCAAATATCGACAAAAAAACTGATATGAAATTAAATAATTATGTCATTTTTATGAAATGATGATAAGTAATATAAAATGAATAATAAAATTTAAAAAGGTTCCGAAGCAAGTAGAAATTAACCTAGTTTTATTATTAAGGAATATAAATAACAAATGAGACAAGTCAGACTCGAGGTAATGGAACCTTTCACAATCCTCTTTTAGTCAAAGACTTCTTTTTTGTTGTTTATTTTAATTTGAATTTTATTATTTTGAGATATGTTGTTCTATAACCATATTACTGTACATTTTATGTCTAGGTTATAAGATACCCCTTTCTCTCTCATCAACTCATTTTCTTAATTTTTATGTGGCACTGTTAGACTACCGAATTTTCGTAAGGGAACTTCTAAACCCAATTTCTATTCTTTGGGTTTATCTTATAATTCTTGATTATGTCATGATATGATTATGTAAGAAATAAATTATGATATCCTATATTGTATTTATATTTTATTTCTGTGTATTTATATTTAATACACATAATCGATCTATTTTATTAACAAAATGATCTTTGTAAGGGAATTTCTAAACTCAATTTCCAGTCATTGGGTTTTATGCATACTTCGTTGATTACATTATGATAATATTATGTGTAGAATCACTATTTATTTATTTATGTTATAATTTACACTTCACTTTGTGTAGATATATTCTTGATACCCATAATTACCCCATTGATAAATTGTTACATCAATTATATGAACTTTCTAAGTGAAATATTAACTCAATATCATTCATTGAGTTAAATATCTATGTCAAGGGTTTTGTTTTTTCCAAGAATATGTGTAAATGACCTATTATTTTTTTACACTGAATATCCACTTATATATGGGGTATTTTCTATTTTTCAAGCATAATTATTTCATTGATTTATCCTTAATATAGGGATATGATCTTTGTAAGGGATTTCTTCTCAATTTACATTCTATTGAGACTTATTTATTGTTATACAACAATTCAATTTTATATAGTGTATATACTAATCTTTGAAATATTATATCATGAATCTCCTTATTCTCATGATATTATAAGTTTTTTTAATGTTATTATGTGATTGTTTTTATTCAATTGTTTTCTCAAGTGGTAAGGGAATTCATCTCAATCTCTTTTCATCGAGGCATATTTTGATTTATACAAGACTTTCTTTTATATGGTGTATAAATACCTTTTAATTTTAATTTCATTAAAAGGAAATATTTTTTCTATGAAGAGTTTTACTATAATACAAAAAGAATGTTTCTTTTTAGCATACGTGGTGACAATGACCTTTCCGCCACTGCGAGCATTATTTGATATTTGTCTTCCTTAACAAGATCTAATGTTTTTAAAAGGAAAATAAATTACATATCCCCTTTTTATTTATTTTGGTATTGAAAATGGTTTTGAGAAATCATTGATTGTTTCAATATCTTGAAATGGTATATTGTGATTGCAATGTTGAAATTTTATCCTTTATGCTTGTTTTATGTGTTATGAATATGTTATGTTTCTTGGGCATTGTTTACGTATACAGGTGGTTCTGTGACAAACCAAAGCGGGTGAGCCTGAGATAGCTCTCTAATGCATTGGGTAACATGACATAGGTAAAATTTAATGTTTCTCCTAAGATATTTTGGGAATATACCATGATGGGTATTCCAAACGTAACTCCCTATGTAGTTATGAATGCTACAATGTAAGTATGTTATGGAATCCAAAAGTTCAATTATGATTTCTACGTGTTATTCATATATCTTATGATTTCATGAGTTTTGTTAAAAAGATTATGTTTTATGAATAAAAAGTATGATTTCATTGATTTATATGTATTGATGGAATAATTTTTTCTTTCCTTATTTTATAACCCTTATTGATCTTTTTATTTTCAGCCCAATTTTTTGAAATTGTTTTCACTGGGTATAAGGAATGGTAAGGAAAATGAATAATTCAAGAATATTTATATCAAGAAAAGAATTATTGTTTTATTTAATGAGTTTTCTTATTGTGAAAAAATGGTTAGAGTAGAAGTGTCTACTTTGTAATATTTGAGATGTTATGTAATAGTTATGACCAAATTCTATAAAACTCTAAACCTGAAAAGATCCTCAATGTAGAATTCTTGACTCAACTCAAGATTTTGTAATGTTTAAGGCTGGGACCTTATAGTTGGTATCAGAGGAAAGGTTTAAACAACTTTAGGGATTAAAATTCTTCATTAAACACATGGTCAGTCTATATGTCTATTCTTTAAGTTAAATACTTGATTTATAACTTTTTCAGATCAATGATATTTAGTTACAAATGGAAGGAGGATAATATCAAATGAAATTCCTATAACTTCCTGATGACATGCTTGTAATAATTATTGAAAATTCATGTTTGGATGATTGTGACACTTTTTTCTAGCAAGAAACTAATTTGCAAGAAGTTTTTTGTGATATCAAACACCTCCACTATACCTCAATACCATCATGGATCATGGGTTGTATTTAATCAAATTATATTTTCTCAATATTCTAATATTTTCAATAAAGGTAAATATTATCAAGGTATTTTCAAATATTTTACCTTATCATAAGATTTTTAAGCAAATTATGATTTTGAAAAAGGTGATAAATAAGGAGACCCTTGTACAACCTATTTATTTTTGCTTTTAAAATATAGTCTTTCAGCGCATACTTATAGTATTTTAAAAGGACCATTGATTTAAAGTTTCAACTCAAACTTGGTCCGAATTTTTTTATAAAAAGAAATATTTATCAGATGTTTTGAAGTTATATGTCATACATGATTATTTTCCGAAACTATTTTTTTGTTAACACCCATATGAAACAATTTGTACAAGGTTTATTTAGATAAAGGAAGCAAATGATTTTGAAGGATCTCTAAATAATTGTTGCAATGCATGGACCTTATATCTATGTGAAAAAGATGACGATAAAACCAGGTGGACACCATGATCAAGGTACGATGTTATTTCTTTGGTAATAGTGTTATTTTATCATATGGAAGTGGAAAAAAATGCCAATACATATAAGGCTTCATGAATTAAGATATTGATGTCATTATGAGTTGGGATGAAGATGTGAGATATAAGAAAACCATTGAGGTTAAAACATGTTAGAGTTATTTTTGAGTTTTATAAAAAGGGAAAACTCTCAAGATGGGTGACAACCCGTTGTGTCTGGCGAGGCCATGAGAATCAAACCCAAAACCGAAGGGCGACAAGGGCGCGTCGCCTACCACAAGCCTACATAAAGCCCCTAGTTATTATGACATTTTTTTTAGTTAAATGATTTTATGGATCAAGAATAAGTTGATTTTTGAACTTATATTTTATCAAATGGATATCCTTAGTATAGGAAAATGATTTGGTTATTAAGTGATAAATGTTATATTGGAGGACATTATTTCTTTTGGAAACACTATATGCCTAAGGAAAATATAATACTATAGGATTTAATTTGTGGAGTAATCTTTGAAATATTATTTTGGAAGAATGTATGTTTTATTATGGACATATGGATATTTGGGTTATTTATGGAAATGATTAACCTATGATAGAGAATATGTGATTAGGTTAATTACTTTTCAGTATGAGACTTTAAGAGTAGTCGATTTATTTGGAGATAAATGTTAAGATTTATCATAGAAGAATATGTGATCAAATCCTTCTGAATTTTAGTCTTCAATATTATTTTGGATTATTTTAAATAATTTTAAGGAGAATTTTTTATTGAATGATCTTTGTTGAACTTTGAGTATTGTTTTTTGAATTTTGGATATTAAAGGATTATTCTTTTTGGGGGATTATTTGATATTGTACTAACCATTTTGGTTTTGGTTAATGTTTAAAGATAGGGGAAATATATAGTTTATCTTTTTTGGATTATGTGATTCTATAGAAGTTTATTCTTGCACTTCAGGTGTGACCAAGTTATCTTGAGTACTCATCGTATGGAGAAAATTTGATTTTTGTGGTAGAAATTTATTAAAGGAAGAAACTCTACTTGAAAAGTAAGCATATTTCCTTATGTTCTTAGTCAATATCATAAATACATTCCTCAAAATTATGAAAATAACCTTAAAACAAAAAATTTTTCTATTTAATTTTCCTTCTGGAAAATCAAAGACCTTTTAACCCATCACAAGTTTGTAGTTTTGTTGTTGTTAAATTTCTCCTGATCTTGTTTTCTGTCACTCTCCATCCAAACTTGATGGTTAGTTTCTCTTCCATATCAATGTTTTCTTACAGGTAATTATAGTATGGATTATCTTGGGTGAACTTTTTATTTCTTTTTATTTATTTTAAAGTGATAGTTTTATTGACTCTTTTTCCAATGCAGGAATTTAAATGAAGTTTCTAACCCTAATTTTAAAATTGTGAGGATGCAATTTCTAAAAGGAGGGAAGGAAGTAATGACCTAGGTATTAATAAAATAATATATTTTCATATATATTAATATTTATGAATATGATATTAATTTTATGTTAAAGAGGAAAATTTTTCTGATAGTGTACTCAACACATAACAATGGGTTTCTTTGAAATCTTATGTTACACACAACTTTGAGTTATACAAAAAAACAATATAATAATAATATTATTTTAAATGATAGTTAACACCTAGCCATTGTATTGGAAAGAATGAACATAAATAACTACAATAGTATTATTAAATGTCTTTATATTTATCCAATAAATTTTAGAGGCTTAAAATAAGAATGAATCCGATTTTAAGAATGAAATACTCTAATATTTTTGAAAGGCCATTTTATCACATTTTGATAGAGAACCCTTTTTAAATATAGTTTTTGTCACTTTTATATGTTCTATTTAGAAAAATAAAATTATTATTTAGAAGTGGGTCATCAAAATTTAATTTGAATGAAATTTTTTAATTTTTCTGATAAAGTTCATTTTTTATTGAATAGTGAAAATACAACATTTTAAATCAAAACTGGCTTTTCATATAATTTATTTATATAGTTATATTGTAATTTTAATTGGTTTTAAAGTATAATTGGATTTTATTTTATCATTTAATCCAATTATGGTCATTTAAAGTAATTTCACATTTTAATTGGACATAAATACATGTCAATCTTTTGATAGTTATTACTTCTTAAAAATAATCTTTTTGGTTTTGACAAAGAGAATTAATTTTAAATCAAGTACTGTAATTTCTGTGTTTTGAATTTGGAAAGGCGGATTCTATATTTGGAATCAGAAGGTTCAAATTGTGTAAAAAGTTACCATTTATTTTTAGACTTTATTAATAGTTACTTCAGTAATTATTTTATTTACCATGGTTAAAACACAAATATGGTAAATAAGGGTAAAAAAATAATTTTATAATAATATTGAACTACTCTAACACGTGTCCTATTACTATTGGATGATATATGTCTAATTATTGGCATTATTGGGTCGATTTTGGGACCACATGGAGCCACTTTGATGTGAAAATGTCATTTTATAAGTATTGAATTAAAGTAAAGAAAAATATAACATAAACATGTCCTTTTTACTATTTTTTTATATGGTATTAAATATGTGATATCTTCAACTATAAATATTCATTATAAATACATAAATATTTTATATATCATGGTATTTTATTTATAATTTTTAGAAATCAAATAAATAAATATATTTATGACATAATGATGATGTAGTGATTACCTTATTAATGAAAGATTTAAATAAATGAGATTATAAATATTAAAATAAATTTATTTTAAAACTTTTTTATGCCAACCAAGAATTTTATGGATGATTATGGCTTGTTATATTTTAATTAATGATGTTTTTTCAAAATAATCAAGTTTTTATGGATTTTAAAAAGTCACGATTGTATAAATATTGACATAAATGAGTTTTTAAAACAAATACCATCTTATTAAATGATATAATAGTCCTAAAAATACAAGATTTGGAAAAATGAATTAGATAATTTTGAAAATTTAATTAATTAACCACTTTATGTTCTATTAGGATTTTTTAGTAACTATATTAACCATGTAGTATGAATATACAAGAAGACATGGTAAGAGTTAAATTAGTTAATGAAGGGTTAAAGCTAAAAGATAAGGTTAAAGTTTTGAAATTGAATTGTCTAAAACCTATTGGTTGAGAGGACTTCGACCTAACAGAATATTATCTTTAAAAAAAATTTCTTTGAGACTATTTGAAACCAAAAATCATTTTGTAATAAAATAATATTTCAATGCCTTCCTAAAGTGCCCCTCCTCCCTCTTATAAAAGGTCATCACCCCTACCCATTTAATCACACATATAAAGGCCCTTGGATCATCCAACCTCTACCCAAATAAGATCTCAACATCCCTCTCTTCCTCTTAGAAGCCTTACCTTGGGCAGAAGATAATTCAAGAAATCCTTTTGGCTCAAATCAAAGGGAGTTACACGTTTTAAGAGGTAGCGTCTTCTCTAAAGTTCATTTCCATTATTTTACTTCTTCACTCCCTATTATATTCTTATTATCTGATTACATAACAAAAACATTCTTTTAAATGTACTAGGATTCTTTTATGAGAAGTATTCTAACTACACTTACACACACACATCCATCTAATGGATATGAACATACTGTTTCTATGGACGACGCACTACTGCCTCACGAAACGATGATTGTTCAATTTTCCCCTACCACCTATGATGGTGGATATTATGATGGAACTATATTTATATATGATATATATTATATTTATATTGTATCTATGATTCTATGTTTTTATTTAAATAATATCTTTATGCTTTCCATAATGTGTGGAAATGATAATTTCATTTGAGGAAGTGCGGACTACCGTCCCCTCAAAGTGATATGATTCATTCATGTCATACATGGAATGTATAAAGGATATAATTAATGAACTTATGTAATGTATATAAAATATGATGTTATTCTTTAATTATAATATATCTATGTATCATTTAGTTTTCATTCCTTTAAATATGAAAAAGAAATGAAAGTAGTGTTTATGCGTACGAACGACTTACCGTCTCCATGAGCAGTGCATTTCATTTATTATTTGAAAATGTTGCCGAATATTATAAATACATATATATAATGGATATATATTATATTTAAATCATTAATATTAATCTGGAGATAATGTAATTTTGATCACATGGACAATTTTCAATTATATCAAGTTCATTTTCGACTCAAGTACCGAATATCCACAAAATGACCGATATGAACTTAAATAATTATGTAATTTTTATCAGATGATGATAAGTAATATAAAATTATTAATAAACTTGAAAATTTTTATTAAGCAAGTATAAATTAACCTATGTTTATTATTCAAGAATATAAATAATGAACAAGACAAGTTGGACTCGAGGTAAGGGAACCTTTTACCCTCCTCTTTTAGTCAAAAATTTATTTTTATGTTATGTCTTTTTAATTTGCATTTTATTTTTTTGTGATATGTTATTATATATCATTATTGATATAAATTTTGTGTCCAATTTATGAGAGACCCTTTTCTCTCTCATAAAATCATTTTCTGAATTTTTATGTGACGCGATTAGGCTGCCGAATTTTTGTAAGGGAACTTATTAACCCAATTTCCATTCTTTGGGTTAATATTCTACTTCTTTATTATTTCATGATATGATCATGTGAGAAATAAATTATGATATCCTATATTTTATTTATACTTTATTTTTGTGTATTTATAGTGAATACACATAATCGATCTATTTTATTAACAAAATTATCTTTGTAAGGGAATTTCTAAACTCAATTTCCACTCATTGAATTTTACTCATACTTAGTTGATTATATTATGCGAATAATATGTGTATAATAAATATTCATTTATTTATGTTGTAATTTACACTTCAATTTGTGTGTATATACTTATTCTACACATAATAACCCCATTGATAAACTGTTACATCAATTATACGAACTTTCTTAGTGAAATCTTAACTCAATCTCATTCACTGAGTTAAATATCCATGTCATTAGTTTTGTTTTTTTCCAAGAATATGTGTGAATGACATATGATTGTTTTAAACTGAATATCCACTTATAGTGGGTGTATTTATATTTTCTACACATAATTATTTCTTTGATTTGTCATTAATCTAAGGATAAGATATTTGTAATGGATTTGTCTCAATTTACATTCCATTGAGAATTATTTGTTGTTATGCACCAATTCACTTTTATATGGTGTATATACTTCTATTTGACATATTATATCATGAATCTCCTTATTCTCATGAGATTATAAGTTTTTTTTAATGTTATTGTTTAATTATTTTTATTCACATATTTTCTAAAGTGGTAAAGGACTTCTTCTAAATCTATTTTCATTGAGACATATTTTGATTTATACACGAATTTATTTTATATGGTGTATAAACCCCTTTGACTTTTAATTTCATTCAAAGGGAATATTTTTTCTTCGATGAGTTTTACTAAAGGAAAAAAAGAATGTTTTTTTAATGTATGTAGTGAAAACGACGTTTCCGCCACTGAAAGCATTATTTGATATTTGGATTCCTTAACAAGATGTAATGTTTTTACAAGGAAAATAAATCTAATATACCCTTTTTACGTATTTTGGTATTGAAAATGGATTTGATAAATCATTGATTGTGTCAATATCTTAAAATGGTATATTGTGATTGCAATGTGGAAATTTTATCTTTCCTTTATGCTTGTTTATGTGTTGTGAATATGTTATGGTTCTTGGGCATCCACTATATTTACTAAAGCTGGGTTACTCCAAGCTGATTTTTCACATCCACAAACAACCACGTCACCCAAAATGAACTTCATATACCCAATATACCCCCAAACCATTGTGCTCTACCTCCCCAATCATTTCTCCCCACTCGATGCGTTCCATTCACTTCACTCTCAATACCTGGTTTTGCATCCCCGATTAGGGTTTAGAGCAAGCTCTGTTCAATACAACGCTTGTAGAATCTGCTCATCTCTTCCTGCCTCTGTCTCCAGGTACCACCGTCTCTGCCTAATCCACCTCAGGGTACCACCGTCTCCGCATACTCTGCCTCTGCGTGCTTGGACTCCATTTTCTCCACCTCAGAACCATCATAGGGTACCCACTGCCCTCCCTACTTCAGAGTCTGTATATTTACCTCCGCATCCTCCTTCTATAAAGGGAGAAACTCACTCTATTCCATGAATTCACCTAGGGTTTCAGGTATACCTTTGCCTCACCTCATCCTTCACTTCCTGAAAACCACCCCCAGCATCCAGTACAATTTTTTCTACTCCTATACAGCTACACCTCCACCTAGGGTTCCAGCGGCCTCGAGTACGCATCGAGTAAGCACTGGTATAAACCAGTGTCAAATGTATAAACCAATATCAAAGATCTTAATGTCTTAATGTATTTTATTTTTATGGTGTTTTTATTAGATAATTATTCTATATTCTTTGTCATGGATGATGGGTCTCTGAATCTAAATTCAAATTCAGGGTGACAGATCTCCAAACAGAACATCTGGTGAAGAGTTTCAATCATATTCTTGAATTAAACTTCAACAACTGTAAGGTATATGTTCAAATATAAAATAAGTGTTCATCGCATATCTATTAGTGCTTGAAGTGGGGCATGTGTGTTTGCTGAAGAGAAAGATTACAAACACAAGCACATAGTATGACTTCAAAAGTGTTTAAGAAATGATATTCACTATCTGGAAGATATTATTTATATTTCAATTTGCAATTTATTTTCTATTTCCCAATCACCTCGGTGTATGAAGGACTGATTTGCATAGATTTTTCTTTATGATCACATTCATACCTAGGAATATTTTTTATGAATTCACATATCTACTATATCTACTATATCTACTAAACCTGGGTTCCTCCAAGATAACATGTCAACTCCACAATAAACAACGTCACCAAGAAAATTAATTCTAACCTGAAAATACCCCAACCCAATCGGGCACTACCTCCGCTATCGACTCTCCAAGCTTCAACATTCCCAAACAGCTCTGGCTGCGAGTAGGGTTTGCTGAAAACTCGATTCATTACACCGCTGCTCTAATTTGCTCATATGCTATGTAAAGACCCGTAAAATTCAAGGGAAATTCTTTCTTAATTTTCTTTGGAATTTTACAAGAGTGCGGTTTCTGACGGCACCTGATTCCGAGGCCCGGAGTGCCCGGAATTAATTTCCAAAGTTTGGCTCGGGTACGTTCAGTGAACAAACGAGCGGGAATTCCTAACTTTTGATCCAGTGCTCGGAATTGAAATCCGAGGACACCGATGAACTCGCAGCGCCGATATTCGCTTAAGAAGACCTTTTCCGAAGTTGCGTTTGCCTAGGAGGAGTTGTTTAATTTTCTAGATGAAATGAAGAGTAAAATAAAATTTTGAAACAATATTTATTTTATATCTTTAAAGTGGTTAAAATCTTTTGTTGGAAGTTGGGTGGTTTAACCACCTAAGAGAGGATTAAGGTGAGGAGGGGCCCACCCGAGCCCCACCTTTTCAAATTCCCTAACTCCCCTCTCTCTCTCTTTAAAGCTTGATAACTTAACACTTAATTAATTACACAACTCATGTATAATTAATTAAGTGTTTTGTTTTTGAAATTTAAGTTTTTGAAATGCTTGGCTTAGTAAATAAAATAAGGAGGGACCTTATTTTATTTGGATTGTTGGGTGAGGTGTGGAAGAGCTTTGGAGAGAAGCTGAAGAAATCCTCCACCATCTTCATCTCCTTCGTGGAAGAACGCGAAGAACGTCCGCCGCCCACGAAGAACACCGACGATGACATCTTGACTC
Source organism: Viscum album (assembly GCA_963277665.1). Lineage (NCBI taxonomy): Eukaryota > Viridiplantae > Streptophyta > Magnoliopsida > Santalales > Viscaceae > Viscum > Viscum album. The sequence continues at coordinate 100,105,020 of OY728136.1, read as the reverse complement.
GTCTTCTCCGATTGGTTCCTCCTCGACTTCTTCGTCTTCTAACCAACGTCAACGAAACGACGACCGCTTCCCATGACTACGTCAACGTGCGACTATCGAGGTAGGGGTTGTTGTTGTTTATTTATTTAATTATTCTCGTTGGTGGTTCTAGCATGACAAACGTGAGAATATTTAAATATGTGTTATCGTTTAACGTGAAGGGGCCGAACCGCATGAACACGGCCGAACCCCCTCCTTTGTTCTTGTTGATTTATCTTGTGGATGAAACAAGATGGTGTGGTGCCGTCGCACCACACGGTTATTCGCACGCTTATATTGTGCGGCGCCGTCGCGCCGCGCCGTGGAAGGATCATCAAGAACGCGATGCCGTCGCGTCGCGTCGAAGGGAATCAAAGGCGCGGCGGGGGGGCGCGGTGCCGTCGCACCGCGTCGGACGACGAACACCGTGGCCGGTTCCGGGCCGCGGCGGGACGAGAAGACCGGCGGCCGGGCCACCGGTGTCGGAAGCCGGAAAGGGGACCGGCCGGAAGGTCAAAGGCCGGGGGAATTTAATTCCCCCGGCCAGCACTAAAACCCCCCCATTTATGAGGGGGGGGGGGGTTCTTTGAGGGGGGCAGGCGGCCCCCCGGTTTCTCCTCAAAGCAGGCCCCCACACAAGGGGGGCCGTTGATTGGAAAAAGGCACGGCTAAAAGCCGCGCCGCCAAACAGATGAAGCGGGGGCTTTGCCCCCCCGCGCGTGGCGACAAGCGGCGCCAGGCCGCGCCGGACCGCGCCGCTGCGCCGGTCCGCGCCGCCGCGCCGGACCGCCGCCGGCCGGGCCGGGTCGGCCCGGATCCGGACCCCTCGTTTTCGAATCGTTTTCGGTCTTTTGGTCATAACTTGAGCCACGGACCTCCGATTGATGAACCGTCAGCGGCTACACGATCCTTGGATCGAGACGGTCGATTAGGTATATCGCACTCAAAGTTTCGGAATACTTTGAGTTCGGCCGGGTTGGTTCGTTCACGAAACCAACCGGGCCTTCGGAGTGGAAACGCTCATATCTTGAGCTAGGGACGTCCGATTGACGTGCCGTCAGCTTTGTTGTGTTCCTCTTAGTGAGACGGATATTTTGGCATACTCCGCCCGAGGTTTGGATGCAGGTAGAGTACGGTCGGGTTGGTTTTGCCATAGAAACCAACCGGGCCCCTAGGACGAAAAAGCCAATAACTCTCAGACCGGGTGTCCGATCGACGCGCCGCCTGCTGCGTTGAGTTCCTGTTGACGATGCGGAACTTTTGGATGCATCAACTCTGAACTTAGTGATAGTTGATGTATCAGCCTCTCGGCTCGTGGAGCGGACCCTCCCGTACGAGCTTGCTTTGTGCGGGAACCCTAGTGCTGGCTGCGTCTGCTACTGCTACTGCTACTGTGACTGCGACGACGACAGTATAGAGATCCTGTGTGGATTCGGCGACGACGAATAAATCACTCAGCGATCCTACGTGGATCAGTGCTACAGGTCCTGTGTGGGCCCGATCATGTGTGGGTCCGATCCTGTGTGGGTCTTTGCGCTCAGCGGTCCTGTGTGAACCAGCGCCTACAGGTCCTGTGTGGGCCCGATCCTGTGTGGGTCTTTTGCGGGGGTTAGTTACCTATCGATCCTTCGTGGGTCCGATGACTTAGATGGATCGGAGATCATCTTTATCGTCCTTTGAAGAAGTATACCTGTGTGAGCTGAATCCTGTTGCTTTCCTGTGTGGATTTTGTTGTGCTATCCTGTGTGGATTACGTTTTGCTTTCCTGTGTGGAATACGTTTACTTTCCTGTGTGGACTGAGTTGTACTTGGGCTCGAAGGTTGGAGCGTATTTGAAATTGATGACTTAGGTATATGTATGGGCATATACCTAAGCAGTGTCGGTTGTTACTTCGTGATTGTACCTTTCTTTGTGGTTTATCCTTTGTGGATTTTGAGAGACCTTCAGGGGTCTCGGGGTCCCTACTGAGTAGCTTATACTCACCCCTGCACGGGCTTTGCCCGCACTACGTTGTGTTGGTTGCAGACGACGGACAACGTTGATCTTAGCTGAGGCTTGCAGAGCAGGACGGTACCTGAAGGTGGACTACTGGGCGGACGTGCTCGGAGCGGACGGCGGGACCCGTGGAGCAGTGGAGCTATCTGTACCCACCCTTCAGGTGGGATTTCCAGTGGACAGCTCGGTGTAGCGGCTTTTACTTTACAGTTGATGTTTTACCTTTCGAGTTTTACTTTACTTTCAGTTTGGGTTTGTATACTGGCCCATTTACTTTTCCGCACTTTCAGTTGTACTCTGCTTTTGCTTAGTGTTTACTTTCCGCTTGCTTACTCTGTGGTGTTTGTTTACTTTACAAAGGAAATGCCTTCCCTTTATACCGGGATTTACGCCTTGGTGCTTGTCGCCAGCCCCTGGCCTATGGAAGGCGGGCTTGGGGTAGTCACGACACGGACCCCGACGACAGGTCGTGACATGCTACCACATACCATCCTCGGAATCATCAGGATTACCATCCCTGGACAGGAATACCTCCTTGGGATTACCCTCACTGACATCCGAGGCCTTGACGCCCATTTCATCGATGAACTCATGATTAGGGTTTCATCAATTTCCATACAAAAAATCGTCAGCTTAGGTGCTGAATTTATAATAGCTGATCAAACATTACTCTGATGGCCAAAGGAGGTCCTTAGAACTGATCCTTCATTCTGTGCGGTTAACAAATTTCTTTCTATTTCCCGATGTATAAACATGGATATGTAACTTTCAATGTCTCTATTTTTGAAGAAAACATCGTCACGTTAGTGCTTCCGGGAGAGGCGGATGCGACACCTACTTCATCTTCCTGTCTGTTGATTTTTCCATTCACTGCAATTGGGAGTCCATTTGGGAATCAATTGCCTATAAGTTATCTATAGAAAGAATTATAGGGACCCAGTTGAACGAAAATCCATTGACTATAATCTGGTTTATTTTTCAGGTTTGAAGATCTCGCATAAGGGTTCGCCACAACAACCGAGTACAGATCCGTTGACTACTATCTATATAATGTATTCTTTTTCACCTCGTACTGTATCTATTACATGTTTATTGAAAATTTAATAAGGATAAATCTATTTGTTTTTTGACATTGAAACTTTGTTATGTTAGCCTTTCATTGTTCATTCACTATATCTATGTTTTAATCTTTGTTTTACTTCAACTATATATAATTTCTTTTTCTATATTCTTTCATATTAAGACAATGTTAAAATCAGTATATGTGGTTTAATTTTTTCCATAAAAAAACATAAAAAATAGTTGTGCTTTTCCGGGTCGATTGGAGCATCCCCAATACTTTTATATGTGTACAAGGATCCTGCTTGATGATGCGACATCGAGGGCCTTTTCTGGAAATGTTCCTCAAACTATAACTTCACCCATTGATGTGATCAAGATCATATTCTAGGTGTGACTTTACTTCCATGAAATTCAATTTCTGCACAACTGCATTACAATTTTTAGCTTATCTGTTATGATAAAAATAATATCAATGTCATCGTATTATTTAACTTTTTATGGGAAAATAATATAGAGAGAAGTTAAAGTGTCTGTCCATCGGCCCATATATTTTCTTATTAAATTGATCACATTTTCTCAATGCAGTAAATGAAAAGCATATGAGGACCACTAGATAGAGTGGAAGACTGTTCGTGTGTCGATGAATCACTGAGGGAATATGGTTCCTCCATCATGATGTCTTTTACTAGGTAATCAATTCTTTCTCTATTAGTGTTTTACATTCATGGATTAGTTGTTTTTAGAGGATATTATCAGTATCATATCATAATATCAAACTACTTCATTATGTTAGGGTTATATTGTTTGATTGTAATTTATTTTTACCAGGTTTAAATTCTTTTAATGATTAAGATATGATTTATTATGATGGTGGGGAGATTCTCAAATATGATATTCTACTACAACTGATGCAACTGAGAAGGACATGAAGGTTCAAGATGTTCTGAAATACGAAACTGTAATTTTGGACCTCCAAATGCAACATCAGGGTATAACGTCGATGAGCAAGAGGTTGCAGAATAATGGTAACATAATTCACTCAAATTTGGCACCCCAAATTATACATCAGGGTATATCATCAACCTATTTTCATAGTGAAAGCATTACCTTTTCATTTTCTATTTACAATATTCATTGCTCTTATTTCCTTGGGTTTATTGTTATTTAATGTTGTCTTTAAGTTGTAACATGTCTGTCTCTGTAGGTATAGCCATATACCCATTATGTACTAATTAGTCTCAGTGCATGTGAAAATAGAAACACGATTTCTAAATGAATGTAGGTAATTTGTCCTAAAATCATGGAGTTATCCTCGCTTATGTCAAACATATGAATGAAGGTAACATGTTTTCCCTATTGAATTCAATATTGTTTTTTATTCACTAAACACATATGAAACAGATGATTATAATGCTTCTATCCTTGACTTCAAAAACATTTCATCTAGGCCTATGAATACGTTCTGATCTTTAAAACATATATCAATGTCAATGCGTTAGTTTCAACCTATATAGATCAACATCAGATTTTTTTTCTATCCTCATTTCATGAAAAAAACCACCTTATATTCATGATTAAATATTATCAGTTGCATTTGACTGTTTTCTAATTATTTCCTCAGTGCGCATGTGAAAACATAAATAGGATTTATAAATGTAAACCATTTCAACTTATGTGAACCATTTCAACTTACATTTCATCATACAACTACCATTGTAAACTTCACCTCTTTTCTGTAAATTTTTAATTTCATTGTAATGTTATTCTTTAACGTACATGTCAATAATTTCTAAATAAAATATTTCACTTTGGTGTTATTGACTACTTTATAATGATTCAAGACTTTTTGGATAAAAATGTCACAAAGATTTGATAGGAGCTGCAGTGGAGAATACAAAGGCATCAACTACAAATAGGTTTTCTGATATGTATTAATATTTACTTTATTTTATTTTATAAATTATGATTCATTCGCTATATGCATTTCTTTCATGTGGTCTGTTTTATTGATTTCATTCACTATTACTTTTCTGCATTTTAATATTATTTTGGAATGGTATACAACTTTGGGTAGTGGAATTAACTATAATTGTCATATTTCTATTGTATACCAGCTTACTACCGTGGAGAGTGGACTCCTCTACTATGTCATAATCTGCAAAGTCATGGACATCCTTAAGAAACTTGGCATTGTAAATCTTCCTCTACTCATGTATCGAGCAATTCTTATCTCAAATTCTATGAGTTGGTATGGTTACATTTCTACTTTAAAAAGAAATTTAATAATGGTAATGAATTGTATTTTTATTTTGAAAATGATAGAAACTGTATTTTCATTTTATTGACAGTTTGTATCATTAATTTAGGAAAAAGATGTTGAAAGTATGAACAACTACGTCAAAATTTCTTAGAAATAGGTAACCATACTCTTCAGCTTAATATTTAGGGAGTGAATATACCAGTTCAAAACTATTGAGGGCGTGAACATACATTTACTATGATATGGTATGTTCTTATTTGATATTTTGGAGGAAAACTGAATTGTAATTTTGTTGTAGTTGTATTTTCAATTAATTATAAAATTTTATTTTCATTATATATATAATATTGGTAATTTTACCAGTTTATAGTGGTAATAAAATAAGGTTTTCATTATTTCTATTTTACAATTAAATACACCAGAGAACACTTTTCTTCTTTTAACTCTTATCATTCTTGCAACCTCAATTCAATGTCAGAGAACATTTTTTTCAAGATTTTGAGTTTTTTGAATTATTTTAAATACAAGAGTTCATATTCTAGCCAGAATAATAATTCAAAACATAAATAAGTGGTATACATTATAAATTGAAATTACCCACATGGTATTACATTCACTTGAAAGTCAACATTTATGACCAATTTATTTTCATGTTAAACTGCTGTAACTTACCAAACACCACCTCAGGGTCAGCAAGGTATATAATATGTTAGTTAAATTTGAAATTGATTTCATCCACACATAAATCTGCTATTTTTCATTGAAATATGATTAAGACATGGTTTATAGAAAAATGGTATATATCCCTGATTATTTATAATCAAAAGTGAATCTCATAATTTTAATCTACCCTTTGCAGTGAAGTCAATGTAGTAGATTCATCATCCATAAGGGATATTCCGATCTATATGTAAATATACTTCCCTTAAATGAATGTTTGGTGTTAAATACTATTCCTAGAATCATTCAGAAGTTTTGTATGCAGACTCAGGTTATTTTCTTATTTTCTGGTTTGATCTATTTTTTAATAGTTTTATACATTTCTTATATTAATTTTTATTACACAGTGTTTTCTCATTACAAACATAAAACATCTCATCACTTTATTAAGTGGGAAAAAATATCTTCTATTTTCATTGAGTACAACATGAAATTTACAGACATATCATATTTTATCTACTGGTTAAGTTATTTATTTTTTCAACAGGTCAATATTGATATGAATTTAAGGATGAAGATTCAACTCCACAGGTTGATAATTTGGATTCTCCTAATTCAACATGTGATGTTTAAGGACAAATTTGATGATAAATATTTATTCATGTTTCAGTTGTTGGGTATTCTAACTTTCAGCTCTTTATCAGTATCTTATAACTCAAATTTCAAGTACTTTGTGAGTCTATAAATGCTCTATTTTGACACTATCCAATCCTTTAACACTATCCAATGCTATCTTTATACATGTAATTTTTCCTTGAATAATTTTATTTAATCATTCATGTTGTGATTTGTTATTTCATTAGACTAATAAAACTAGAATTTTAGTGTCTTCTTATTGGACCCTATAAATTATAATATTGAAATGATTCTTCTTTTTTTGGATGTTACTGTGATGTTTATTCATATCCAGTCTTTTGTTTTTTTATTTTCAAAATTATAATTATCCTTTTAAATTAATTATTTCACTCATATCATTGATTTTTCCATCTTGAACATGTAACATAAATATTTATTCCTCATTAATTCCACTAAATATTTTATATTATTTCTATGATGTCTCAACAATTTCTCCACCCACCAGTATTCCAATATTATGTTCCCATTTTCAGTGATTTAAATATATACAATAATATGAATAGTGTCGTGCGAACGCACGGGCGTGTACTAGTTGTTTACATATATAGATGGTTCTGTGATAAATCGTGGGTGGGTGATCTCGAGATAGCTCTCCAATTCATTGGGTAATGTGATGGCGGTAAATGTTAATGTTTCTACGAAGAGATTTACGTAATATTCCATGATGGGTATTCCAAATATAAATCCCTATGTTGCTGTGAAATCTAAAATGTAAGTATGTTATAGATGCCACAAGTTTCCATTATGATTTCTATGTGTTATTCATTAATCTTATGATATCATTAGGTATGTTAAAGATCTTATTTTTATGAGTAAAAATTATGATTTCATTGATTTTTATTTATTGATGGACTAATGTTTTCTTTCATTATTTTATAATCCTTAGTGAGATTTTTTATGCTCATCCCAAGTTTTTGAAATGTTTTTCATAGGTTATAAGGAAGGGTAAGAGAAAAGAATAAGTTAAGAATATTTTTTTTATCAAGAAACAAATTCTTGTTTTATTTAATGAGTTTTCTTGTTGTGAAAAAAATAGTTAGAGTAGAAGTGTCTACTTTGTAATATTTGAGATGCAATGTAATATTTATTGCCTAATTATCTAAAAATATTAACCAGAAAAGATCCTCAATGTTGAATTCTTGAATTAAATCAAGATTATGCAATGTTTAAGGCTGGTGCCTTATAATAAATATTACCAATTTAGTAAAAACTATATTTTTAAATATTCACCTAAATATCAATTGTTTTAAAAAAAGCCTAAAAATTTAACCTTGTACTCATATTGACATTCTAAATTCAAAAATAAAATTATTTTTATGAAATTAAAATTATAAAATTTATATATATATTTATTTAAATGAAAATAAAAATATATATAGAAAAAAATCTTTTTATTGAAAAATGACTTTTTAAACTTTAAGTTTTTTTAATCTTATATCATATAAATCTCTAAATAAAGGAATGTTTGCAAAATATTTATTAAATATAAATGATAACTATTATAATAAACTTTTAACTACGATAAATTTCTTTTATTATAGAAAAATACAATATCCCCATTTTAATTGGTTCTTTGAAAGGCTTCCTTTTTCTAAAATATTAATCCAAGTAAAATAATAATATGAATTTATTTTAAGGGATTATTATATTTTTATTTACTAATGATTATATTATTTGTGTAATTTTAATTTATCACAATTCATTTTATTCAAGTTTTATATTTGTCTGGTGTTGCGTGTGAAACAAACTATTCAACATATTATTAATTTAAAGAGTGCAAAATCTGGGGTCATTACATTCTTTCCCCTTAAATAAATTGCATCCTCATAGTTTTAATTATTAATCACCAAGGAAAGTAGGTGAGGGTATTCTTAATATATTCATCCTTCAGGGTATTACTTATAATATAGAATATACCTTACTCTCTTATGCTATATCATGTTACTTATCCAACCTCAAATAATAATAATCATTAATTTAGTCATATACTTAAGTATATATATACCCTAATCATATATTCTCCATAACATACCATTCCCAAAACCATTTGAATCTCCATGAAATTAAACAATAATGAAATCATATATATTTCCAAAAAATAACTCTATATTTAAACCTCAAATTTTATTAACCAGTAGTTGATAAATTAACACACTAGTAAATATATATCATAATCCTAAAAATGAAATAAAGTTCACAAAACATATCATAGATCACTTTTTTATTAAATCAATAATCAGTTCCATAGCTATAAATACTATCTAACTCAGTTTTATCATAATCAATCAACCCTTTATTACCTCAACATCAATAATATATTAAAACTAAGAGTTATCCATTCCTAAATATGTGTTCTACAATAATTATCTACAAAAATATAACCTTGTCATAAAATCACTTTTCAAGGTTTTTTATACCATTTAATATGTGTTTCAAAACCTTTAAAGAAAAACTACAAAAGAACAAACCTTATATGTTTCACATAATCGTCATAATTTTTTTAAATATACCATAATATTATTGATAAATATCACTCACTAATGAAAAAATATAAAAGTATCAAGATTTAATTTTTATTAAAATATCAACCTCACTACCTTAGGAAATACTGGGAAACTCTCTTTTTCCACCATAATAGGTATATCTTGAAATTATGAATCATTTTAATAAGCTCCCTTATTAAGTTATAGGACATCGCGGTTTCTAGATAAATACATTTCTTAGATTCATTTTCATGATATTTTTTCGAAAAATAGTAGAACAAAAAATGTTGTCATAATATACGAAATATCATAATAAAAAAATTAATCTAAAGACATATTCCCCAATACACCTTCATTTATAACATAAGATGCAATTGGTTTAACCTATAAATCAACTAGTTCAATTATTAGTTATCCATGGTAATTTATTTATTAGGTTTTCTACCATAATTAGTTAACATCATACCCAAATCCTTCATAGTGTTTAATTAAATATAATGTGAATTAATCATATTATATCCACCAAGAGTTTCTATCCATGTGTGCAGTCTTAAGTGCACTCATCACAAACCAAAGTGAATAGTGAGTTCATAATCTACCAACATTTTTCAAGGTAACTACTATTAGGTTAATATATTCCACAACCACATACATTCCGTTATTCATACATGGGTGTAATTTTTAGGAGAACCAAACAATCTTTACTTTACTAGAACTTTAGGATGTTATCCTGTACTTAGACTTATCACTTAGAATTATCCATAGGGTTTTAACTAAACTTATCTTATAATAATCCCAAAAATATTAAATATTACCTAAAATAACCTAAAGGTTTATCTATACCTATGAAATTTTGATCAATCATGACTTATAAATTTTTAAATTATCCCCAACTGACATCCCAACCTCTAAAATATCTAAACAGTTCTCTAATACCAACTATAAAAAACCACACCCACACTCCTAGATCTATTTCTAATACAATTTCTCTACAGAACTTCATTAAAAACAACTATAAAACCCCATAATTATAACCATATCAATTTCATGACTTAAAAAAATATGTATTACAATACATTCCCATTATCTTTTAGGTTTACTGTTTTTGAGGATTAAAAAAAAATTTACCAACAAAAGTCATGTATTTTTAAAATAATGGATATTTTTTACACTATATAAAAAATTACTTAATACTTAAAAAGTATTTAACATCTCCCAAAATACTCCATATAAGACACTCTTCTAGACACATCTTATGTATTACATTCCTTCATAACCTTTAAAATTCGAAACATATTAAAGGGGTGAGATCATATTCTAAATAAGGGTAAACATAATAGATAACAATAAAATATCATAAGTGAACATAATATGAGCATATGAGTATAATAAATATATATAATAAAGCTATAACCAATAAAGAATAGATTATAAATCATGGAAAATGGAATGATGTAGCATGAAAGTGAGTAATATCTTATAAAAGAGGCATAAATATGTAATTTAACATATACTAAAATAAAATTAACTTATAAAGGTTTAATAACATGAAAAAAAATAATTTGATATATATTAAAACAATAATCATAAGAAAACCTTATGATAAAACTCATTACACCCACATATATGTGAACAAACTCAACATGTACATGCCCAAAAATGTGCACAAAATCATTATTCCCACACCTGACTATCTCATGAGATATAAACTTTAACCATTTCATTGGAGTGAGATATATTACCCCAATAATTTTAATAATTACATATGTTTTATAGAAGAAATAAATAATATCATAAATAACCCATGGAAAACATGGGATTTTTATCTGTATCAAATGAAATCTTATGAGGAAAATGATCATAATTACATCAATAAACATGATATACCCATTCAATGTGAATGGGTATAAAATGATACTAAATAAATTTCTAGGTAGATAACATTCAATTAAGTATATGGTATTTACATCTTATAGATAAAGTGTATATGTTTTCGTCAATAATTACGCCAATAAATTGATGTATTATATCTGGATTAACACCCTTTGATTAATAAAAGAAAATATAGATTGCTCATAAAAGAAATCCATTGGGAGAATTTTTTTGATTATACACTGAATATGGTTAGGCAAGACATACGGAGTGATAGATCACTCATATATAAAATAAAATTTCATAAGAAAATTTTTAGAAAGCAAGAGGATGGTATCATTTTAAGAATATACTTGATCAAACATAAGTTTTGTCAAAGGATAGTGACTTAGATGAAAATAATTTTAAGAAAATTTATAAAAAATTAAATTGGAAATAAGAAATATCCTTGATGTTTTGAAATAATTTTAAAAGAAGTATTTTATAAGACTAGGAAAAATTAACATATTTTATAAACCATGAAAATGTATGTATAATGTTTTTTATAAAATGAAAAATGTGGTGGAAATAAATGTTGACACCGAAATGTTAAATTATACTCTTTTTATTGAAACAAAACCATACAAAAAATGTTAAATTGATTTTGTCATAAAAAAAATCAAACATATTCAATGAAGTTGAAAATTAATTTTTTTAAATTTTTAAATGAATATAGGGATATCTAAAAAATGTATTGAGGAAGATAAAAAGATAGCATAAAAGTAAATTCCATTTTTCATGTTTTGAAAATTATTTTATTTAAAACCACGTCATTTTAAAAGGTGGTAAAAAATAATTTTAAATCAAGTTTAAGAGAAAAAAATATCACCAAGGATATTTTGAGGGGAAGAAAATTATTATTATACTTTAAAGAATTAAAATATAAATTTCCTGGATGAGTTATCAAATTTGAGAGATCTCGAATTTAAAATGATGTTTGGAAAACAAATGTTACTACTTGAGAAATATTTAAATAAAAACCACTGAAGGAGAGATATCATAAAAGTTTACTTCAAATATAATTAACAAAAGATAATTCATGATATAATATAACAAATAGGTAGTATACACACTATATAAAGGTAAATAAGTGTATAATAAGAATCATGTCTCAAAAAATAAGAATTGAGACTAATAAAATATTTTTAGTAACATAATCACTGAGGTAAGAATAATTTGATAATGTGGTTATAAGGAATAATTTTAAAATCCTATAATATAAGGAGTAAATTCAATAAATTTTATTCATTTTATATAAAAAATCAAACTTTGAAAATTAGGGTTCAATAAGAAAGTTCATAATTCAATTGAAGAAAATTTAGTATGTAGAAACCCTTCCAAATTTTTAAATTTTTGAGTCAAAACCACATGAGAGAAAGAATTTGGAATTGAAAATTGAATATAATGAATTATAATAGAATCATGATATAAAATATGAAATGGGAAATATAAATACAAATCCAAATAAAATGTGGTTTATAATAATAAATATGTCTCAAGGGGTGAAAATTGAGATAAGAAACTCGTACCTTATTTCCTCGCTTAGTCTAATGCACTCTAAGATCCTATTTAAAAAACATAAATATGTTAATCAACATTTTCATAAATTTTTTCATATATGTTACCTTTTATAAAATCAGTTTATAAGTATTATCTATATGCATATTAGTTGGTTATTATCTATTCCTATTATCATATGTGAGTAATCTTGATCATTTTGAACTAGTTTGGTATTAGCAGTGTTGTTATTCATTCTTTCCCCAAATTTATTCATTAACATACAATAAAAGGTACTATAATTTATGTTTTATAATTATTTATAGTGTTATAATTTAAATTTATTAGAGTTTTGGTTATGATCTGTAAAGATGAAATCGGTGATTGTCATTTTTAAATGATTTTTAGTAAATGATTGTCAGTATCTTAATCATGGAGTTTAATCTTAATTTTACCATTATAAAACTAAAATAAAATATTTATTTACTTATTTATATCATATATTATCTGTTATTAAGTTCTCATAGTCATCCGTGATATTATTTTACCACATGGTTTAAGTAAGTTGTTAGACCAGCCCAAACAAGAGCATACCATAACTAATTGATGATTATGATTATGAAAATGGTTTATTTTGGAATAATATCATTATTAAATTAGAATAATGATAATATTTATACAATTTTAATATTTTGAATTATATGTGAATATATTTTAATAAATAATAAAGAAACTATATGAAAAATGAGATATGTTACTTCATGGGGCACATAGTTTGCACGACACACAGTTAATTATTTCATTTCTTATTGAATGATAGGGAAAGAAGGTGGATAATAATAATAATAATAATAATAATAATAATAATAATAATAATAATAATATATAACACATTTATCCTATAATTTCATCCTTATAACCATCGAAGAGAGGTAGGGGTAAAAAAAGGAAGTCATCGCTTCATAGAGGCGGTGGTCCGCACAACAAACAAATGACAATTCTCATTTTTCATAATGGAAAAGAAGAAATGTGGTTAATAATTATTCACATAGAATAATAAAATTAAGTATAAAAACAATAATAATTCCATTATATTGTAATTATAAAATTATATTTTTTAAATTATGAAATAAACGGACAAAGGTTCGGGGAAAGTACTCATGTTGAGGGACTCAGGATTTACCTTGGAAGGCTCCCTAGAAATGGAGTCCTTAGGCCATTACCTTGGGAACATAGGCTCAAGGATAAGGAATAAGATTATAGGGTGAGGTAAAATGGTATATTTTAAATGGGAAACCGAATATTTATGGTGATTTTAAGGGGTTGTGAGAGGCCCCATTCATAAGGGGTGAGACTTGATGTTTTTTAAATATTTCAACTTAATATAAAGAGAGGACATGTTAACTTGTAAAAATGAATCCAAAAAGAATATAATGGAGTGGAGGATAATATAAGGTTTTAAATACCCTAAAAATTCATTTTCACAAACGTTTTAAACCTGGTTTTAAGTCCTTTATTCTTAGAATATTCTCTTTTACCGCTTTTGGTTTTACCATGTTAATTGATTTTTACCTAAGTTACTTTTAATGAAAAAAGTGCAATGGAAATTATTAAATAATATATACCTACTGATTAAAAATATGAAAATCATTTTATCATATACAATTTATGTGTAAGAAATATTAATTCAAACATTAGCACATGTAATGGGTGAAAACTTTTTTTTTTAAAAAGTGAATTTTTAAGCTTAAAATTTATGTGTATGATAAAATTATCAATATATTTTATTTTCATGGTATAATTGGTTTATTATATGAAAACTAAATTTTATGTGGCTTTAAATTCAATCCAAAACCTAATTTTATAAAATAACATTTAATTAAAAGAAAAGACCAAAACAATTTTTTTATTAGAAAATATTCCTGAAGTTTATAAAATGGTAAGTATGGGTTTTCCAAAATTTTGAAATGTATAATTTTAATCCTTAAATAAAAAACTGACCATATTTTTTATATATTAGTTTTTATGTTATATTTTCTTCTTGATATATTCATAAATGCTATGATTTTAGTAAAAACTACATTTTTAACTATTCACAAAAAATCATAAAATTTTTCAAAAATAACCAAAAGATACTTTTTGAAATTTTTAATTTCAAAGTTAATTTATTTTTATAAAATTAAAAGTAAAAAAAAATTAAATTTAGTTATTTAGATGAAAATACAAAATAAAGAAACCTATTTTTTTTTGAAAAATGACTTCTTAAACTTCAAGCATCTTTAATATTATTTCATATAAATTTATAAATAATTTAATGTTAATATAATACTTTATAAATATAGATATTTCCAATTATAATAAACTTTTAACTATAATCAATTAAGTTAATTAAGGTAAAATACCATCCCTCTTTTTTTAAAATGGTTCTTCCAAAGGCATCCTTTTTTAAAAATATTAATCAAAGACAAATAATAATATGTAATTATATTAATTTAATATTATCTTTTTATTTACTAATGATTATATTATTTATTAAATTTTAATATGTTTTGGTTCATTTTAGTCAGGTGTTGTGCTAGGTCATTGTTGTTTGTGACACACACTGTTGAATATATTATTAATTTAAGGGGTCTAATATACCTGGTCATTATAATATCAACCTATGGTATTTATTAGTTTCTATCATGATTCTCAACCAATGTTAAATCCATTAATATTATTATTTTGTTGTGAGATCACCTAAATGGTTTGGTGGATGATTAATTTAGAAGTCCTACATACAACCACCTGTTGAGGGAGTCTTTATCTTACAACCAATAGTAGGAAAGCCTATCAATGAAGTAATTTCAGATAAAAAACTATCTTTTCTAGTGTATCTTTCTCATTTCCCCCCTCCAATATGGATGGAGTTGCTTATTTTGGTTAATTTCTCTGAATTTTAGTTAAGGATCACGTTAATCTAGTAACTAAGGATGGATAATTAAATCAAATCAAATGCAGTAATCGACATACAGATGAAACAAAAATATTACATGCCTAGCACAATGCATGAATACAAAATCTCTTTCTATATCATCCAAGTGATAAAATCCCAAAAACCATAATCAAAACCATATGCATCTCTATAGGTGAATTTAGATCATCTATCAACACCAAAAACCAAAACAAAAATCCCACCCTAGTGATTTGGGATTCCCTCATACATGTGTTAGCTACTCTAAGGAAAAAGTTCTGAACCATGACCCAATTATGTCTTATCCCTTATACACCTTACCCAAATAGTAATAAAAAATAAAATAAATTCCTTGGTACCACTTTTCCACATGCTAGACCTGACTCACTCTGAATATTAATTGGACTGGTGGGTGACATGACCTCAAGGGGGGATTCCTGTACTCTAGAAACTTTTGACTAGTGGTGAGGGTCTATTAGGATATCGTGGTGAGACTATACCATCTCATTAAAGTATCAATAATAGTACAAATAAAGTCAATACTATATAACTAACCTAGGTAAATACCACTAATAAGAAAAGGAAAGTGCTGATAAATAATAACAACATCATATAATATAACAAAATGGATTATTTAATATAATCTGTGGGATCCCCCATGGGAGGATCATATAAAAAAGATAAAAAAAATCAAAAATAACAAAAACTATAAGAAGAATCTCTAAATTGGTTCCAATTCTAACCTAGTACCATCATCTATACTCTATATTATCTATTCAAATAAACCATCATGCATTGATCCCTTTCCCTTATCCTGTACTATAACTAAATAGTCTAACTAGGTACCGATGGTGTCCCAAGAAGGGTGTGAGTACAATTCAGAAGGTCACCACCAATGAAATCCAGAAATATTACCAATTTGAATAAAATTGTATGCATAATTTCTATAATTAAACTATTTAATTTCATGAGAAAATATACAATAACAACACTGATGCATGGGATTCTTGAGGAAACCTAAGGCTGATTATACCTGCTTTGTTTAGTGACAAGTTTCTCTAAGCATGTAGCAGGACCATGATGAACATAAGTAACCACACAAGGGGACCAAATTCTACACTGGAACCAATACATGATAACATACCTACTTCATCCAGTTCTAGATATCTCCTAGTAATGTATCCAATAATTTTTATCACAACCTCTCTAAGAGAGTTTACTGATTCAATGTATTAACACTTCTTTCAAAGTGTTTACACAAAATCTCCTTGGGAATTTACATCACACTGTATCAATACCACTCTAAGATAATCTACAAAACCTCTCCACAAGTATTTACATTACAGAACATAAAGACCAATCTAAGAGTGTTTACATTTCCATTGGATAAAGAACTACTTAACGGAGTATACCATATTGAAGCATGAGGCTGCCATGACTAACCACATCATCAGGGTTTTCCAAATTTTCATCATTTACCATTTCATGTTTTACCAAACCAAACACAAATCATGATTTACCATTCATTTTATAAGGTCTACTTCAGTTCACAATCCACATATAATATCATAGCATCCATTTACCAAAAATAAATCATTGTATACAAATTTAACATTATCAAAATATATCATGGTATCACTTTCCATTTCAAGGAAAACCATTCTTGTTTACCATTCCATATGGTCAATTTCACATTCCAATTTCAAACTAGGGTACCCTCTTGGGATCACCCTTTATGTAGGTTATTTAATAATAAGGGAGTAGTTCATATGATCAAGAAAGTATAATTATTAAAGTATTTAATTAAATTCAAGTTCAACGTAGGATAGGTTGGCATAACCATATAACACATGCACTTGAAAATGAAGATAGACTATACAGAAAATATCGGGATAACATACCTTATCCTATTAGGATCCCACTCACCCAATATCATTATTTTATTCAACCTATGATGGAAAGAATCAAAGCAGGAAAAACCCCTAAAAAATAGGGTATAATGAAAAAAATAGAGGGAGACCATATGATGGTGAAAGAAACAAATAAAGAGAATATATATATTGTTATCATTACCTTAATCCTAAAATCACACTAAATTAAACTCTAAAAAAATCAAGGATTAAAGTAGATTCACCAAAACCCAAAGGAGAAGGGAGGGGAATGCGTTGGAGAGGATACTAACCAAAAAGATGGGGGATGGATAAGATCAAATAACTCAAGGGTCACAATGGAAAAATCATAAAATTTTACTTTTTAAAGGTTTTCATAGTTTGACCACATGGTTGGCCAAACAATGTGATAATCCTGATAACCTCCACTATCCCGGACACACTATTTCACACAATTATGGCACATAGTTTAACAAGCCATAAACCAGCTGTGTAAAATGGCTCTGTAATTTTTCTAAAGATATTTCATGGTTTCTTAGATCCCCATGTATGGTTAAAATATTCATGCACCTAATCATAATAGGCCACACATGTTGGATTAATGGTTAACACTAACCATTCGTTAATCGCACACATCAGTATATAACTCCAAAATCCAAAATCTTGATCCCCGAACCCATGGGATGCTCCCAAAGCCTCATTTATTTCTGTAAATGCATGAAATCATGATTAATACACAAGATTATAAAAAAAATTAAAGGAAAAAACCACCTTAAGATAAGGCCAGGATCTTACAATCACAACACAAAATAGTTAGAAATAATGTAAACATAGAAATATCATTGTCTCCTTTGATTTAAGATTATCATGTATATATAAAATATATTCCCACATAAATACTGCATCAAACACATTAAAACCAATTTTCATAGAATCTTCATAATTTATAAGTATTTTAAGAATTAATAAAACAATCAGAATAAAATATTTAGAGTTTGAGTTAGTGGAGATATTAAAAGATAAGAAAAAAACATATTGAAATGCATTTTTAAAGATAAATTAATTTTCATAAGTGAAAACATAAAGCTACAAAAGCATAAAATTACATTTGTGTAAACATCATTTTATATATCTACATAATCATGAATTGAGCTTTCTTAAGCATGAAAATAATTTTACATGAACATGAAACTAAAAAATGCATAAGTGTGAAAATCCAATATGTGAAAACATGAAAAAATAATTATGTGTTTATGTATGTATGATACAAATATAAATTGTATGCTTCAGTTCTCATGAATATCATATATTATAAACATAATGTACTAGATGAATACTGGATAACCCAGCTTCAAGTGAAATGAGTTTTCCATGTTTAAATTTGCAGGTTGCAACTTCTATTCATATCGAATATAATATATAATTGCAGATGGGTTGTATTCTATATATATATCGTAATATAAAAGTTAAATTGGTATTTTTCATTCAACAATATTGAGGGAATATCATGAATAATACTTCATCTAATAACTGAAAAATGAAACTCATAAAATAGATTATGTATGTTGCGAAATAAAAATTTTGATATCTCATTTGAATTTAAAATTTGTGTTGTAAGACTCTAAATAAACCTCTATGATATTTTAAATCTTCTTTATATGAATTTAAATTACAACGTATATCTTTAGAAAACGTATTTTTTATAACTTACCAGAACTGCATAAGTATTTTTTAAAACAGTGTGTGACTTGAAAAAAAGTCCCATAAGAGTTTAATATAAGTTCTATAAGTCTATGAATAAGTTTCATAAGACTTTATAGTTAATGTAAAAAATAGAATCACAAGAAATTAAATATTTTTCATAAGACTTTGAAATAAACATTTAACAAAAAATTTACACAATAACCTTTCCATAATAATAATTAATAATAATATAAAATAAAAAATGATAAAGAAAAAATAATAAAAATAAAAAGTTAGGATATTTATAATTATAAAAAAATAGATACTAGGAACCACTCTAACAATATCCTCTTTTTTTAAAATTACAAAGTCGAACATCAATTACTAAAAATATCACCCTTTTTTTAAATATAAAAAAATTAGAGCATATAAAAAATCTATTTGTGTAAAAAAATCCCCCTTTTGTAGTTGGTAAAAAATTAAACAATGAAGATAAAATTATAGATAAAAAACATACATAAGTAATATATTTTCAAAAAATATTCAATCCAAATTTTAAATCATGCTTCAGAAAAGAGATAAAATTAAAATGGATAACTCCCCCTATAATCATGCCTTTTAAAAATAAATATACCAATTTTTAAAACTCCCATGAGTTAAACATAAGAAATCTAAGAGTGAAAACCAATTTCTTAGAATAACATAAATATGAAATTTTAGCAACATACTGAAGAAAAAATACTAGTTATAGCATATTTTGACATACTTTAGATATATTTAAAATATTAAAAGACTTGAGAGGGTTGACATATGATCAAACATAACTAAAAATAGAAAATTTTCAAAAAATAAAAATATATTTTTGTGATTATTAAATCAAAATATAGTAACTCCCTCTAAATTTATGTATTATAAAATTAGAGATACCAACTAAAAATAAAAGTAAATAAAAAAATAAAGTCCCCCCTGGGTCAAATCTTCTTTCCCAAAATTTAGATAAAGTTGTTATGGCATATTTAAAACTCTTGTTATACCAAATAGTAATAACCCCTTAAGTAAATAAATCACTAGTATCCATGAAAATAAAATAGAATAGATTATATTAAAATAATTTTAAAAAAATTTAATTAATTAAAATGATAAAATTTAATTTTCATGGTAGTAAACCTAATTTAAAAAACAAGAATATATGCTCAATGGACAAACTGAAAAAGTTACAGATTAAATTCTATTCCAACATACTATATAATTAAGATAATAATGGGTTTACATTCCGACCTTATGAAATATAGTTACTTGTACATATAGACCATCTTGGGTCAAATAGGATTTGAGTAAGATCCCCTATATAGATATGTTTCCCAAGGATAGTCCTTTAAAAATTAAAAAATATTTTGAAATATTTCTTTTAACTAAAATATTGAACATACTTTAAAGAATAATTTGATGCATAATTACCAAATGCACCACACTTGAAATAAGTAATAAATGAAATTATAGTTGTTTTCTATATAAAATTTATTTTTTAAAATATGAGGTAATATATCATAAAAACCAATGTGGTTTCTATTTTTCTTATTTCTAGTAATCTATTATAATCTCATAAATTAATCTAAACTTTTAATCCAAATAGTGAACTTAGATAATGATTATTTTAAAATTCATACTTTATATTTTAGCTTCTCATTCTCTTATTGAACAATTTCTAAATCATCATAGATTTTATATTTAGTATTTGGAGAAAAACATTTAAACTATTATTCACTTTTTTGATTATAAAAATATCATCTATCAAATATTTTAATTGATACTTCATTTTATATTCATTCTTAGAACCGAAATTTTTTATCTTTTTATTGTCATGAATCGAATTCTTATTTTCTTTTCTAAATTTCTTGTGATACTTAGTCATCTTATTATAATTATCATAATGTTTTTGAATTTCCACATTATATTTATCACATATTGCATTTAAATCCTTAACTTTAGTTTTATTAGAATCAAAATATGAAGAATAAAAAAATTGTTATAACTATTCTTACACATATTATTCATTAAAAACATATTAACAAGATTTCTTAAATCATAAAAGAATGAATATGTTACCTCATAATAATTTCCCATCAAAGGAAGGTTACTAGTTTGCTTCTCACGCCCAACCTCATTACATAAATTAGATTCTTTCATGAGGTTCAAAAAACCATTAAGTTATTTATTATCTTTATTCTTATGGTTCTTATCTTTACTTATATGCTTTATCTTCTGATAGTATGACTTAATGAATCCTTTTTTTCTGCACTCATAACAAGTTAGTTTAGAAGAATCATTATATTTTCTAGTATTACCCTTTATTTTAAAAAATATTATTGTACTTATTATTCCATACTCCCTTGTGACTTTTTATCTTCATCATGTATCCTTGTATACATTTTTTAACTTGTCTGAAATCATTATCTTTTTTAGAACTAAATGAACACGCACTTTCACTTAAATAATTAAAATAAATATGTTCTGATTATCTAAAATAAATTCCATTCTTTTTCTAATAGTTGTATATTATTTATTCTTCATGTTCAGTTCATATTGAAAAAGAGATCTAATGATTTCATCTATGGTATACTTAGTAAAATATTTACTTCCTTCAATTTCCACCTTCCTAGAGTGATATATTTTAGGAAATGCTTGATGTATTTTTTCAATAAAAACATCATTTTCCATCATTTATCTAAGAGAAACCACGTTTTTTACAATTTTAGAATTTTTTTGTACATCACCGTATTTTATTCATGATAAATCATTCTGAATTATTGAAACGCATCCCTATGAATACTAAGCTTTGTTCTCTATAACTTTTCAGTTCCTTGATGAGTGACTTTAAAAGTCCTCCAAATGTTAGCAATGGTTATGAAAATGAAATATGGATATAAACGCTTCCACTTTAATAACAATAAATAAAATTCATAACTCTACAAGTAAAAAATTATTTAATAGTATCATTACTAGTTAATGTGTCATGTTTAACTTTAGGTAACTTATATAGTCTATCTATAACAATCAAATATTCAATACTAATATTTTCAAAAAATAACTCCATTATATTCTTTCAGTATATATAATAACTTCCATTAAAATGGATTGGTCTTAGAGGATTCAAAAAATCATGTTATTGAATTTCCATAATAAAAAATATATAATCTCTTAGTCTTGTTAAGGACTAGGATAATAGGTTAGCTCAAGATAAATAATAAAAAATATATGAGCAATAAAAATAAAAAAAATCTAATAGGGGTAGGATATAATACCAATTGTTGGGCCATTGTGAGATGGAAGGTAGGTATATAGGGGTGAATAAACCTTTTAATTTTTTTTTTAAAAATTAATTAAATAAAAGTAACACTAAAAAAATTATTTTAATTGAAGGTGCATTTTTCAAGTGTAAATGAAATGGAATTAAAATAAATATATACACATGATTTTATAGTAGTTCAAATTGAGATACTCAACATGTACTCTACATGGACTCTCTAACTCAACAAGAGAAGTGGTTCACACTAAAACAAACCTCAATTTTGAAATAATTTGATAACATTATATAAGACCTACCTTTTATGGACAAAAGCACAACCCATAATTATCTTTTTCTCACCTAGAGGCACAACTCAGAACTCCAACCCTTTTCCATGGACAAGGAACAGCCAATTTGTTTCTAATTTTTTATCAGTACAGTATAATCATGAAACTTACTTTTAGTTGGAGGCATAATTGTGCGTGTTTTTTCATAAAACTCGATAAAAAATTTAAAACACAAAATTATACACCACATTAAAAAATAATAAAAGGAATGAACAAAAAAAAAAGATTCAGAAAATAATGATAGAGTAGAAAAATTCTTTTAGAACCTTCAACATTAAAGTAGAATATTTTTCTTTAGGTGTTCCAGCAGTGCATCGACCAAAAAATCAAACTTTGAAGCTTTTTAGAATTTAGCAGTAGTTGATCAAATAGAAAGTATCTTATATTCTTCCTTCTCCTGTACTTCAACCATTATTTATAAACAAATATCTAATGTCTAATAACTTTATAAATGATCTCCTTGAAATTTATGATTTTTTAGGTGTTTCCTAAAAATCATCATAGCAAGAATTGGTTAGACTTAATATAAACAAAAAATATTATTGTTTTCTTCAATTTAATACTTCCACATATATATATATATATATATATGTAATATTCTTATGTAATTTATGCATCAGTAAATTTGAAACCCCTTTCACATAATATCCTTGGAATTTATATTTATTTTACAAATTAATAAAATAGTTAAATACAACTATATAAAATTTAAGTTAGTGTAAATATGAAAAATAAAAAAAAAATAGAGCATTGAAATGAATTTTTAAAGATAAATTAATTTTTATAGGATAAAACCTAAAATTATGTAAACAAAAAATTATATTCACATAAACATCATTTTATATATCTATTTAAACGTTAATTAACTTGGATGAACATAAAAAATCATTTTATGTAAACACGAAACTCATAAATGTATAAGTATGAAAATTCAATATGTGTAAACATGAAAAATCATTACGCATTTTTTCATGCATAAGAAAAATATAAATTTCATGTTTCAATTCTCATAAAACTCATATACTATAAATGAACATTCAAGATGAATACAGCATGACATGGCTTCAGGTGAAACAATTTCTTCATGTTTAATTATATATGTATGAATTCTATGCATATGAAGTCTGATATAAAACTGTAAACAAGTTTTATGCTATATGTATTTTAAAAAAGGAGTTGAATTTGTATTATGCATGCATCGACATTGATGGAATATCATGAACAACACTACATATAAAAACTAGGAAACAAAAATCATAAAACAAATTATGTATGTTGTGAATTGAATATTGTGATATCTCATAACACTTTAAAATGGGTTTTATAAGACTTTAAAAACATATTCATAAGACATTAAATTTTCTCTGTATGAATTCAAATATTAGGTTAAGTAATTAGAAAATAAATTTTGTATGACTTAAATAAATCACATAAGTATTTTTCAGAAACAAGACTATGACTTTAAAAATGTTTCATAAGACTTTAAAATATGTTATACAAGACTTTAAATAAGCTTTGTAAGACTTTATAGTTAACAAAAAAATTTGAACAATAAGACTTAAAATATTTTTATCAAACTTTGAATGATTAATTTAACATAGAATATAAACAATAATATTTCTATTATATTAATTAAGAACAAGATAAAATAAAAAATTATAATGAAAAAAATAAAAATAAATAAAGTGAGAATGTTTGTAATTATAAAAACGCAATCAAAGAGATACAAGAAGATTCTCTAACACTAGTGTCTACCCTATACTATAAATGATATTTTAAAAGCTAATTTAGTTGACCTATAATGATAGTGCATTCATTAACCTCCAACTATGGATAATGCTTGTCTTTGTCCTCATGAGACCCATCTATTCCACACGTCGGAGGAACCATATCCATGCCCTCTTTATGTTCCAAGGGAGGCCACTGAGGATTCATATTAGTGAGAACCAAAAATCATGCACAACAAATATATAATAGTCATGATATAAAAAATAGGTAAATATGTAATAGGAAGTGAATATCATTAGCCTATACACTTACCTTCCTGTATCCAAGTCTCATATCATCTAACCTCATGACCCTGCTTTCCTCTTTCTAGGGTCAGGTGCCACACACACTATACACACATGCATGATCCACATACCCAATAACATCAAAAACCATGAAGTTTATTTAGCTAAGTGGAATTTCACCAAGAAACTATACAGTAAAACACTATACATGTTTTTTATTGATACTTTAAATAGTTAAACTCTTCTAAATACAGAATAGAAATCACATCCATATACATGATTTTAATGTGAGTTATGTGTGCCTATCATGATTAAAGAGTACCACCTCTTAAATCTTGGGGATGATAATCAAAAACATAAATCATGAACATAAAATACCATATTAATATTTATCAAATAATTAAACTGTAACAAAAAAATCAAAAATAGTAATCCATGTTCTGCTAATTATTTTTACTTAAACCTACACTTGTACTAGTAAAGAACACATCATGAAGTTCATCCCATGTCCTAACATATCCCTGAAACTCCATCTACCATAGTCCCCAAATAAAAAATAAAACATGCTCAATGTCACATCGTATCAACTTACTTGGATACCACTCTATAACATCCTTATCATTGATCACCTGAATGAAACCCCAGTTGGATACCTACTAGCCTAAATCACCCCTCCCCATATATAAAAGTCCATGGAATATGAATGATTACCAAGGGTGATATTGAAGAAAATATAAACTCTGATAATAAGAACAAAAAACAAAGCTGGAAACATAAATAAGTAGATAAACACAATATATCAACCAAAACTATTCAAAAGTGTAACATGTGCTAAGGAAAATAATTATCAACAATTAAATTCCACACATAAAACAACAAAATAAATTTCCCATAGGTCGATCATACACATATATAACCAAAATAAAAAAATAAAACATCACATTAGCATTAAGGATCTACTTGGTCTATCTCCAAAATCTAATGAAACATGATCATACAACCTTTACATCTCCATCATCTATGCACAAATCATATGTCCCTTTCCCTTTCCTATGTCATGAACTATAAAATATACACATGTCTTGGTGGTTCCATATAGGGTGGGAGTATGGACTACATATTCCCCCCAAAAATATTTCCCTATTTATTATTCATATGTATGTGAGTATATTAAGAGTGAAATAAATGAAATGTAAAATAGTTCACACAACCCACTCCACTCTATGCTCGATCATCCATGAGTGAGAACTTGGTCTAATTCTTGCAATGCAAAATGGGATGATTCACCCTTGAACTATCACACTGGAAGTGGCCATGGACTTTAAACTAATATTTAAACCACCGAGTGATACACACCAACACATATCCCACATATATTTGTTGGACCATTAACAAAAATTCCCTAAAGGAATACCTCATCCAACACCACAAATCCCATGGCCAAATAATTTTAATTCCAACTACCAGCTTAAAAGCATGAAAAAACCCAAGCATGATGATCTCTCACTTCCATAGAGTGATCAAATTCACCATAAATATATCATGTACATCCCTACCATGTATCCAACCTCTAAAATGATGGTCAATGCTATAACGAACCTAACCCGGGAGCCCAAACATTGAGGCTAGGTTAGAGATGCCACAAGTCCTTAATTGTGTTCCCTAGTTTCCAAAGGCTGGAAACTAGTTCCAATATATAAACCTAATATTTTGGGATTGATTTGACCTAAAAAATAAACTAAAATCTATATGAGGCATAATGCATGATTTTTCATCTAGAAACCAAATTAAATATTAAGAGAACATTTATAGAAAAACGAACAAGATGAGTATAACAAGAAATAAAAAACAAAATTTAGTCTTAGGTATCAACATGAAATGATGACAAAGAAAAGATTCTAGTCCAAATATAATGTCTTAAAACCTCCAACACATGGTTGAACACCTCTATATCCACCACAAACCCGATTCCAAAGAACCATCACCCTAGAACATTAGAGCCTTTCCATTACCTGTATTATGAAAAATGACATATACACACACACACACCATGGTGTAATGGTAGGTGTGAGTATGAATAAACAATAGGATTTCCCTAAATAAATCTTAGTAAAACCCATACATAACAATTCCTAACCTTGTAAACACTCTAGGTTTTCACCCACCAAAGTGTTTCTAGAATATCATGGCCTAGCCCAACTATATTTAAAAAAGTGATGAAACTAGTGGTTTAGGTCACATAATCAACCCTTAAATTCTAATCATTTCTCATTCCCAACACATTCAATTAACTAAATAGTTTTAGTTCCTGAAAATAGTTTACCCAGTCAACCTATTATCCATGTTTTTAATTCTACCAATTCAAGACACCAAAATCAATTCCTTAAAACAAATATAAACACCTAACCAATTTTATATTATTCATAATAAACCTTTTTTAATTATTAATTACCAATCCCAAAACTAAATCCCATTATTTTACCCAAAACACAATTTTAGGGTTTTAAATAAAAATTCCCAAAAACCAATGTTACGAAAAGAATCTCCAATTCTCTAATTATTAAAAATCCAGAAATGATCACAATTTATTAAATCAATTAAAACAACTATTTTATAAATAAAAAATGACATAAATGGCCTAAAATCACATAAATATCATAATAAGCAATCACAATACTATAATTAATGAATAAGAGACACCAACCTTAGATAATAATCAAGAAAAATTTCTTAAAACCCCAGTTATAATGGAAATGATCACGATACAATCCTTAGAACCTTGGAAAAAAGAATAGGAAATCATTATTCTTACATTAATGATCCTAAACCACAAATCCGAAACCCAATATCTAATCAAAAGGGGTAGATATATCCGAGAGAGGAGCAATATACAGGGAGAAAAGAGATTATTCAATGAATACATGAACTAACCCAGATTAAACCTTATATATAGTGTCAATCTGATTAATACTCATGGTAAATCAATTGTTATTAGGTTTAGAGTCCTTAAAATCACCTCCAAGGATCCCTAAATTCATCCTAGGTCAAATTAGGTAATTTAATGAGGCTTTAAAGAGGTAAATTAGATATTAAATAGATAAGTCACATAATATAGTTCTGTTTTCATGGTCAAAATACATGATCACACTAGGACTATATTGGGATCATGATGATCATATTTCTTTGCTCCCTAAATATGTACGATATCCCAAAACCATGTAGGGGCCATGTATCCATGTAAAATGCATCCCAACTTCTATATATAACTTAGATTTAAATCAAACTCAATACCTAGAGAAAACACAGTATTCTAAATTTAATGGTGTAGTAAAAAATTATTTTTGATATTATATAGAAATCCGTTTATCAATATCAATCAAGGAAACCACATTGGAATCTCTTAAACATGAAGGTTATATTCTACACCCATAAATGATTAATCCCTAAAACCAAGGTGTTGCAATTATCCCCACTATAGAACTTTCCATACCTAAAAATTTACTGGGCTCTATTCCCTATGAACAAATCCATCCATTATTTCACATATGATCTTTTATTACTCAAATATCTTCTTGTATCAAACCATGTTTCTAGAACACTGTTACTAGAATAATAATCTGTCCTATCACGATTATCTCCTATATATCATAAATCCTCGTTGGCCTTTCTATAAAGGTCATATCTAGATCCAAATACACCATATCATAAGAGATAACATGAGATAAATCTGGTTACTACTTCCTCAACTGAGAGGCATGGAACATGTCGTGTACCACAACATATTTTTTTAGAAACTATAGATAACAATATTCATCTAAAAATCACCCAACTATCTCAAACAGACCCATGAATCAGGGTTCCGACTTACCTTTCTTCATGATTCATTTGTTCAATAGCTGTGTTGAAACTCACAAGAAGACTCAGTTACCGATCATGAAATCCAGAATCTTCCAATGAAGACAATCATAATACTTTTACCAAGTTTGTGTCATCACTAATATTTTTTATATTTTATGAACCTGGTTTTTCATCTCCTAGACTAATATAGGTCTTAAAAGTGATCTCTCTCTCAATTTCTCCCAACACAATGGTGATAGATGCGATCTTCAATATTCCATCTGAATTGATGCTTAATTGATAATATTGTAGAAAAAATATGCCAAAGTAACATGATCCTTCTATGATCATCCAAAATATAGAACACAATCCTAAATCATATCCTAAAAGGTCTGAATAGTGTTCTCGAACTACACGTCCATTTGAGGGTGGAATGATGTATTCATTTTCAATTGAGTACCCATTCCTCTCTATGATCCTATCCAAAATCATGAAGTTAATCATGGATCTCTATTTTATATGATATAAAAATGAACTCTATAAATGTTAACCACCTCATCCATATATAACATACCCAGATTTTTGAAGGTAAACTTCTCCTGAGTAGGTAAAAAGTGAGCATACTTCATGATTAGATCCATAATCACACATATTGCATCAAACTTTCATGGTGGTTTTGAGAACCAAATCAGTAAATCCATTATGGTTCCTTCCTATTAACACATCAACACAAAAAAATGTTGCAAAATCCTGATAATATTTTGATGATATACCTTTATATATTGATAGATTAATCATTGGGAGATGTAATTGGCCATGTCTCTCTTCATCCCTACCCACATGAATTATCATATGATGTCATGATACATATTCATCACTCCAAGATGAATTTTATTTTTCGAGTTATGGAACACACCAAATAACATCCTTCTTCAGACTTGAGGGGGATTCCACTCTCTCCCAAAAGTAGAGTGTTGAGTGCGCTGCTAGAGACCAACCTCCTGTAGTCTCCTCACCATTTAAAGCATCACTAATCTTTATATACTAAGCAATGGTATTTTTCTTACTTTAATTATTACACAATCATAGATGTGACATTAATATTATATAATGTCATACCACTATCCTACTCACAAGATTCTAGAGAACACTCATCACCAAGATCATCTACTACCATTACTCCAGTGATTCCTTAATTGCTTGAGATTTTATACTTAAGAAATATCCCATAACATTAAATTTCCTCAATTCATAGGATAACTAAAAATAAAAATTTTAAAGGTACTCCACCCATCATTGTCAATTTCAAATACCTCTAAGAATATTTTATCTTAGACACTTGTGATCCAAATACATCACAAACCTTTTATTGAAAATGTAATACCTCCAGCAGTTTACGGAATTAAAAAATTTCACTAACTCAGAATAATTTATCAGATAATTATTGTCACGTAGTAAGAACCACTTTAACCTATATGAAACCAAGTTACCCCCTTTCATTAGTACACACCCTATCTTGGTTCTAGATGCATAACAATACACAGAGAACCCTTTACTAAACTCTGTAAAGATCAATATTGTTACATAGTTCATCTTCCTCTTTATATTTTCAAAATATCCTTGGAACATTTCATTTCCTTCAAATTTAACACCCCTATTGTTCAACATAATCCTTGAATATTCTATTTTAAAAAGTCTTTGATGGAGTGTTGGTAATGTCCTTCTAACCTGAGGAAACTATGACTCTCAAAGATGTTCTTGATCCTATACCATGACATCACTACCTCCACTTAATTCAGGTCTAATAAGTCACCATTCTTAGAAATAACAGTTCCCAATAACTTAAAACCCCATATAAAAAAATAACACCTGGATAACTTCACATTCAACCTTTTAACTCACAATAAACTTTAGCATAGTCCTCATATTCTTTCTATGAACCTTATGATTCATAATAATTCAATATGTAATCCATAGATACCACGATGAATCAGTCAAGGTATTTATGAAATACACAATTCATCAAGGACATTAAAATGGAAGGTGAATTAGTAACCCCAAATAGCATCAACAAGAACTCATAATGCTTATATATGCACTTAAAAATTGTCTTTGTAATGTCTTCCTCCATCACCCTTAGATGATGATATCTAAATATCAAAAATATATTCAAAAAAATTATCTCCCTGAAACTATTCAAACAAATAATTGATTCAAGGAAAGGGGTAATTATTTTTCATTTTGGATGATTCATCTTATGGTAGTCAATGAACAATCTCAAGCTACCATAACCCTTCTTGGTGAATAGAACTAGCACTTGAAATGATGAAACACTTGGATCAATAAACCCCTCTATATAAATATTTTAACTAATTCATCAACTTTCATAGCTCTGCAGGTTCCATATGGTACGATGGTAATGGGATCAGACTCATTCTAGGTTGAAGTTGGATAGAAAAATCTACATCTATCTCTATAGGACGTCCATATATTTCATCTGGGAACACATCTAATAAATAATTCACTACAATCTATATGTTGAACAAAATCCTATATTCTACCAATTCGGGTACCATCCCATCTAACTAACAAGTTAAACAATGATATATTTAACAATAAATCCTTCCCAACTTTCATGGAAGTACCGCTCCCCTTTTAAATTGTGGAAACTTTCATCTAGTTATGTAAAGGATAGATTTCAATCCTAGAAATAAATATAGGACTTGAACCTCACTATCCAAACGATCCCAATTATGACATCAAATGTGTTCATCTAATAACTAATAAGTCCCAAAATATTTCCACATCATTGATAACTATGGGGAAATATAGACAATTAAACCCCCATTATACCATTTATTCAAGAAGTTTATCATTATTAAAGGAATAAATCATTATCTTTATATGAAAATTCCTCAGATCTAATACTGGTACAAATATGAATGAATGAGATTCACCCACAAAAAATATAATAGAAACCATATTGAAAGTGATAAGAAGGGTACCTCTCACTATCACAAGCCCTGCCTATGACTCATATAAACCATTCTATATAATGAACTACTTCCCCTTACCCTTCTAGGTTTTTCCCTAGATAGGATTACTTAAAATGCTTATCTACGAGCCCACTCCATCCTGATTTAGCTTCTCCTATGATATTCTTGATCCCTAATTCTGATTAGAACCTTTGATACTGGTTCCTTAAGAGAGATGGTTATTAAAATTATTCTAGTGCCCAATATTTCCATACTATTTCCATTTTCCTGGATCCTTAGGACAATCATGATTCAGATGTGTCATGATGCCACACTAGAAACACCAAAGTCATCCCCTCCCTTGATAAGAACCTAAACTCATTAATATCTTTAGGATACTTCCTTTTCTAGGATCATTTATCTTCCTTTTCTATGCGTTATGAAATTTCCTGCCTCCTTCAGGTTGGGGAAGAAAAGAAATCATACCTTTCACATCCATCACATCTACCTTATCCATAGTTTTCTATATTACCACCACTATAGAGGTTAGTAAATCAAGAAGGATCAACCTTGATTAGTTATTCAGATGAATAATTATCATAAACCTTTATTCCTTGAGACTATCATTGGTGATCAATTTAAATGTAAAACAAGAAAACTCTATAAATTAAGAAAAATTATTCAACATTGTTATGTTCCCTAGATCCAGATCTAGAAACTTGTGATCTTTCCTTATCTTCAACATTTATGGATAGAACTACTAACTAAAAATCTTCTGGAATCCAACCGATGTCAGGTCCTTATCTAACTTTTCTTCTACCTATATATCTCTCTATTTAAAATTAACTCCATCAAGAATGTAAATGGTGAATTATACCTATGAAGTGTCAGGGTTATAGAGAAACTATAAGATCTGGTTGATCATATCCATCCAATCCCCTACCTTTGGAACTCCACCATCACCCTTGAAGACCATAGAGTTATACTTCTAGAAATATTAATCATGATCTACTTCCCTAGGTTTCTCCTGATTTGGATCCTTCCCGAGTACTTATATCACTTGAACCAACATGTTTAAGAGTTCATAAATTCTATCAAATCACAAATATCCTTCCTCCAACATAGTCACACTCCCCAAATTCCTAGCCTCTTCATCGTCACTAATACCCATACATGGATTCGTCCAAAAATACTAAACAATAAGAAATCATGATTTTTTGAACCATGATCTATACCCAAAATCCTAAAATAAAAAATCTAATTGAAAGTAATAGATCAATTTGAGTTACTATAAATATATAAGTAAAGAATATATATATCAAAGAACACATGAAATAATCTAGACTAACCCACAGATCCACTGTCAATCTAATAGTCCCTATTAAAAAAAATCATTTTTGTAAGTAAAGAATCCTCAAAATAACCTCCAAAAAACCCTAGATTCATCTTATATTAAAGGGCATTTAATGGGGTTTAATAGGGTATTAAATGAAGAAATCGTGTAAATTTGTCTGTTCTTTAAGTTGGGTATTCACAATCACCCCAAGAACATACTAAAACCATATATATCGTTATATCCAACCCCCTAACCATGCATGGTGTCCCAGGACTCTTCAGGGATCATGGATCTTGGTAAAATGTCTCCCATATTTTATATACATCTTGGATCCACATAAAACTTGTTCTTAGTGTAAATTCCCCATTCCAGATGAAACAATGTAGTTAAAATCACTTTTTTGATAATCTAGACATACCTTTTTCAAAATAAATGAAGGACACAACATTGATCTCTCTTAAACAAGAAGGTAACATTTCATGCCAATAAATAATGAATACCTAAAACCCATTTGTTAAAAACTCCGTCCCACCTAAATCACTCTTCTATGGAGGATACTGATAAGTAACGAGTGTTTAACACTACCTCATTGGCCCTATATTTTGTACACATGACTATAATGTCCTCTCCCCCTTAGTGAGTAGAAAACACCACCAACCTATGGAAAAAACCCAAATGGTGAACCTTGATCACCACCCATAGCAATGGTCCTCACAACCCATGTCACACCAATGAATTCATATCTTCCCATGACCTCAAAAGACACATCAAACATGTTCCCAAAGAACCACATCGAGTAACACATTGCACGAACCATCATTTTCCATCACACTGTGAATTGCCTTACAAGCCTTAGAGAAATCAAACTAGAATAGGACACAAAGATAGTATAACCCACCAATACCAACATGAGATCACCCCTCAGTATCACACATGAATATGAAACCATAATTGGTTCCATTCTCGATCCCACACACAAAACTACCCATGCTCGTAAATCACACAATTCATAAACACACATATAACATAAGAAGAATCTAGGAACCACATACCTAGTACTAGTAGAGGCATACAAGTATAATAAAACATCCCTATTAAACTCCAAATATAAGAAATCAAGGAACTAGATAAAATGAACAAAAATAAAGGTCTTAATCAAACCTTTCTATAATAAACCAAGAACAGTGAAGGAAATTGAGCCTTTCCTATAATGACTCTATGTGAATAACCACATGAAGAGCCAATGAAGAATAAATGAAATCCAATAAAGGGGGAGAAGGAATAAAAGAGATAGGATGTTTAAAGTCACTCACTGGTTGGGATGAAAAATTATATCCCCTCTCATTTAAAAAAAAATTAATTAATTTAATTAAAAGTTTTCAAAAAAAAAAAACTTCTAAGTACCCAATGGGTACTAGATACCCAATCTAAGTTTATTGGGTAGCTGCTGGACCTCACAGAGCCACTTGAACCACTGTTTCTACCATTGGGTACTTGTTACCAGGTAAGTGGGTACCTAATTCCCTAATTATTCAAAATATAGAGCCTGAAACCTAGGATAACTTCCTAAATCTAACCTTTAGGACTTCTATGACCCCTTAGACACATCAAATATTCTCAATTACACATGGTTTTCCCACTCTTAGTCCCAAATTACCTCATTAGAATACCCAAGTCCTCACAATACTTAGAATTAAAACATTCATACTTTAATACCTTCCTTACACCAACATTATGGATGAAATAATTAAGGATTGGTTTGGTGTTCTTTTGATCATTTAATTAGTTGAGTTCAACCAAGATACAAATTTTTCTCTTATATGACAAGTATGATATTCAGGACCTTGATTAAAATAAATTGAGGAATTGCATGGCCATTCTTAGTTGAGTGACTTGTGATGTTCCCAACTATTTGAATTGATAACATGTGATGTACTCATTCAATCCGGTTAGCCTATTTTGGAGAATCAAGAATGTATGATATGACATATACTAGATTGACTTGTTCCATGTATAGTGGTCACTCTTTGTCTTGGACAAAAGGATTATTTAAGTATACATATGATATATATATATGTATCTTGTGGTGGACATTTTCATATATAGGTGTGTGTATATTTAATTGATATCATACCAGGCCCCATTTTATCCTAAGTAGAAATGATGTTTTTTTAGATACCAACTTTTCTTACAATTACAGATTAGTTAATTAATAATTTTTTTGGTTCTAAAAGGGTTACATGGTCATGTCATGAAATAAGGATTAAATTTGGTATAAAGTGTTTGTCCAACATTTGAGAGAGTTTATATGATAATCAAATCCAAATGAGTTCAGATAGATTTGAAAGGATTTAGGAAGTTTTGGATAAAGTCTTGTAGGCTTTAGTGAAAGTAGGAAATTTTTGGATACATTAATTAAAGCACAACATGGTTACCACATGAAATATGATATCTTATTCCATCATAAATGATTATCATTATTATTTAGTACCATTAATGTTAAAATGGTTTAATAGAAACTTCTATAAATGAAGAAAAATATTATGAATTTTATATCATGAAAATTCTAAAGGATGGTGGTTAGAAGGTCAAATGTTGTTTGTTAGAATAAATCCATTAAATTAAGCTACATTATAAAAATAGGTGTTAATTTTCTTGTTTATGTAGTCATCGGTGATGTGTGGGTTTAATATGTAACTCTCTCTATGATCTTATTTTCATTTTTCTTCAAGGAGGAGGTGATAACACACATTTGAAAGAAAATGGTTCTTCCCTAAGTGTTTAATGATTCAAATAGTTGATGTAAACTTTTAGTGGTAATATTTATTTATTTATTATTGATGAAGGTTCTAGATAAAACAAAAGTTCCTATTTGGGATAGTTCAAACATAACCTTTTTTGAATTAAATGGATCTTCCAACATGTACAAGAAAAAAATATCATTACCAATGAATAAACCCAATTAAATCATTAACAAATAATTACATAACCAAGATGAGATCTTTTTAAATTAAATTTATAGGAATAAATTTTTTGACATACCAACTTTTACTTTTAGGTACTTACAATGCTTTATTTTGAACATATTTTTTTGGGATCATTTCATGGGTCGTTTTGGGTGACTTTTGGAGGTTTTCAAAGGTTTATGGGTCTATGAATGATTAAAACAAGGTTAGGGAAACCCGCGCGGGTCTTCCCAAGAAACTGTGCACCTTGGGTTGGAGATCCAAAGGAGGGAACAAAATTAGGATCACCGTTATTAAAAACAGTGTGGTCTTTCCCTAAAACCACATGACTAAAGGTAGTGAAGTTTTACATGGTTTGTGTACATTTTAAATTTTTTTTGGACAAACCATGTAGATCTTCCAAAATCCCATCAAGGGGAACACAGTTTGACAAACCGCATGTCCAAACCATGCAATGTGATTTAATTTTTCTGAATTTTATATTTTTATTATCAATACCCATATTTTAACTCCAAAATAAACTTGTTCAAAAATCATTCAATATATTTTAACTTGGAGGATCCCTTTATGTGATTTTAGCCCTTACAAACTCAAATTTTTATAGATTGAAGTGCTTATTGAAGCATTGAATCTCTTTAGATAAGAATAGCCTAAACTTATTAGTAATTTTCCCTTTCCTCATAAATCTACTTCTTTATGATTGGTGAATATTTATGTTGTTGATGGGTTTAAATCCTTATTTGTGGAATTATAGTTCAATGATTCTTTATTGATTGATTATATATCTTTTGACTCGCTGATTGAGGATCTTATGTTGGTCTTTGATGATACCTTGATTGAGGTCAGGGGTTTCATAAGGCAATTCCTATAAATTGAAACATTTGGTGCTTAAATATTTTTAATTGGATTTCTAAATGTTTTACAATGATTTATTTTAACTTCTTGATTAAGTTTTTCTAAATGGAATGGTGTATGTGTGTTGAACATCTTGGGTATGCCTTTTCAAATAAAGTATTGATTTATGGAAAGTGAATTTAAATTGAAATGGATTATTTGAAGAGTGACTTTGATGATGATCTATTGAGAAAAGAAGGTGTGAAATGATTTATGGTTTGAAATGAAATGAATTGTTTGATTAAAACAATTTGATGTTGGTTTTTGAAATGAAATGGAATTTTTTAAAACTAGAACTTGGGGATGATTTAAATGATTTCAGATTTATTTTAATAAATGGAATACCCTTGTATGTTTGATTACTTCAAAGAACATGAGATCCAGGGTAGTTAAGAGAATGTATACTCACATTAGGCATTTAATAGACCAACCTATAAATGGATTGATGGTGAAAATAAAAACTGAAACTTCATGAGGGTAGGTATTCCATTCTTTGAGATAGATCCCTATTCCCTCAAGGATTTAGATATAGATATATGTGTGCACTAGGATCTATAATTCACCGAGAATGTAAAAAACCTTTGGACCTACACTTACTAACCCCGTGGGTTATAACCATGGTGCTATGATCAAAAATGATTTATACATGCTAGTGTTTTTAAATGTTTTATTCATGCTTGTTTGATAGAAATTCTTATTCATACTTTTATTGATAGAAATACAAATTTTCACTAGTTTTATACTCACTTTTTAATTTATTTAAATACCATTTTTTTATGAATTGTGAAAATATCACCATTCCATGTTTTATTTTAAATCAAGGATATTTGGTTTACACGATATGGATTTCTTATGGGATGATTAGTGGAATCCCACTGGGCTGGTGTTTCTAAGACCCTAATTTTTTCCTTTCAGAATTTGTAGACTTTATTATATTGGATACAGGAAAAAGGAAAGCACCGCTTAAAGGTGGTGGATATTCCTAATTAGTGAGACCTTGGTATTTGGCTGTGATTGGTGTAATATATGATCCACTTATTCCAAGGAGATCTTGTAATGATGCCTTTGATGGTTTATGTGATGAATTGGGTTGATGTCTCATTTTTTGGTCTTGTTTTTTCAACTTGAGGTACCTTTATTTTGATGAGTGCTTTGGAATAAAGACTGTTTAGGTATTATTTCTAATTATTTGTCTTCTTAATCTATTTTTTGTGGTGAAATAATTCCCTCTTATTTTTTATTCCCAGATGCTAGTCATCGACCCATGGGAATCAAAAATGATTTTAAGACCATGCAAGGAATGATATGGGTATAATTTTAGTGATTTATCTTGTTTGGTTCATGAAAAATTGATATCAAGGGTGTCGAGTATCTTCTTAAATGTCGGTATGAAGTTTGGGATGTCTTAGTGGATGGGAGATATGATTTTTAGGAATTAAGGGGTATGTTTTGAGTGAGTTATTTACTATCACTCATCATAATGAGACTTTTTTTATCATGGGAAGTTGATAAAATTGTATTAAAGGAATTTTTTGATATGATTATACTTACCGAACATTTATTTGATATTTGTGTTCCCGAGTTGAATTTCTTATTGATAGATTTTGTGGTCTTGAATCACTTAACTAATGTTTCCTTACTACCTGTTTATGTTCTATAATACTATTCCACTAATAAGGCATCCAAATAGATCTTAGGAGGGATATATTGATGAACCATAGCAAGAGAAAACTATAGTAGAAAAAAAACTAGTAGTGGTTGAGGTGTGTGTGGTATAATATCTGGGCCAAGGAGCCACACCTATTTTCATTCAAGATAGAGAGGTGGGACCTTATAGAGAGGATAACAGAGATCATGACCATGTGTTTCTTCATTAATGTGAAATGTGTCATCATTAAGCATGATGGGCCTAGAAGAAGGTAGTGGGATACTATAGTTCTGGAAAATAAGAATGAGGGATTGAAGTGGAAAGACTTCAAGGTTATTTTCATGGAGTAATAATATCCCAAGTCAATGGTTTTGGATAAGTCTATGGAATTTCTTGAACTTCATTGAGGTGATTGGTTAATGACTTGGTATTTTATTCATTTTGTTGAACTTTCTCTGTTCTCTCACCAAAATTAGTGTTGAATGAGAAGACGAAGGCTTAAAGGTTTCATATGGGACATTGATCAGATATTCAATCTCAGGTCTTCATGATGAATCTTACCTCTTATATTGATGTTTTGGATATGGCTCTAATGGAAGTAATTGACTTGGATGGTGAGTTGGTGTTGATGGTTACTCCTAATCCTAGTGGTAGTTTCAATGGTTAATTTAAATGGAAGAGAAAGTATATAGAGTCTCATGATGGAAATAGTGGTGGTGTCCCTCAATAATATACTTTCTCAAAATCATCCACAATATTTGGTAAATTACCACAAACTTGTTTTGAATGTGAAAAAATTGGGCACTCAAAGTATGTTTTCATGAAGGCACCACATATTTGTAGCTCATACGAATGTTCATGACACTTGTAAAGATTTTTCTATATTTTTAATACTCTGTATAGTGGTATAGACTCAACAGTATCGAGAGGATATATGGAATAGTATGATACTTTAATAACAATGGGGTTCCATCCACAAGAATTGGGAACAAAGCATCTTTACATACTAGATGAGTCTCTAGTGGGACTTATTGTGGGCCATGTAGTAGTGATAGGTACCATTAATATTGATTCATCTTGGATGAATTATTTATTTGATATTGGTGCCTCTCATTCCTTTATATCAACCTACACTATGTATTTGGTGAATCTTCTTGTGTATCTCTTGCCTTATGTGATGGAAGTTGCTATGCATCTTGGGATAAAGATAGATCGGGGTCTCTAATGCCCCTATTATACTATATATTTATCTGAAATTGAACCTGTTTGGAAATTTTTTGTTCTTATCATTAATCCCATTGATGTTATTATTAGGATGTACTAGTTGATTGCTTATAAATCATGGATTGACTGTTATCTTTGGGGGGGTCCCCTTTACTATTCTCGATGGGGAGTATCATGTTTTTTTGGAAGAATGGTACCTGAGGTATAAAAAATATAGTACTACTCTTATGGATTTGGGAAGGCTGATATCCATGTATGATTTTGAATTGAAGCATACATATTCATGTGGTGATATTACTCCAGTAGTTGTTGAGCTTTAGGATGTTTTTACATTGGATTTTTCCAGTTTTCCATCAGAGAGGGAGGTGAATTTTTCTCTAGACTTGGTTCTTGTTACTCATCGCATATCCATACCATATTACCATATGAAATTAACTAAACTAAAATAATTTAAGGATCAGTTGTATGACTTGATGTTAAAAGTCTTCATTTGACCCGGGGTGTCATCTTAAATAACACAAGTTCCTTTTTCTAAGAATATCGATGAAACCATTCACTTGTGCATTGATTACTAAAATATCAATCAAGTTATGATTAAGAAAAAGTATCTATTACCCCATATTTATTATTTTTTTGATTAGATAGAAGTGCCTAAGTGATTCTCTTAGGTGGATCTTTGGTCTGGTTATCACCGAT
This sequence comes from Viscum album, assembly GCA_963277665.1. Classification (NCBI taxonomy): domain Eukaryota; kingdom Viridiplantae; phylum Streptophyta; class Magnoliopsida; order Santalales; family Viscaceae; genus Viscum; species Viscum album. The sequence continues at coordinate 100,064,691 of OY728136.1, read as the reverse complement.
TTAGGATCAAGAAGTTTGATATCCCAAAGAACACTTTTAGAATCATGTACAACCATTACAAGTATATTATTATGCCAATTGATTTGACTAATGATCATGCTATGTTTATGGAACCTATGAAAATTATTTTCCACTAGTATCTTGATTAATTCATTTTGTTATTCATAGATGACATATTGGTTTACTCTAAAATAGAGGTGGATCGTGTGATTCAATTGAGAATAGTTTTAGAAATCTTGAAGAATCACCAAATTTATTCCAAGCTATCAAAGTGAAAATTCTGGATTTGAGAAGTGAATTTATTTGAGAACATGGTCTCAGAACATGGTATCTTATTTGAACTGGAAAAGGTAAAAGTTTTCATGCCTTGGGAAGAACCAAAAAACTTCTTTTATATTCAAATATTCCTAGCCTTAAAAATGAATTATCGCCAGTTTATTAAATATTTATTAAATTTGGTTTATTCTTTACCTGATCTCACTTAGAAGGGAGTAAAGTTTTTATGTGATTCAAAATTTTAGGGTTCCTTTTATGATTTAAATCATAATTTGAATTCTATTCTAGTTTTGACTCTTTTAGAGGCTAGACAAGGCTATGTGGTCTTTTATGACATGTGAGGTTTAAGTTTGGGTTTCATTGTCATATAGGGTGATAATGGGGTGTATTATGGATCTCATCAACTTACACCTCATAATAATTACTATCCCACACTTTATATAACAATTATAGGTCTGATTAATTAACTTAAGAGTTTATGAAATTAACTTTTCATATAAAGGTTTTCTTTTTATTCATATAAAAAAATCTTGAGTCATATCTTCTCAAAAAAAAGATTTGAATATATATCACAGGTGATGGGTGGAGTACCCACAATATTTTTACTTTGACTTTTCCTAAATACATGGGAAATGGAACATTATTTTTGATTCTTTGAGAATGAAACTACCATCCCATACCATGAAGGAATCGTCATAGGATCTGAATCTCATTGCTCTATTTGTTCGCATGCATTTTGGAGTTTGGGAGGATGAAATAAGGGTTATTTTTGTAAGTGTTCAGTTGGAATACTATCTTATTGAGATGATTCTATAGGAACAATAGCTTGATGATAAGTTCTGAAGCATTATGGATTCTTTATATAGTGGGGAGACCATTAGAAATGACCTCTATCTTTAGGGGATATCATTTTTTTAGGAACCGTTATGTCATTCTGTCGCCTATGAGAAAGTATGTGTTGCATTTTTTTCATCATTCCCAATGGGTGGTTCTCCCAAGAACTATGAAGATGTTGTAGGATATGAGGCATTGATTCTAGTGTCTAGGTATGAAATGGGATAGTGCTGATTTGGTTTCACATTGTTATACCAGTCAATAGGTCAAGGTCGAGCATCAGAAGCCTTCAGGTTTTCTTAAACCCCCTTTTTTGCTGACTTAGAAGTGGGATGAAATATCGATAGAATTTTTGGTTGGGTATATGCATAATTCTCAATTAAATAATGTGATATGGGTGGTGATTGATCTATTGACCATATTGGATCACTTTATTCCCATTTGTGGTATGGCCAAAGTTGAGGACTTGGGAATTTTTTATGTGCATAAAATCAATAGATTGCATGGTGTTCCATATTCCATTGTTTTTTATAGGGATCCATGGTTCACATATTAATTTTATAGATTCTTCCAGGAGATGATGGGATCCTAGATCAAGTTTAACCTGACATACCATCCTCGGATAGATGGCCAAATGGAACTACATATACATATTCTATAGGGTATGCTTCATGCTTGTGTCCTTGAATTTAGAGGAGCTTAGGATTTCCATTTGAGACTGGTTGATTTTTCCTAAAATAACAACTACTAGTAATCCATTACGATTTAACCCTTTGATCACTTGTATGTCTAGCCTTGTAAATCTCCACTCTATTGATCGTAGGTTGGTGAAGATTCCCTTATGGGACCAAGTTTGGTCTAAGAGATGATAATGAAAATACAGATGATTTGATAGGGGTTGGTGATGGAATGGAGCTAATATAAATATTATATATATTTTAATTGAAATCCTTTAGAATTATCAATTAGAGAGTAGGCGTTTTTCAGAGTCTCATCTCAATTGGTTCATAAAAAGATTAGAAAACAGAGGAAGTTGGCACCAAGATATGTGGGACTATTTGATGTTGTCGAGAATATTGGGAAGGTGGATTACCATTTGTAATTTACACATATGGTGGCATTTATTCATGACATGTTTCACATGTTGTAGTTTATAAAATATCTTTTAGACCCATATCATGTTTTTAATTAGGAGGACCTTGATGTGGAACTTGATATGTCCATGACTGAGCAGCCAGTTATGATTTTTGATAGTCATATGAAGTTTTTTTTGGAAAGTATATACTTCAAGTCTGGGTTATGTGGAAGTATGGTTTTTATTCTCATGAGATGTGGGAATATGAGAAATTATTGAGAGAGTAGTAGCCTCATCTCTTTGTAGACCAGTCTTCTTGATAGACTTTCTGGGGGAAGAAATCATTATGGTGGGGAGAAATGTAACATCCTGACTCTTACTTTTAGGAACTTACATTTCTTTTTTTACCATATTTTGTTTGAATATTTTCATGTATTGTTTTGATTTAGTTTTATAGGCTTTTAGAGGTTTATGATCATATAAAGTTTTTGAACATTGTTAGAGAAAACCATGCGGGTCTTCATAAGAAACTGCGCACCTTGGGTTAGAGATCCAAAGGAGGGAACATGGTTGGACACATAGTAAAAACTATGCGACCTTCCCCTTAAACCATGTGACTTGAGGAAGTGATGTGTTTTATGGATGGAACATGTTTTGTTAAACTTTACAGATAAATCATGTGCCAATTTTAGAATTCCATTAATGGATAATTGGTTAGAGCATGGTTTGACAAACCATGTGGCCAAAATATGTGACATGATTTATTTTTTATGATTTTTGGATTTTTATTCCCAAGACCCCTGTTTTAACTCCAAAATCCTCTCCTTAAAACCTTATTTTATCCATTTAATCTTGGAGGATATATTGAGGTAATTTTGGCCCTTCTGACCTCAAATCTTTACGGATAGAAGTGCCAATTAAAGTGTTGAATCTATTTTAGTAATAATAACCTAGATCTATTTGTGATTTCTTTTTTCCTCATTTTTATCCTTTTTGGAGATTGGTGGATCCTTGTGCCATTTATTGATGTAGATCTTGATTTGTAGAATTAAGGTTCTTGGATTCTTCCTCAATTGATTATATCCCTTTAAAATATCTAATTTAGGATCCTATATTGGTGTTTGACGATACCTTGATTGTCGTGGTTGGTTTTGTAAGGAAATTACAACCAATTTAATCATTTGGTTCTTATTTATTTTGAATTGGATTTATAAATATTTTCTAAATATTAATTAGATTTTATTGATTAATGTTTTCTAAATGGCATGGTGTGTGTGTGTTGAACCTCTTGGTTATGGATTTTCAAATAAATTCTTGATTTCTAAAAAATGAATTTTAATTGAAATTGATAATTAGAAGAGTGAATTTGATGATGGAATCTTGAGAAAATAAGGAATGAAATGATTTATGGTTTCAAATGAAATAATTTGTTTTGAAAGGAATGAGTTTTGATGAAAAGAATTTTATGTTGGATCTTGAAATAAAATGGCATGTTTTGAAACTTGAACATGGAGCCAATTCAAATGATTGATTGAAATTATTTGAAATTTATTGAAATGAATGATAGCCCCTTGTATGTTTCATTACTTTGAAGCACGTGAGATCTTGGGTTGTTAGGTGGAAGGATATGCATTATAGGCATGGATTAGCTCTTCCTAGAAATTCATTGATGATGAAAATCACTATTAAAAATGCAACATATATAGCACTAGCTTTTATCAGTGCTAGCGAAAAATGATGATAAATGCAGTCTTTATCAGTGCATTTTTAGCTCTGATAAAGTGTTACAATTATCAATTCCTTTTTATCACTGATAAAAGGTTCCCAGTATCAGCTTGTTATTTTTAATGTCGATAAAATGTAACCTTTATCAATGTTTTTTAGCACTGATAAAGGTATTGATTGCATGGCTAGTCCCACATCAAAATAGCATAAGGAAGACCACCACTTTATATATGATTTTATTGCATGCCAAACTCAGAAGTCTATTGTGGGGATAGGCTCCTGCATACCCTACACGGGCCCATGTGGGCGTTGGCCCATCCTCTACTTCCCGCGGGGCTTGACTCACCTTTATACACTCATTCGGGTCCTCCACGACCCAACTCGGTTCATGCCCCAATTTTTTTATTCAAACCAATAAAAAATGAAATAATTAAACAAATAAAAATTAAAAATGAGTAAATTAAAAAAATATTAAAAAATTAGTTAAATAAATATTAATAAAAAGTATATATTAAATATAGATATATAAAAGTAATAAAATGAAATAATAAAACAAATAATTATTAAATATGGGTAAATTTAAAAAATATCAAATATTTTATTAATTAAATAATTATTAATATAAATGAATAAATTTTATATACATATATATAAATTATAAATATTGATAAATAGTATATTTTAAATATAGATATATAAAATGAATAAATTATAATAGTTAAACAAAAAAATTAGAAATGAATAAATTGTAATAATTAAACAAAACAATTAAAAAATGAATAAATTACAAAATTATTAATGAAATATTTATTAATAAAAATGAATAAATTTAACATATATATACACAAACATTAAATATAAATAGTAATAAATAATATATATTAAATATAAATATAGAAATGAATAAAATTTAACAATTAAAAACATATTAATTTCTTATTCATTTTTAATGGTTTTTATACATAATTATTCATTAATACATTTAATAAAGAAATATATTTATATATATATATATATATCAATATATATAATATTTCCTATAATATGATTTATATAATACAAAATATTTTTGCACACATTAAATAAGTCATATATTTTGTGAAGAATGGTTTATCATTAAAAATTAATATTAATTAAAAATATTGACTAATTGTATCGAGTAATGGGCAACAATTGAATGTCGTTTAATTTTTTAATTTAACATATATAAAACATGTGGTACATTGATTTCACACATATATATACATAAGCAGTGCATTTTTATATACAACACACACACATAAATATTTAGGTAATTAATGAAATCTTATATAGAAACACACACTATTACAAAATTGGGTTTATCGAGTGCTAGGACTTTAACAACGCTAGATAAAAACTCTGTTAAAGACCCCATTTGTCAGTGCTAAGAAAAGCACTATTAAATAGGGATTTTAATAGCATTTTTTAGCACTGTTAAAGGGGGGCTTTAATAGTGATAAAAAAGTGTGGTTAAATGTGTACATTTATCAACATTTTTTTACAAGTGATGATAAAGGCCCACCCTTTATCAAAACTTGTAAAAAAATGTTGATAAATGGGGATCTTTATCATTACTTTTTTTATTAGCACTAATAAAAATTATATTTCAAAAAAACAAACATTAAAATATTATATTAGTATAGAAATATATTTATATTGATATAAATATAATATATATTTTTTAAATATGTTTTATATCAGGTATATAGGTATTTACACTCAATATAAAATATATTTAGTGAAAATAGCTTATAAAATAATTTAAAAATATTTTTAATCAATAATTTGTTAATTATTACCAAGTAATAGTCACTTAATATCAGTTTGAAGATAAAAAAATCAAAAAAATTAATAAAAGATCTAAAATAATTTGAAAACGAAACTCAAACTTCAAACGGTCATAAATTTGTATTCGGGTGTCCGTTTGGCCTCTACCACATATAAAATCAAAACTTACAATGAGATCTGTGCCCTAATAATATAGAGGGATTGTGGTCATGTTTTTAGAACAAAAAAGGCTCAAAAGGCCTCCAAAACAGAGTTTCTAGTTGGGTAACCCTAATTTTTTAACATTCGATGTATTTTAAACCTTGTTTAAGGGGGTCTTATTTCCTTTTTTTGGAGGAGACTGAATTTATTCTCAGGGATTACATTTATATTGATATTATGGTTTTAAAATTTTATCATTTTTCACAATTTAGTTTTATTTACAATTAAATATATGAATATTTTTTATATTTACTTATAATAAATCACTTGTATAAATTCATATATCAAAATATTTACGTAAAACTATATTTTTAAATATATAAAATAAATATTTATTATTCATTTTATTTAAAGTAAAAAATTATCTATTTTATTTACCTTATAAAAATGTAATAATATTTATATATATACCTATACAATTAATGTTTATATATACACATGTGTGCTTCAATAATTAACAAATATTTATGTATATTTATATTCTAATATATGTAAATAAATAAATATTCTAAAAATGCATTTAAAAAAAATCTAACCATTTTTTACATTATAAAAATATATTTATAATGTTTATATATACACATACGTGTGTATTAGTAAAATGATATATATTTATATTATATTCTAGAATATGTAAATTAATATAATATAAAATATATTTAAATAAATATAACTATATATATATCACATGCATAGGTATTTTTTTAATGTATTTAAAAATAATTATATAAATATATGTATAAAAAATAAATATGTATATATATATATATAAACAAAATATCATTAAACAGACAATAAAACAACTTGGTGTAGTGGTAAATGTGTTTTATCTTCAAAGGAGAGGTGTAGGGTTCAAATCTAGGCCGTCGCACATGAGGATGGAAATTCGTAAAGCACTAATATAGGGGAGAGCACTGTTAAAGGTGAGGTGGAAGTGTTGATAAAGGGTTCAGGATCATAGAAGTCTTAAAAATATAATTTTACCCCCTTTAAACATCACTAAAAAAAGTACAGTTAGAAGGGTCCTTTAAGAGTACTAAAAAAAGAACTAGTTAAAGGACCATTTTAACACTACTTTTTTTAGCACTGGTAAAGGGATCTTTAACGGCATTGATAAAAGCCTAGGGATTTTAACCACGCTCCGGTAGTCAGTGTTTTTTCAGCGCTGGCAATGTTTTATTCAAGCGTTGTGAAAGGCCTCTTTTGTAGTAGTTACATACACCTAATATTTATTTAATTTATTCAAATTTTAATATTCATTTTAGAATTTCACGTAGTAACATGATACATTTAATATAAACCTCATACTTTTTACTACGCTTCAATAGTCAATGCTTTTGTAGCATTGATAAAAGCATATTCTAATGTTGTTAAAGGCCTCTTTTATAGTAGTGACATACACCTAATATTTATATAACTTATTCAAATTATAATATTCATTTTAGAATTTCACTTAATAACATAACACATTTAATATATTATGTTTTTAATCATTAAATGTTATTTATTTATTTTTAATATGATTACAGTTATATATTATTTATTCATTTTTAATTTTTTTTTTGGAATTTAACCATTTTCTAATGGTTATTTATATTTATTTATTTACTATTTTTTAATATTTTTAATATTTATTCATATTCATTTCAATATATATCCATATGTTTTAATAATTTATATTTAATTTATAAAACTTATCCACTTTATCAATATTTTTAAAGTGTACTCATTTTTAATTATTCAATTTCAATAATTTTTGACATGCATGCATTTAAGATTATATATTATTTAATAATATTAAAAAATATATTTAGAAATAAATATTTATTAATAAATATATTTATGAATGTATATTTACTATATTTATAAAATTATATTTTTATAATTTTAAATAAAAAATATTATTTTTTTAAAAAATTATATAATTATAATGAATATTTCTATATTTAGATAATTATTAAATTATAATAAATAAATTTAAATAATTAATATATTTACTATTTTTATTTTTATTTTTATGTTTATATTTTTTTATTAATTATTTATATAGTCGTTGGGGCTTAGCTTGCACCCTGTAATACTACATCAAAAATGGGATTCAAAACTCATTGGGTGTGGGTATTGTAGCAGTGTTGTAGCATATTGTAGCGGTGATGAAACTATTGATCGACGACACTATAACGGTGGCGGGCATTGTAGTAGGAATTGTAGCGGTAGTAGCATTGTAGAAAATACTATAGCAGCCCGAGTACTATAGAAGCACTATTCACTTGAGGGCCTTTGGGTAAAAAATTTGGGCCTTCAATGCTTTGTAATGGGCTTTCATGCCCACTAGACCTACGTGTTATGTAATGAGATTCATGCCCACTGAGCCTACTGACCATGTAATGGGCTTCACCCCCACTAGGCCTATGGACCATGTACTGAATAAATAAGGTTTGATGGGTGAGTTATCCCCTTGTGGGGGCTATGGCTTACCTTTCCGGCCTGTGTGTGAGGTGTGTCTGTGTGTGTGTATTTAAATGTAATTGTACTCCCAAACACCTAATATATAAATATATATATAATTATAAAAATATATATAATGATATAAATATATAAATATTATTTTTTTAAAAAGTATTTATATAATTATAAATAAATAATTATAAATTTGAATAATTATAAAATTATAATAAATATATTAAAATAATGAATTTATTTACTATATTTATATTTATATTTATATATTATATATATATATATATAATTATATAAATATATATAATGCTATAAATATATTTATAATTATAAAATTATAATAAATATATTTAAATAATGAATATATTTACTATATTTATATTTATATTTATATATATTTATTAAATATATATAATTATATAAATATATATAATTATATAAGTATATTTATATAAATATATATAATGATATAAATGTATTTATAATTATAAATAAATAATTATAAAAATATTCACAAATATATTTATTTATGAATATATTTGTAAATGTACATTTACTATATTTATAAAATTAAATATTTATAATTATAAATAAATAAATAAATAATTTTAAAGTATTTATATAATAATAAATAAATAATTATATATTTAAATAATTATATAATTATAATAAATATATTTAAATAATGAATATATTTAATATTATATATATATATATATATTAGGTGTTTGGGGTATAATTACAATTAAACACAAACACACCTCACACACAGGCTGGAAAGGCAGGCCATAGCCCCTCTAAGGGGATAGTCCACCTATCAAGACTAATTTATTCAATACATGAGCCGTATGCCTAGTGGACATGAATCCCATTACATGGTTCGTAGGCCCAGTGGGCATGGAAACCCATTACATGGCCCATAGGCCCGTAATTTTGACCCAAACGCCCATCAGTGAATAAATTTTTAATTATATAAATATATGTAATGACATAAATACATTTATAATCACTTACAATTATTTATAATCATAATTATAAATATTTTATCAGTGATTATTATTTTATCACTGATAAAATGTATCTTTATCAGCGTTTTTTTGGAAGCACCGATAAAACTCACACTGATCTTTTTAAAAGAACCCTATCCAAACCAATTTCAGTCATGCCTCTCATGCTCTCATGGAATTCCACTATTGTTGTCACTCCCCCTTAACCTTTTCTCAGAAAAAATTAGGCCTTGAATATAAGGTATGTTCTTTTTTTCTTCTCCTCTCACGTCGCTTGTTGGGTTCCATCGTGTGTATTAATGCGGTGTTTTCTTAGCTCGGTGCTCTCAGGGGTTCCAAGTTTAGGGTATCTACTCATCATTTGAGTCTTATTGATTTCAAAAACCCCAATGATTAAAACCTCACTCTTTGAGTTCAATAGTCCCCCCTACGATTGGTTTGGGTTCCCTCCTTAGGAATTTTAGAATTAGAATCATATCTTCCAATTCTTGTCTTAGCTGAATGTTTATTCCAAACTTTATACAACAGGATCAAGTTTATTTCTACTCAAAATATTCTTCTAATATCCACAAATAATTCACTCTTTATGGTTGTATAAAGTGCACATCTTCAATATCTTTCAGTGTGGAGTTTACTCATTGTGGCATGAGAGCTTCCCATGAAACTTGTATAGATTCATTTTGAATCTATACATATATGGAGAAAATCAATCCACATTTTAATTTCATTTTAGTATAAAACAAATATTTTATGATATTTATAACATTGAATATCATCTTGGTAGTCATATATATTTAATATTCATTTTGATCATTGATACCGAATTTCAAATATCCTCATTTGAAATTTAAAATATAAAGAATATTGATTTCCTCATCTTACATATAATTTTATCTTCATAAAATTATTCTTGTAAAAAGGATTATAAAAGTTTTATGGTGTTTTGGACATAAAATAATGGATTTGGAATTATCATAATTAATTTCCTTCATTGGTTTTTAAAACTGTAGCCACTCTTTAAATTTGGAAGAATTCTCCAATTTTTTCAATGTTCTGATGATTACATAGCACATGTAATGATACTTATGCACTGAGGATTCATTATTATATAGTAAATAATTCATTCTTATATAGGAATTTCTGCTTACTCAATTGAGGGATGATCCTTACATAGGTTGATGTGTACACAGATGATTATTACACGACCTCGTTAGTCCTTATGTTGAATAAAAAACATCCTTACATGGGTCCAAGTCATGTTTACACATAGAAGGAATGATGTTTATGTAGATTGAATCTATGTTTATACAGATTAATTCATTCTTACACATATCATAATTTATGTTGATATCTCGTTGGTTTCAATTTTATACAGCTTAGGACTTTTCCATTTTTCATACTTCTAGCTTAGAAATTTCTTAATTCGTTATATTAGTTCAGAAACACATCAAATCATTGTTGAACCATCTCAATATATTTAATTCGCATTAAATTATCTTCTAATAATTATGGGAATTATCAAAATAATTCAAAACTCATTTTAGATCATTTTAATGCCCTTTACAACAAATAAAATACCCAAGATAGATTATTTCAATACCCTTCACTACCACCACTCATTCTATTCTTAACGAACCTTCTTAAATGAGATATTGATCTCTAATTTTAGTAGTTAATATTCTAAGTAACTCAATAAAGGTTTCCTTAAAACTCAAGGTAGTTCACACACAATCCTTTTATTGTATTTTAATGAAAATCCTCTTTAAGGGTAAGTGGAAACGAACCGAATCCTTCAACATCCCATCACACCAACCCGAAACTCACAATACCGAATTCAAATATCAAAATAATAAAACAGAAACAAAACATCGCATGAAGACAATCGTCACACAACTGTTTCAGAAAACATTATTATAAAACTCAAGGTAGTTTCTACCAAACATTAAACCTTTTTAAACTTTTTCAAATACAGCTTATATAAGCTATCTAGAATAGTTAAACAACCATATCACCTTCCAACTTATTTTTACAATTGTAGATATTTTTCCAACCTTTAATACTTTTTTTAGAATATAAACTATCTCATCAGTCATCTAATGTAAAGGGTTTCTCACTAAGCATCAAACTCTTCCACATTCCTTTTCCAATATAGCACATTTACTCCATTTCATGTTCAGTGATTTACAATTTCAACATCATTATTCATTAAAAACATTGACTTTAATTTACATTGACATCCAATTCAAAACAAATATAACTTCATCCCTTCATCACTTCACTGATCAATTTAATTTATTAAGTTTTAAAATCCCAATACTTCCTTTGAAAAAATAACATATTTTTTATATTAAATAATTTTAACCACCACAAATAAAATTTAATTATTTATCTTCAAACGATTTAATAAATTTTGTTTTCGAAAATATTTATTATTGTTAATTAGATTAATATATGTCTGTAAGTGATTCATTTGAGTAAGAAATCCATTTTATTAACATTTTTAATAAGATATTTTATAATTATACACGAATTAATGATTAAAAATCCCTTGATTTATGATGTAAAGTGTAACATAACATGGTAAATGGGAATAAATGAGAGAGGAAAACTTTATGATAGAAGTGGATGCCTATCATCGGTAAGATTTCATAATTAAAGGAAATAAGGATTAAGGGTTGACCAAAACTTTTTAGTGGTCAAATGTCCCATGTGATAACAATTGCTCACTACTTTTTTTGGAACTTTGAATTAATCATACATGACATTTTTCCACTGACTGGTGATGGTAACCTAAAATTCCCCACTCTTTTAAATATCTACTCAAACTATCAATGAAACACCACCTAACCCACCAAATAAAAAGTAAAGAAATGATTAAATATGAACTCATCCCGCTTGTTAGACTCTCACCTAGAAATGTTAGAGAAACTGTCCCAGAATTACCAATGTTTTGTCATGGGAAGCTAAGCACTTATGAAATTTAGTCCTCAGACCAAAGTCATTTTCCTTTCCATGGAGTAATTGAAGGATGGATTTTAATTTTTAAACTGCAACGACTATATCAACATTAGTGTGTTTAATATCAGCCAATTTATCCTTCTCATAGTCACACAAATCAAGGATCCCCTTTTTGGGATAAGTGTATTGGTGCTGATTTTTTAGCTTTAGAAAACAAACTAATAAATTTTGTCTAGTGTTTCACCAACTTCCATCATAGGAACATTTATATTTATTGATACAATTTTCATCCTCATCATCTTCATCTCTCAAATAGTTATTGTGGAATTTTTTTTCTTGATACTCATCCCCATATCTTCTAGACATAAACCTATGTTGCTTGAACTACTTTGAGCTGTAGTCATTCCATATCAGGCACTGATGATAATTTTTTATGAATTGAGATGATAACACCAACCACTAGAGGAGTAGTTCTTTTCTTAAATTCAGTTACCCATTTCCTTAAATGCATACTAAAATTATTTGAAGCAATCAAATGTTTGGTTCCCCTTATTAAAATTACCAATAACTTTCACCTTTGATTATGAATATATTATGTGTATTTATTTATTTTTTATTCAAAATGAATATTTTATGAACCTAATAGGATGGATATGAATAGAAAGTTGATATATATAAATCTTATGACAAAAAGTTTATGAATATGGAGTTAAAGAGTTCATCATGTTTGCAATAGAGCATGCATTTGACCCTTCTAAAATTCTCTATTTATGTTTATATTGTTTTTATTTAGGAAATATTAGTCTAGAAGAGTTAGAAGAACATTTGATTTGTCATGGAATATATCATATCTATAAATGTTGTACTAAACATAGGGAAAAACTAAATATTTACACCAATTGAGATGATACTACAATTTATGGATCATTTGATATGAATACCAGTGTAAATAATGATGGAGATTATATGAAAGAAATGATGATGAAAGTTTAAGATAACCTTTGTGATTATCCAAAGTTGTTTCAGAATTTAAATACTTGTGCTAAGAGACTATTATATACTATTTATACTATATAAACAACATTTTCAATTGTATTGAAGTTATATAATTTAAAATATGATAGTGGATAGAGTGAAACTATCTTTACAGAACTAATTGGTCTCTTTAATGATATGCTACTAGAAGAAAATGAAATTCCTTTTCAAACACATGATGATAAACAAATTCTTTTTTCAATGGTAATAATCTCTAAAAAAATACATGCTTGTCCAAAGGATTGAATAATTCTTCATAAGGACCATTAATCACTAATAAAATGTCCTAAGTGTGGTTTGTATCGATACAAGAAAGATGAGTCAAGTCATTAAAAGGTTGTATGGTACTTATTTCATTACATAGTTTAGAAGACTATATGGATATCAGGTTACTATGAGACAATTGACATGGCATGCAGATACAATAATTAAAGATGGGAAACTATGTCATCCAACAAACTCTACTTATTGGAAGAAAATTGATTATGAGTGTCCTAAATTTACAAATAAGCTTAGAAACTTCCATACTTCATTATCTAAGGATGGAATAAATCCTTTTGGTGTATATAGTAGTACTCAAAATACATGTCCAATAATTTTGGTAAATTATAAATTTCTTTCATGGTTATGCATGAAGCCCAAATACATTATCTTTTCTCTGCTTATATTTAAACCAAAACAACCAAATAATAATATTGATGCCTATTTATATCCATTTATTAAAGATCCGAATCTGATGTGGAATATTGGTGTTATAATTTATGATGCTCATAGAAGTGAAGAATTCACATTGAGGGTCATTTTGTATGGGATGATAAATGAATTTCCTAGTTATGGGAATTTGTCAGGATATCACATTAAAGGAATATTAGGGTATCCCATTTATAAATAATGCACACACTTAGTTTGGTTGAAACATTCCTTGAACACTTGGTTTTTAGGGAAATGATTTTTTTTTACCTCGATGACATAAATGACAATCTTTGATGATATCATTTTATGGGAATATCGAGCATGGTACAACACTATCTCCACTAATAGATGATCAACTATTTGATAAAGTAAAATATATTGACATGATTTTTAGTAAATCATTTTATAAAAACCTTATGAAATCAGTTTTTAAAAAGAGATCAATTTTCTTTGAATTACCATTTTGGAATTGTTTTTATGTTAGACATTTTCTTCATGTCATTCATGTAGAAAAAAAATGTATTTTATAGTGGTATTGACATGTTACTAAATATTCCTATAAAAAAATATAGAATCAATGATAGGTTGAAAATGATTGACATGGGGATAAGGAAATAGTTGGAATTGGTGAAGGGTAAAGGGCGCACTTTTCTTCCTCTAGCTATTTGCACTCTATCCAGACAAGAAAAATTGGAATTTTTCATTTCCCCTAATGGTGTAAAATATACAGAGGGGTATTCATCAAATATTAATATTTTCTTTTTCAATAACTAACTTTAAGTTTTAGGGACTAAAATCAAAAAACTTTCATGTTTTGATACAATATTTGATGTTCTTCACTTTACGTTGCATTCTTCCTAAAAATTTATGACATATATTAACCAGAATATACTTTTTTTCAAATCCATATGTAGTGAAGTTAGAGAACTGATGAAGTTTCCAATCATTAATAAGTAGATTTCAGGAATATTATGTGAATTAGAGATGTTCTTCCCACCATCATTCTGTGATATAATAGTCCACCTGATGGTTCACTTGGTTAGATAAGTTTAACTATGTGGTCATGTCCATTAGAGATGGATGTACCCCATTGAATGGTATATGAATATTTTGAAATGGTATGTCAAGAATTGAAGTCATACAGAAGGATGTATTGAAGAATGACGTATTTTTAATGAATCTATTGAATTCTATATTGATTACTTTTCATATTTTGATAACATAAGTCTCCCAAAGTCTCATCATAGTAGATGTCTTATGAGTGAAGGATTTCCAAAAGAGATGTTGTTACAATTACCCTTACAGAGTAGGAGAAATCACACCATTATATTTTACATAATAGTGAAGATGTTGATCCATAAGTTGAAGCCCATAAAGAAATATTAGATATTTTAACCCACCAAGGGAGGAAGTATGGATATCAAATACATATAATTGATAGTTTATATGATGGTTCTGAGATCATATTTATAATTAGTTATCTAAAAATACAAATTGAATTGTCGAATGACTTCAATTGATTACTAGAGAAACAAATGAAAATGTTATATCTTACACTAGTTTTGTAATCAATGGTTATACATTCTATAACAGATAACATTATGAGTATAGTATGATAAAAAATAGTGGAGTTACGCTTATGGTAGAACTGATGCACATATGTGGTTCTAGTATGATAAAAAATAGTGGAGTTATGCTTATGGCAGAACTGATGCATATATCTAGTTCCAAGGATAGAAATCCAATTTAGGTAAATATGTCATATTTCGGCATTATTGAACAGATATATGTGTTAGATTATACAAAATTTTAAGTTTCAGTTTTCCATTTCAAATGGTTTGACAACAGGAGTGGAGTGAAAGTTGATGAAATGGTCCACGTTAAGGTGAGTTTCAATGTGGAAGTGGAAAAGAATGAACTATTCATAATTTTCTCAAAAGTAATTAACGTATTTTATGTCTCAGATCAAGAAAACAAGAATTGGCTGATTGTTCTACTAGTGACTAAAATAACTGTTGGGTCAAATAAAAATTCAATCGAGGATGAACCTTTCATTGGGAAATCACAATAAATTCATAGTAGTCCCAATATAGACAATGTATTTTACATTATATTGGACCACACAAATGGGATTTTTATTCTTGATATATGATCCAAATCCCTTAAACCTTTAAAATTATAAAGAGAGCTCAATGAGAAGGTTAAAGTGTTTTTCAATATACTATGTTTTTTTCATAATATTATGTGTTCTATATTGTATTAACGTAATCTAAAGTGAATTTTTGACTTATCATATAGAAAATGTCTTCTACACGTTATGATATTACCAATATTAGGGAAGAATGGGTGGTTGATGCTGAAACTACCAAATTATTTAGGGATCAACAACATGTTGATGAAAAAACAAGAATGACACAACATTGCAATGTTGACTAAAATGGCAACTACCGAATTA
The DNA here is from genome assembly GCA_963277665.1 of Viscum album. Lineage (NCBI taxonomy): Eukaryota > Viridiplantae > Streptophyta > Magnoliopsida > Santalales > Viscaceae > Viscum > Viscum album. The sequence continues at coordinate 100,048,163 of OY728136.1, read as the reverse complement.
TTAGGCAATCAACAACATGTTTCTGAAAAAAAAGAATGACACAACATCAAAGTGTTGACTAAAATTATCAAGGCAAGAAGGAAGGGTATGAAATTTGAGGTTGGATAGAATCAATGTGACCAACCTTTTGACCCTGACAAGTCAATGTTAATTAGTTATGTTGGGGTCACAATGAGGATGAATGTGCCAATTTATATAGATTCTTGGTGTCATGTCCATCATGTAATGAAGAAAACCCTTTGGTGTGATATAAAGGTAATGTTACGACAACTTTTATCTATTTTACTAAAAAAATTATAATGAAATATTGATTTAATTTTCATTATTCCGTATAGAGTTCATTTATTTTAGATTATTTTCATAAGAAATATGTATTAATGGCCTCTGGAAAATCCCATAGAGTATTCTGGACTCTTCTTACCATGTTTCATCTTACTGATGTTGAGGGAAAAGTAAATCCCCACCCACTAGTTACTTATGCACACATTATAAATCTGGAGACATGGAATGCTTTCATCTATTGTCTTGATGAGAAATCATTTCAAGTGCATTATAGTTGATAATATATCATTTGACATTATTTTTTTATCCAATTTTATTCAAAATGTTTAATTTATGATATAGTAAAGGAGTGGTAAAAATAATGAACGTGCACCAAAACCAATATACCCCTACCGTAAAATAAGGATGGGATATGATTCACTAGAGAAGAAATTGTTATGTATTTTAAATCAATAATAAAAGTTTTATGTGATATGAAACAACATATGTTCCTTTTTTTCTATGCATATTGATGAATCAAAATCTGAATCCACTTTCATCCCATGTCATGTGCTATAGTAGGAGGCTCACGTAAATAATGAGGGTAAACTAGTTGATGAAACACAAAAATAGTATGGGAAACATGTGTAAGTATGAAATTATAGTAATTAATTATGATTTATATTATTATTATGTAAAAATATCTATTTATGTTTATATTTTTCTTATATGGTTTAGACAAAAGAATTATTAGTGACCATACCAGAAGAAAAACTACTTTTAGTTGCTTTGAAGTGGCTGAAATAATATGTTTGCGTTAGAGGTGTAGGTTTTGGAGTTTCTCCTCAAACATATGTCAATAAAAAAATCCATAATAATATACATATAATATGATGAAATTATTATAGGCATAAATATATGGTTTTCAATATATTATTGTATGGTCTGGTTTGGCAGACCAATATATGCAAAAGAATCAAAACAAATTGGCTGTGGAACAAAGATCAACACATGAATAACCAAATAACCTTGCTAGCTTTGAATATAGTCATTCCCCTCAACCGCATACGTTACCCAAGGTAATAAATTTTTTCATTACTCTTTCTCCTAAATGTGAATCAAATAACTTCCAATAACTTTATATTACTAAAATTCTGCAGGGTGAATTTATATGTGACTTTTATCTATCAACACCCACACACTACCTTATTGTGAGGGTTATGATGTATAATATCCTACTAGACATGTTACACAACAAATAACTCTTAAAAGATCACATGAGATTTGTGATTTAGGTAGCTCAAGATCCAAGTGTGGAGTTGTCTGTTCCACTTAATGATCTAGATATTACAGTTGTCAATGATGTTATTGTAACTTTCATTACATGGATGTATAATCTTATAAATATATATGAGGTATGCAATTAATAAATTTTTTCAAATGAAAAATTTATAACAGTTGATGAAGAAAGGTATAAAGTGAGGTATGGTGTTACAAATGGATAAAACGATGGGGAAACAAAATTTCGGATCAAGACAATCTAGTGAATCAACCAAGAAAATAAAAGGACCTTTCAAGGGTACCTTCTCTCTGCCAATTCCACTACATCATATATTAGCATTAAAACTTCTTGTAGACACCACATACAAAGATGGAGATATTTCCTACACTCCATATAAAGAATAAATATTTAGAACTTTCATTACATACGTGGTTGGTATTGAGAGTATAAATGAGATTATGAAGTTTGAATGGATGGGAGTCTCAATTGTGAATACATATGTAAGGAACATTTTCATAATATTTCTATCCAAAAAATTATATAGTATATTCATTGAAGTTAATGACTATCCATATTTTCCACAGGAGTTTATATTACTACTATATAAAGGGAAAATCTTGTGAAGCATGATTTGGATTCATTAATCACTATATCATTTCTTCATAAGAAATTTTTATGGAGTTGGAATAAATTGATAAAAAAAAGTTGTGCAAAACAAATCATTTGAGAAGAAAATAAAAAATTCTTGACCCTTTTATGACTATAATGTTGGGGTAATACTCTAAAATCTAATTATATAAAATATATCTTTTTTTATTGCTTATTGGTTTATGTTTTTTAGGAAGCACTGGATGCTAATTGTGATCAATCTGGATACCCCGAATATTTATTTTTTTGTATCCAATGCATAGATATCCAAAAAACCAACCACACATAATGTGTATTATGAATTTTTAATTCACTGAAATCAAAATTTTCTAGATAAACTTCAAATTGTATGTTTCAATCTTCATTTGAAAAAAAAAATTTAAAGGGTGGTGTCTTAATATAGGCTAAATCATGGTATGAAGTCGGAGACTAAATATAAGAAGCCTATAGATGACTTCAACTAGAAATATATTAGGGTATATATAGAAATATTTACCTATCAAAAAATATTTCAAAACAATTTACTTATTTAGTTTAATGTTTCTACAGTCTAAAGCAATGTAATAACAATGATTGTAGATATTTTTTTTGAAAATTTATGAAAGATATTATAAACCATGGAAATACCAGCATCCCCTAACATGTAATTTCTAAAATTCATTAAAATTTCATTAAAAATATTTCTTAATCATTTGTCCATATATATTTTCTCAGAACTACCAATATTTCTCACAACCTTCTTACTCAAAAGAAGAAGTAATTTTTTTTAGAGATGAGTGAGTAATGTACATGGTGTTATAATGTTTTCCAACATCAAATTTAGGTGATTACCTTCTATTTTAGTGATATAGTATGGTATATAACATTAGAAATATATTTGGGGGGTGAATAATTAGTATCAAAATGCTTATATATTATTTTTGATATTTTTTTAAGGATAAGTATAATAGAGGAAATCAATTTATTTATAAATGAATAAACAGAACACATGGTGTTAGAATGTATATATAAATCATGAATGGGTGACTTATCAATTCTTATTTAGTTAATTTTATCATCATTTAAACCAATTTTTTTAGTTAATTTTCTCATTATTTTTATTTTATAATTATTTTAAATTTATATATTAGTTCAAAACACACACCACATGATCAAAAACAAGAAAATGAGCTCTGATTGTTTTCAAAATTTAGGGAAACGATCCACAAGCCATTTGTGATGTGTAAGAATTGATCGCACGTCAATCTAATAGCTTATGTGGTCGATATGACTCGAAGTATGTGTTTTCAATACAAAAGTTTCATTTTATTTTAAAACATGCATCAAATAGTCAAAAGTGAGAAAATGATCTTGGATTGTTTTCAAACTTTTGGAAAATGAGTAATTCATTGTCACATGTAGAAATTGGTCGCACATCAGTTATATACCTGATGTGGTTTGTATGACTTGATGTACATGTTTTTTATACAAAAGTTTCATTTTAGTTTAAAACATACATCAAATAGTCAAAACCATGCAAAAGAGCTCGGATTCTACACATATATCATGAAGATGTGACTTTTTAGTACTTATTTAATTGATTTTCTCATAATTTTATCTACTTTTTTAGTTAATTCACACATAATTTTTATCTAATAATTATTTTATTAATTTTCATAGTGGTCATGAAGAAATTAATTCTTCAACAAGGTTGATTCATTCATATACCATGATCATGCACTCAACGAGGATAATTCACTCATGATGATGAAATTTTCTTTTTATTCTACAATGTATTCAAAATTCCAGGTTATCAAACAAAAATATTGTTAGATAACCTAAATTTTTGAAAGAATTTTAGGATAAAAAGACACAATGGAATCAAAAATACCTCAATCTGATACATGGTGTACCCATTATGACTAAAGTTGTGTGGTTTTAGTTTAAAATTGACCTTTTATTAATGTATTGTTTCTTATTTTAGTTTAATTTATTTATTTAAAGTATTAATAAGATAATAAATTTTTTATTATATCGGTGGATTATTTTTCTCAAGTAGGGGTGGTTTGTTCGAAGCTCCTCATGATTGTAAGAGATTAGACTTTAACGCTAAAATTGAGATAATGAAAATAATGGAATGGTTCAAGATGTATACTAACATCATGAAAAGGTGAATTCCTACTAATTATTTAATTAATTTTGTTACAATTTTATCTACTAATTTTAAGTTAATTTCATTATCATTTGTAGCTAATACTTATTTTGTTTTTTAGAGATTTTAGTGAAGTCATATTTTTCTTTCATCAATCTGCAACAATATAGAAAATAGAGAACATGTTTCTTTTGGATAGAAGAGGAAACACCGTGCAGCATGAAACGTGAAGTGTTTTAGGAAGAATTAGGTTTACTATTTGATCTAAATGTAATGTGCTCTCTATTTTCTAGAATTTTTCATATATTTGAAAGCAAAACACACATCAAATACTCAATAATACGTAACTCAATACAATACAAAGTATGCCCGATATGAATCGAATTGTATATTTTTAGTTTATAATTTACTCAAAACTGATGAAACTTGTTTCAATTATTTTTATACTTTAGAAAAAATATACATAAGTCATTTTTGAAATGTAGGAATCATTCATAACTCAATATGACATACAGTCTGACTGGTATGAATCCAAGTGTGTCTTTTTTATTTAAAATTGACATCAATTTTAGTAAAAAAGACATTTTAATTACTATAAACCAAGAAAAAAAATTTAATACTTTAGTATAATGATATATAAGTCATTTTTGATGTGTAGAAATAAATTTCACCTCAATTTAATAGATGTTGTTCCTGTAATAACTCAAAGTTTCCATTATCAGTTTAACATTGATGTTTCAGTTCAAAAAGTATGTCACTCACTAGAAACTATGAAAACACACTCATATTGTCTTGATAATTTATTACAATGATTCATAATTAATTTTTGATTTGTATGAATCATTCTCATATCAAACTAGTACATGATGTGACATGTATGACTCAAAGTGTGTGTTTCAAGTTTAGAATGACATTTTAGTAAAAAACACAAGTGATAAAATCAAAACCAATAAAATGAATTTTTATTTTTTTGATACTTTATAAAAAAATTCATGTGTAATTTTTTAGTTTTATAAATCATCCTCACCAAAATCCAACACACGGTGTGACCGATATGATCCAAGTGTGTCTTTTTATTTGAATTTGACAATAATTTTAGTAAAAAAGACAAGTGACATACTCAAAATCGAGAAAACACATTTGTATTATTTTGATACATTATGAAAATGATCTATAAGTCATTTGTGATATGTAGAAATCATCCTCACCTAAATCTGATACATGGTGTAGCCATTATAACTCGAAGTTTTTGTTATCGGTTTAAAATTGACATTTTTGTTCAAAACATGTGTTATTCACTAAAAACTAAGAAAAATATTGGATTGTATTTATAATTTATTAAAACAATTTTTAATTCATTTTTGACATGTAATAATCAGTCTCACATCAAACCAACACTCAATCTGGCTGGTTTGACTCAAAGTGCGTGTTTCCAATTTAATATGACATTTTAGTAACAAAATAAAAGTGACATACTAAAAACATAGAAAACACATTAAAATTGTTTTTATACCTTATTAAAATTATTCATATGTATTTTATTACATATAGGAATCAACATCAACTCTATATGATGCACAGTGTGACCGGTATGATTCATAGTGTGTATTTTTTTTTTAAATTGACAATAATTTTAGTAAAAAAGACAAGTGGCACACTCAAAATTGAGAAAATTCATTTAGATTGTTTTGATACTATAGTAAAATTATCCATAAGTTATTTTTGGTGTATATTAATTAGTCTCACCTTAATATGATAGCCGATGTTCTTGTTATGACTCAAAGTGTCCGTTATTAGTTTAAAGTTGACATTTTAGTTCAAAAGTGTGTCACTTCTTGAAAACCAAGAAAATGTGCTTGTATTTTATTGATAGTTTATGAAAATTATTTATAAGTAATTTTTTACATGGAAGAATCATTCTCATGTCAAAATGATAAACGATGTGACTGATATGACTCAAAGTGTGTGTTTCCAATTTAAAATAATATTTTAGTAAAAAACACAAGTGATACACTCAAAACTTATAAAACAAATTTTAATTGTTTTGATAATTTATTAAAATGAAACATATTTCATTTTTTTGTTTAGGAACTAGATACACCTCAATAAGACACATGGTGTGACCGGTATGACTCTAAGTGTGTATTTTTATTTAAAATTGACATTAATTTTAGTAAAAAATACAAGCGGTGTACTCAAAAATGACAAAAAACATTCATATTGTTTTGATACATTATTAAAATGATTAATAAGTCATTTTTGATTTGTAGGAATCATCTGCGCCTCAATATAATATGCAGTGTTCTCAGTATGACTCGAAGATTCTGTTATCACTTTAAAATTAACATTTTAGTTCAAAACATTTATCACTCATTGAAAACTAAGAAAAAACACTCATATTCTATTAATAATTTATTAAAATGATTAATAATACATTTTTTATGTTTATTAATCAGTCTCATGTCAAACCAACAAACAATATGATGGACATGACTCCAAGTGCATGTTTCTAGTTTAAAATGACATTTTAGTAAAAAAACACAAGTGACATACTCAAAACTGAGAAAACACATTCATACTATTCTAATACTTTATAAAATTGTTCCATTGGTCATTTTTTATTTGTAGAAATTATACTCACCTCAATCTGATGCATGGTGTGAGTGGTATGACCCCAACTGTGTCTTTTTATTTTAAATTGAGATTAATTTTCGTAAAAAAGACTAGTGACATACTCAAAAATGAGAAAACACATTTTTATAGTTATAATAATTTAGTAAAATTATCCATAAGTCATTTTTTATTTTTAGTAATTAGCCTCACCTTAATCTGATACCCGATGTGCTCGGTATGACTCAAAGAGTCTATTATCAGTTTAAAATTGACATTTCAATCTAAAAAGTGTGTCACTCATTGAAAACTAAGAAATCATTCTTGTATTATATTTATAATTTAGTAAAACAATTCATAAGTAATTTTTGACGAGTAAAAATTAGTATAATGTAAAACCGGCATACGATGTGGCCGGTATGACTCAAAGTATGTGTTTCTAGTTTAAAATGACATTTTAGTAAAAAAAGTGACATACTCAAAACTGATGAAACACATTCAGAATATTTTTATGCTTTATTAAAATGATCCATAAGTCATTTTTATGTTTATGAATTATTCACACCTTAATTTGACACACGGTGAGACTAGTATGACTCCAAGTGTGTCTTTTTTATTTAAAATCGACATTAATTTTAGTAAACAAAGGAAAGTGACATACTAAAAAATGAGAAAAAACATTCATATTGTTTTGATCCTTTATTAAAATTATACATAAGTTATTTTCTTTGTGTATTAATCAGTTTTTCCTTAATTTGATACATGATGTTCCCAATATGACTCCAAGTGCCTATTATCTGTTTAAAATTGGAAATTTAGTTAAAAATATGTGTCAGTCACTGAAAACTGAGAAAATTTACTTAGATTGTATTGAAAATTTAGTAAAAATATTCATAGACCATTTTTTATGTATAGGAATCATTATCATGTAAAACTGACACACAATGTAACCGGTATGACTCAAAGTGAGTGTTTCATGTTTAAAATGACATTTTAGTAAAAAACACAAGTGATATACTCCAAACCAAGAAAACACATTATTATTATTTTGTTACTTTTTGAAAATGATAAATAATTCATTTTTTGAAATGTATTAATCCTCCAAACCTCAATCAGACACAAAGTGTGACCGATATGACTCCTAGTGTGTATTTTTATTTAAAATTGGCATTAATTTTATTAAAAAAGATGAGTGACATACTCAAAACTAAGAAAATGCATTTGGATTATTTTTATACTTTAGTAAAACAATACATAAGTCATTTTTATGTGTAGGAATAATTTTTACCTCAATATGATACACGGTGTGTCCAGTATGAGTTAAAATGTCCATTATTAGTTTAAATTTGACATTTTAGTTCCAAAAGTGTGTCACTCACTAACAACCAACAAAATTTACTCAAGTTGTCTTTATAATTTAGGAAAACAATTCATAATTCATTTTTTTCTTGTATCAATCCGTCTCACATAAAACCAACACACGATGTGATCGGTATGACTCAAAGTGTGTATTTCCAATTTAAAATGACATTTTGTTAAAAAACACAAGTAAAATATTCAATATCAAAAAACAAAATCATTTAGATTGTTTTGATACTTTAGGAAAATAATACATATGTCATTTTTGATGTATAGAAATCATCCAAATATCAATATGGTGCACAGTGGAGATGATATGACTCCATGTATTCCTTTTTATTTAAAATTGACATTAATTTTAGTAAAAAAGACAAGTGACATACCCAAAACCAAGAAACTACATTCAGATTATTTTGATACTTTATGAAAAAAATACAAAATTCATTTGTGATTTGTAGGAATCATATTCTCCTCAATTTGATACATAGTGTGCTTGGTATGACTGAAAGTGTACGTTATCAGTTTAAAATTGACATTTTTGTTCAAAAAGTGTGTCACACACTAAACAATGATCAAGCATGATCATATTATCTTGATAATTTAGGAAAATGATTCATAAGTAATTTTTATGTTTCTAAATTAACTTCACACCAATCTAACACATGATGTGGTCGTTATGAACTGAAGTTCATGTTTTCAATATATAAGCATTATTTTTGTTTAAAATTTATATCACATCACCATAACCTAGAAAACGATCTCATATATATTTCATCATTTTATCTTCTATTACTTAATTAATTTCCATATCATTTTTATCTTATACTTAATTAATTAATTTTAACATCTATAATTCTTGAATATGAACATGAAATAGTGTGACTTTCCAGAGTAAAATGCAACTGAATTTGATACACGGTGTTCCTAGTATTACTCAAAGTATATGTTTTTAGTTTAAAATTTGAACTTTATGTTTAATTTATTTCATTATATTATTACTAAAATAAGATTTTTTTTCTTATACATGTGAATTCTTTTTCTTGTGTTGGGGTGGTTTTTTATGTAATAGTATGATCAGGGATTGGGGGCCAAAGGGAAAGGAACATTGATGTTTTTGAATGTTTGTAATAATTTGTGCTTACTCATGTAATTTCACAAACCAATGTTTGAAATGTTTATAATATAGTTTTTTTTCTTTTATTTGTTTTGTAAATTTTATTTCATTAAAATTCTGTATTTTCAACCTATATTTTCTATTTTTTACTATTGTTTTTACTACTGAGGTGTGTTGTAATTTTAACAATACACTACAACAGTATGACCCTTTATGATCACTTTCAATAACCCTGATAAAGGGGATCCTTTATTGGGACTAAAGAGAAGAACTGATAAAGGGGGTATTTTATTACCTCTTAATGATGCTCTAATAAAAGTACCTTTTAACAATTCTTTTCACAGCGCTGATAAAGCGTGCCTTTATCAGCACTTTTCTAGCACTGATAAAAGCCTAGGGATTTTAATCGTGCTTTGGTAATCAGTGCTTTTTTTCTGAAAATGACCAATTTTAGTGCTGTGGAAGGCCATATTTGTAACAGTGAACAAAAACTGAAATATCATGATGACATGGTTCATTATTTTTTATGGATCCCTATTACCCCTGGGCTAGGGATCTATGTATATGTGCACACTCGGATCTATATTTCACTGAGATTGTACAAAACCTTGTGACTTGAACTAACTAACCCCATGGATTACAACCATGATGCAATAATCAAAAATTATTTATATATTCCAATGTTTATAAAAAGTTTTATTCATTTCTGTTTGATATAAATTCTTATTCATGCCTGTTTTGATGTAAATTCACTTTTAAACTTGTTTTATTCTCACCTTTGAATTGATTCAAAAAGCATGTTTTGTTATGAATTGTGAAAATATTATAATGCCATGTTTTATTTTAAATTGATAATATTTGGTTTACTTTATATGGATTCCTTACGGAATGATTGGTGTGATCCTATTGGGATAGTATTGATCACACCCTAATTTTTTATTTGTGAATTTATAGACATTATTATGCCTAGTGTAGGAAAATGGAAAGCACCTCGTTGCAGGGGTGGATATTTTTGATGCATGAGACCTTGGGATTTGGCAGTGAATGGTGATGTATATGGTCCACTTATTAAAATAATATATTTTTATGGTGTCTTTTATGGTTTATGTGATGAATTTGGTTGATGTACCATTTTTAGGGATTGTACTTGTCTACTTTTGGTACCTTTCTCTTAATGAGTGTTTTGGCATACTGAATGTTTATGTATTTTTTCAGCTACATTATTATTCTTGATCTATTATTGTAGAGAAATAATTTCCTCTTATTATTTATACCTAGGAACTAGTCCCTATTCCATGGGGATCGGGAACACCCTTTGATCCATATCATGATTGATTTAGGTACTAGTTTATTGGGTTTTCTGGGTTGTTTTGTGACAAAATTACCTCACTCTTGAGATTATTTCTTTGAAGATGAGATTTATCATTCAAAAATTTTTTGATTTATTTTTCATTTAAATTTGAGTATCCAAGTATATAATACCTCTAGCAGTGATCCACACAAGTTATCTTGATCTTGACACGTCACTGATGATACTCTGGGTGTTGGTATGGAGGTATTGATCATCTTACACCACTCCCTTGATCACATCACAATTACTTTGGTCTAGAAGAATTGGTTCTATTCTCTTTTTCTAGAGAGTATGGGGTAGAAGAGTCACTTATCTCATTCCTATGATAAAAAATAGAGATGTTCACCTTTTTAGAGAGAATTATCTAGGTTGGAGAATATTATGAACAAAAAATTGTATCTACAATGGTTTATATCTACAGTAGATTTTATCTACAGTGGTTTTTATCTAAAATGTATTGTATCTATAATAGTTTATATCTACAATGGATTTTATCTATGATGGATTATATCTACATAGTTTTTCATTGGTTATTTATAAATATAGGTCTAGGGTTAAAATATTTCTTAATTTCACATAGGCCCTTAACAATATATTAAACTCAAAAAGTTCCTCATACCATATAAAATAATAATATTATTATACTTATTCTTGGGGTGAATTAACTTGTACAATGATAAATATTATTTTACAGTCTAGTAATAAATAGGTATCACCAGACCCAATACTCGGTCCTCTAATCCTCTTGGATATTTATTGAACCCCAAATAAATATTATTTATTCCATAAATAAATAGATAAATATTATATTCACTATCTGATAAATAAATATCTATGATCAATAAAATTTTGAATAAATATTATTTTTCATTTAAGAAAATAATATTTATTCCAACTATTAAATATAAATAAGATTCAACTGAGATTAATAGAAACACTATGTGTGTGACCCTCAAGGATTCATCCTTAGTGGAATTGGGAAAGTTGGCCTAATGTCTAATATCAAAATCTAGAAACATGTAAAGGCACCCAATAGGAAGAAATTAATATTTAAAAAAAGACAACCACATATGTACGCTTATCCTATAATAGAATATTTTTGTTTTGATATCTCATCAAGAAAGCTGCATTCTCGTGTTATCAACCCATATGCTTGATACATCTTTCCTTGACTTTCTGAAATTAACTCATTCATACACCATAGAAATGGAATTTAATTTTATAGTTTCATTTCAATAAAAGTCCTTAGATATCAGCTTCTATAGATATGTAAGGGACAAATATTTCCCGGACTTATTCATTAATAACATACCATTATTGATGAACCCAATTTACCCCACTTCCCACGAAAATATGGAATCATAGTTTTGGTCAGTATGTATAAGTACTCGAGTAATGATAAATATTTATAAAAATATATATATAACACTATACATTCTCATATATAGAAATTGTAATTACATTCAAACATACATAATTTCTACTGGCAGGTTTGTCCTCATAATATTTCACCTTGAATATTACTAAGTGTGAAATTCATGAGATAAAGATTCATACACTTATAAGAATCCATAACCTAATGGTCAATGTCATATATACCCCATCAAATGACATCATCCAACCATAGTACTAGGGTTTATTAATGTTGTAGTAGCACCTCAATGTTCTCATCATAATGGGGAACTATTGTGACCTTATAAGTGTGATAGATACCCAAGGACATCATCACATAGATGTAACACAAACGAGTAAACTATCATGTGATAAAAAATATATTTAATAGTCACTTATTTGAATATACATAGGAAATATAAAGTATATAGTATGGAGTAGTTGGTTCAGGGGAACCAACTCCAACAGACTCCCACTTGGATTAGATCATATTGTCCATGACCTTCAGTTTTCTAGCTCTCGCATGATAGTCATGCTTCTGCTAAGATAATTCTTTATTTAGTAGGTTATACATGTTTTCTTTGGTGGATACTATAATCAATGTGATATCATATCTTTGAGAAAAAACTCTCAAGAGATGATATTTTTGGAGTATGTGATTCATCTACTGATGTGACCTTAGATCCTTTACAAGAGACCCCATTGCAGTATTATCACAATATTGTGTGATAGGGTCTTTACTACTAGGCACCACTTCTAGATCATATACTGAGGTTTGTATACATACTTAATCTTCATCTATATCAAATCCCTCAATATACTCATACTCTATTGTAGAATCGATAACCATGAATTTCTTTGAGATCTTACAACTTACAACACCTCCATTTAGAGTGAATATGTATCCCAAGTGTGATTTTATATTATCTTGATTTTTTGAGGCTATAATTTTTCTATCCCATGAAGACTAGCTCCTCATTTCTTTCATACAACAAGAACATATCCTTATTATGTCACAAGTACTTTAGGATAGTTTTTACTTCTATCCAATGGAAGTCATCTGGATATTTTTAACATATTCCAACCATGATAAGAGCATAAACAATATCAAGTTTGGAATGTAACATGACTTAAATGACTGACCCTGTCGCAAATTCGTATGGGATCCTTGTCATTATTTGTCTCTCCTCATGTGTCTAAGGACACATTTTCTTATAATGATGAATTTTTCTGATATTGAAAATAATACACTCTTTGATTGTTTTATACTAAATATATTTAGTATTTTGTCAGTGTATGTACCTTGACTAGCCTAATCATCTTCTTAGATCTATCACAATAGATCTTGATTCCTAGAATATAGGCTTCTTTACCTAAGTACTTCATAGAGAAGCATTGGTTCATCCATATCTTAATTGACTGTAAGACTAGAATTTAATTTCCAATACGTAATATTTCATAAACATATACTATTAAGAAAATAACCTCACTCCCACTAAATCACTTATAGAAACATGAATCACATTTCTTTATTTGTAAAACCAAATTTACTTATGAATTCATTAAATTTAATATTTTATGAATGAGATTCTTTCTTTAATCCATAAATGGATATCTAAAACTTTAATACATTGTTGGAATCCTTTGGATTCATAAACCCTTTGGGATGCATCATATAAATATCTTCCTAAAGGTTTCCAATAAGGAATTATGTTTTGATATCCATTTTACAAAATTTCATAGTCAGGGCATGCTATAATGGCAAGTAGGATTTTGATATAATTTATCATAGCGACCGGTGAAATTTATTTTTCATAGTTAATGAATTGATGATGTTTATAAAATTTTTCTACCAATCATGTCTTATAGGTACTCACTTGTCCATCCATATCCAGTTTATTCTTGAATACCCATTTGAAACCAATGGGCTTTATATCCATTAGAGGATCTGCCAAAATCTATACATGGTTTTGGTACATGGAGTACATTTCAGAATTATTTGTCTCCTTCCATTTGGAAGCATTTGATCCACTTAATAATTCCTTGTAGGTTACAAGATCTTTATTATCAACTAAAAATGAGTCACCATACTGTGTGATAAGAAAACCTTATCTTTCAGGTTCTCTAACCTCTCTTGTATTCCTATATAGTACTTGTATCTCTAAAATGTTTTCTTATATAGGGATTTGCGGAATTTTTTCCAGTTCCAGCTATTGTGTATCTTGATCCATGAATTCATGGAAGTCTATATTTATACCACTATCTATTTTAGATATGTTCTCCCTCTCATGGAATATGGAATGTGTTTCCACTATGACCTTTTTATCTAAGGTTTCATATAGGTAATATCCCCTTTTTTCCTTGGGGAATGCTATAAAGATACATTTTATGCCTTGAGGTGCAAGTTCATTACCTGAAGATTCCTTAACAAACTCTTTACATCCCCATTCATATAAATTATACAACACAAAATTCCTTCTATAAAAAATTTTATATTTATAACTTTGCGTTTCTTATTTTGGAACTTGGTTTAGTGTGTATTCTTTTATTTGTAATTTATATCCCTAAAAGGGTAAGGGGAGACTTAATGAATTTTTATTGACCTCACCATGTCTAATAATGTGTGATTACTCCTTTTACTTACACTATTCCATTATGATGTATATGGAGAACTGTGTTGGGATAAAATCACAAACACCTATAGATAGTTAATAAACTTTTGGTTTAGATATTCTCCACCTTAATCTAATCAAAGTTTCTTTATCTTCTTACAAAGTTTATTTTCAAATTCATTCTTGAATTCTTTGAATTTATAAAAGGAATTTTACTTATAAATCATTAATTAGATATGTCCATATCTACTAAATTCATCAGTAAAATTTATGAAGTATGAGTACCCACACCTTACTTCAACATGAAATGGTCCACACACATCTACATGAACCTATTCAAGAATCTTTATGGCCCTTTTAACTTTATCAAAAAATGGTACTTTGTTTATTTTACCTTGTAAACAAGAATAAAATACACCAAGTGGATTTAGTTCAAATGAATCTAAATATTCATCTTGTTGTAATATGGTAAAAAAAGTTTCATTTACATGACCCAAGCGATTTTTCCATAGATGGGTGTTATATGAGTGATGGAAATTGATTTCGTTATTGATTTCCATTACTCGGTTTATGTAATCCAACCCATAATGACCATTATTAATATGTTTCTTAGCATAATATATGTTCTCTTTCTAAAATAATCAACATTTACTCACAAATTTTAAAATAATACCATTTGTTTCAATACTGGACATAGAAATATTGTTTTTAGTAATCGAAGGTACATAATAACAATTCGTTTGAATGAATATCATTCCAGTCAATATCATGAGGTGGTAATCTCCAATATTCATAGTAGCATGTCTAGATCTATTATCTACTCATATATCCACCTCACCTTGAGAAACTCTTCTGACTCTACTTGGTTCTTTTATTTGGATATATCCGTGTGTGTGTGTGAACATCACAAGTTGTATCTAATATGATTCTTCAGTGTTCACGTAGTGCTGTGAGGTCGAGTTCCATAGACACAATGTTCTGTGAGGTCTGGGGTTTCATTCTTGGGATCCCTCTCTTGGGGGAATTCCTACCTCCCTTGCCTCAATCGCCTTTTCAAGTCACTCTGTGTCTCATTGGGTGGGTATAAGGGTGTAGTCCATCTAGCTGATAGATTGCTATGATGAACCATCACTGATCTGGATGTTACCTCATGGGACGCTCCGCCGTCTCGACTAGCAAAGACTTCTTCTTGGATGGGGCATCTTTGGATGACCTCTTGATGGGGAGGGGGGTTCTTGGGTGTGGAGAGTTCTAAAAGGCCACTCCTGTGGATTCCCTTTTCTAAAGAAATGAGTTGTATCTAATACCCAATTTATAGAAATAGATATATTACACTCAATAAATAACACACATGAATCTTCCCCTTGTTTATTTGGCCGGGTGTGATTCTTCTCTTTATGGATCTTCTTTCCATATGCAAAGAAAACAACATCCTATTTCCTTTCTTTCCCCTTGATCCTCCTTCTCCTGATCAGGCATTGCATAGATTCCATGGACTTAGAATTTTTTTCTGGGGACTTTCTATTTTACCCCACTTATTCTCGATAATAATAGAAGGGTTTTAAACCTTTTTATCCTTATCTACTTGGTGTAACATAGTACAAATTACTGGGTGATACTTCTCAATGTCTTTCATATTATAATCGAAAAAAAAACTAGAGAAGATTTAAGGGAGTGAGGAATTTATAAGATCAGTGCACAATTCATTAGGTAGTTTAAACCCTAAAATTTTTAGATGCTCAATGTAGCAAATCATTTTGACTATGTGAGGTCCAGTAGGCACGTCTTCTACAATCTTTTATATGAATAGTTCATTGGAGATCTCAAACTACTCTTATCTAGCTATCTTATAATAAAGATCATGGAGATTCTTGAGTGTGTTATATGCATCCATGGTCTCAGGAATTTTCATGATTTCATATGACATGGAAGATAACATAAAACATCGGACATATGTATCATCTTCCAAGTGTTTTTCATAGAACACAGGATCTTTCTCACTCGCCTCCTTAGCAGGGGGATCAGGTACTGGGGTTTCTAGAATGTAAAGATTATGTTCATGGTGTAGTATGATGCACATGTACATGTGTCATTACTAGAAGTTACTATCAGTAAGGTAATTATCCTTCTTTGGTATGGATCACAAAGATAACATGGTTGATGATTCAGTGATTTTATGTAACAATATGAGAGAATATTATTAGTACTTCATTTTATTAACAAAATAAGTGAGATGAAATAATTTAATTTATTATTAGTCGCTCGCTATTTTATCAAGTCCCAATCGTGCCCACCGTTGGACTCAGAATGTTTTGTCACTTGGATATTCTAGTAGAAAGGATCCATATTTCTCTTCACATAACCCAAAAGGGCCTAACCAATTACTCAAATGTATTTAAGATATATGATCTTTTCAACTATAGTCTTAAAGCTCCTTGATCCATTGATTGGACTCCCCAATATTGAAAACCTAACTCATTTTCCCTCAACACTTGCCTCCAAGATACACCAAATCTAGTGAGTGCTACTTCTTTTGATGTCAACTTAGTCAATTCAACCCAAAACTCTAATAATAACACCCTGATAAAAGTTAGTGTCCAAGAAAGGGTTATATGAAACACTTAGTTCTATGGTTCCATCCTTAATCAAGTAATTAGAGGTGTTGTTTTAATTTATATTTGATGGAGGATTTTTTTCTTATTTATGCATAAATTCCACCTTTTATCACATGTCTTGTTAATATGAAGTGTATTATACATTATTGATTAACCATATCTTGATAATTATTTACATATAATGCATTTTAATGTTATCATATTTATTTAGTGATCACATCCAAGCATCCAAGGAAATTATAAGGATCCAGCCTTAAACATTACATAATCTTGAATTAAGTTAATAATTCACATTGAGGATATTTTCAGGTTTAAATTTTTAGATAATTAGGCCATAACTATTGCATTACATCTCAAAAATTACAAAGTATACACTTCTAATCAGTTTCCATTTTTTTCATCAAATAAAAAATCATGAAAAAAAGAGTCATGTGTAGTTCCATATTTTAGACATCATGAATTTTCCTTGATCCCATCCATGACTCTATTTATCTCTAAGTCCTCTGAAAAATAGTTCCAAAACTTGGGATGAGCATAAAAAGCTCAGTAAGGGCTATAAAATAAAGAAAGAATACATTATTCCTTCAATACATACCAAGAATAAGATCTTTATAATACCTCATGAAATCATAAGATTTATGAATAACACAAGAAATCACAAATCATAAAGGTAACTTATTGAATCCATATCATACTTATATTATTGCTATCAAAAATACATAGGGAGTTACGTTTGGAATACCCATAACCGTATATTCCCTAAATATCTTAGGAGAAATATTAACATTTACCTTTTTCATGTTACCCAATGCATTGGAGAGCTATCTCGGGATCACCCACGCTAGGTTTATCATAGAACCACCTATATACGCAAACAATTCCCAAGAACCATAACATATTCAAAACACATAAAACAAACATAATTGAAAGATATCATTTCCACATTTCAATCACAACATATCATTTAAATATATTGACATAAAAAATCCATTATCAAAACCATTTTCAATACCAAAATATGTAAAAGAGTATATGGTATTTATTTTCCTTTTAAGAAAATTATGGCTTGTTAAGGAAGCCAAATATCAAATAACGCTTGTGACAATGGAAAGGTCGTTGTCATCATTTATGTTAAAAAGAAACATTCCTTTTTTTTCATTTAGTAAAAATATATGTAGAAAAAATATTCCCTTTGAATGAAATGAAAAGTCAAAGGAGTTTATACCCCGCATAAAAGAATGTTGTGTATAAAACTAAATATGTATCAATGAAAGGAGATTGCGATGAAGTCCCTTACCTCATGTCTGACTTGACCCGTTCGTTCTTTAATCCCTTGAATAATAAACTAAAGTTAATTTATACTTGATTAATAACCTTTTTTAGGTTTATTATTCCTTTTATATCACTTATTACCATGTTATAAACTGTATATAATCATTTAAGTTAATAACTGTCATTTTTTCCATATTTGGTACTTGAGTAAAAATGAATTTCTTATAATTAAAAGTTGTTCATGTGGTCAAAAGTACATTATCTCCAGAATTATATTCATGATTTAGATATCATATATATCATATATATATCTAGAATATGTATATATATGTATTTATAGTAGTACATAACATTTGGAGATAAGACGGTAAGTCGTACGTACGCAAGAACACTACTTTTTATTACTATTTTGTATTTTAATAGAATGAAAACTTAATGATACATAAGTATATTATAAGTTCAGTATAATATAATATATAATTTCATTAAATCCATCCTTTATGCATCCCACGTATGGCATGAACGAGTCATATCACTTTGAGGGGGAGGTAATCCACACTTTCTCAAATGAAATTATCGTATTTACCCATTATGGAAACCATAAAGATATGCTATAAATGAAAAATAAAGAAGTATAGAGACAATATAAATATAATATATATCACATATAAATATATTTTCATCTTAATGTCCACTATAAGAGGCGGTAGGTGATAATTGAACAATCATCATTTCGTGAGGCGATAGTTCACCATTCACAGAAACAATATGTTATTCACCCATTAGATGGAGGTGTGTGTAAGTTTAGTTCTAATAATTGTCATAACAAAAACATTGTATATAAAGGATACTGGTGTTTTTATGTAAAATAATAATAAGAAGATCATAGGGAGTGGAGAAGTAAAATAAAATAATAGAACTTCAGGGAAGACATTACCTTTAAATTGGGTAACTCGCTTTGGTTTTCACCAAAAGGTTTTATTGAAGTAATTTCTGCCTAAGTTAAGGCTTCTAGATGTAATAGAGGGATGTTGGGAGCTTATTTAGGTAGAGGTTGGATGAGACAAGGGGCTTGAGAATTGTGAGTTATGGGTTAGAGGTGATGGATTTTTATAAGGGGGGAGGGGCTCTTTAGGAAAGTTTGAAAACATTATTTTATTATAAACTGATTTTCAGTTTCAAAATTTCAACAACTCATTAAATTTAAAGATAAGGTGACTCTTGTTCGAAATAAAATCATTCAATAATAATTTTATAGGTTTTTAATAGCTTTTTTAAATTTTATAATCTCATTTATCTAAATCATTCTTGAATAAGGTAATCATTGTAGATGGGGTTTGGATTAGTAGTAAAAACCCCTTAATTCTACATGAAAAATGGGGGTTCAAAACCCATTAGGAGAAGGTACTATAGCAGTACTATAGCAGTGCCGACACTGTAGTAACGACGAACACTGTAGCGACGGCAGGTCACTATAGCGGCGGCAGGGTACTGTAGCAGCGGCGGGTACTGTGCAGTACAGTAATAGCGCGGGTACTCTAACATTACTTTTCATAGAATAGACCTTGGGCCAAAAAAATGGGCTTACGGGACATGTAATGGGATAAACTCCCACTGGCCCTTCAGACTATGTAATGGGTCTCCCTCTACCCAGTTAAAGAGATCTTTTCTTTGCTTTAAAAATATTAATAAGGTAATCACTACATCATCATTATGTCATAAATAATTTTATTTATTTGATGTCTAAAAATTATAAATAAAATACCATGATGTAGGAAATATTTTTAGATTTCAAATGAATACTTATAGTCTAAGAGATAACTAATATAACCCCATGTAAAAATTGATTTACTAAAAGAAATATGTTTATGAAATTTTTGTCTTTACTTTAAATTAATTAATATAAAGTGTCATTATCACTCCTAAGTGGCTCCATGGGGACCCAAAATCGACCCAAGGATGCCCATGGTCAAAAATGTATCATTCAATAGGATTATGACATGTGTTAGGGTAATTTAACATTATTATAATATTATTTTTTACCCTTATTACTAGATTTACCTTTTAACCATGGTAAATAAAATATTTACTGAAGTAAATATTTATAATGTCTAAAACTAAAAGTTACATATTCACACAATTTGTACCACCTCATTCAAAATATGGAATACATTTTTCTAAATTCAAAACACAAAAGTATCAGAAATTAATTTAAAATTAATTATCGTTGTCAAAACAAAAGACGAGTTTTTAAGAAATAATAGCTATTAAAATATTTACCTTTGTTTATGTCCAATTTAAGAGTGAAATTACTTGAAATGACCAACATTGGATTAAATGTTAAAAATATAATCCAGTTACACTTAAAACCAACTAAATTAATATTGTAACTATATAAATAAATTAGATTAAAAGGCAATTTTGAATTAAAATGCTATATTTTTCACTATTCATAAAAAATGAACATTATCAGAAAAATACCAAAATTCCATCCAAAATAAATTTTGATGTCCCAATTATAAAGAAGAATTTTATTTTGTCAGATAGAACATATAAAAGTGACACAAACTAGATTTAAAAATGGTTCGTCATCAAAAGGTGGTAAATCGACCCTTTAAAGAATATTAGAGTATTTATGATTAAAATTGGATTCTTTCTTATTTTAATCCTCTAAAATTTATTGGATAAATGTAAAAACATTTAAAAAACATGTATAATCATATAGTAGTTTGTTCTGTTCATTCCCACCATTACAATGACTAGGCATTAACTACCATTTAAAATAATAATATAATATTATTATTTTTCAGTATAACTCAACGTTTTGTGCAACGTAAAATTTCAAAGAAACCCATTGTTGCATATCAGGTACACCATCGAACAGAGAATCTCCTTTAAAGTAAAATTAATATTTAATTCAAAAATATTAATAAGTATTAAAATATCATATTTCTTTATTTACCTGGGATGTTACATCCTTCCCCCCTTTTGGAAATTGTGTCCATGATATTTTATTTACTCATCAAATAAATGGGGGTTTTATCCCTCATATCATTTTCAAATTCCCGTGTTGCCTCTTTAACCATATGGGTTTTCCAAAAAACTTTTACCTAATGGATAATCTAATTCCGTAACACTTTCTCTCTTCAGTCAAGAATCTGGACTGGTTGTTCCTCATAAGAGAGATTCTCTTCCAACTGAACTACCTCTGGGCTCAAAACATGAGATGGATCCGGTATATACTTTCTCAACATTGAAACATGAAAAACATTGTGTACCAAGGATAAACTTGGAGGTAAAGCAACTCTGTACGCAACTGATCCAACATTATCTAGGATTTCATAGGGTCTAATGAACCTCAGACTCAAAATGCATCACACTTTTCCATTGATAAAATTTGAGAAAGTCATAATCATCTAACTCAAATGAAAGATCCTTCCTCCAGTTATCTGCATAATGTTTCTACTTGCTCTGAGCTATTCTTTTGTTCTTTTGAATCAACTAAAATTTTTCTACTATATCTTCTACCAATTCCAGTCCCATCAACTTCATTTCACCTACTTCATCCAAAAAGCTAGTGTTCGACACCACTTCCCAAATAATGTATCAAATGGATCCATCTGTATAATAGAATGAAAATTGTTATTATAAAAAAATTCAACTAAAGAAATATGTTGGTCCTAACTTCCCTGGTAATCCAATGAACAAGCATGTGACATATCCACCAAGGTCTGAATTGTTCATTCTGACTTCCCATCTGATTGAGAATGAAAAGTTTTACTAAAATTTTATTTAGTACCTAAAAATTTTTTTTAAGGAATTTTAAAAAGTTAGAAGTATACCTGGGATCATGATTAGATACAATGGAGAGGGGAACTCCATGAAACATGACTATCTCTTTAACATACAACTGAGAAAGTTAATCTAGAGACAAAGTATCTCGAATAGGAAGAAAATGAGCTAATTTAGTCAATCGGTCCACAATAACCTAGATTGCATTATTAACTCAAGATGTCTTTGGTAATCCCACAACAAAGTCCATGGATATATTTTCTCATTTCCACTCTGGCACTGGTAAAGACTGAAGCATCCCTTTTGGTAACTTTTGCTCTACTTTAACCTGTTGACAGGTCAAACACTTCACAGTAAAGTTATCAATATCTATTTTCATTCCATCCCACTAGTAATAATCCCGAACATCTATGTACATCTTAGTAATTTTAGGATAAACTAAAAACGAAAAACTATGAGATTCACATAATAACCCATTTTTCAACTGTGAATCACAAGGCACACATAATATCTTCCCAAATCTCAAAATATAATCATTATCAATGTTAAATTCAGAAAACTTACCCTTCTGAACCAACTATACCGTTTTCTACAACTCACTGTCTTCCTTCTACTCTTGCTTAATTATGTATGATAGAGATGATTTCACTGACACCTGAAACAAAATAGAGTAATTTCCTACACCAAAAACTTCTATGCCAATGTTCATTAAATCATTAATCAAAGTATCTTGTTCCAAACGTAACATGGTTAATGTAACATTAATCTTTCAACTCAAATCATCAACCACTTTATTTCCTTTTCTTGGATGGTGATGAATTGTGTAATCACAATCCTTGATTAATTCCAACCATCTCATCTATCTCATGTTCAATTCATTCCATGTGAATATATACTTCAAACTTTTATGGCCAGTATATATTTAACATTTTACTCCAAACAGATGATTCCTCCAAATTTTTAAAGAAAAAACAATAAAAACTAATTCCAAATCATGTTTAGGGTAATTTAACTCATGAGGTTTCAATTGACGTGAAGCATAAGCAATTACCTGATCATTCTACATAAGGAAATAGCCAAGTCCTTTTAATGAAGCATCACTGTAGATAATAAAATCACCATTTATGGAAGTTAGTTACAAAACTAGATCATTCACCAATATTCTTTTCAATTCCTAAAAACAATCATCACATTATTTTTTTCAAATGATCTTAACAAATTTTTGAGTTAACTTATTCATTGGACTAGAGAACTGTGAAAATTTTTCAATAAGCCTCTGGTAATAACCTGATAAACCAAGAAAACTATGAATATCTGTGATATTGGTATGTCTTGTGCATTCTTCAATAACTTTTATTTTAGCAGGATCAATAGTTATGCCATTTTTTGAAACAATGTGACCAATGAAAGAAATTTTTTGTAACCAAAACTCACACTTTTTGAATTTCCCATACAATTTATTTTATTTTAAGGTCTGAAAGACAACCCTTAAATGAATTTATTATTCCCATTTACTTTTGTAATAAACCAAAATATCATGAATAAACCCAAACACAAACTTATCCAAGAACTCACGGAAAATTCTATTAATAAGATCCATGAATACAGAAGGTGAATTGGTTAACCAAGAAGAAATAACTACAAATTCATAATGGCCATATCTAGTACAAAACATGTTCTTCGTAATGTATTCTTACTTTACTTTCAACTAATGGTAGCCCGACCTCAAGGCAATCTTTGAAAAATACAGATATCTATGGAGATGATCAAAAAAATCATCGATATGAGGAAAAGGATACTTGTTCTTAACAAAGATGTTATTCAATGATCTATAATCAATTCAAAGTATCATTGAACCATCTTTATGTTTAACAAACAAGATAAAAGCACCCCATGGTGATGTGCTAGGTTGAATAAAACCTTCATCTAATAACTCCTAAAACTTCTTCTTTAACTCTTAAAGTTCAATTTGATCCATTCTATAAGGGGGTTTTGAAATTGTCTTAGCATCAGGAACTAAGCCAGAAGTAAATTCATCTTCCTGATCAGGTATTATACTAGGAAAAACATCAGGAAAAACATCAAGACACTCGTTTACCATTGGAACATCATTAATCTGAATAGTTCCTTTGTTTTCAACAATATGTTCAAGGTAACATTCATTTCCTTCTTTTACTAGTTTCTCAGCTTCCTGATATGTTATCAAAAGTAGGCGTTCATTCTTGTACACAAACTGGAATTCTTTCTGAAAAGAAACCTCTTTAGCCCTACAGTCAATCATAGCATGGTAAGTGGAAATCCAATCCATACCCAAGATAACATCAAACCCTACTAGAGGCAAAACTATAAGGATTCACTACTGGAAATTCGGGCTATAGCAACGGTTCTAAACCGTGGATATAGGCCCTCAAACCGTGGCTATAGGTAATAGCCATGGTTCCTCGAACCGTGGCTATGTTTGGCGTGGCTATAGGCCTAGACCTATAGCCACGGTTCCAAACCGTGGCTTTAAATCTATAGCCACGGTTGAAACTGTGGTTGTATACCTATAGCCACGGTTGAAACCGTGGCTATACTAAAGGCCGGACAGAATATATTGCCACGGTTTAAAACCGTGGCATTATGTCTA
The DNA here is from genome assembly GCA_963277665.1 of Viscum album. Taxonomy (NCBI): domain Eukaryota; kingdom Viridiplantae; phylum Streptophyta; class Magnoliopsida; order Santalales; family Viscaceae; genus Viscum; species Viscum album. The sequence continues at coordinate 100,023,095 of OY728136.1, read as the reverse complement.
TAGCCACGGTTAAAACCGTGGCAATAAACCAATAGCCACGGTTTAGAACCGTGGCTATAGGGTGTCCAAATCCATAAAAAAATACCCCCTAGACACCCCCATGGACACCCCCTAGACACCCCTGGACACGCCCCTGGACACCCCCTGGACACCCCCTGGACACCCCCTGGACACACCCGGGACACCCCCTGGATACACCCTGGACAGACCCTGGACACCCCCTGGACACCTCCTAGACACACCCTGGACACCCCCCCAGACACCCCCCTAGACACCTCCTGTAGACCCCCCCTGCCCTCCTCCCAACTGCCTTGCAGACCCCCCCCCCCCCCCCGCACCAGCCCCCCCTGCCCTAGCACACCCCTACCCCCCCCCCCACCCACCTGCACACCACCTCCCTGCCCCCCACAAAATTTAATTCAGTTAGCATGCTTGCAATACAAATGAAACCTACTAAATTTACTGTAAAAGTAGTTTAATTCATAAATTTTTATTATGCTCAATTCATGATTACAATAAATCTTTATTTTTATAGTAATCCAACTAAAATATACAGATTGTTTTTAACTTCTAAATATTTAGTTCATGAGGAAATATGAACTCATAATTATAATACATGATATAGAACTAAAATTTAAGAATGATATGTAAGTAAGTTAGTCTAAACCTCGGGACACCCCCCCACCTGCACACACCCCTTGGACACCCCCTAAACCCCAGGACACCCCCTAGAAACCCCCCTGGAACCCACCCCAGGACAGACCCCCCCAGACCCTGGACACCCCTGCCAGTCTACCCCCCCCCCCCACAGACCCTGCCCCCCCCCCAGAACCTAGACACCTCCCCAGACCATGGACACCCCCCAGAACCTGCCCCCCCAAACACAGACCCCCCCCAGAACCTGCCCCCCACCTGCACACCCCCTCATTGGACAGACCCCTTATAGCTCCTCCCTTCCCCCTTGGACAGACCCCCCCAGCACATCCCCCACCCCTTTACACACCACCACTCTCCCCTCTGGATATAACCCCTTAGAACCCCCCCCCTTGACACCCCTTGACACCCCCCTTGACACCCCCTGCACCCCCAGTACCACCTACCCCCAGCCCCCCCCATCCCCCCTTCAGCCAGCCCAATATCTAGCCCCCACCCCCTACACCCAGCCCCCTCACTACCCCTTGCACCCAGGTCCCCCTCCCCCCCACTACACCCCCACTATCCACCCCCACCCGCACCCCCACTGCCCCCTGCACCCAGCACCACCCCAGCCCCCCAGCCCCCCCATCCCCACCCCATCCCCCCTGCACCCAGCCCTATATCCATCCCCCACCCCCCTACACCCAGCCCCCTCACTACCCCTTGCACCTAGGTCCCCCTCCCCCCCACTGTACCCCCACTGACCCCCCTGCACCCAGGCCCCCAGCCCCCCCCCCCCCCCCCATCCCCCTGCACCCAGCCCTATATCCAGCCCCCACCCCCTACACCCAGCCCCCTCACTACACCTTGCACCCAGGTCCCCCTCCCCCCCACTGCAACCCCACTATCCACCCCCACCCGTACCCCCACTGGCCCCTGCACCCAGGCCCCCAGCCCCACCCCCATCCCCCATACACCCAGCCCTATATCCGCCCCCACCCCCTACACCCATCCCCCTCACTAACCCTTGCACCCAGGTCCCCCTCCCCCCCCCCCCCACAGCACCCCCACTATCCACCCCCACCGGCACCCCCACTGCTCCCCTGCACCCAGGCCCCCAACACACCCCCTGCACCAGTCCCCCCTGCCCCAACACCCCCCTACCCCCCACCTGCACACCCCCTCCCTGCCCCACTACCCCCTGCCCCCCACCTGCACACACCTCTCCCCCTGCCCCAGCACACCCCCTCCCCCCCCCCCCCCCCCGCCCCCCACCTGCACACCCCCTCCCTGCCCCCCCATCTGCACACCCCCCCTGCCCGGACACCCTCCCCCATTCCTGGACACCCCCCCTGCCTAGACACCCCCCAGACCCTGGACACCCCAGGACAGACCCCCCCCACTAGACCCCCCCTACTGGACCCCCTAGACACACCATGGACAGACCCCCCATTGGACCCCTTAGACACCCCTTCCACTTTATATTTGAATGTTGATTGATCAATGAAGTTTGTGGAAGATATTTGAAGAAGAATGGGAGACTTGGAGGTGCATTGAGAAGCACAAAATATCATTTTTTTTATACAGAGCATAAGCAAAAACATATGTTATGTCATACATTTCAGTTCACAGAACCTAAGTTTGCAGACCACTGAGAACAACACAGAACATACATTTCTTGGCACATATTATTTGCGAAATAGGTGGAAGGAATACAAGTTGAAGATTTATAGAAGGTGTGCTGAAGGTTGATAGAAATAGAGGACACACATTTTGTTAGGAATAAAATTGAGAGAGGAGAAAAACAAGAAGGTACAATGGTAAATTTCTGTATTGAGAGCAAGCAGTACAAAGAGAGAGAGAGTTACAGTTTGGGGGAGAAGAGGAAGAAGTGGAAGAACCATCCATCGAGTCCTTGCATAATCTGTTGAAGGACCATTCGACGAGTCCTTGGATAATATGTTGAAGTCCAAAAAAGAATACCAGCAATAGACACCACTTCTGGACACCCCTCCCCCTGAACCACCACCCCTGGACACCCCTGGACCACCCCCCTGGACACCCCTCCCCCATGCTGGACACCCCTCCCCCCTGCCTGGACAGCCCCTCCCCCTGCGGGATACCCCTCCCCCTGCTGGACACCCCTGCCCCCTGTCCCCTGCCCCTCTGCCACCTGACCTTAGACAACCCAGGACAGACCCCACCCCAGGACAGACCCCCCCCCAGACCCTGGACACCTTTGCCATTCCTGCCCCCCCCAGACCCTGGACACGCCAGGACAGACCCCCCCAGAACCTGGACAGCCCCCCAGACCATAGACACCCCCTAGAACCTACCCTCCCAAACCCAGACCCCCCAAGACAGACCCCCCAGACCCTGGACACCCCAGGACAGACCCCCCCCCCCCCCACTGGACCCCCTAGACACCCCATGGACAGACCCCCTAGGACAGCCCCCCCAGACCCTGGACACCCCAGGACAGACCCCCCCCCCACTAGACCCCCTAGACAACGGACGGATGTCATGGGATATTGCTAAAAGACTGAATCTGGCTACTGAAATCAGCAGTAAGTAAGAAGAGGTAAATGAAGAAAAATGAATAAAATTTTCCCAATATACTTGGGGAATTTTATTCATCAGCAGGAAGAAGAACAGAAGAACGGTAGCCGAGAGTTCCTTCCCCGGAGGTGGAGAATGATTTTTTTACATAGGATCTATCTAATATTTAATGGAAGAAAGAGGGAGAGGAAATTAAGTACCTCATTACAAGTGGCATCATCCAACAAATTCTCTTCCAATGGAATAAAATATTACAAAAAAAATCTATAAACCTTATCTCGCCTCTTGTGGCTTCCAGGTGTCCAGGTGGTTAATAATTTGGTTGAGGTGAGGCTGTGGACTCATGGGGGAAAGCATGAAGGAAACTAAGTTGTACTGGATTTTAAGTAGGTTGCTCTTGTTTTTTTGAAGTGGTAGGGCTGATTGGGTCTAAAATAAGTGAGTTGGAACAAGAATTTAGATGAGGGATTCAAATTTTAAGGGGTCGGGTTTAATTGGTTAGAATTGGGTGAGGTTTGGAATGGTTTTAAAGTGGGATGCCTGGTGGAAAATGTGGGGTTGGTGGCTTAGAAGTTGAGAGGTGGGTAGGCCTGATTGGTGGTCAAGTTGTGGATGGGTTGCCTATGTGGATTGAAAAATGGTTGGGGACTGGGAAGGAGTTCATAGTGGCTAAATTGAAGTGGGATCATGGAATTGTAGTAGGGCTTGAGTTTGGATTTTTTTTAGTGAGAGTGGAAATGGCCCTGGAATAACTGGTTTGATTTTGGTGGGTTGGCCATGGGATTTTTATAGTGTATCAAAAAATAGTCACTAGCAGGGCTTGTTTTGGGGTGAAATTCAGTCAAACGGTTATGGGAACCATCATGGAATCAACTACCAAATACAGACCAGAGCTAGTCTCCTCTATAGTGAAGACCCTTCATGGAAACTCTTCAAGAAAACCAGGTCTCCAGTTGCATCTTTGTCCATAAAAAACAATCCCTATTTGCATAGGCCCAAACAGACCTCCCTTTTCCAGCTTGTAGGGGAAATGTGGGAACTCCAGCATAAAATAGGCCCTCAGAATAGAACATTCTCTTTGGAATTACATCAAACAGATTGTGTTCAGCCTTTAAAACTCAACTTGGAAGTGATCATTCTCCTCCAATGAGTGCTACATGAGATGAGGGAATTATGGAAGGAATTTCATCTAAAACAACCAAAAGCAGACATTGAATTTCCATCACAATAGGCTGATCCGGTTCAGAGGACATGTGCAGAGGATGAGGATGATCTGGCTCGGACAGCATGTGAAGAGGATGAGGAAAAAGAAGAATTACTGAACAAATATTATGCGATACATGTACAATAAAATATGCCAGACAATTCCAAACCAATGTTTTCAGTTGAATTGAGCCTTTGTACCACCTGCTATGCACATTTTATGGAAAGATGGATGAGAGGAAGCGCTGAGAGGAGATATAGTTTAGGAATGAGTAAATACGAAAAATTATAGAGCTAACCATTCAATGTTTCTATAAGGAGGAGTAACCGCTGCAGAGTGTCGTCCTGGAGCAGGGCCAAATCACGGCGTGACCGCGGCGTGAACGCGGCATGACCGCGGCGTGACCGCCACAGGGTGTCGTCCTGGAGGAGTAACTGCCACAGGGTGTCGTCCTGGAGTAGGGCCAAATCACGGCGTGACCGCGGCGTGACTGCGGCGTGACCGTGGCGTGACCGCGGTGTGACCGCCGCATGGTGTCTTCCTGGAAAAGTAACCACCGCAGGGTGTCGTCCTGGAGTAGGGACAAATCACGGCGTGACCGCGGCGTGACTGCGGCGTGACCGCGGCGTGACCGCGGCGTGACCGCGGCGTGCCCGCGGCGTGACCGCGGCGTGACCGCGGCGTGACCGCGGCGTGACCGCGGCGTGACCGCGGCATGACCGCAGCGTGACCGCGGCGTGACCGCGCATGACCGCGGCGTGACTGCGGCGTGACCATGGCATGACCGCAGTGTGACCGCGGAGTGACCGTGGCGTGACCGCGGCGTGACCGCAACGTGACCACAACGTGTTGGCCCGGTCCATCGACATTCGCGGGGCAACATCTTCCACTTAGTTTCAAATAGGATGATATGGATGGCATGAGAGAATGTTTTCTCAGAATATTTAAAGAAATGAATGCTAATCTGTGATGACTAGAGGATTGGATGACCCCTGATATACCTAATTCGGTGAGGTTTGGAGATCTAGAAATTTGTAGGAATACCTAGAGGAATACCCCATGGGATCAGGAAAATCACAGGTTACATAACATGTAATCTGACATTACTGGTACTGTGGGACCCCTGGGCTGTGGAACTGGGCTTTTGGTTGGATTTAAATATCACATGCCATGTGACATGGTCACACAACATGGGACCCATCTTAAAAGTCTAACGGCACTTAAATATTGTCTTGGTTCAAACAACTGTTTTAATAAAAAGAGGGAAACCCCCTACAGGGATATAAAAAGGGTCAAGTACGATGTGTGCTTTATGACTAACAATGACATCAAGTATAAGGAAAACATCAATGCAATAATGTTAAGCAAGGTATACCACTGTGAGTTTTCGCAGACAGAGCACCTCCGTTGGAGGGGTTTTATTACAAAACCAGGAATTATTTATCAAACGAAACAATTATCTGAACTAACACTTATTCAAGAATTGCAATTTAATATAAACATGAAAAATTAAGAAGGCAACTAAATGCAATTTAAAACATTCACGAATTAAATGGGCTAGGAGAGGGACCCTACCTCAACCTCAAGGCGTGTTTTCTTTTGATGATGACAACTCGAATCTTCCTTTTTTCCGCTTTCATGCATATGCAACTTAACATATATGTAAGGACACCTAGCCCCTGCTGGACAGCCCTCCCCCCTGCTGGACAGCCCCACCCCCCGCCTAGACAGTCCCTCCCCCTGCCTGGACAGCCCCCTCCCCCCCTGCTGGACAGCCCTCCCCCCTGCTGGACAGCCCCACCCCCTGCCTGGACAGTCCCTCCCCCTGCCTGGACAGCCCCTCCCCCCCTGCTGGACAGCCCTGCCCCCTGCCTGGATAGCCCCTCCCCCTTCCTGGATAGCCCCTCCCCCTGCTGGACAACCCTCCCCCCTTGCTGGACATCCATCCCCCCTGCTTGACAGCCCTCCCCCCTACTGGACAGCCCTCCCCCTGCCGGACAGCCCCTCCCCCCTACTGGACACCCCCTCCCCCTGTTGGACACCCCTCCCCCCTTCCGGACACCCCTCCCCCTACCGGATAGCCCGCCCCCTGCCTGACAGCTCGCCCCCTGCCGGACAGCCCGCCCCCCTGCTGGACAGCCCTGCCCCCTGCCTGGACACCCCTCCCCCCCTACTGGACACCCCTCCCCCCTGCTGGACAGCACCCCCTGCTGGACATCCCCCCCTACTGGACAACCCTCCCCCCTGCTGGACAGCCCTCCCCCCTGCTGGACAGCCCTCCCCGTGCTGGACAGCCCCGCCCCCCTTCTGGACAGCCCCGCCCCCCTGCTGGACAACCCTCCCCCTTACCGGACACCCCTCCCCCCTACTGAACACCCCTCCCCCTGCTGGACACCCCTCCCCCTACTGAACAGCCCTCCCCCCTGCTGGACAGCACCTCCCCCTGCCTGGACACCCCTCCCCCCCTACTGGACAGCCCCTCCCCCTGCCTGGACACCCCTCCCCCCAGCTGGACACCCCTCCCCCCTGCTGGACACCCCCTCCCCCTGCTGGACACCCCTCCCCCTGCCTGGACAGCCCATCCCCCCTGCCGAACACCCCTCACCCCTTCCGGACACCCCTCCCCCCTGCTGGACATCCCTCCCCCCTATTGGACAACCCCTCCCTCCTGCTGGACAGCCCCTCCCCCTGCCTGGACACCCTCCCCCCCTACTGGACACCCCCTCCCCCTGCTGGACACCCCTTTCCCCTACCTGGACAGCCCATCCCCCCTGCCGGACACCCCTCCCCCCCTGCCGGACACCCCTCCCCCTACCGGACACCCCTCCCCCCTTCCTGGATAGCTCTATTGGTACTCACACAATTTTTGGAAAATTTTCTCAGTCGTGGGGAACTCAATTTGGTTGGATATACATACCGATAACCCAAGGTTTGGACACTATGTGATAACCCATGTGAATGTGGACATGTATATAATGATTCTAGAAGAAGTAGTCTTAACTAACTAGATGAATGTATAGACTTTCTGATCCACTACGAAAGGAAACCACTGTTCAACATGAATTATATGTTTTTTCCATCATTCTCCAGAATGTAATAGGGACAAGGAGTGTTCTTTTTACAATATGAAGGGGAATGATGTCTCTAACTATGAAAGTTGGAACGGTAAGATGAATATTCCAATCTATGACTTGGAGAGAAAATACACTACTGTCCCTTATAATGTGGATAAGATAGGGGTCATATCAGTGTAGAAGGATACTGGGAAAACTACAAACTTAATCACTTCAACATCACCTTAGGATGGTCCTTCTAATTAAAAAAACAAGGATTATTCTCAGTGTGTTTTATTTACTCTAGAGGGCCCACCCTCGGGAAAATCCTGGAATGGGGAAAATGTACCCCTTCCTGATAGAGAGATAAACATTGGATAGAACATCCAGTTCGAGGGGCATGTATTTTGGGGGCACCTTTCCCTGATGTTTTGTACAGATCCAAGGGACTGTAGGTATTTGAAACTTTGTAGGAAAGCCTAATGTAAATACTCACGAATGGGAAAAATAGGCAGAAAGTCAATGTGGACCTCTATACAAATGTAGCTGGTCTTGAAGAGAGTACTTCAAATGAGGCAACATTTCATGGCATGCCTACATAGAGGTGTTGCTTTTAGGATGCTTTACCTAACCTGATTGCATCTCGTGATCCTCAAGTGGTGAAAAATGGGAAAAAATTCTTGCAGGTTCCTACCTATCATTAATTGATGATGACACATTCTGAGGGACCCCTCATGCATGTTTCATACATAGCTATCTAGGAACAATCCAAGAAGGAAACCTCACCAGGTTCGCTGAATATGAGTACACCCAAGGATCATCAAAATAAGTTGCAGCAGAATCCCTTACCTACTAAAAATAATGATCAGTATGGGGTTTCACGAAAGTACCTGCTGCAATTATTACTAAGAATAAGGCCTCCATAGAGTCACAATCTTATCCTAGATAGTATATGGATAAATTTTCACACTTAATTCGTGTATTATGGTATGATGATGATGAGGAAATTTAAATCAGTTAGAAGGTTATCACCACCTCCAATATGGTAAATGAAGATGAATATCCAAAAGCTAAATACATGTATGATAAAGGCATGGGTAGTGGCCTAAAATTAAAGAACAAGAAAAATAATTGGAGTAATGGTATGGAGAAACTACCCCCTGCCCCCTTCCCCCTGCCCCCTGCCCCCCTCCATCCTGCACCCTACCCCCTGCCCCCTGCCCCCCTCCACCCAGCCCCTTAGCCTGCACAACACCCCCTTCACCCCCCTGCACCCTCCCTGCCCCTTCCCCCCTCCACCCTCCCCCCTGCCCCTGCCCCCTGCCCCCTGCCCCCTACCCCCTACCCCCCTCCACCCTGCCCCCCTGCACCCCTCCACCCTACCCCGTGCCCCCCTCCACCCAGCCCCCTATCATACTTCAATACATCCCGAAGATATTATCAAAAACACTTCAAGACATAAAATGACTATTTTCAACAAATATAACAAAAGACCAAAATATATGATGCAAGAACCACAAATCAAAGACCCCTCTCAACATACATGATGTAGTATGGTAAAAAGAAATAAATGAACTTACCAAAATGTTACCATCATACAAAATGGTTCCTTAAGAGTACTTTGGGTGCATATTTCTTTTTCACCCTAAGACTATATTTTACCTACAATAAATAAAGAAAAAAAGATCAAAATCAGAAGTAATTATGTAGAGAATAAATAATTGATAAGAAATATATTTGTGTTTATGTACCTAAATACAAACATGTATCCTGCAAAAATAGTATATGCAAGAACCACAAATCAAAGCTTACTTGTGAGGAAAATGTTTTGTTTTGAAAAGTTCAACTATTATAAATTAGAGCTTCAAAAATTTCATCACCAGTTGCACCCTATATTTATCAAACTGTAAAAGGTTTATGGAAGAAAGAAGGTAATACAATCATATCGAGCACAACAATTGAGTACCGTAGAATTCAGCTCATAAAAAAGATTTTATAATTGGAACCATAAAACTACGATTAAATTTTTATTTTATGTTTGTAAAACTACATGGGAACAAAATAATATGTTAATATAACTCTAATCAAAACCAATAACTGAGAAGTGAAGTTCACATAGATGCCCAGTACCAAGAATGGATGTTCCCCCTTGCTTGTCGGTTGCATGCCAACGTGCCCGCATTTGAACCAACACAAACCACCTTGTCCTATGGTAGAAATGATTAATTATATATATGCATCAATTTGTAACAATAAAGAATTTTTTTATCTAATTAAAAACAAAGAATATAACTAATATATTAAAAACAAAAGAAATGAAGAACATAGAGTTCAAAAAATCACACAAAATGCATGAATGATACCCACTAGTTACTATATTAACAACTTCAACACATATTTATGGATTTTAATGTAGATGCATGTTAACATTTGAAGTTCAAAAATGATTTTTAGATAAACATTAAAATAAGCATACACATCAGAATTTCAATACAAAAAGGTAGTAAAAAAGGAAGCAACAACCAACAGATTTAACAAGATGATTTCATCATACAAAATTTATTAAAAGGCAACTTCCAACCATTTATTTCAACTAAAAAAAAGAAGTGAATTTTCAAGTTTAAGTAGAAAAATCACAGAATTTAAACTATTACTCCCATGGTGTAGATGCTCTATTCATTTGAGATCATTGGAAAAAATTTCCATTCTTTTCTTGTTGAATAAATACCTTTGGTTTCCAAAATTTCATCTCCTATAAGTGTAAACATATAAATTAATTTATAAAATTTAAAGTTCAAAACCGAACAAAACTAGTGTAAAAACTAAGGTAGATTGGTTCAAAGTTACTATGAAATATAACTTCTCTAGATCTATAAAATTTTTGAATCTATACTTCCATAGGATGTGAAATTATGCTCACCAAAGTACTAAAAAAATATAAATTATAACGTACATTCACTTATTCTATGTGAATAACATAATTTTTTTTAATAAAAATCAATAAAAAAAATGTTTAAACAATGATTTAGAATTATAAAATTTAGTATCAGAAAAAAATTGTGTACCCTTACCTCACACTTAATTTAAAGTATATAATAAGAATTTAAACTCTTAAAAATTTAAGGGTGGAAGGAAACAACCTCAAAATTTTCTTAGAGTGAAATAAGTTACTCAAAATGGACTGCCATGTGAAGTGACCCACCTAACATCCTACAAAAAAAGACCTCAATTAAAAAAACTTTATTAAAGAAGGTCAAATAAAAAGACTAAAAAAAGTAACAAGATAATCTTGGGTTTATCCCCAAGGGGTTCTATATTTAGATTGCTCACAGTTGAAAAATCATTCATTCAACCCCAATTAGATGGAGGATGTGTCTTATTACTTAATAAGAAGCATAAAATATTCTTTCTAACAATAGTAATCAACTCAAATAGTTTTTTAACACCCCATTTTTATATAATTTTAATTTCACCACTTTGAAATTATAACTTCCTAGGAGTAGTGGAAAGGGGGGAAAAGGGGGTATATTCCCTCTTCATCAACTTGAAGAGTGATGTGCATAAATAGTAAAAATTAAATTCTTGGATGTGATTTTTCATCCGATTCGATATCCTATATAAATTAATTATTAAAAACCACATATGTATCAATATCCACTTTTTCATTAGTACGCAACTTCAAAATATCCTCTTGCTCTTCGACCACTCCCAAACATTGAATTACAATTAGATTTTTTGAGTTTCAAAAGTTTCTCATCAGGTGTATTAATAACCTTCTCATGTACCTCTAGTAAATCATGAAGTTCACTTGAATCTACACAACATACATAGGGAGAATAGAAATCAAAATCATACACAAAAAAATCACAATAATATAAAAGAAAAGCTTGTTCAATTAAATAAAAAACTTCATTAATTTGGTCATCTTGCTCTTTTTAAATAAAAAACGGTGATCCTAGGAGTGTTTCTAAGTTAGAAGTGATTTATTCAACCTCCTCCAACCTCTTATCAAAACAAAAATCCTCAATTTTATAATTTTTCAAAGTAAAGGAAAGGGTATCTTTAATTGGTTCATCATCTTATGATTTCACAAGAATTTTGAAAGGATTATCAGGAATATCCCACTACTAAAAGACCACCTTGGAGAGGTGGGTTACATTCTTTCTATTTTCCCTTTGACATATTCATAGACCTAGTCCCCATTGTTAGAGAAAAATATGAGTAATCCCTTTTATCTTTCTAGTTGACCCTCCCTATATTACTCTTCTCATACATGGATACATTTAATCCTGAACCTCGTCCTCTAAATCACATAAAAAGTGGAAGGAAAATTCATCACATGACCAATTTTCAGGGACCTGCTCCTCTCCAACAGTTCTAACCAGGTATTGTTCAAAATTCTGGACTAGTTCATCATATGACAAAAGATCAAAATGGTTATCCATCACAATACCTCCCACTACTGTAGAACTCTTCATGAATGTGGCCTCACTCCCTTAAACCTATTCTGATACATTGCCGCTTGTTGAAAATGAGAAAACGGAGAGATTATTGGGACCACCCTCATCCATATTCTTCAGTTCCATAACCGAGTAATGCTCACTAACACCATGGAGAGGAGGGTGCGGCGAAGAGGGTGCGGCGAGGAGGGCGCAGTGCGGAGGAGGCGTCGGCGAGGAGGCGTCGGGGAGGAGGGCACGACGAGGAGGCGTTGGGGAGGAGGGCGCGGCGAGGAGGAGGGCGCGACGAGGAGGGAACAACAAGGAGGGTGCAACAAGGAGGGTGCGACGCAGAGGAGGCGTCAACGTGGAGGCGTCGGGGAGGGGGAGGGCGCGGTGAGGAGGAGGAATCGCGAGGGGGAGGAGAAGGATCCCGATGGGTTTGGGAAAAAAATGGGGCTAATGGATATATCCACGGATGAAATAATTAACCATGGAAGTATAAAATATATAGCCACGGACCTATAAAACCGTGGCTATAGGTCCGTGGCTATAGCTTAGATTTGTAGTAGTGTTTACAGGTAGGTTTTTTTTCACACACAAGGATTGGAAGGTTCTTATAATTTCTTTTTGTCTAAAACTTTCCTCCTAGTGTTTTTACCCCAAGGTCATGATTAATACCTTGAGATGGAATTCCCAATTTACTAGAAAACTTATCAGAAATTAAAGAGTGTGTAGAACCTGAATCAAACAACACATTGGAATAATCTGAATAAACAAACTATGTACCTCATACTACTTCATTAGATGGTCCAAAATCTGCTAAAGTAGTTAAAAAGGATTTAAACACCCCTTTATGCATGTATTCAGGATGCTTTCCCTCAGTTGAGTTCTTAGTTGGAAACTCATTTTCATAATTACCCATTTCATTTCACTTAAAACAATTTACTGAAAGTAAATCATAATTTTTCTTACCATTACCCTGATCTTTTTTAGTGAAATTTTGAGTCTTATGTCCCATTTTACAACATCGGTAGCACTTACCAGAATTCAAAAGACATTCCCCATCATGCTTTTTACCAAAATTTTCACAAAAATGTAAACTTAAGTTTCTTACCATCAGGAATTTTTGAAGAGTTCTTCCCTTTCGTCTGCCACCTTGACCTCTTATTCTATTTGTTTTCAAAGAACACCTGATCATCGGAAAACTCCATTTCCATTTTATCCTCACATCGAACAAGTTTTTCATAACTTTTGAACTCACAAGAAGCTAAATCCCTTACATAATTTGTATTTAATCCTAAGTAAAAAATATTGATTTTACTATCAAGATCTTGTATGAAATTTGGTGCATACCTTACCAATCGAGTGAATTTTGCTTCATAAGCAGCCACTAATTCATCTTCCTGCCTCAATTCCAAGAATTGTTTTTCCATCCTAAGATGAACCACCTTAGAAAAATATTTCTCAAGAAAAATACCTTTGAATTCATCCCAATCAAGAGAATCAATCTCCTCACTATCCCTGATATTTTTCACCATCAACCACCACTAATCGGCTTCACCTTGAAAATAGTAAACAACGAGACTCACCTTTTGATGTTCTGAACACCCCAGGACTTCAAAAATATTCTCTAGTTCTTTATTCCACCATTAAGCTAGCATAGGGTCAAATGATCCTATGAATGATGGGGGATGTTGCCATATAAAATGATCTACTACTGACATGTTCCTCTATGGTTGATATGGCTGATCTTGTGCATGGACACCACCAAAATTTATAGCCCAATTCAATTGTGTCATCACTGCAAAAAACTATTCTGTTTTGATTCTGACCATCTCAGGTTGATGATTTGGAAGGTTGTCTTCCTCTTGATATCGTCCCATCATAGCTGCCCTATTTCCTCTACCGAAAACCATTATGAACACATAAATATCTTAGGCGAAGCAATATGGTAATCTATAAAAGCTATATCATTTAAATTTAACCATAAATTTATTTATAGAAATTAATTTAACAATATTATAACTCCTAAAGTTGTCTAAAACGACCTCTAATACCAACTATAAGGACCTAGCCATAAACATTTCATAATATTAAATTAAGTTAATAATTCACATTGAGGATCTTTTTAGGTTTAGATTTTTAGAGAATTAGGCCATAACTATTACATTACATCTCAAAAATTACAAAGTAGAAACTTATACTCAGTTTCCATTTTTTCATAAAATACAAACTCTTGAAAAAAAGAGTCATGTATAGTTATATATTTTAGATAGCATGACTTTTCCTTGATCTCATACATGACCCTATTCATCTTTAAGTCCTGTGAAAAACACTTCAAAAACATGGGATGAGCATAAAAAACCCAGTAAGGGTTATAAAATAAAGGAAGAAAGCGTTATTCCTTCAATACATACCAAGTATAAGATATTTAACATACCTCATGAAATCATAAGATTTATGAATAACACATAGAAATCATAAATCATAAAGGTAACTTGTGGCATCCATATCATACTTACATTGTAGCTATCACACCTATATAGGGAGTTATGTTTGGAATACTGATCATAGTACATTCCCTAAATCTCTTAGAAGAAACATTAAAATTTACCTCCATTACGTTACCCAATGCATTGCATAGCTATCTTGGGATCACCTGCCCTAGGTTTATCATGGAACCACCCATATACGTAAACAATGCCCAAGAACCATAACATATTCACAACACATAAAAAAAATATAAAGGAAAGATAACATTTACACATTTCAATCACAATATATCATTTAAATATATTGATGTAATAAATTCATTATCAAAACCACTTTCAATACCAAAATACATAAAATAGTATATGGTATTTATTTTCCTTTTAAAAACATTACAGCTTGTTAAGGAATCCAAATATCAAATAACTCTTGCGATGACAGAATGGTCGTTGTCACCGTGTACATTAAAAAGAAACATTCTTTTTTGTCATTTAGTAAAATGACATGTAGGAAAAATATTCCCTTTGGATGAAATGAAAAATTCAAAGGGGTTTTATACACCATATAAAAGAAAGTCGTGTATAAAATAAAATATGCCTCAATGAAAGAATATTGAGACGAAGTGCAATACCTCATGTCTGACTTGACACATTCATTCTTTAATCTCATGAATAATAAACTAAAAATTATTTCAACTTTATTAGAAACTATTTTCAGGTTTATTATTCCTTTTATATCACTTATTACCACACTATAAACATTATATATTCATTGAAATTAATAATAGTTATTTTGTCGATATTTGGTACTTGAGTCAAAAATGAACTTCTTATAATTACAAGTTGTTCATGTGGTCAAAAGTCCATTATATCCAGAGTTATAATCATGATTTAGAAATCATATATATCATATATATCTAGTATATATATATGTATTAATAATAGTATATAACATTTGGAGATAAGAAATGAAATGCACCATTCATGGAGACAGTAAGCCGTACGTACGCATGAACGCTACTTTCATTTCTATTTATTATTTTAATGGAATGAAAACTTAATGATACATAGGTATATTATAATTACAGTATAATATTATATATAATTTCATTAAATCCATCCTTTATACACCCCACTTATGGCATGAATGAGTCATATCACTTTGAGGGGGCGGTAGTCCGCACTTCATCAAATGAAATTATCGTATTTACCCATTATACAAACCATAAATGTATGCTATAAATGAAAAATACAGAAGTTTAGAGAAAATATAAATATAATATATATCACATATAAATGCAGTTACATCTTAATGGTCACTATAAGAGTCATTAGGATATAATTGAACAATCATCGTTTCGTGAGGCGTTAGTTCACCATCCATAGAAAAAATATGTTCTTTATCCATTAGATGGAGGTGTCTGTAAGTGTAGTTTGAATAATTATCATAAAAAAACTATTATATTGAGAATATTGGTTTTTTTATGTAAAAAAAGAATAAGAAGAGCATAGGGAGTGGAGAAGTAAAATAAATGAATAAAACTTGAGGGAAGACATTACCTTTAAATCGGGTAACTCCCTTTGGTTTGAACCAAAAGGATTTCTTAAAGTGCTTTATGCCTAAGGTAAGGATTATAGGTGGAAGAGAGGGATTTTGGGAGCTTATTTAAGTAGAGGTTGAACGATCCAAGTGGCATGATATATGTGAGTAATGGGTTAGAGTTGATGGATTTTTATATGGGGGGGATAGGCTCTTTAGGAAATTTTAAAAACATGATTTTATTATACACTTATTTTTTATTTCAAAAGGTCCAAAAGTCATTAAATTAAAATATAAGGTAACTCTTGTTCAAAATAAATTCATCAAATAATAATTGGACTGGTTTTTGATAGTTGTTTTAAATTTTATAATCTCATTTATTTAAATCATTAATTAATAAGGTAATCACTGCATCATCCTTGTGTCATAAATAATTTAATTATTTGATGTCAAAAAAATATAAATAAAATAACATGATGTAGGAAATATTTTTATATTTAAAATGAAAACTTATAGTCAAAGAGATATCTAATATAACCCCATGTAAAAATTGATTTACTAAATGGTATATGTTTATATAATTTTTGTCTTTACTTCAAATTAATTAATAAAAAGTGTCATTATCATTCCTAAGTGGCTCCATGGGGCCTCCAAATTGACCCAAGGATGCTCATGGTTAGACATGTATCATTAAATAGGATTAGGACATGTGTTAGGGTAATTTATTATTATTATATATTATTTTTTACACTTATTTACCATATTTACATTTTAACCATGGTAAAAAAATATTTACTGAAGTAAATATTCATAATGTATAAAAAAATGTTAACTATTCACACAATTTGGACCTTTTAATTCCAAATATGGAATCCAATTTTCCAAATTCAAAACACAGAAGTGGCAGAAATTAATTTAAAATTAATTCTTATTGTCAAAACAAAAAGTGTGTTTTTAAGAAATAATAACTATCAAAAGATTTAACTTTGTTTATGTCCAATTTAAGAGTGAAATTACTTAAAATAACCAATATTGGAGTAAATGGTAAAAATATAATCCAATTACACTTTAAAAATAATTAAAATAATATTATAACTATATAAATAAATTAGATTAAAAGGTAGTTTTGAATTAAAATGCCGTATTTTTCACTATTCATAAAAAAATGAACATTATTAGAAAAATATCAAAATTCCATCCAAGGTAAATTTTGATGTCCCGATTATAAAGAAAAATATTATTTTGTCAAATAGAACATATAAAATTGCAAAAAAAAAAAAAAGATTTAAAAAGGGTTCACTAACAAAAGGTGGTGAATCGGCCCTTTAAAGAATATTAGAGTTTTTATGCTTAAAATTGGATTCTTTATTATTTTAAGCTTCTAAAATTTATTGGATAAATGTAAAAAATTTAACAAACATGTATAATTATATTGTAGTTAGTTCTGTTCATTCTCATCATTATAACGGTTAGGCATTAACTACCATTTAAAATAATAATATTATATTATTATTTTTCAGTATAACTCAACGTTGTGTGTAACATAAGATTTCAAATAAACCTGTTTTTGCGTATCGGGTATGCCATAGAACAGAGCATACCCTTTATAGTAAAATAAATATTTAATCCACAAATATTAATAAGTATGAAAATTTCATATTTCTTTATTTACCTAGGATGTTAAAGAAATAATGGAGGATACAAATAAATAGTGAACAGATCATGATCATACTAATGATTGATTTATTGAGCATATAATTAATCAATCTATGAACCCAGGGGAAAGGCTCAAGTTGAAATGGTCTCATCTTGATATATAGCATTCCTTCATCGACCAGTGTACCTCATTGGATAGTTTAACATTGGCTTCATCTTAAACCGTGTCATTTCACTCAAAAATCTATTTTATATATGCTTTTAACTCGCATGCAGGTGATAGGAACCAAATGATTGTTTAAAAATGGTATATAAAATTTTCCATAGAAACAATAGTCCTACATATTAAAGGGTAAATGGATGGCGTACAAGCCATCATTTTAATTTAATAATAAATATTACAAAACCAGGAAATAATATTAAATTAAATGAAACTATCACATACATTGGTCGATCTAAGCTCGTGATCAATCACATCCATCCAAGTATAACACATTTAAAATGATTGATTAGAATTCATTTCCATTCATTCTTTATTAAAATAAACCACACACTAATTAATACATTAATTCATTTATCTATCCAAACTGCCCTGGAGATTCTCATCCACTGTAATTTTAAATATATTTAAAATTATTAAAGTACATGATAGTGTTTACATAGATGGAACATGGTGTTTGACTATATGAACTACATTTCATGGTCCTTTGTTGTGTACAATTCACTCATATGTCATTTAGAAAACAAAACATGTAGCATAATTACATAGTCTGTACATATAGACAACAAAACATGTGCCTCTTCGAACAATCCATCATGGTCTTTATCGTGTAAAATTCACTCACATGGAATTTAGAATACATGACATGTGGTGTAATTACATAGAACGTACTGCCATTAATGACACATAGACACATTTAAATTATAAAGTGTGTGAAACTTTTATTACATGGGAAGTACATGTCATATGACAACAATACACGGTGTGTAGTTCAAAATGTTACGGGGAGGATAATAAATTATTTAATCTGATATAAAACCTATTACACGATGTGTACTGTTAATAAATGACACATGAAAATGTGGTGATTATGTTTAATGGAACATATAATTGATTTAAGTTTCCACATAAACGGGTACAATACACTATGTGTACAGGCTAGCTACACGTCGTGTATGTTTTTGTTGTCTATCTACAATGCACGCTTAAGGACTGGGTTTGTATTTTTTCACTATCATAAAACAATATTTTCTTGTTCAAATTCATGAGAATGAAGAATAAGAAGAAGAAGAAAAAGGGATCTCGACAATTAGATTTAAATAACAAATAAACTAGAATTTAAAACTAACATGAAATGTGTAAAATGATCAACATTTGATAAATAGTTACAAATTTGATTATGACTGCTCTGGTAGCACTTGAAGGTTCTGTAAACATCGAAAGCGCCTATTTGGGCTAGTTCAAACTAGGACTTTATCAAATTCAATGAATTTTCTGACATATACATGATAAAATTTTCATGAACAATAAATAAAACTGAAGAAACCCTTGACAGAGAATGCTAAAACCAAGAGTGAATCTTTTCACATTAAATTTATAATTAATTTATAAGAAGAAAATTACTTCAATCATAAGATTCTTTCTTTGAAGAAGTGGTTAATCATTTGAACATCATTTGATTTCTTTGTTGATGCGATTTGAGAATACAAGTATAGAATCCCTCTAGTGGTTATCTAAACATGTTCTCTTGATCTCGAAATATCATCAATGATACTTCAAGTGCTAGCACAATGATATCAATAGTCTTAGTTCACTCCCTTGATTGCTACCACAATTCCTTTGGTCTAGAAGAGTCAATTCTATTCTCTACAACTAGAGAGGATGAAGGAAAAAGTCATTTCTTTCATTCATGAGAGAAAGCCTAGAGACTTTACCCCCCTTTTGGAAAGATTTACCTAGGGTGTAGAATGTTGTGCACAACATGTTGTATCTACATCGAATTGTATCTACAATGGTTTGTATCTACAATGGATAACGATTTTTATTTATAATGTATTGTATCTACAACAGTTTGTAGTCGAATACTTATAAGCCTAGGGTTAGGGTAAAAATATTTCTTAATTCCACATAATCCATTAATGATATATTAATCCCATATAGTGCCTCATGCCATATAAAATAATAATAACACTATTTTTCTTTTTTTTGTGTGAACTAACCCACACAATGATAAATATTATTTCTCAGACTAGTAAATAAATATTTATCATTAGACCCAATACTCGTTATGAACATCCTTCTAAATATTTATTGAACCCCAAATAAATATTTAAATAAATATTATTCATTCAATAAATAAATTTATAAATAAATATTATATTCACTATCTAATGGATAAATATTTATTCAATATTTATAATTAATAAATTATTGAATAAATATTATTTTTCAATCTAGAAAATAATATTTCTTCCAACTATTAAATATAAATAATATTTAACAGAGATCAATAGAAATACTGAGTGTGTGAGCCTCTAGGCTTCTTCCTTGGTGGCATTTGGAAAGTTGGATTAAAGTCCAATATCAACGTCTAACAATATGTAATGATGTACAAGAGGAATAATTTAATGTCACAAGGATAAAAACCACATACGAACAATTATAGTGTAATATAATCTCTTTGTCATGATATCTCATCAAACATGTTGCGTACCTATGTCATCAACACATATGCTTAATACGGATTTCTTTGAATTCAGGAAATAAACTCGTTCATACATCATGGTCGTTGAATTTGATTTAACGGTTACATTTTAATCAAAGGGATCAGATATTAACTCCCATAGAGATGGAAGAGACAAATCTTTCATTGACTTATTCATTAATAACATATCTTTTGTGACACACCCAACATACCTTACTTCCCGTGAACATATGACATCATGGTTTTGGCCTATACATCTAAGTACACGGGTCATGATACATATTAATGATAATCTAAAAGTCTAAGGTTCATTACACATGCTCACAAATAGAAGTTCTAGTGGCATGAAAACATGCTGAATTTCTATAGGTGGATATCTTTATAATCTTCCATTTTGAAGATTATCAGGTGAAAACTTTATGAGATAAATCCTCATGCATTTACGAGAATCCATCATTTGATGGTTTGTGTCATTTGTGTCCTATCAGATGATGTTATCTAACCATAGGACACCAGTTTATGAATATTAGCATAACACCTAAATGTTTTCATTATAACAAGGAATTGTTCTGATCTTTTTAGTGTGATAGATATCTAAGGACATTATCATATATATTTAACATAGAAGAGTAAATTATCATGCGATTAAAAATATATTTAATAGTTACTTCTTTGAATATACATAGGCAATCTAAAGTATATAGCGTGACACAGTTGGTTTTGGGGCACCAACTCCAACAATTGAGTGATTCCCATAAACCTCACATATTGGGTGGCAATGATGACCTATAGCTAGCTGTGCATAATTTAATGTTTATGCAGTTTATTTTTTTGACTCTTCTCTTGGATGATCTTGGTGTTAGGTTTTATTTTTCTTTTGATTCATTTAGTTATATTATATGCATATGAAACCCTTAACTTATGACATTCATTGGCAGTATAAGTTTTTCTATATCACATGACGTGGTCTACCCCAAAAGTTCATATGCCATAAGTTGTTCAACCTCCAAACATCTCCAACACCCTTCAAACTATTCAAAATTGTTCTTCTAACATGTATTCAATAAATATAAACACATATGAGCATCAAGATACACCTTGATCTCAATAAAATCAAATAATCATCACATAATTGACAATATCATATCATTAGTATTCTTATTTCAAAAATCAACAACACCGATTGACAACAAATCCAACAAACAATATCCTGCTGTTATAAAAAATATTGTTGAGAATGTTTTAAGATGTGTTTGTACATTTATAACCACATGTATGATTAACCTTAAAATATTCACGACTACATTTCATTATATGTACGACTAATTTTTGGATTATTTATAACTAGAATAATATTTATAATAATTATATTTTATCCATTAATAAAATTAAAATCTCCAAGGAGTATGTCCTTCGTTGGAAATTTTCAAATTAGAGGCACTTAATTGATAAATGGTCAATTTTTCTGAATTCTATACCCCACGTTAATAATGAGGATATGATTGCATCCCAATCCATTATTAATTTAGAAAAATAGTTTTCCTCCTTGTTTATCCACGAGTCAATTTTCCTTCCCAAACTCCCAAACAAGAAATGTAAAATGTAAAACCTATTTAAATAAAAATCGTATTATAATTTAATTATGGATTAAGACAAAGAAGGATTTGTAATGAAATTAATTTTAATTAAATGTTTCCCAAACTATAAATTTGGATTGAAATGTTCACTTTATTTATTTATTAATTTAATAAAATAAAGAAAACATCAATGATTACTAGATAATAGATTAAATAAATTTCAATTTATAAAAACAATATAGAATATATTAAAGATTTTTTTATAAAAAAATTAAATAAAACTAGAAATATAATTTTTAATAAAATGAATCCGATTATAGATGGCACACAAAATATGTTATTCATACTTATAATTTTTCCACTTTGGTTTTTATATTAATTATATAAGTTACATGTTTCAAAAATAGTAAATAGTTTTGAATAATATTTCTTTTTAATAAATTTCAGATTTTATTGTTATTTAAATATTTAGAACCCCAGTTATTTTCTCCATGCACTGGTCACCTTCCAAATATGGGTAAAGAAAGTTTGTAATTTATTTATATATTTAAAAAAAGTCATCAACAATAGCGTCCCATGGAGGGGGATTTAGTGGGAAGGAGTTTTTTAATTTAATGGGGTAGGGTGTTTATTAATTGGGGAAAGGGGGTGGTGTAGCGCCACTTCAAGTGGCGCTTTGCACCACTTCAAGTGGCGCTTTGCACCACCACCAACTTTACACGCCCCCACCCCCTTAACCTCCCTTTAATATATATAAATATTATAATAAATATAATATACATATAATAAATTTATTATAAATATAAAATACAATATAAATAGAGTTAAAAATATAATAAATATAATAAATATATGTGTAAATATAATAATCAATATAATAAAAATATAATTGTAAATATAATAATAAAAATGTAATTGTAAGAATTTATTATATTTACATATAATTAAATAAATATATAATAAATATATTATAACTATAATAAATATATTATAAATATAATAAATATATTATAAACATAATAAATAAATTATAAATATAATAAATACATTATAAATCTAATAAATATATTTTACATATAATAAATATATTAAAAATATAATAAATTTATAATAAATATAAAAAATTAGATATTTAAAAATATTATGAATTTATTATATATTTAAATTATATACACTTATTTATAATTATTAATATATAATCATATATATATATATATATTATATAATTATAAATATTTCTTTATAGTGATATTTGTAATTATATTTATTAATTATATATATACATATATTTATATAAATAAATTTTAATAAATATATATATATATATATATATTATTTATTTATAATTCTTATCATGTAATATATATATATATATATATGTATATATATATATATATAATAAATCTATCTTAATAAATCTATATTTATAATTATATATAAATATTTATTGTATATTTATAATATATTTATTAAATTTAATAGGGATTATATATATACATATAAATAAGTATTTATATAATTACAAATATATTTAATGAATTCTAATTATATATTTAGTATATATTTTTTATATTTATAAAAATTTATTATATTAATTATATATTAATTATAAATATATTTGTAAATATAATGATAATTACATTTTTACTAAAAATATTTATAATTTTATATTTATTAGAAATATTAATACATATTTATTTATGATAGTAATGAGATATTTATTATAAATATCTATTCTTATGTATTTAAAAATAAATCTTAATTAAATTAGAAATATATAAAAATATAATTTGAAGTGGCGCTTTGACCCCTTCGGCCCCACACCACCCCCAACCCCCATATATATATGTTATATATAATAATAATAATAACAATAAATATATTTACAGTAAATTTAATTATTATAATAATTATAATTGCAAAAATAAATATGTAATTATAATAAATATATGATTATAGTAATAAATATGTAATTAGTAATAAATATGATTATAACAAATAATGGATTATAATAAATATATTTATTTATAATTATATTTAGATTAATATGATTGTAATAAATATATAATCATGAAGAATATGAAATTATAAATATAAATAAATAAATATGTAATTTCATATATTAATGTTAAATATAAATATAAATAAATATATATATATATATAAAGATATATATATATAGTTATATTTATTTATAATTGTAAATATATATTTATATATAGTTGAAAATATATTTAAAATGTATATATAATTATATTTTAATAATTATATTTTTCTAAATATCGTTATAATATTTATAATTATATTGAAAAATATATTCATATAGTTATACATATATATATTTTTTTAAATAAATTTATAATATTTTTAAACTATAATAAATTATAAATAAATATTTATATATATGTATTTATTTTTATAAATTTAAATAAATAAATAAATAAATAAATATATATATATATAATAAATACAATTGCAAATCTATCTCTATAAATAAATATTTCTAGTTTTATAATATAAATATTTATTATAATTATAATAAATAAATTATAAATATAAGATATAATAAATGTATAATTATAAATATAATAAATTTATAATTATAAATATAACAAATATATGATAAAAATAAAATAAATATTTATATATTTACAATTATATGTTAATTATATTAACAATTATTAATATAATAAATATAAATATAATAAATTTATAATGATAAATATAAAAATATATAATCATAAATATAATAAATATACAATTATGAATATAATAAATATAAAATTAAAATATACACACAGATATATATATATAATTATAAATATGCATATATTTATAATTATATTTATTTATAATTATTAATATATAATTATATATTTATATATGTAGTTAAATATATATATTTATAATTATATTTATTTAGAATTTTAAATTTATATTTATATAAATAAATTTATATTTATAAACATATATTTAATTAATATATATATATATATATATTTAA
Source organism: Viscum album (assembly GCA_963277665.1). NCBI lineage: Eukaryota > Viridiplantae > Streptophyta > Magnoliopsida > Santalales > Viscaceae > Viscum > Viscum album. Next base: position 99,998,230 of record OY728136.1, on the reverse strand, counting down.
TATATAATCATAAATATAATAAATATATAATCACATATATATATACTCATAAATATATATAATTATATATTTATAATTACATTTAAAATAATAGCTACAATTTTTAAAATATATTTATAAATATGTATTTAAAAATGTGAAATTATTTATAATTATATTTATAATTATATATAAATATTTAAATATAAATAAACCTTATATTGAAAATTTATAAATTTATATATAATTATTTAAATACATAAATAAACCATATTAAATTTATTTATGAATTTATATATATATATTAACATTATTAAAATTATTTATATTTATATAAGTAAACCTTATGAAATATTAAATAATTATTATAATTACATATTTATTATATTATATAATTATTATAATCATATATTTATTATATTTATAATTATATATTTATTATATTTTTAATTATATATTCATTATATTTATAATTATATATTTATTATAATTATATAATTATTATAATTATAAAATAATTATTATTATATAATTATTAAAATCATATATTTATTATAATCTTATATTTACTATAATTACATATTTTTTATAATTATATATTAAATATATAATTAATATATATAGATAATTATAATTACATTAAATATATATTTGTAGTAAATATATTATAATTATGTGTCTATTATATTTATTATTTTGTATTTATTATAATTATATATTTATTATAATTATATATTATTATAATTATATATTTATTGTGATTATATAATTATTATATTTATAATTATATATTTATTATATTTATATATTTATTATAATTAGATATTTATTGTAATTAGATATTTATTATAATTATAGATTTGTTATATTTATAATTATATAATTATTATAATTATTTATTTATTTTATTCTACTTTTATTATAAATAAATACATATTTATTAATGTGATAAATAAATTTATTAAATATATTGATATATTTATATATAACTATCTAAATATAGATTTATAATTGTATAATTATATTTATATTTATAAGTATAATTATAAATAATCTCACATTTTTAAAGTTACATTTATAAATATATTTTTAAAATTGTAAATATTTATTTTTAAATGTAATTATAAATATATATATATATATATTAATAATAGTTGATTGAGGATAGGGCGCCACTTCAAGTAGTGCTCCTGCGGAAGAAAGCAATAACACCACTTAAAGTGGTGCTATTGAGACCCATTTTTCAAAATAAAAAAAGTAGACCCATTAAAATAAAAAATATCAAACGCCCCTAATAACCAAATCACCCCGCCTCTGGCTCTTAATGCATTATTAATTATCAATCCCTCCTAGAAAAGGCATTCACTGCATGATTGGATCAGATGGGATCAATTCATACACAATTTTAAAGGTAAACTAGCCCTAATGAAAATTATTATAAATATTATTTTAGCTAAATTTAATATTTTAATATATAAATATATTTATATCTATATAAATACATATAATATATATACACTCAAATATGATTTATATATAATAATAAATATATTTATTTACATAAATAGATATATATACACATTTATAATTTTTTTTTCATATTATCTATTTTATAATATATGTAAAGACACGGAAATTTCAAAGAAATTTTTTTCTTAATTTTCTTTGAAATTTTAAAAGAACGCATTTTCTGACGGTGCCTGATTCCGAGGCCCGGTGTGCCCGGAATCATTTTCCGAAGTTTGTCTTGGGTACGTTCAATGAACGAATGAGTGAGAATTTCTATCTTTTGTGACACCACTTAATTTCACTTAAACCGCCTAGTAAAGAAATAAAAATAAACGATTATATTTTTATTCCTCACTTTTTTTTAAATATCACCACCCGAGCAAACACACCTTTAGAAAAGGTATTCCTAAGCAATAACCGACACTACGGTTTCATCGGTGCCCTCAGATTTCGATTCCGAACATCCGTTCAAAAGTTAGAAAAACCCGCTCGTCCGTTCACTGAATGTACCTGAGCTAAACTTCGGAAAATGATTCCGGGCACACCAGGCCTCGGAATCAGGCTCCATCAGAAACTGCGTTCTTGTAAAATTCCAAAGAAAATTAAGAAAAAAATTTCTTTGAAATTTCCGGGTCTTTACATTACTCCCACCTCTGGGCTTTACGTTCTCGTAAAGCTTTAACACAAACTAGGGTCACAAAAGCGGTACAAAAGCACGCACCTGATCCTTCCGCTTCCATGTGCTTACCTGGAGGTTCCGTACTGCCAAAGAATGTGCACCCGAGGAATCAATCATCCTCATAGGATCTGCTCATGTCAATCCTCTAATACCAATTTGTCATGACCCGTCCTTGGGGCCCGTGCCGTGACTACCCCAAGCTCGCCTTCCATAGGCCAGAGGCTGGCGACTAGCACCAAAGGCGTAAATCCCGATAACTGGAAAGGCATTTCCTTTATAAAAGTAAACAAAACACCACAGAGTACAAGCGAAAGTAAAACACTAAGTACAAAGAGAAGTGCTGAAAGGTAAATGGGCCAGAATACAAACCCAAAAGAAAGTACAACTACAACTGAACAAAGTACAATAGAAAAAGACAACAGCTGGAGGGACGGAAGCAGCTCCTGGGTCGTCCTCCTCAGATCCTACCTAAAGGGTAGGTACAGATGGCGCAGCTCCTGGATCGTCCACCACGGATCCTACCTGAAGGGTAGGTACAGATAGCCTCCACAACGCTCTTGCCCGTCAACCTCCTCTACGTGTCGTCTCGCCGTGAAGTCCACCTCCGGATACTGACTCGTCGTGTAGTCCACCTCTGGGTACCGTCAAGTCCTCGAACACTCGGCCTCCGTCAGCACTGCCCGTCGTCTGCAACCAACACAACGAGGTGCGGGCATAGCCCGTGCAGGGGTGAGTATAACGATACTCAGTAGGGACCCCGAGACCCTCAAGGTCTCACTAAAAACCAACAAGGATAACCACAAAGAAGATCTCAACAGATAACCTCTACTTAGGTATATGCCCATGCATATACCTAAGTTATCAAGTAACCCATCTCAATCATGAGGAAAACACCAAGATCATGAAATCAACGAATAACCACTACCCATGTATATGCCCATACATATACCTAAGTTATTAAGTGACCCATCTCAATCATGAGGTAAACACAAAGGTCAAAAGTCTCATCTCAAACTGGTATTTTCATTATCGAAACCGTAACTGCTGAAGAGCCCCATCTCTGGAGTATACAGTGGTCCTGTCACGACTCTGAGGTACTGCTCATTAACCTAAGACTGCTGAGGTACTCCTCCTGTCGAGTACTGCGGGTCAGCCACCCAAACACAGTAGGGTTTCCCGCCGGGGTATGCCACCAAAACACAGTAGTGCACACCCCCTAGTAGCCTGCTGTGGTACTCTTCGGACGAGTACCGCGGGTCTGCACCCGAGTCCGACCCAGCGAGGCCCGGCCCGGCCCGGCCCGACCGGCCCGCCGTGGCTCGGCCCGGCGGAAGCCGCGGGCGGGGTGCGCGGCTCCCCCACCCTCGCCGCTAATTGAGGCCGGCGGCAACCGCCGACGCCAGCCCTCCGGCAGCGCGCCGCCACCGCCGGTCGCCGGCACCACCGCACCGGCGTGGCGCGCCGCCACCGCCTTCCGCGGACCACCGGACGCGCTCCGGTGGTCCGTTTCTCCTGCCGTCTTCACCAAAGGTCCTCCCGAGACCCGACCTTCACTGCGAAGGGATTCAAACGCCATAGCGGCCCGCTTCATCATCTTCCGTTGATCCGAACATCAATTAACAAAACATACCGTCTTTGTGGTTTTCCAGCGCGACGCGATGGCGCCGCACCCCTTCGCCGCGGCCCGACTCCGGCCGCGATTCCTTTGCAGTTCTTGGGCTCAGCGCGATGGCGCCACAAAATTGGTTCAAAATAATTGAATGCGCGGCATGATGACGTCACACATTTCTTACCGCTCAATCTCACGCGGTGCGACAACACGGCGTCAGTTTCATTCGATCCGCAATAACAAGAAAAACAATTGGGGGGGGGGAGCGGTCGTGTTTGTGCGGTCCGGCCTCCTCCCGTTAACTGATATCATGCGGTCCAAATAAACGCGGATAAAAGATGGAAGAGAATTACGTATAGAAAACACATAAACCCCCTACAGTTCTCCCCGTAATCAAGATTTCCCAACCTGTAACATAATCTTCGTGGATCAACTTAATATTTTGTTGATCCGCGTTCTTAGATTTAGAAGGGAGTAAACGAGGGTTTACAAATAATTTTCCTACCTTGACAAAAGTTGATGAACGGAGGTGTCGCGGAAAACGGCGTCGTAGGGTGAGGTTTCGTATATGCCGACGGAGAACGTCCGAGGAGGATGCAATATTTCCCTTCCTTTCACGCGGAGAGAAATTTGAAAGGCAGATTGTCAATGGCGAGTTCCCACGTCGGTGCCTCCTCCTTTTCCGAGGAAGAAGAAGATGGAAGAATAAGAAGAAGTTCTTTTAAAACTTCCAAGCTCTCTACCCTTACCCTCAACACCACAAAATCCAACCCATAACAAATAATGGTTCCACATTATTTAATCAACCCAAGCCAAGCTTTTACAAAATGAATTCAAAAGATGAATTCACATAATTAATGTGTGTGTTGTCTAGAGTTAATGAGGGAGAGGGTGAGGAAATGAAAGGTTACTCAAATAAAGATAGATTTACAAAATTTAAGTGGGAGTTAGGGAGTTTAATAGGAATGTGATGGGGTGTGGTTCGTGTGGGCCCCACCTCACCTTAAATCCTCCCATGGGTGGTTAACTCCAAGTGGGTCCCACCCCTAACTCCCTTACATATATTAAAACCACTTAAGAGAGGGTCAAGTGTTGTAACACAACACTTAATCTACTTAAAAAGAAAATAAAAATTGTAGATAAATTATAAATTAAACTTTCACAATTTTTATCATCTTCTCTCGGGTAAATGCAACTCCGTAAATGGCGTTCCTAAGCAATTACCGGCACTACGGTTCCATCAGTGCCCTCGGAATTTTATTCTGAGCACCGGTTCAAAAGATATAAATTCCCGCTCGTTCGTTCACTGAACGTACCCAAGACAAACTTCGGAAAATGATTCCGGGCACACCGGGCCTCGGAATCAGGCGCCGTCAGAAACTACGTTCTTGTAAAATTCCAAATAAAATTAAGAAAAAATTTTCATTGAAATTTCCGGGTCTGTACATTACTCCCACCTCAGGGCTTTACGTCCCCGTAAAGCTTCAACACAAACTAGGGTTACAAAAGCGGTATTGAACACACACCTGATCCTTCCGCTCCCATGTGCTTACCTGGAGGTTCCGTACTGCCAAAGAAAGCGCACCTGAGGAATCGATCGACCTCGTAGGATCCACTCCTGTCGATCCTCGATCCCCATTGGAATCACCGTGAAAGACACCCCATCGCCATCGTCCAACTCCCCATGGTCGATGATATGTGAAGGGTCAAGCACGTATCTCCTCAGTTGAGATACGTGGAAGTCATCGTGCACCTGGTGCAACTGAGGTGGATGGGTCAAGCGGTAAACCACCCCGCCTACCCAGCTGAGGTCCTAGAAAGGTCCGTTGAACCTCGGAGATAACTTGCTGCCTTGGCCACATCTCCGTAAACCTCATCGAGGTGAGACCCGTATAAGGACGTGATCGTCATCCTCAAACTCCAGAGGCCTCCATTTTCTGTTAGAACTGAAACTCAAACGACTGCTGCCACAAGGGTATGGTTGACCGACTCAAGAGTGATCGGTCGCACCCTCCTGTGAAAGAGTTAATCCCGTGATGCCTGGGGTTTCCTTTTCGTCGTCCAAGGAAAACCCATCCCGACGTTTGCCTAAAACCATCAATTTGAGTATGGATAGTTATTTCCCATTACATACTCAAAATAACGTCGTAAGGGCTCGACGCTGCCACCATGAGATTCCAACCAAAACTCTCACCTCGAGGGTCTGACCACACCGTCGACGTAAGTGTGATTATCGAGTCTCCTCCCAAGGTATCTCCAGACGTGAGGGTCAAGTCCACGGCTTACCGAAAACTCTAGGTCTGGAACAAGATTTGTGAAAGCAAGGAATGATTCATATCGATGTCCGTTACTACAGAAGCTAGTAGTGGACACAGATGGTCCCTTGAATCATTTCTAGAGCCATTGGTTCACACTCCTTGATTGCATGCAGCCGCACTCTTCCTATGCCCTCCAGCTCCTTGAGCCTGGCGGGGATAACTAAGGCTGGTGGTTGTAGCATGTTAAGATGAACACCACCTCATGATGCTCTCATAGCTCTGCCTCCACGTCAGTTGATCCGCAGGCTTTGGAGGAGCCACCGAGGCAGAAGCAGCGGCGGGTTCTTGAGCAACAGCCGAGCAGTGGACAAGGAAGTAGAGCTCCGGGAGCAGGTGGACAGGAGAGGAACTAGTGGATATGTCCCTTGTACTTCTAGTTCCATGTTTCTGTTGTATTCGTGTCTTTGTACTATGAGCTGCAACAATAAAAAGACACTTATCTTTGTTTTCTTTCTTGTCCTTTTGTTTGGTTGATACTGAGTGGTCCCGGTTAAGACTGTTGACTTGACCCTCACTTTCTAGATTTCTACTGGAGGATACCCAGTGACCTCACACTGATACCGACAGTGTGACTCGACCCTTGGAGGTGAGAGTGACAGTTGGATCTCTTCGTAGTTACGTCGAGGCCTTATGACGTCATCCAGGGCATGAATGCATCATTCATGTCAGGATTGACTGTATTAGGCAATGGGTGTGGAATGTGACAACCAGCTCCCGGTGACAGCACAGACACCCCGCCTTAACATGGTCGTCGGGTCCTGGCCCACCAGGTACAACCAGTTGCCCCCGCAGACATGTGGGGCCCACCCTAGGGTCCACCCACATGCCTGAGCGGGTCATCTGACTAATGATAGTCCCCACATGCCAACACATGTCCTTTCCAGTGTGCTTTGTCCTCACTCCCACACACCCTGGGAAACTCCCCAGGAGGTCACCCATCCTTATTACTACTCCAGGCCAAGCACGCTTAACTGTGGAGTTCTAATCAGACAGGCTCCTGAAAAGGAAGGTGCACCTTGTTGACATGAGTCATATCATTTAGTCATTTAACCCTTTATTTGTCACGACCCGTCCTCGGAGCCCATTCCGTGACTACCCCAAGCCCGCCTTCCATAGGCCAGGGGCTGGCGACTAGCACCAAAGGCGTAAATCCCGAAAACTGGGAAGGCATTGCCTTTATAAAAGTAAACAAAACACCACAGAGTACAAGCGGAAGTAAGACACTAAGTACAAAGAGAAGTGCTGAAAGGTAAATGGTCCAGAATACAAACCCAAAATAAAGTAAAACTACAACTGAATAGAGTACAACAGAAAAAGACAACAACTGGAGGGACGAAAGTGGCTCCTGGTTCGTCCTCCTCGGATCCTACCTGAAGGCTAGGTACAGATGGCACAACTCTTGGATCATCCACCGCGGATCCTACCTGAAGGGTAAGTATAGATAGCCTCCACAACGATCTCACCCGTCAACCTCCTCCGAGTGTCGTCTCGCCTTGAAGTCCACCTCCGGATACTGACTCGTCATGTAGTCCACCTCCGGGTACCATCCAGTCCTCGAACACTCGGCCTCTGTCAGCACTGCCCGTTGTCTGCAACCAACACAACGAGGTGCGGGCATAGACCGTGTAGGGGTGAGTATAACAATACTCAGTAGGGACCCTGAGACCCTCAAGGTCTCACTAAAAACTAACAAGGACAACCAGAAAGAAGATCTCAACAGATAACCTCTACTTAGTTATATGCCCATGCATATACATAAGTTATCAAGTAACCCATCTCAATCATGAGTAAAACACCAAGATCATGAAATCAACATATAACCACTACCCAGGTATATGCCCATACATATACCTAAGTTATCAAGTGACCCATCTCAATCATGAGGTAAACACAAAGGTCAAAAGTCTCAACTCAAACTAGGATTTTCATTATCGAAACCGTAACTGCTGAAGAGCTCCATCTCTAGAGTGTACAGTGGTCCTGTCACGACTCCGAGGTACTGCTCACTAACCTAAGACTGCTGAGGTAATCCTCCTGTCGAGTATCGCGGGTCAGCCACCCAAACACAGTAGTGCTTCCCACCGGGGTATATCACCCAAACACAGTAGTGCACACCCCCTAGTAGCCTGCTGAGGTACTCTCCGGACGAGTACTGCGAGTCTGCACTATAACACAGGTAGTGCTCCATCTGCCATGGGTCCGCACCTCACAAAGTAGTGCTCCATCCACTGGGCTAGTTGACTCACTCCAAGTTGATTCGGTCAAGCAGTCGTCAGGTCTCAGTCGGCTACACGGTCTCTGTACTCCGCACGCTCGTCTCTGGGAGGGTCCGCTCCATGAGCTACAGGTCGATACTCCAAGTATCTCAAAGTCCCATGAAGAAGTATCTCAAAGGACCGCCTCGTCATAGGGGTCTCAACGCAACAGACGTTGCGTCAATCGGACGCCCGGTCTGTGAGTTACTAGCATTTTCGTCCCAAGGGCCCGGTTGGTTTCGTGTGCGAACCAATCCGGCCACATCTCAACTATACCCCGAACTCTCATACGGTATACTCATAGGGACTGTTTCTCAACGTAATCACCAACGCCGCTGACGGTTCGTCAAACGGTCATCCAGTCTGAAAGATATCAGCTTTTTCGTTCCCGGGGCACGGTTGGATTTCGGGTACAATCCAACATGGCCACTATCCAACAACAACCAAAACTTGGGAGAAGTATGCCAAAAGTTCTGTCTCATCAAGAGGAATTGAACGAGACAGACAGTGCGTCAATCAGACACCCAGTCTCTGAGTTATTGGCCTTTTCATTCGAGGGGCCCGGTTGGTTTCGTGAGCGAACCAACCAGACCACACTCCGATGACATCCAATCCTCGTGCGGAGTAAGCCGAAAGATCCGTATCACTTAGAGGAATCCATCAAAGCCGACAACACATAAATCGGACATCCGGAGCTCAAGATATGAGTGTTTCCACTCCGAGGGCCCGGTTGGTTTCGTATCCGAACCAACCCGGCCGAACAAAAACTATTCCAAAACCTTGTGTATAATATACCGAAACGACCGTTTCATTCCAAGGATCTCTACGCAACTGACGGTGCATCGATCGGAGGTTCGTAGCCCAAGATATGGGCAAAAGACCAAAGAGGGTATGAAAACGGGCAGGCCGCGCACACCCCCCCGCTCCGTGACTTCAGGCTCGGCCGCGCTGGCCGAATCGGACCGAGCCGGCTGGGCCGGGCCCAGGCGGGTCGGTCCGGGCCCAGACCCCCCGTTTTCAGACCCTCTTTGGTCTTTTTCCCATATCTTGGGCTACGGTTCTCCGATCGACGCACCGTCAGTTGCGTAGCGATCCTTGGAATGAGACGGTCGTTTTGGTATATCGCACTCAAGGTTTCAGAATAATTTGGGTTCGGCCGGGTTGGTTCGGATACGAAACCAACCGGGCCCTCGGAGCGGAAATGCTTATATCTTGAGCTCCGGACGTCCGATTGACGTTCCATCGACTTTGATGGATTCCTCTAAGTGAGACGGATCTTTTGGCTTACTCCGCTCGAGGTTTGGATGCCGTCGGAGTGCGGTCGGGTTGGTTCGCTCACGAAATCCAACCGGGCCCCTGGAACGAAAAAGCCAATAACTCACAGACCGGGCGTCCGATTGACGCGCCGTCTGTCTCGTTGGATTCCTCTTGATGAGACGGAACTTTTGGCATACTTCGCCTGAGTTTTGGTTGCTGTTGGATAGTGGCCAGGTTGGATTGCATCCGAAATCCAACCGTGCCCTTGGAACGGAAAAGCTGTTATCTTTCAGACTGGACGTCCGTTTGACAAACCGTCAGCGGCGTTGGTGATCACGTTGAGAAACGGTCCCTATGAGTATACCCGGTGAGAGTTCGGGGTACAGTTGAGATACGGCCGGATTGGTTCGCACACGAAACCAATCGGGCCCCTGGGACGAAAAGGCTAATAACTTACAGACCAGACGTCCGATTGACAGACCGTCTGTTGCGTTGAGACCCCTATGACGAGGAAGTCCTTTGAGATACTTCTTCGTGGTACTTTGAGATACTTGGAGTATCGAACTGTAGCTCGTGGAGCGGACCCTCCCGGAGACGAGCGTGCGGAGTACGGAGACCGTGTAGCCGACTGAGACCTGACGACTGCTTGACCGACTCGACTTGGAGTGAGTCAACTAGCCCTGTGGACGGAGCACTACTTTGTGAGGTGCAGACCCATGGCGGACGGAGCACTACCTGTGTGATAGTGCAGACCCGCGGTACTCATCTGGAGAGTACCTCAGCAGGCTAATAGGGGGTGTGCACTACTGTGTTTGGGTGACATACCTTGGCGGGAAGCACTATTGTGTTTGGGTGGCTGACCCGCGGTACTTGACAAGAGGAGTACCTCAGCAGTCTTAGGTTAGTGAGCATTACCTCAGAGTCATGATAGGACAACTGTACACTCCAGAGACAGGGCTCTTCAGCAGTTACGGTTTCGATAATGAACATCCTGGTTTGAGCTGAGACTTTTGACCTTTGTGTTTACCTCAGGATTGAGATGGGTCACTTGATAACTTAGGTATATGTATGGGAATATACCTGAGTAGTGGTTATCCGTTGATTTCATGATCTTGGTGTTTTCCTCATGATTGAGATGAGTTACTTGATAACTTATGTATATGCACGGGCATATACCTAAGTAGAGGTTATCTGTTGAGATCTTCTTTGTGGTTATCGTTGTTGGTTTTTAGTGAGACCTTGAGGGTCTCGGGGTCCCTACTGAGTATCGTTATACTCACCCCTGCACGGGCTATGCCCACACCTCATTGTGTTGGTTGCAGACGACGAACAGTGCTGACTGAGGCCGAGTGTTCGAGGACTGGATGGTACCCGGAGGTGGATTACACGATGAGTCAGTATCCAGAGGTGGAATTCACAGCGAGACGACACTCGGAGGAGGTTGATGGGTGAGAGCGTTGTGGAGGCTATCTGTACCTACCCTTCAGGTAGGATACGCGGTGGATGATCCAGGAGCTGTGCCATCTGTACCTACCCTTAAGGTAGGATCTGAGGAAGACGACCCAGGAGCTGCATCCGTCCCTCCAACTGTTGTATTTTTCTGTTGTACTTTGTTCAGTTGTAGTTGTACTTTCTTTTGGGTTTGTATTCTAGCCCATTTACCTTTCAACACTTCTCTTTGTACTTAGTGTTTTACTTCTGCTTGTACTCTGTGGTGTTTTGTTTACTTTTATAAAGGAAATGACTTCCTAGTTATCGGGATTTACGCCTTTGGTGCTGTCGCCACCCCTGGCCTATAGAAGGCGGGCTTGGGTTAGTCACAGCACGAGCCCCAAGGACGGGTCGTGAAAAATTGGTATCAGAGGAGTCGGTTCTACCGCAGAACTTATAACTGTGATATTTTCTTTCTGTGAAGCAATAATGTTCAGAGTACCGAGTGTGGTTTTCAGTTCAGGGAGTCCAGTGTTGGTGTGAGCGGCAGACGTATCCATACACCAAGACCCTGACAACTGATTTCCGACTTTGTGCACAAAAACACTGATTGCATGTGTGTTTCCAGAAGTTTTATTTAAATATCAGCTCAAACCAGGTCAGCTCACCAGGTATAATCGTTTGACCGTGTCACGTTGTTTCTTTCAGGATGCCTTTTCTCGGACGACCAGGTAGAGCCCAGAGGGATGTGCGTATTGACAGCCTTTCGAGCGATGAGGCTTCGGTACAGGGCCCTCTTGCAGTTGAGGCACCAGGGGAGGCACCAACGGTACTACCATACGTTGGGCCACCGATGCCACCAACCCCAGCAGTAGGCGATGCACGCCACTTGAGTGCGCTGCACGAGTTCCAGTGCCAGAGGCCACCGAGGTTCCGGGGAGAGACAGACCCGCAGGCGGCTGAGGTTTGGCTGGAGGCTGTGATGAGAGTCTTCAGGCTAGTGGGGACGCCTGCAGACTTAATGGTGATCTTTACTGCCAGCCTTCTTCAGGCAGTAGCAGGCAGGTGGTGGAGCCACTTGTTCCAGTTTTGCAACAGGATGACCTTCGCATGGGAAGACTTAGAGACCTTCTTCAGGGTGGAGTTTGTGCCAGTAGATCTACACCCCGAGCGTGTACAGGAGCTTCTGCCTTTGCCGCGTGTTTTTCGATCAGTAGCCGAGTCATCTGTGGTCAGTAGACAGATGATGCAGAGGTCCAGGAGGACCAGACCAGCAGTTGGGCGATCTCGGGTTTTAGGATCGGTGGTGCGGGGCACCCGGGGTGGGGTCAGAGCCAGGCGTGCTAGAAACAGACAGTGTTACTCATGCAGCGGGAAGGGTCACCTGGCACGTGACTGTCTGACTCCTCGTACAGTTGATCTGCAGGCTTTGGTGTAGCCACTAAGGCAGAAGCAGCGGCGGGTGCTTGAGCAACAGCCGAGCAGTGGACAAGGCAGTAGAGCTCCAGGAGCAGGTGGACAGGAGAGGAACTAGTGGATACGTCCCTTGTACTTCTAGTTCCATGTTGTTGTTGTTTTCGTATCTTTGTACTATGAGCTGCAATAATAAAAAGACACTTATCTTGTGATGTTTTCTTTCCTATCCTTTTTGTTTGGTTGATACTGAGTGGTCCTGGTTAAGACTGTTGACTTGACCCTCACTTTCGAGATTTCTACTGGAGGAGACCCAGTGACCTCACACTGATGCCGACAGTGTGACTTGACCCTTGGAGGCAAGAGTGACAGTTAGATCTCTTGGTAGTTACGTCGAGGCCTTACGACGTCATCCATGGCATGAATGCATCATTCATGTCATGATTGACTGTATTAGGCAATGGGCGTGGTTCATCCAGGGGATGAGACTGAGTTTCTATTTTCGGCAGAGGAGAAATTTTTTAGCAGCTCTTCAGATCGTAGGCAAAAAAAGGTGCAGATCATCCAGGAGTGGATGAAGACTGCACAGTGCAGTAAGAAACAGGAAACTGGAACCAGTCTTGGAGACACAGTCATGTTAAATGTTTCCATAATAGGAATCTTAAAGGAGAGATGAGTCTTTGAAGTAGCAGACGTGTAGGCAGAGCTAGGAGAGCAGCATGAGGTGGGGTACATCTTAACATGCTACAACCACCCACCTTAGTTATCCCCGTCAGGCTCAGGGAGCTGGAGGGTGAAGGAACAGTGCGACTGCATGCGGTCAAGGAGTGTGACCCAATGGCTATAAAAATGATTCAAGGGACAGTCTATGTCCACTACTAGCTATTGTAGTAACAGACGTCCATATGAATCATTCCTTGTTTTCACAAATCTTGTTCCAGACCTAGAGTTTCTGGTAAGCCGTGGACTTGACCCTCACCTCTGGAGATACCTTGGGAGGAGACTCGATAATCACACTTATACCGACGGTGTGGTCAGACCCTCGAGGCGAGAGTTTCAGTTGGAATCTCTTGGTGGCAGCGTCGAGGCCTTACGACGTTAGTTTGAGTATGGAATGGGCAATAACTGTTCATACTCAAATCGACAGTTTTAGGCAAACGTCGGGATGGGTTTTCCTTGGTCGGCGAAAAGGAAACCCCAGGTAGAACAGGATTAACTCTTTCACAGGAGGGTGCGACCGATCACTCTTGAGTTGGTCAACCATACCCTCATGGCAGCAGTCGTTTGAGTTTCTGTTCTAACAGAAAATGGAGACCTCTGGAGTTTGAGGATGACGATAACGTCCGTATACGGGTCTCACCTCGACGAGGTTTACGGAGATGTGGCCAAGGCAGCAAGTTATATCTGAGGTTCAACGGACCTTTCTAGGTCCTCAGTTGGGTAGGAGGGGTGGTTTACCGCTTGACCCATCCACCTCAGTTGCACCAGGTGCACGACGTCTTCCAGGTATCTCAACTAAGGAGATACGTGCTCGATCCTTCGCATATCATCGACCATGAGGAGCAGGATGATGGCGATGGGGTTACTTCCATAGAGGTTCTAGTAGGCATCGAGGATCGACATGATTGGATCCTACGAGGATAGTCGAATCCTCGGGTGCGCTTTCTTTGGAAGTACGGAATCTCCAGGTAAGCACATGAGAGTGGAAGGCTCAGATGCGTGCTCATTACCACTTTTGTTTCCCTAGTTTGTGTTATAGCTTTACGAGGATGTAAAGCCCTGAGGTGGGAGTAATTTAAAGACCCGGAAATTTCAAGGAAATTTTTTTCCTAATTTTCTTTGGAATTTCACAAGAACGCAGTTTCTGACAGCGCCTGATTCTGAGGCCCGATGTGCCCGGAATCATTTTCTAAAGTTTGGCTCGGGTACATTCAGTGAACGAAAGAGCGGGAATTTATATCTTTTGAACCGGTCCTCGGAATCGAATTCCGAGGGCACTGATGGAACCGTAGCGCCGGTAATTGCTTAGGAACGCCATTTCTGGAGTTGCATTCACCCGAGAGAAGATGATAAAAATTGTGGAAGTTTAATTTATTATTTATCTACAGTTTTTATTTTCTTGTTAAGTAGATTAAGTGTTGTGTTACAACACTTGACCCTATCTTAAGTGGTTTTAATCTATGTAAGGGAGTTAGGGGTGGGACCCACTTGGAGTTAACCACCCATGGTAGGATTTAAGGTGAGTTGGGGCCCACACGAACCCCACCCCTTCACATTCCTCTCAAACTCCCTAACTCCCTCTTTTTTTGAGTAACCTTTATTTTCCTCACCCATTCCCTCATTAACTCTAGACAACACACACATTAATTAAGTGAATTAAACTTTTGAATTCATTTTTTAAAAGCTTGGCTTGGGTTGATTAAATAATGTGGAACCATTATTTGTTATGGGTTGGATTTTGTGGTGTTGAGGGTAAGGGAAGAGAGCTTGGAAGTTTTAAAAGAACTTCTTCTTCTTCTTCCATGTTCTTCTTCCTCGGAAAAGGAGGAGGCACCGACGTGGGAACTCACCATCGACAATCCGCCTTTCAATTTTCTCTCCACGTGAAAGGAAGGGAGACGCTGCATCCTCCTCGGACATTCTCTGTCGGCATATATGAAACCTCACCCTACAACACCGTTTTCTGCGACACCGTCATTCATCAACTTTTGACAAGGTAGGGAACTTATTTGTAAACCCTCATTTACTCCCTTCTAAGTCTAAGAACGCAGATCAACAAAATATTAAGTTGATCCGTGAAGATTATGTTACGAGTTGGGAAATCTTGATTACGGGGAGAACTGCAGGGGTTTATTTTGTTTCGTTCGTGATTAGTACCGTCGCCGTTCTCCATTTAAAAATTTGGACCGCTTGCTATCGATTAACGGGAGGGGGGCGGTCCACACAAACATAACCGACCCTCCTCCCTTATCTTGTTGTTGTTCCTGTTGTTGTTTGGAATGGAGATGGCGCGGAACCATCGCACCGCGCAAGACCTTGCAAGAATTTAGAAAATCACGACGAAGGAGCGCGGCGCCGTTGCGCCGCACCTTTGGGGCCGAACGAATCCGCGGTCGGAGTCGGGCCGCGGCGAAGGGGCGCGGTGCCGACGCGCCACGCTGGAAAAAACACGAAGATGACACGATTTGTTTTTGATGTGCGGATTGACGGGCGGCGACAAACGAGGCCGCAAGGTAATTTTGAGGCCTCCGCAGTGAAGGTCGGGTCCCGGGGGGACTGTTGGCGAAGACGACAGGAGAAACAAACCACCGGAGCGCGTCCGGTGGTCCGCGGAAGGCGGTGACGGCGTGCCGCCAGAAGGCTGGCAGCGGCGGTTGCCGCTGGCCTCATTCAGCGGGGAGGTCGGGCCGCGCACACCCCCCCGCTCCGCGACTTTAGGCTCAACCGCGCTGGCCGAGCCACGGCTGGCCGGTCGAGCTAGAACGAGCTGGCCGGGCCAGGCCCACCCAGGTCAGACCCGAGTGGGGTGGACCCGGTTCGGGTCGACTCGGTTCGGGCCGACCCGGGGGGGGGGGGGGGGGGGTCTGGCCGGGCCGGTCCGGGCCCAGCCCCCCTGTTTTCAGACCCTCTTTGGTCTTTTTCCCATATCTTGTGCTACAGACTTCCGATCGACGCACCGTCAGTTGAGTAGAGATCCTTGGAAAGAGACGGTCGTTTCGGTATATCGCACTCAAGGTTTCGGAATACTTTGGGTTCGGCCGGGTTGGTTCGGATACGAAACCAACCGGGGCCTCAGAGCGGAAATGCTAATATCTTGAGCTCCGGACGTCTGATTGACGTGCCATCGACTTTGATGGATTCCTCTAAATGAGACAGATCTTTTGGATTACTCCGCTTAAGGTTTGGATGCCGTCGGAGTGCGGTCGGGTTGGTTCGCTCATGAAATCCAACCGAACCCCTGGAACGAAAAATCCAATAACTCACAGACCGGGTGTCCGATTGACGCGCCGTCTATCTCGTTGGATTCCTCTTGATGAGACAGAACTTTTGGAATACTTCGCCCAAGTTTTGGTTGCTGTTGGATAGTGGCCTGGATTGGTTCGCACACGAAACCAACCGGGCCCCTAGGACGAAAAGGCTAATAACTCACAGACCGGACGTCTGATTGACGGGCCGTTTGTTGCGTTGGGACCCCTATGACGAGGCGGTCCTTTGTGATACTTAATCGCGGGACTTTGATATACTTGGAGTATCGACCTGTAGCTCGTGGAGAGGATGCTCCCGGAGATGAGCGTGCGAAGTACGGAGACCGTGTAGCCGACTGAGACCTGACGACTGCTTGATTGACTCGACTTGGAGTGAGTCGACTAGCCCAGTGGACGGAGCACTACTTTGTGAGGTGCAGACCCATGGCGGATGGAGCACTACCTATGTGACAGTGCAGACCCGCGGTACTCGTCTGGAGAGTACCTCAGCAGGCTACTAGGGGGTGTGCACTACTGTGTTTGGGTGACATACCTCGACAGGAAGCACTAATGTGTTTGGGTGGCTGACCCGCGGTACTGGACAGGAGGAGTACCTCAGCAGTCTTAGGTTAGTGAGCAGTACCTCAGAGTCATGACAGGACCACTGTACACTCTAGAGACGGGGCTCTTCAGCAGTTACGGTTTTGATAATGAAAATCCTGGTTTGATCTGAGACTTTTGACCTTTGTGTTTACCTCATGATTGAGATGGTTCACTTGATAACTTATATATATGTATGGGCATATACTTGGGTAGTGGTTATCTGTTGATTTCATGATCTTGGTGTTTTCCTCATGATTGAGATGGGTTATTTGATAGCTTATGTATATGCATGGGCATATACCTAAGTAGAGGTTATCTGTTGAGATCTTCTTTGTTGTTATCCTTGTTGGTTTTTAGTGAGACCTTGAGGGTCTCAGGGTCGCTACTGAGTATCTTTATACTCACCCCTGCACGGGCTATGCCCGCACCTCGTTATGTTGGTTGCAGACAATGGGCAGTGCTGACGAAGGCCGAGTGTTTGAGGACTGGACGGTACCCGGAGGTGGACTACACGATGAGTCAGTATCCGGAGGTGGACTTCACAGCGAGACGACACTCGGAGGAGGTTGACGGGCGAGAGCGTTGTGGAGGCTATCTGCACCTACCCTTCAGGTAGGATCTGCGGTGGATGATCCAGGAGTTGTGCCATCTGTACCTACCCTTCAGGTAGGATCCGAGTAGGATGACCCAGGAGCCACTTCCGTCCCTCCAGCTGTTGTCTTTTTCTGTTTTACTTTGTTCAGTTGTAGTTGTACTTTATTTTGGGTTTGTATTCTGGCCCATTCACCTTTCAGCACTTCTCTTTGTACATAGTGTTTTTCTTCCGCTTGTACTTTGTGGTGTTTTGTTTACTTTTATAAAGGCAATGCCTTCCAAGTTATCGGGATTTACGCCTTTGGTGCTAGTCTCCACCCCCTGGTCTATGGAAGGCGGACTTGGGGTAGTCACGGAACGGGCCCCGAGGATGGGGCGTGATAATATACATATGAAACTATAATCTATACAACTTTATATAAATGTATAATTATAAGTTAGGAATAAACCATCAGACGAGTGGTCAAGATGGTTATGTCCTAAGCTTGAGATGGGGGTTCGAATCCCGCCTTGTTCTAACAATGAAAAGTATTTTAAATTATGCGGCATGGTTAACGAGGGTATGAGAATTTTGACACCTCCTCGATAGTTTTCAATAGGCTACTGTAACATTTTAAAACCACATGGACCTTTTTCCGTGCATCAGCTTTCACTATCAGATGTCACCATTAGACATAAAGAGTTGATAAAATGGTAACCTTTATGAGCATTGATAAAAATGTACCATTTATGAGTCTATTTTTTAGTGATAAAGGTACATCTTTATCAACGATTTTCTTAGCGGTGATAAAAACATTCAATCAAAAAATATTATTATTATATATCTAATTATCATATTTATATTAAAAAATTAATATTTACTTATATACATCAATTAAAAAATGCATGTATATAATTATTATAAAAATGATATATTAATATCTAAATTTTAATAATTTGAATTATTATATAAATATATATGGTGTGTTGTTTAGATGTTATATTTGAATTTACATATTTTTATCAATGTCTGTGTGCATATATGTGTAGGCATTATGTTGTGTGTGTGTTTTGTGTATGTTTATTTTTTTTTCTTTTAAAAGAGGATTCTCAAGAGTGGCCTTTTTGAACCCTCCACACCCAGGAACCCCCCTCCCCACGAAGAGGTCATCCAGAGAAGCCTCAGCCGGGAAGGATCCGTTGTCATCTGAGATAACAGAGCGTCCCCACGGGGTTACATCTCGATCGGCGATGGTTCGACACAACAATCCGTCAGCAAGTGTATTAATAGATGTTGTACGTGTACAAATGTGTGTATGTGTATGTATATGCGCACATGTACGTGAGAAGTACATATATATTTATATAACATGTGTACATGTGTATGTTTGGCATGTACTTATACTACCACAAAACATGCTTTTATCAACGCAAAAAAATGTCTTTATCAGTGTAACAGCCCAAGATTTTATGAAAAATATTCTTTTTAATTTCACTAATGTCTTCTGTTGTATGCTACACCAAAAGGAGCTTGCACAACACACATCCTTGACTTGCCTTTCATTACACGCAATCACGACCTTCCTCGATAGCGTGTATAGTACGCAATAACGAGTTTCACAAAACAACAATATGCTATTAAAATATTATTAAAACTAGCCGTTATGAATAGTAATAACCACATTTTGAAATTTTTTAAATTTTATTTTTCAAAATGGAATTCATTTTTGGATTCTTAATATCGAAATTAGTTTAGGGTGAAATTTTGGTGATTTTCGGATAACTTTCATATTTTGATGAATAGTGAAAAGTAATAAATTTTAATTAAAAACAACTTTTTCAATCGAAATAATTAATAGTGATAAATTATTAGTTTGAGTGGTTTGAAAGTATATTTAGAATATATTTTTACAATTTAATACAATGTTGGTCATTGGATGTAATTTCACATTTAAACCAAACATAAACAAGTGTCAATCTTTTGATAGTTATTATCTCTTAAGAACACGCTATTTGTTTTGACGACGAGAATTAATTTTTAAATTAATTAATGCAACTGATATGTTTTGAATTTGGAAAAATAGAAATCATTTTTGAGTTCATAATATCAAATATAGCTTAGGCCTAATATTTGGTCTTTTTCTGAAAACTTTCAATTTTTGATGAATAGTGACACCACTAAGTGGTAGGTTAAAAACTGAATTTTGCATAAAACTTAATTTTACCGCTTCTGTGAATAGAATTTCAAAAATCCAACAGACACGGTTGATATCAGTAAGTAAAATGTGGTTCAATGAGATAAAAATAATTTTTTGGTGAATAGTAACTTTTTACTTTTTTTACCGCGGTTAATAGTAAATAGGGTAACTAAGGGTAAATATGATATTACTATTACCCTAACACATGTCCTAATTCTATTGGATAAATGTAATTCGACCAAAAACAACCTTATTAATATAATATGACCATTTAGGTCCACTTGGATTAGATTATGACATTTAATATTATTTTATTTAATGAATAGTTAAAATAGTTAAAATCAAAGTTTAATAACTAAAACATTTTTAATATGGGTTTATACATAATAAAAATTCGATTATAAATATTCATTAGAAATCTAAACAGATTTCCTACATAATGATATTTTATTTATAATTTTTAGACTTTAAATAAATTAATTTATTTATGACACAACGATGATGCAGTAATTACCCTTTTAAGGAAATGTTAACATAATTGATGCTATAAATGCCCAAATAAATGTAATTTGAGACTTTTTATGAATTCCAATAATTTTATAGGTTACTATGATATATTAGTGTAGATTTAATCAACTTGGTTCGAACATATAATTCTGTTATGACTTTAACAAAAATCATATATCAAATAGTGACAAAATTGACACAAAATAGTTTTTAAATCAAATATTATATTATTAATTGTTATTTTATTCCTAAAAATCTAAGGTTCGGCCAAATGACTTAGATAAGGATATATATATTAATAATAAACAACTTGGGGTTCGTTTGGCATGTTATAGTAAGTGTATTAACCATATAGTGTAAGAAAACAAAAAGACACGGTAAAAGTTAAATTATTTAACTTAGAGTTAAATCTAATTGATAAGGTTAAAATAATAAACTAAACTTGTCTAAATCCTATTGGTTGATAGGATTTCGACCCATCCCCACTTTACCTTAAAAATAAGACCATTTGGAACCATTATGAACCGATTTTGACTTTAATATAAAATAATATTTTGAGATATTCCTAAGGTGCCCCTCTCCTCCCTTATAAAATGGCACCTCCTTCCCCTCCTCCACACACCAATTTGAGCACTCAAGCTCGGCCAACCCCTGCCAAAATCCCTTCTCCACTTCCCTAGTATCATCCTAGAGGTCCTGGTCTTCTTCAAAGACCATCCTTAGTTCTTTAAGTGGAGGCTAAGAAAAGGCGCGTCAAAAAGAGGTAATAACCATTACCGATCTTTTTCAATTTCTTTCTTCTTAAACTTCTTCTTCTTTAGTTGTTTCATGATAAAGTAATAACATAAGTATTTCTTATATACTGATATGTTATTATAAATATGAAAAAACTCTAATTAACCTTCTATCCATCCTACGGAAAAAGGAAATCACCGCGCGTGCGTACGTACAGAATACCGTCTCCACGCCGTGGTGTAATCTATTTTCCACCACCACCTTAATTGGATGGGTATAAAGGTGTAATGAGTAACTATATATGATTGTTATAAATTGATATTGATACTGAAATAGTATACATACACTTCAACACAATTCCACGACCATGGGAATGATATCATCGCTCGTGCGTATGTACGGACTACTGTCTCCACGACGCTATGAGATTCATTATCAATGATTAACCATTCATGAATGATTATAAAGTATATATAATAAGTAATAATGAAATATATGACCTAATAATGATACTGGAATTATTTATATTTATATGTATGTCATCTACTTAATTCCATTCAATTCAGTAAGGAAACGAAAACAGCGTTCATGCGTACGTACGGACTACCGTCTCCATGAACGGTGTATTTCTTTCCATTTACTGATTTATTATATATGTATATTCTGAATATATATATATAAATCATGTTTTATATTCTGGAATTAAGTAATCATGATCTAAGTAATCATATGAATAATTACAAGTTAAAAACACGAACGACAAATGAGACGATTTTACCCAAAACGCTACTTTAACATGAATTTACAAAAGAACGGGTAATATAAAGTCATAAGTGGACCATATATGATATAATAACAATGAATATGATTCTGGAATAAGTCAATAACATGATTTAAATCATTATACAGGAGGTTCGGACACTTACAAAGCAAGTCGGACCTAAGGTAAGGGAAATATCACAATCTCATTTTTATCCGAGATTGTTTATACTTTGGTATTTACTGGGGTGTATTTTATCATCCACATACATGTTTCCTTAATATGTAATATTATTTCCATTCACCTACAATTGTTTAAATCCAATTTTACCCTTCGGTGAGTTTTTAGTAAAAGATATGAAAGGAATCTTTTGTCAGTTTTCGTACGAGGTAATTTTTTACTTTTCCGACAAAAGTACGGGAAGAATGTTTTTTTAAATTATACGGCATGAATGGATTTTTAAAAAATTATTTCCAAGAAGCTTCCTTTACAATTTTTCAAGTTTATTTTTAATCGACTTCTTTTTTTGTACGACATGTTAAGAAAGGAAAAGTGTTTTTGAAGTAGAAAGGATATTTTCCTCAAGAATGGAGTTCAAGTGTTTTATCAAAATCATTTTCCATCTAAGATAATAAAGGGTTGTGTTTCTATCATTATTATTACATGGATTTGATTATGTTGTGATGGAAATATTTTTATGAATTCCTTTATCTTATATGAACTGTTTTATGATGTCATGTTGTTTAAGAATCCCATTTTATTTACATGGGTTATGCTATGATGTATGGTTTATGATTTTGTGGCACACATAAGAATGGTATCATTATGAGATGGGTGAGACCTATAACTCCCTCCAATGCATTGGGTAAAGATTTCATATCTCATGAGATAGAAATGGATGGAATGGTAGGTTATACCGGTTTAGTGAAACATGACTGAAACGAGGGTGACTCGATTCAGAAAGGGACTTTGTCCACTAAGATAGTCTTGGCAATGAGTCATGACTAACAAGAAATGATTCTCTATGATTATGTGTGTATGCCACAAAGTTTCATGTTTTATGTTATGCTTATTGGGATTTCATTTCACTACTATGATTTATCCCATGATATGAAATTATGCTCTCTTTTGCAGGTTAAGATTTCCAAAAGTTATGTTCTTATGAATATGATGTGATTGATTTTTTTCTTTTGCTTACCCTTACTGAGAATTTGAGCTCACCCTTTTATGTTTTCTTTTCCACAGGATATAAAGAAAGGTTTTAGGTAAAAAAAAGGGAAGATCTTTATGGGAGATATTGAAGATCTTTCACCACGATTAGAAGATTATGTTCCGAGTTTCCGAAGACACTAAACTATTACAATCCTTGTGTGTGTGTTTTTGTTATGTACTAAGTATTCCGAAAAAGTAATGTAATGTCCATGTACGATAAGCTTCGGGTATCTACAGTTGGTATTAGAGGAAAGGTTTAGTCAACCTTTGGAAACTAGGATGCGAAAACGTTAGTGAGATCCCTAGAGATATTTCTAAGGTATGTCTAGGTATGTCCCTAAGGATAAGTATACATATAAGATATAGTCCTAGAACTATGGTAACGATCATAGAATTTAACCTAAGAAGTTAGATATTGAGGATACTCCCTCTTTATAATGTCGTTTTCCCTAGCATGATTTTTGCCTCTCACACTATTCTTTTTGGGTTTTAGACGATGGCTGGAACCCGTAGGAACCGTGTTGATCAATGCAATGGACAATGCAATGATTGTCCTCCTGAACAAACAAATGTTATGGGAGATAGAGTGAAAAATCTTATTGCTACACTTACACAAGATATGAATCATTATGGACTTCCAAATGAGCAGAGAAGGGAACAATATTCTATTGAGTCCTTCATGAGGCAACGTCCACCTTCTTTTAGTGGGTCTTCCGATCCACTTGTTGCTGAACAATGGATCAGTACCACTGAAAAGATATTTTCAGTTCTTCAATGTTCTGAACCTGATAAAGTCATCTTAGCAGTATATCATTTGGAAGGTGAAGCTGATCAGTGGTGGAATCTTATCAAGAATATGAGGCCAAGAGATGAAATTGAGTCCATGGAATGGGAAGAGTTCAAGAACTTATTTTTCAATAAGTACTTCCCTCGTATTCTTAGAACAAATATGGAGAAGGAGTTTCTTGAACTAAAGCAAAAGGATGATGAATCTGTTGGTATATACGAAGCGAATTTTACAAGACTTGCAAGGTATGCATCTGGCATTATCATTCAACCTGAAAGTAAAGTTGATTGATTTTTCAGTGGCTTAAAACCAAGTCTTCGAAGGGCATTAGCTATAAGAGACTTCAGTAGCTATGAAGAAATTGTGAATTATGCTATCAAGGTAGAAATGGAAGTTGGTGTTACATATCCATCTCATGGTTTTGACAAGAAACGAAAGATGGAGTTCAAGGAGAAATCTCAGAATAATGGTGAAAAGAAGATGAATGTTTCCTTATGCACAAAGTTTGGAAAGAAGCATGGTGGAGATAGTCTTAAAGGGACTAGAAAATATTTTAAGTGTGGAAAAGAAGGTCATCGAGCAGCTGAGTGTCGAAGTAATGGAAAAAGGGATTCTAATGATGTGAATAAAGCAAACACTGCAGAGAACGCACCACCAACACTTCAATGCTTCAAGTGCAAGGAAATGGGGCATTATGCTAATAAATGCCCTAATCCAAGGGTTAGTGATGATCAACATGAGCAACCACTGAAGGCAAAGGACAAAGGGAAGTCACATGCGATCACTATTGGCGATGTTGAATATGACAACGATGTGGTGGAATGATTAAGTGTTTATGTAATGGGATTCCAAAATAATGTTGTATCATGGAGTATTGGAATATTTATGTATTGGTCTAATGTGGTATTCATAGTGATTGAGATATTATGCGCATAATGAAGGGAAAACGAGAAAATGAAATGTTTAACAGTATTCATGAGCTCCTGATTGATATAAGGACTAAGTGATATCATGGTTTGAGTATATAGAATTCTGAGGATTTTGGTATGTGGAAAGTGTTAACTTTTAACTGCATTCTTGTTTTCACTAAGGTATTCAAGAGAATACATGATTAAGGACTTTGAATGTTTGGAATGGGACCAACAAAACATATATTATGATATATGGGGATCGACGATGGTATTAAATCTCTGGTAATCGTTTTCACTATGTTATGAGAGTGGACTGTAGTATTATGGATAAGCCTAAAGATTGAAATGGATTATGTTGGACATAAGTGAGTATTGTTTAAGGATAGAAGTTTTTTTTCGATATTATTGATGGGATGTTATAGTAATGTAGTTTTAGAAAAAGGACAACCTGCAAGACGGGCGACAACCCATCGCTTCGGACAAGGCTGTGGGAATCGAACCCACAACCGAAGTGCGACTGGCCTTTATCGCCTACCACTGGCCTACAGGAAGTCCCTGTTTAGTAGAAGCTAGTTTTATTATATTAAGCAGTATGATATATGAAGTATAAGTCCATTTTAGGAACCATATATGATTAATCTCACTATAGAATGACTTATGTATATTTAATAACTTTTCCTAACCTTTTGTTTGAGACAGATGGAATGACCCGTCATTTTATCACATGATCTGCTAACAGTTCACGAATAACAAATTCAACTTCATTTATTTAAGAGATGAAGTGGGAATTGTTCAAGGAATGAACAACAGTGAGATTGTACCAAAATAAAGTAAGTATTTATTCTAATTCAAATTCTTTAACTTTAGGGAAACGATCTTGACAACCAAAAATGTTTTCCTAGTGCTCTTATATCTGATTAATCAGATGGTACCTTAGATCATCACAAATTTAAGGATTTGTGATTGTTGGCTTTTCCATAGCCATGTTCTCTACCACTCTCCATCAGAACATGATGGTTATATTTTTCTTCCATATCCATATTTTCACCCATGTGGAAACCCAGTGATTAGTTTATTTGGGTAACCGTTACGTTTCATACATTAGTTTTTAAAGATTGGTTTTGGTATTCCTTTTTACGATGTGGGCTTCTATTAAAGAAACTTTCGAATAGTAAACCATTTATAACCCCGACGAATTTCAAGGGCGAAATTCATTTTAAGGGGGGTAGAATGTAACAGCCCAAGATTTTATGAAAAATATTCTTTTTAATTTCACTAATGTCTTCTGTTGTACGCTACACCAAAAGGAGCTTGCACAACACGCATCCTTGACTTGCCTTGCATTACACGCAATCACGACCTTCCTCGATAGCGTGTGTAGTACGCAATAACGAGTTTCACTAAACAACAATATGCTATTAAAATATTATTAAAACTAGCCGTTATGAATAGTAATAACCACTTTTTGAAATTTTGAAAATTTTATTTTCAAAATGGAATTCATTTTTGGATTCGTAATATCGAAATAAGCTTAGGGTGAAATTTTGGTGATTTTCGGATAACTTTCATATTTTGATGAATAGTGAAAAGTAATAAATTTTAATTAAAAAGAACTTTTTCAATCGAAATAATTAATAGTGATAAATTATTAGTTTGAGTGGTTTGAAAGTATATTTAGAATATATTTTTACAATTTAATACAATGTTGGTCATTGGATGTAATTTCACATTTAAACCAAACATAAACAAGTGTCAATCTTTTGATAGTTATTATCTCTTAAGAACACGCTATTTGTTTTGACGACAGGAATTAATTTTTAAATTAATTAATGCAACTGATATGTTTTGAATTTGGTAAAATAGAAATCATTTTTGATTTCATAATATCAAATATAGCTTAGGCCTAATATTTGGTATTTTTCTGAAAACTTTCAATTTTTGATGAATAGTGACACCACTAAGTGGTAGGTTAAAAACTGAATTTTGCATAAAACTTAATTTTACCGCTTCTGTGAATAGAATTTCAAAAATCCAACAGACATGGTTGATATAAGTAAGTAAAATGTGGTTCAATGAGATAAAAATAATTTTTTGGTGAATAGTAACTTTTTACTTTTTTACCGCGGTTAATAGTAAATAGGGTAACTAAGGGTAAATATGATATTACTATTACCCTAACACATGTCCTAATTCTATTGGATAAGTGTAATTCGACCCAAAACAACCTTATGAATATAATATGACCATTTAGGTCCACTTGGATTAGATTATGACATTTAATATTATTTTATTTAATGAATAGTTAAAATAGTTAAAATCAAAGTTTAATAACTAAAACATTTTTAATATGGGTTTATACATAAGATAAATTCAATTATAAATATTAATTAGAAATATAAACGGATTTCCTACATAATGATATTTTATTTATAATTTTTAGACTTTAAATAAATTAATTTATTTATGACACAACGATAATGCAGTAATTACCCTTTTAAGGAAATGTTAACATAATTGATGTTATAAATGCCCAAATAAATGTAATTTGAGACTTTTTATGAATTACAATAATTTTATAGGTTACTATTATATATTAGTGTAGATTTAATCAACTTGGTTTGAACATATAATTCTGTTATGACTTTCACAAAAATCATATATCAAATAGTGACAAAATTGACACAAAATAGTTTTTAAATAAAATATTATATTATTAATTGTTATTTTATTCCTAAAAATCTAAGGTTCGTCCAAATGACTTAGATAAGGATATATATATTAATAATAAACAACTTGGGTTTGTTTGTCATGTTATAGTAAGTGTATTAACCATATAGTGTAAGAAAACAAAAAGACACGGTAAAAGTTAAATTATTTAACTTAGAGTTAAATCTAATTGATAAGGTTAAAATAATAACCTAAACTTGTCTAAATCATATTGGTTGATAGGATTGCGACCCATCCCCACTTTACCTTAGAAATAAGACCCTTTGGAACCATTATGAACCGATTTTGACTTTAATATAAAATAATATTTTGAGATATTCCTAAGGTGCCCCTCTCCTCCCTTATAAAAGGGCACCTCCTTCCCCTCCTCCTCACACCAATTTGAGCACTCAAGCTAGTCCAAACCCTACCAAAATCCCTTCTCCACTTTCCTAGTATCATCCTATAGGTCCTGGTCTTCTTCAAAGACCATCCTTAGTTCTTTAAGTGGAGGCTAAGAAAAGGCACGTCAAAAAGAGGTAATATCCATTACCGATCTTTTTCAATTTCTTTCTTCTTCAACTTCTTCTTCTTTAGTTGTTTCATGATAAAGTAATAACATCAGTATTTCTTATATAATGATATGTTATTATAAATATGAAACAACTCTAATTAACCTTCTATCCATCCTACGGAAAAAGGAAATCACCGCGCGTGCGTACGTACGGAATACCGTCTCCACGCCGTGGTGTAATCTATTTTCCACCACCACCTTAATTGGATGGGTATAAAGGTGTAATGAGTAACTATATATGATTATTATAAATTGATATTGATACTGAAATAGTATACATACACTTCAACACAATTCCACGACCATGGGAATGATATCATCGCTCGTGCGTACGTACGGACTACCGTCTCCACGACGCGATGAGATTCATTCTCAATGATTAACCATTCATGAATGATTATAAAGTATATATAATAATTAATAATGAAATATATGACCTAATAATGATACTGGAATTATTTATATTTATATCTATGTCATCTACTTAATTCCATTCAATTCAGTAAGGAAACGAAAACATCGTTCATGCGTACGTACGGACTACCGTCTCCATGAACGATGTATTTCTTTCCATTTAATGATTTATTATATATGTATTTTCTTAATATATATATATAAATCATTTTTTATATTCTGGAATTAAGTAATCATGATCTAAGTAATCATATGAATAATTACAAGTTAAAAACACGAACGACAAATGAGACGATTTTACCCAAAACGCTACTTTAACATGAATTTACAAAAGAACGGGTAGTATAAAGTCATAAGTAGACCATATATGATATAATAACAATGAATATGATTCTGGAATAAGTCAATAACATGATTTAAATCATTATACAGGAGGTTCGGACACTTACAAAGCAAGTCGGACCTAAGGTAAGGGAAATATCACAATCTCATTTTTATCCGAGATTGTTTATACTTTGGTATTTACTGGGGTGTATTTTATCATCTATATACATGTTTCCTCAATATGTAATATTATTTCCATTCACCTACAATTTTTTAAATCCAATTTTACCCTTCGGTGAGTTTTTAGTAAAAGATATGAAAGGAATCTTTTGTCAGTTTTCGTACGAGGTAATTTTTGACTTTTCCGACAAAAGTACGGGAAGAATGTTTTTTTAAATTATACGGCATGAATGGATTTTTAAAACATTATTTCCAAGAAGATTCCTTTACAATTTTTCAAGTTTATTTTTAATCAACTTCTTTTTTTGTACGACATGTTAAGAAAGGAAAAGTGTTTTTGAAGTAGAAAGGATATTTTCCTCAAGAATGGAGTTCAAGTGTTTTATCAAAATTATTTTCCATCTAAGATAATAAAGGGTTGTGTTTCTATCATTATTATTACATGGATTTGATTATGTTGTGATGGAAATATTTTTATGAATTCCTTTATATTATATGAATTGTTTTATGATGTCATGTTGTTTAGAAATCCCATTTTATTTACATGGGTTTTGCTATGATGTATGGTTTATGATTTTGTGGCACACATAAGAATGGTATCATTATGAGATGGGTGGGACCTATAACTCCCTCCAATTCATTGGGTAAAGATTTCATATCTCATGAGATAGACATGGATGGAATGGTAGGTTATACCGGTTCAGTGAAACAGGACTGAAACGAGGGTGACTCGATTCAGAAAGGGACTTTGTCCACTAAGATAGTCTTGGCAATGAGTCATGACTAACAAGAAATGATTCTCTATGATTATGTGTGTATGCCACAAAGTTTCATGTTTTAAGTTATGCTTATTGGGATTTCATTTCACTACTATGATTTATCCCATGATATGAAATTATGCTCTCTTTTGCAGGTTAAGATTTCCAAAAGTTATGTTCTTATGAATATGATGTGATTGATTTTTTTCTTTTTCTTACCCTTACTGAGCATTTGAGCTCACCCTTTTATGTTTTCTTTTCCCCAGGATATAAAGAAAGGTTTTAGGTAAAAAAAGGGAAGATCTTTATGGGATATATTGAAGATCTTTCACCACGATTAGAAGATTACGTTCCGAGTTTCCAAAGACACTAAACTATTACGATCCTTGTGTGTGTGTTTTTGTTATGTACTAAGTATTCCGCAAAAGTAATGTAATGTTCATGTACGATAAGCTTCGGGTCTCTACAGTTGGTATCAGAGGAAAGGTTTAGTCAACCTTTGGAAACTAGGATGCGAAAACGTTAGTGAGATCCCTAGAGATATTTCTAAGGTATGTCTAGGGATGTCCCTAAGGATAAGTATACGTATAAGATACAGTCCTAGAACTATGGTAATGATCATATAATTTAACCTAAGAAGTTAGATATTGAGGATACTCCCCCTTTATAATGTTGTTTTCCCTAGCATGATTTTTTCCTCTCACACTATTCTTTTTGGGTTTTAGATGATGGCTGGAACCCGAAGGAACCGTGTTGATCAATGCAATGGACAATGCAATGATTGTCCTCCTGAACAAACAAATGTTATGGGAGATGGAGTGCAAAATCTTATTGCTATACTTACACAAGCTATGAATCATTCTGGACTTCCAAATGAGCAGATAAGGGAACAATATTCTATTGAGTCCTTCATGAGGCAACGTCCACCTTCTTTTAGTTGGTCTTCTGATCCACTTGTTGCTGGACAATGGATCAGTACCACTGAAAAGATATTTTCAGTTCTTCAATGTTCTGAACATGATAAAGTCATCTTAGAAGTATATCGTTTGGAAGGTGAAGCTGATCAGTGGTGGAATCTTATCAAGAATACGAGGCCAAGAGATGAAATTGAGTCCATGGAATGGGACGAGTTCAAGAACTTATTTTTCAATAAGTACTTCCATCTTATTCTTCGAAGAAAGATGGAGAAGGAGTTTCTTGAACTAAAGTAAAAGGATGATGAATCTGTTGGTATATACGAAGCGAATTTTACAAGACTTGCAAGGTATGAATCTGGCATTATCATCCAACCTGAAAGTAAAGTTGATTGATTTTTCAGTGGCTTAAAACCAAGTCTTCAAAGGGCATTAGCTATAAGAGACTTCAGTAGCTATGAAGAAATTGTGCGTTGTGCTATCAAGGTAGAAATGGAAGTTGGTGTTACATATCCATCTCATGGTTTTGACAAGAAACGAAAGATGGAGTTCAAGGAGAAATCTCAGAATAATGGTGAAAAGAAGATGAATGTTTCCTTATGCACAAAGTGTGGAAAGAAGCATGGTGGAGATTGTCTTAAAGGGACTAGAAAATGTTTTAAGTGTGGAAAAGAAGGTCATCGAGCAGCTGAGTGTCGAATTAATGGAAAAAGGGATTCTAATGATGTGAATAAAGAAAACACTGCAGAGAACGCACCACCAACACTTCAATGCTTCAAGTGCAAGGAAATGGGGCATTATGCTAATAAATGCCCTAATCCAAGGGTTAGTGATGATCAACATGAGAAACCACTGAAGGCAAAGGACAAAGGGAAGTCACATGGGATCACTATTGGCGATGTTGAATATGACAACGATGTGGTGGAATGATTAAGTGTTTATGTAATGGGATTCCAAAATAATGGTGTATCATGGAGTATTGGAATTTTTATGTATTGGTCTAATGTGGTATTCAAAGTGATTGAGATATTATGAGCATAATGAAGGGAAAACGAGAAAATGAAATGTTTAACAGTATTCATGAGCTCATGATTGATATAAGGACTAAGTGATATCATGGTTTGAGTATATAGAATTCTGAGGATTTTGGTATGTGGAAAGTGTTAACTTTTAACTGCATTCATGTTTTCACTAAGGTATTCAAGAGAATACATGATTAAGGACTTTGAATGTTTGGAATGGGACCAACAAAACATATCTTATGATATATGGGGATCGACGATGGTATTAAATCTCTGGTAATCGTTTTCACTATGTTATGAGAGTGGATTGCAGTATTATGGATAAGCCTAAAGATTGAAATGGATTATGTTGGACATAAGTGAGTATTGTTTAAGGATAGAAGTTTTTTTTTCTATATTATTGATGGGATGCTATATTAATGTATTTTTAGAAAAAGGAAAACCTGCAAGACGGGTGATAGCCCATCGCTTCGAACAAGGCTGTGGGAATCGAACCCACAACCGAAGTGCGACTGGCCTTTATCGCCTACCACTGGCCTACAAGAAGGCCCTGTTTAGTATAAGATAGTTTTATTATATTAAGCAGTATGATATATGAAGTATAAGTCCATTTTAGGAACCATATATGATTAATCTCACTATAGAATGACTTATGTATATTTAATAACTTTTCCTAACCTTTTGTTCGAGACAGATCGAATGACCCGTCATTTTATCACATGATCTGCTAACACTTCAGGAATAACAAATTCAACTTAATTTATTTAAGAGATGAAGTGGAAATTGTTCAAGGCATGAACAACAGTGAGATTGTACCAAAATAAAGTAAGTATTTATTCTAATTCAAATTCTTCAACTTTAGGGAAATGGTCTTGACAACCAAAAATGTTGTCCTAGTGCTCTTATATATGATTAATCAGATGGTACCTTAGATCGTCACCAATTTATGGATTTGTGATTGTTGGCTTTTCCATAGCCATGTTCTCTACCACTCTCCATCAGAACATGATGGTTAGATTTTTCTTCCATATCCATATTTTCACCTATGTGGAAACCCAGTGATTAGTTTATTTGGGTAACCGTTACGTTTCATACATTAGTTTTTAAAGATTGGTTTTGGTATTCCTTTTTACGATGTGGGTTTCTATTAAAGAAACTTTCGAATAGTAAACCATTTATAACCCCGACGAATTTCGAGGGCGAAATTCATTTTAAGGGGGGTAGAATGTAACAGCCCAAGATTTTATGAAAAATATTCTTTTTAATTTCACTAATGTCTTCTGTTGTACGCTACACAAAAAGGAGCTTGCACAACACGCATCCTTGACTTGCCTTGCATTACACGCAATCGCGACCTTCCTCGATAGCGTGTGTAGTACGCAATAACGAGTTTCACTAAACAACAATATGCTATTAAAATATTATTAAAACTAGCCGTTATGAATAGTAATAACCACTTTTTGAAATTTTGTAAATTTTATTTTTCAAAATGGAATTCATTTTTGGATTCATAATATCGAAATTAGCTTAGGGTGAAATTTTGGTGATTTTCGGATAACTTTCATATTTTGATGAATAGTGAAAAGTAATAAATTTTAATTAAAAACAACTTTTTCAATTGAAATAATTAATAGTGATAAATTATTAGTTTGAGTGGTTTGAAAGTATATTTAGAATATATTTTTACAATTTAATACAATGTTGGTCATTGGATGTAATTTCACATGTAAACCAAACATAAACAAGTGTCAATCTTTTGATAGTTATTATTTCTTAAGAACACGCTATTTGTTTTGACGACGGGAATTAATTTTTAAATTAATTAATGAAACTGATATGTTTTGAATTTGGTAAAATAGAAATCATTTTTGAGTTTATAATATCAAATATAGCTTAGGCCTAATTTTTGGTATTTTTCTGAAAACTTTCAATTTTTGATGAATAGTGACACCACTAAGTGGTAGGTTAAAAACTGAATTTTGCATAAAACTTAATTTTACCGCTTCTGTGAATAGAATTTCAAAAATCCGAGAGACACGGTTGATATCAGTAAGTAAAATGTGGTCCAATGAGATAAAAATAATTTTTTGGTGAATAGTAACTTTTTACTTTTTTTACCGCTGTTAATAGTAAATAGGGTAACTAAGGGTAAATATGATATTACTATTACCCTAACACATGTCCTAATTCTATTGGATAAGTGTAATTCGACCAAAAACAACCTTATGAATATAATATGACCATTTAGGTCCACTTGGATTAGATTATGACATTTAATATTATTTTATTTAATGAATAGTTAAAATAGTTAAAATCAAAGTTTAATAACTAAAACATTTTTAATATGGGTTTATACATAAGATAAATTCGATTATAAATATTAATTAGAAATCTAAACAGATTTCCTACATAATGATATTTTATTTATAATTTTTAGACTTTAAATAAATTAATTTATTTATGACACAACGATGATGCAGTAATTACCCTTTTAAGGAAATGTTAACATAATTGATGTTATAAATGCCCAAATAAATGTAATTTGATACTTTTTATGAATTCCAATAATTTTCTAGGTTACTATGATATATTAGTGTAGATTTAATCAACTTGGTTTGAACATATAATTCTGTTATGACTTTCACAAAAATCATATATCAAATAGTGACAAAATTGACACAAAATAGTTTTTAAATCAAATATTATATTATTAATTGTTATTTTATTCCTAAAAATCTAAGGTTCGGCCAAATGACTTAGATAAGAATCTATATATTAATAATAAACAACTTGGGGTTCGTTTTCCATGTTATAGTAAGTGTATTAACCATATAGTGTAAGAAAACAAAAAGACACGGTAAAAGTTAAATTATTTAACTTAGAGTTAAATCTAATTGATAAGGTTAAAATAATAACCTAAACTTGTCTAAATCCTATTGGTTGATAGGATTTTGACCCATCCCCACTTTAGCTTCTAAATAAGACCCTTTGGATCCATTATGAACCGATTTTGACTTTAATATAAAATAATATTTTGAGATATTCCTAAGGTGCCCCTCTCCTCCCTTATAAAAGGGCACCTCCTTCCCCTACTCCTCACACCAATTTGAGCACTCAAGCTTGGCCAACCCCTGCCAAAATCTCTTCTCCACTTCCCTAGTATCATCCTAGAGGTCCTGGTCTTCTTCAAAGACCATCCTTAGTTCTTTAAGTGGAGGCTAAGAAAAGGCGCGTCAAAAAGAGGTAATATCCATTACCGATCTTTTTCAATTTCTTTCTTCTTAAACTTCTTCTTATTTAGTTGTTTCATGATAAAGTAATAACATAAGTATTTCTTATATACTGATATGTTATTATAAATATGAAACAACTCTAATTAACCTTCTATCCATCCTACGGAAAAAGGAAATCACCGCGCGTGCGTACGTACGGAATACCGTCTCCACGCCGTGGTGTAATCTATTTTCCGCCACCAACTTAATTGGATGGGTATAAAGGTGTAATGAGTAACTATATATGATTATTATAAATTGATATTGATACTGAAATAGTATACATACACTTCAACACAATTCCACGACCTTGGGAATGATATCATCGCTCGTGCGTACGTACAGACTACCGTCTCCACGACACGATGAGATTCATTCTCAATGATTAACCATTCATGAATGATTATAAAGTATATATAATAAGTAATAATGAAATATATGACCTAATAATGATACTGGAATTATTTATATTTATATGTATGTCATCTACTTAATTCCATTCAATTCAGTAAGGAAACGAAAACAACGTTCATGCGTACGTACGGACTACCGTCTCCATGAACGGTGTATTTCTTTCCATTTACTGATTTATTATATATGTATATTCTGAATATATATATATAAATCTTGTTTTATATTCTGGAATTAAGTAATCATGATCTAAGTAATCATATGAATAATTACAAGTTAAAAACACGAACGACAAATGAGACGATTTTACCCAAAACGCTACTTTAACATGAATTTACAAAAGAACGGGTAATATAAATTCATAATTGGACCATATATGGTATAATAACAATGAATATGATTCTGGAATAATTCAATAACATGATTTAAATCATTATATAGGAGGTTCGGACACTTACAAAGCAAGTCGGACCTAAGGTAAGGGAAATATCACAATCTCATTTTTATCCGAGATTGTTTATACTTTGGTATTTACTGGGGTGTATTTTATCATCCACATACATGTTTCCTCAATATGTAATTTTATTTCCATTCACCTACAATTGTTTAAATCCAATTTTACCCTTTTGTGAGTTTTTAGTAAAAGATATGAAAGGAATCTTTTGTCAGTTTTCGTACGAGGTAATTTTTGACTTTTCCGACAAAAGTACGAGAAGAATTTTTTTTAAATTATACGGCATGAATGGATTTTTAAAACATTATTTACAAGAAGCTTCCTTTACAATTTTCAAGTTTATTTTTAATCAAATTCTTTTTTTGTACGACATGTTAAGAAAGGAAAAGTGTTTTTGAAGTAGAAAGGATATTTTCCTCAAGAATGGAGTTCAAGTGTTTTATCAAAATTATTTTCCATCTAAGATAATAAAGGGTTGTGTTTCTATCATTATTATTACATGGATTTGATTATGTTGTGATGGAAATATTTTTATGAATTCCTTTATCTTATATGAATTGTTTTATGATGTCATGTTGTTTAAGAATCCCATTTTATTTACATGGGTTATGCTATGATGTATGGTTTATGATTTTGTGGAACACATAAGAATGGTATCATTATGAGATGGGTGGGACCTATAACTCCCTCAAATGCATTGGGTAAAGATTTCATATCTCATGAGATAGACATGGCTTGAATGGTAGGTTATACCGGTTCAGTGAAACAGGACTGAAATGAGGGTGACTCAATTCAAAAAGGGACTTTGTCCACTAAGATAGTCTTGGTAATGAGTCATGACTAACAAGAAATGATTCTCTATGATTATGTGTGTATGCCACAAAGTTTCATGTTTTAAGTTATGCTTATTGGGATTTCATTTCACTACTATGATTTATCCCATGATATGAAATTATGCTCTCTTTTGCAGGTTAAGATTTCCAAAAGTTATGTTCTTATGAATATGATGTGATTGATTTTTTTCTTTTGCTTACCCTTACTGAGCATTTGAGCTCACCCTTTTATGTTTTCTTTTCCCCAGGATATAAAGAAAGGTTTTAGGTAAAAAAAGGGAAGATCTTTATGGGAGATATTGAAGATCCTTCACCACGATTAGAAGATTACGTTCCGAGTTTCCAAAGACACTAAACTATTACGATCCTTGTGTGTGTGTTTTTGTTATGTACTAAGTATTCCACAAAAGTAATGTAATGTCCATGTACGATAAGCTTCGGGTCTCTACAATCAGCGCTAAAAGAATGATGTTAATCGAGCTGATATTAAAGGGGGTCCTTTATCAGCACTTAGAAAAGCAATGATAAATGGCCTCCTTTATCACCACTCATAAAAGCACTGATAAAGACCGCCCTTTATCTGATCTATTTGAAGCATTGATAAAGTCCCCATTTATCAGCGCTTCAATTAGCGCTGATAAATGATTCTCTGTCTAGGCGTGCTGTTTATATAACAAAACACCTAGAAACCTGAAAATAAATAAATAGCAGACCAAAATAACCAAACCAGCAAAAAAAACCTGCACAAAACAGCAAAAACCTGCTAAAAAATAACGACTCATAGTTTATACAAAATAACCATATACACGATGAAAATGATGAAAAAACAAGAAGCGCACACAAAAGTTTGGAAATCAATGATATATAAATTTAACTGATATCATGAATAAAAAAATATTCACTCATGATATATACAAAAAAACACTTCTCTATACATTTTGAACAATGTTTTTTAAAATTACATTTAAAAATATCCAACAAACAGTTAAAAACATTAATGTTTTCTCTTTTGACGTCTGTGGTCCCCTTTGAAAAATGTTCTCCGATGGTAATAATCGCTGAAAAAATCATCCCAACTTGAGAAAAAGGTTCCTCATATATAAGTAAACAAATATTATGTTTTTAATACTGTAAAAAAATAAATTATACATTAATATGAAGAATATATTAAAAAATGTCAATGTTTAATAAAAGTGACACATTTGGATATATACTGGTCACACCGTGCATTGTATTGAGGTGGGGTTGATTCCTACACATCACAAATGTCTGATGGATCATTTTCCTAAAGTATCAAAATAATAAGAATTCATTTCCTTAGTTTTCAGTATGTCAATTGTGTTTTTTTACTAAAATGTCATTTCAATCCAAAAACATACAATTTGAGTCATACCGATTGCATCGTGCATCAGTTTGATGTGAGACTTATTCATACACGTCACAAATGTTTTGAAAATTGGTGTCCTTAATTTGTAACACAATAAGAGTGAATTTTCTCAATTTTTAGGGAGTGACACGTTTTGAATTAAAATGTCAATTTTAAACTGATAGCGAACACTTTTAGTTATACCGGTCACACCGTTCGTCAGATTGAGGTGGGGTTAATTCCTACACATCAAAACTGACTCATAGATCATTTTCCTAAAATATCAAAACAATAAAAAAGTGTTTTCTCAATTTTTAGTATGTTAGTTGTGTTTTTTTACTTGAATTAATGTCAATTTTAAATAAAAAGACACATTTGGAGTCATACTGGTGACACTGTGCGTCAGATTGAGGTGCAGTTGATTCATACACGTTATAAATGACTAATAGATATTTTTCATAAAGTATCAAAACAAAATAAATGTATTTCCTAGGTTTTTAGTATGCCATTTGTGGTTTTTTACTAAAATATCATTTCAAACCGAAAACATGGAATTTGAGTCATACCGATCACATCGTGCTTTGGTTTGACGTGAGACAGCTTGATACATGTCAAAAAGGACTTATGAATTTCTATCCTGAATTTAGAAGAAAATCAGAGTGTGTTTTCTTTGTTTTTAGTGAGTGACATGTTATGAACTAAAATGTCAATTTTAAACTCGTAATAGAAACTTTTATTCATATTGATCACATGGTGCGTCAGATTGAGGTGGGGTTGATTCCTACACATCACAAATGACTCATAATTTTTTTTCCTGAAGTATGAAAACATTATAAATGTGTTTGATCGGTTTTCAGTATGTTAGCTGTGTTTTTTTACTTGAATTAATTTTAATTTTAAATAAAAAAACACATTTGGATTCATACCGGTGACACTGTGCATCTAGTTGAGGTGCGATTGAAACCTACACATCACAAATTACTGATAGATCATTGTCCAAAAGTATGAAAACAATCAAAATGAATTTCCTCAGTTTTTAGAATGTCAGTTGTGTTTTTTTAATAAAATGTCACTTCAAACTGAAAACATGCAATTTGAGTCATACTTGCCGCATTGTGCATTGGTTTGACATGAGACTACTTTATACACGTCAAAAAGGACTTACGAATCACTATCCTTAATTTGGAAGAAAATTAGAGCATGTTTGTTTTTTTAGTGAGTGACATGTTATTAACTAAAATGCTAATTTTAAACTTGTAATGGACACTTTTAGTCATATTGATCACAATGTGCATCGTATTGAGGTGATGCTGATTCCTACATGTCACGAATGGCTCATGTATTTTTTTCCTAAAGTATAAAAACAATCCGAATGTGTTTGACCAGTTTTTAGTATGTCAGTTGTGTTGTTTTACTTGAACTAATGTCAATTTAAAATAACAAGACACATTTGGAGTCATACCGGTGACACCAGACATTTTATTGAGGTGTGGTTTATTCCTACATATAAAAAATGATAGATATATCGATTTCATAAAGTATCAAAATAGTCAGAATGCATTTATTCAGTTTTTAGCGTGTCAGTTGTGTTTTTCTACTGAAATTTCATTTCAAACTGAAAACAAGAAATTTGAGTCATACCAGTCGCATTGTGTGTCTATTTGACATGAGACTGCTTGATACATGTCACAAAGGACTTACAAATTATTGTCCTTAATTTAGAATACAATCGTTGTGCATTTTCTTTGTTTTCAATGAGTGACAGTTTTGAACTAAAATGTCAATTTTAAACTTGTAATGGACACTTTTAGTCATACTGATCACAGGATGAATATAATTGAGGTGGGGTTGATTTTTACATGTCACAATTGACTCATTGATCATTTTTCTAAAGTATCAAAACAAAAAAAATCATCTTCTCGGTTTTCAGTATGCCAGTTGTGTTTTTTACTTGAATTAATGTCAATTTTAAATAACAAGACATATTTGGAGTTATACCGGTCACACCGTGCGTTGTATTGAGGTGTGGTTTATTCCTACACAAAAAAATGACTGATAGATCGTTTTCTTAAAGTATCTAAACAATTGGAATTCATTTACTTGGTTTTCAGTATGCTAGTTTTATTTTTTTTACTAAAATGCCATTTCAAACCGAAAACATACAATTTGAGTCATATCGATCGCATCGTCTGTCAGTTTGATGCGAGACTACTTCATACATGTCACAAAGGACTTATGAATTATTGTACTTAATTTGTAAAAAATTTGGATCACATTTTCTTTGTTTTCAGTGGGTCACATTTTTTGAACTAAAATGTCAATTTTAAACTGATAGCGGACACTTTTAGTCATACCGGTCACAACGTTCGTCAGATTGAGGTGGGCTTGATTCCTACACATCACAACTTACTCATGGATCATTTTACTAAAATATCAAAACAATAAAAATGCGTTTTCTTGGTTTTCAGTATGTCATTTGTGTTTTTTTTGAATTAATGTCTATTTTAAATAATAAGACACATTTGAAGTCATACCAGTGACACCGTGCATCGGATTGAGGTTCAGTTGATTCCTTCACATCAAAAATGACTAATCGATCGTTTTCCTTTAGTATCAGAACAATTAGAATGCATTTACTTAGTTTTAAGTATGCCAGTTGTGTTTTTTTCTTGAATTAATGTCAATTTTAAATAAAGACACATTTGGTGTCATACAGACGACATTGTGCATTGAATTGGGGTGCGGTTGATTCCTACACATTGAAAATGACTCATAGATCGTTGTCCTAAATTATAAAAAAAAATTGACTATATTTTTATGCCTAAAAATCAATGCACCCTTGCCTCTAAAACCTAAAAAAGACACCTGACAAGCTCAATATGCTTAATCTACCCAATTCAGAAAAATTATGGAAAAACCATTGATCCTTATACGGTTGACACAGAATAACATCCTCCTTCTGCAACATAGCTTTATTTGTCCCAATTAAAAACCAACTGTCATATATTCAGGACCTCCAAATGAATATATGACTGTTGGTTCTTCACTGGGTCGACTAAAGAGGGGAACTGCCAATTTTTCAGATTAAATCGATGTTTTTTGGTGAAAAATCCTTCTATTTTTGAAAATGAGAAGTGTGTAGTAAGATCTTATGCCCGTTACATCTCAAGATGTCACAAAAAACTCAAGGGATAGGGAAACTCCTTCTAGATACTCATTATATTTTGTGGTTTATCAACAACACACATACCCTGAAAATGAGGACCACCAATTTCTTTTAAAAAACCAATCAACATGAAATTCATTTAGTTTGAAGACAAAGACCACCAACAACCATGATTTTTGGTGGGATGTTTATTCTGTACAAATTACAACATTACCGTTAAACAAAGAGAAATATAAGGAAGATAAGATTATTAAAGTCGAAATTATTTGAGAAGTTTACCATCTTCATTCTATATTTGTAAATTCTTACATTAGGTATGCTAACCATTCGTTTCTAAGCATATCTATATAATCTTGTGAATATGACTATTTTCAGAAGTCATAATAGTACTGAAAAAATATAAATAAACAGAGGATTAATAATTATTTTAAATGAAGTAGAAATTATCTTCAAAAATACCTCTTCAGGGATGCTGGTTTGTTCATGGAATATGATCTCTTTCATAAATTTACAAACATAAGAACCATAGTCTTTATCATTTTTTTTGTTTCGAAAACTGCATAAACATTGAGGAAAATAATTAATTTTTTTATATGTTTTTTATAGTGAAATATTATTATATATACCCTGATTTGTATCCAGTCGTAGTATTTTTCAGGTTTCATTTCCTTCCCCCCTAGCCTCATTCCACGATGTTGATGATATTCACGCACCACCCTATCATAATAGAATCCTAATTAATAGATAATATAAATTATATAACTATATGTTTAGTTCTAAAATGTTGGATGTAGTGTATTACAAATTGAAAAATTCCATCATTTGTGGTCGGTTTGTTGGATATCCATGCATTGAATCCATAAAATAAATCTTTGGAGTATCCAAATTGACCACAATGAGCATCCAATGCTACCTAAGAACCCAAAAATGAATAAGTAATGAAAGAAATTAAAATATATTTGACGTGATTAAATTATATAGTTTTACCCATGAATCATTGGTATTAAGAAGAGTATGTCATCTATAATTTTTCTGTTAAATTTTTTGAGCAGTCCTACCACTATTTCACCCTGTTTCTTGGAAGTTATGTATTCTTTTTTTGTAGAGGTGACATGAGGATTGACGAGTCTAAATTTTTGTTCATGGGGAAATCCCTTCAATTTTTTTTTCATATATATTCCTGTGAAATGTATAAAATGTATTTAGTCATAATTATCATAGTGTATCATCTTTTGGAAAATCAAAACATGAAAACTTACCTCATGTAAACATTTACAACTGATCCGCCTAACCAATCATAGTTGAGGATTTCAATTGCACTCTCAACACCATTGAATTATGGATCTTCCCCTTTGTATATATTTTCTTCAAAATCAATTATGTTATTACCATCATATTTTAACTTCGTATCCACATGAGCATCCAATGATAATAAATTTGGATATATAATAGTGGCGTTAAGGTGATTTGGGTAGATCGTTTTGATCAGTTGGTTGATCCTTGAGATGGTTTTGAACCAGTCTTTCATTTCACCCCTTCCCTTTGTCCATCTGTAATAACATGTATCAGTTCAGACCTTTTTTCATTAAACGTTTAAGTTTTATCTTGAAAATTAAGTTGGAAATGACTACCTCATTATCAACATGTTTTTTATAAGATGTTATGGTCATGCGATGAATGTTCCTAAATTTTGTTTGACCGTATGCATATCTGCATCATCAATTGGAATAGGTAGCTCAGTGCTCTGCTCTAGGACTACAGTAATTGACACTCTAACATTATTTTACAAAAGTGGTCTATTGTGTAGCATGTTGTTCTGGATATTGAACATTGTAGCCCTTTATACAAGGTGATAGGTGGGTGTTGATAAATATAAGTAACAGTCATTTTCACCCTGTAGAATATCAATACACGAAAGGTATCAGTGTCTAGTGTCTATCTGATTTACATTTCTTAGAAACAATTATTAAAAAATTGACCACCTCAGTTAAGAAATATTTTTGCGGGGAATGACTCACCTCAAAACTGGTGGGGGGTGGGGTGGGATGTTCACATGTGGGTTGTTATTGAGTTGTTTATTCTCTTTTATTCCCCCCATCAAACTTGATATCAGCTCTCTCTGGTATTTTAATTCTTCTTGAAACATAGATAATGTTTCTCTCATATTTTTCATTTCCTTAGTTTAATCCTCCACTTGTTTTTTTTCTCAAAATATGTTTGAGGTGTCACCCCAAAACCCCCACCTCTGACGCGACCATACTTTTCTGGCTGTTTCATGGCCAATGAAATTATATATGCATCCTGTGTGGGTGTTATTGATTCTTGTGACTATGTTAGATAGAAAATATAGGAAAACAAGTAATCATTTTTATGTAATAGAGATTTAAATCAATTTTTTTATTATGTCATACTTACACTTATTTCCCACACTTTTTGTGTTTTTTCATCTATTAGTTTTCTATATTTAGTTACCCATGCCTCCTTCCATAGCACAAGGCGTGGGATGGAAGTGGATGTGGATTTGGACTCTTCAAGCTTCATATAAACAAAAGAACATAGTTATTGTATTGTTTTATGTCACATAAAAGTATTATGGTAGATTTAAGATACATACCAATTTTTTTTCAAGTGATGTGTGCCCCATGTTTGCTTTACAGTAGGGATATGATGGTTTTTATGCCCGTTGTTTATTTTTAGTACTCAGTTATTGTTTCATAAAAAAACACTATCAATCAAAGTGACGAATACACATACCATCAAACAATGTATTACCAGACTTA
This sequence comes from Viscum album, assembly GCA_963277665.1. Classification (NCBI taxonomy): domain Eukaryota; kingdom Viridiplantae; phylum Streptophyta; class Magnoliopsida; order Santalales; family Viscaceae; genus Viscum; species Viscum album. Next base: position 99,954,355 of record OY728136.1, on the reverse strand, counting down.
ATGTACCTGAAAGGACTACTTCACACGATGGCTAGTAAATGCATCCCACAATGCTCGAGTTATCAGGTGTGTATAAATAAGAGGTGGGGGTGGTTTTATGTTCCCTTCAATATCTTTAAGATGATATTTTGTTAAAAGTGTGTGAAAACCCCTATGAATCCTTCCACCAACCCTTAAGATATAGTCTCTATGTGATTCATCTACTATAAATGCACTCTGCAAGAGATGATGAAGTTTAAGTCCGTGTTTCATTATTTATTTTTTAGTAAATTAATAAAATGATATCATAATGTTATCGTATTATCTCCCCACATCAGTGTCTTAATCTAAGCCACAACATGGGCCATGAAGTTACATCAATCACCACGCCTTGCTGAGTAACAATTCCAATGTTACTACTGAACATGGCCTTGATGGGGTTAACATGTGGCCCCCGCTTATTCCATCCAATCTCGTATTTGATTCCTTTATCTTTAGCCTTAATGATTTTTGCTAATACCATAAAACTACAAAACTTCGGTTTTTTCTACATCGTTGATGTTTCATCACCTTTAATTTCCTTGGATCCACCATAATCAATATGTTCCTCCAGCTCTGGAGGTCTACCATCATGATGTGCAGATGATGGTTGTACCTCTGCACTAGGAGTAGCAACAGGTTGAGAAACCCATTGTTCTTTTGTACTGCGAGCAATAGCAGGTTGAGAAACCTGTTGTGCTTGGGGATTGGGAGCATCATCACGTGCCGAAGTAATTATCCATAAATGTGGTTTAACATTTAATTTATATAACATAAAATCAACAAAAAATATTAATATAAGGCAATAGGTTGAGAAACCTATTGTTTGTTTGTGCTGCGAGAAATAGAAGATTGAGAAACCTGTTGTTCTTGGGGATTGGGAGCATCATCACTTGGAGAAGTCATTATTTTAAAAAGTAGTCTAACATTCAATTTAGATGACATAAAAGAAGTAGTGAACAGATATTAACTTAAAGTAACATGATGTATATTAAAAAAAATTTTAACCAGATTATTGAACTCCTTTCATCTGACTCTGTAGTAGTTTTTGTCGATAACAGAACAATTGACCAGTTTTGGTTTGCAGGATCTGGAACATAAAATAATTGCACTTCTAGTGATGCCATTATAAACGATTCATCTTTGTACCCTTCCTTATTGAAATCAAATTTCACAAATCCCAACTCATCTATTTTAACAAAACTTATATTATCAACTCACTTGAATTGAAAAATCGGCACTCAGAATGTCGTATAATCGAACTCCTATATTTTTTGGATGATTCCAAAATAGGATATATTCGTGTAAATTGGATTTCTGTCCTTAGCACTAGAAACATGCATCGCTTCAACCACAAGTGTAACTCCACTATTCTGTCTGGTGCTATCTTCATCATGTTTATTAGTATATAATTTATAACAATTAATTACATAATAATTGTAAGATAATACATACACACTTGGTCCTCTGGATAGCCATCAAAGTCGTTTTGAAATTGAGTTTGGATTTTCTTTTGACTCCTTAAAAATATGGTCCTAAAACCATCCTATAAACCGTTGATTATTTTTATTTGATATCCATTTTTTATCCCTTGATGGATTTTAATTCCTAAGAATTTTTTTTTGGGTTTCAAAATACAGGTCAATGTCTAAACTATTATGAAAAATGTAAAGGTGAACCTACTCCAAATCTGAAATATTGATTGTGATGACCTCCTTTCTAGAAATCCTTTCACCCACAAGTTGCCCAATGTGATAATATTTCATTAGACCAATGCTTTACACATTGAGCAAGTATTCAGTACATAATTCAATGACTTACTCAATAATATATCGCTATGCAATACAACCCTTTGGATGACTTCGATTTTTAACATACCCTTTCAAAATCTTCATATACCATTCAATGGGATACATATATATATAGTGAAAAATACCACATAGCTGAATCTCTCTCACCAAGTGAACCATCAAATGAAGCATGATATCAAAGCATATCAGTGGGAATAACATTTCCTATTTACATAATATGATGACAATTTCTCATTCCATTGTCGGAAATTTCACCAGGTCTATAACTTTTCTACATATAGCTTTTCATAAAGAAGATATCTTTGTTAATATATGACATAAATTCTTGGAAAAAATCCAATGTAAATCTATAGGAATTAGATTTTTCATAAAAACATGGTAGTCATATGATTTCAAACCTTTTAACTTTAAATTGTGCATCGACACGATGTTCTTGATATTCTATGAATACCCCTTTGGAACCTTTACATCATTCAAGAAGTTGAAAAACCAATATCTCTCCTGTCTGGAAAGAGTGTAACCAGCAGGAGGAAGAAATGTGTTTTTTTCACCATTAACTGGTGCCAACTCTTCTCGTATTCCCAAGTCAACCATGTCCAACCAACCCTTAATTACATTTTTTTTCCGGGTGCATTTAGCAATGTACTAATGAAACTTTCAAATATATTTTTTCTCAACATGTATAACATCAAGAAAATGTCTAACATACCGACAATTCCAATATTGTAATTAAAAAAAATCATTTATTTTTCCAACCGGTTTTTGTAAGGTTTTTCAAAATCAATTCACCAAAACCAATGTCCACATATTTAACTTTCTCAAATATTTGATCACCTATTAGTGTAGATGGTGGTGTACGTTATTCGGAACTTCCATCGAATGATGTCGTCCAAGATCGGTACTTATGTTATCAGGGTAGAAATTTTCAATGCCCTAGAAACACAGTTTTCAATGAATGTTTCAACCTAATTGATTATGTATATTTTTTACAGATGAGACCCCTAAGAGTTCCTTTAATACTATATCCTAAAAAATTTCCATAAGCAGTAAAGTCATTTATCATCTCGTACAACATGAATCTCAACGTGAAATCCTCATTTATGTAAATATCATACATCATAACACCAGAATCCCACAATAATTTTAAATCCTCGATCAATGGATCCAAATAATCATAAATATCATTAAATGGTTATTTTGGTCCTGGTATAAGTATAGATAACATGATATGTTTTCGTTTCATGCATAACCACAGTGGCAAGTTATAATTTACCAACATAACCGACCATGTACTGTGAGTGCTTCTTTGAAAACCAAAAGGATTCACTCCGTCTATAGATAATGCAAGATGAAGGTTTCTCGGATCATTTCCAAAGTTAGGATACTCATGATCAATTATATTCCACTAAGGAGAGTTTTCCAAATGTCATAGTTTTCCATATTTATTTCTTCTATCTACATGCCACACCAATTGCCCTGTACTCTCCTCACTTCCTTATTGGTGCCTAAACCTTGGAATGACTGGAAAGTACCATGAAAATTTCATAGGACCAGATTAATATTTGTTTTATCAATAAGAACCACACTTTGGGAATTATCTAATTAATTTATGGTGTTTGTGAGACAATATACCATCATTCAAGTAGACATGTATTCTTTCAGAGATCATACCCATCGAGCGTAGCATTCGTTTAGCGTCATATGTTTGTATCAAGAGCTCATTATCATTTGGGAGCATGTCATTAAAGATAGAAAGTAATTCCTTAAAACTAGCGTCACTCCAACCATTTCTAGCTTTCAAATTATACAGCTTCAGTACGACTGACAATGCTGTATATTTAGTGCAACCATCATATAATGGCATCTTTGCATAACTCTTTAACTGCTCAAACAATTTTGGGAAATCATGAAGTTCATGTTCAAATATCCTTTTCATTTTTTTAATACGATCTTCATTATCATGCCCACCTGTAATCACATCCTCAATATGGTCTTCTTTATTTTCCACACTTGTAATCATATAAAATGATCCATAAAACACAGTGTTATCCCAGTCACTAGCTACATTCTCCTTTTCCCCATGTTTATTACAACATTTATAAATTTGTTCTATTGCATGACAGATCAAGTGTTCTTTCAACTCACCTGGACTAACTTTTATTGAATAAAAATAGCATAAACACAGACAAAAGATTTGAGAGGGATCATATGCATGATATTTTTCAAACTTGATGAACTGTTTCACTCCATCTTCATACTATTTTTTCAGACGATTGGAATCCATCCATTCTTTATTCATATCCATCCTATTTGATTCAGTGATATTAATATCTAACAAAATAAATACACAAAATGTTGATATAAAATTTACCCAAGGAAAAAATATTTATAGAATTTAAATATCATTTGAAAACTATTTATAAAATCACATTTGAAATCCCATTAAAAAACCAAACATTTACACAAATTCCTCTTTAAAATAACAAACCCTTTTTAAAATAAACCAATTTGTTCAAAACATCCTTTCTAAAAACCCCAATTCTTTTTAAACAATTTTAAAGAAATTTAAAACCAAAAATGGTATGCTAAACACATATGATTTTTTAAGAAACATTTCAAAACACTTGAATCATTTTAAAAGTGAATCCCTAACAAAATCACTAGATTTCATCGTCACTTCCCTCTGTATAGAAAATGAAAATCATTGATGGAAACACACCTTATATGTCTCATGACTCCCCCTATCTATCTCTGATCACTGGTTTTCAGTGTTCCTCCCATCGACCTTATGGATAGGCCAACCCATCACTAGTGAGTGAACTCCTTTTCCAGTGTTCCAGCCCCCACTGGCTACTCAAAACCATATTCACATTTAAAATTATGATTAGAGATTAACAACATCATAGTCACCCATGATCATAACAACTTGATAACTTATTCACATGTATTATTATGAGTTGTGCTTAAGACAATCACACTCACCCTTTTTGAACCTATAGACTTACTAAACTATTTACATTACATTTATATATCATGATATATAATCTTTTACCCAATTCATTTGTGGGAAATATAGGTACTAAATGTCTCATAATACATAATTTTTTTCCACTTAAAAACCAAACATTCATTATCTCATAAATAACCCATATCAACTAGAGAAAATAAATTCAGAATGAATAAGGGAACCATGTGATCAAGGAAAAATATAATAGTAAATAAAACCAATATTAATAATTACACTAATAAAAAAAGCATAATGGGGATAAAATCAATATAATAATTTAATCCACTATATAGAACCACTGATCAAGGAATAAAATGTCATGGGATATACCCTAGGTAATAGTGTGTGATGATCCAAAACGACACTATGACTACATGGACCAACATATGATATATGTTTCATCCAAGAATAACATGATCCACCCAATTAAACCATACTTAACTCATCCTAATGGATCCTTCCCACTAGCCTTATCTTAAACACAATTATGGGGACTATAGAAGTGTGTGTACCAACTAGGGTAGCATGAATCAAGAACTCACTACTAGACACCCAAGTTACCATAAACAAATAACCATGGAGGTGAGAAATAAATCCAGATAATTACAAAAAAATGTCTCATGCCTCACCTCCAACACCATCACATAAAACATCCAGTTTCACATCATATATCCATCATATAAATAATCAACAACCCATAACTAGTGAAACAATAATAGGGGAAATCATTTAGGGTCACATGAGAAATAAACCATTTACTTTTTAAAGTGAAAAATGGATCTTCACATGAAAAATAGCTTAGTCTGTAGAGTCTCACTCCCCTTCTTTAAAGTCTCATCATTTAAATGATTTTGGAAGCACTTAAAAAAACCTCTTTTCTTTCCAAAAAATTCTCCAAGCACATGGAAAATTCCTTTGAAAACCCAAAAGGCATAAAACCTAAATTTACTATAAAAAACATTTAAATGACCTTATAAACCTTTTAAAATATTCTTTTCATGAGAATTAATCTAATTTAAAAATAATACATGAAATTATTATGAAAAACCCCTTATGACAAGCCTAAAATTTAATAAAGAAATTTATAATTTCACCCAAGAACCCATACATTTCTATAATTTAATTAAAAATAAATTTATAAAGTATACACATTCCATGAATTATAAAACAAAGGAAGAGAAAAGAAAAACCTACATTAAATTGAATGGTAACTAATACAAAACATGTCACTTTCCATGGAAAACACTCAAAAAACCTAAAGTAAAAAATCCTAATGAAAAATGAATTTCAGTTCCTAAGAGAAGGAGAAAGATATGGGAAATAGAGAAGAGAAGAGGGATAGGGTAGATAAAAGAGAAAGAGAAGGAAGAATGCTTGAAATGGAAAAATAATTGTTTTATTAAATAATTCAAAAAAAATCACATAACATGAACATAAGAAATCGTAGAATATTATAATTCTCATTTTCCAGACCTGAAAATAACATAATGTATTCATGGATAAAGGCTTCTGTAATGTGGTAAATAAGAAACCCATAAGTTATGGTGTTGTAGGTGTGTGAGACAATCAGTTCATTTGGGGAAGGATCTATGACCTATCAAAGGATGAGTAGTGTGGTGATGAAATTGAGGTTGGGAAATTCATTGTGGGTGTTAGCTCATCATGATTGTTTGTAATTTCAGTAATGATTAGTTGTGTTTCATGAAAATACTATAATTTTTTTTGGTCATTGAAAAGAACCGGTGAGGATGCAGAGAGTCAAACTATAAGATTCATGTCTGGATAAGTGGATGGGTCCTTGAGTTATTCCATTGGGTTCAGTGATGTGAGCATGTTTGGGAGTTGTTGGAAATGATTGTTAGTGTCAATATTTATCTAACAATGAGATATGTTCATGCTTATGTTTTGGAAGTGATGTAATTTCTTAGTGAAAATTGAGAGTGGTGTGTAGGTGAACCTAACCTATAGGTTGAGGTGGTTGGTTTTGTGTGTGCACATAAGTGGATGAGTTGCACTGGTAGATGATAGACACTCATAGAAGGGTATTGATTAGAGGAGACCGAGAATTAATCAATGATGTAATCCTATAGAGCGGGGCTTTGGTTTTTATGGGAACTTGGTAATGGGAGATAGTATGGGTTTTCACTGAGTTCATGGGTTAAATCATGTGAAAAATCATAATGAAGTTTTTTTAGATGTCTACACTTTGGAAAGTAAGAAAAAATGGTATTATTTAGACATCAGTTTTGAAATATATTCTATGAATTAATTATCAGATTGAAAAGGTATTGAGAAGGAATATAGTGCCTAACATTTGAGTTTTCCGAATCGTGGTTATATTCAAGAATAATATTTGAATTGGGAGTCTGATGCAGAAGCTCATTGGCCCAATATGGTCGAGCAAGACCTTTAGAGACACTTCTCAGGGATGATAAGTCCTTATAGGGGGAGATTGTAATGGACTCAGACTTTATAGGTGTATTATTCCTTATTTTCAGCCTTTCCTTTAAGTGATTTTAGTTATTATATTTTAAGGTGAAATCATACCCATAGTTATGTATGTCGATACCCATTTGGTTATCGCCAACCCATGCTGATCTAGAATGGCTTCCGGCATTGCACCGTGCCATCTTGGGTGACATGTCATGTAGACCCATGTTAGGTTGTTACATATATTCACTTGAATGCTTCAGGCAATGAACATTTTCATCACTATATGAATATAATTTTCTTCTGAAACTAGAGACTCAAGCTTAATCTACTACATGGTGTGATACTCTTTATTATAGACTGTAATTGTTTACCTCAAAATTTCATAGCTCACACAGAAAAAACATATTATGTAGAATATCTCATAATTATCCTTTTACTAGAACATGACAACACAACTTTCTACATAATAGTGTGTTCACATGGACTCCAAGTATACTCAATCATTCATATCGAGATGTCCTATATGTCATGGAAATCACAAAGTAGGTAGAACCACCAAGGTCTTCCTAAGACACTTCATGAAATGTATAAACTCTCCAGGGCATGAATTACTCTTACACATTCCCCTCATAGTGTTTCCATTATTACAATAACATGAACAACACTTATATATAAATGGAATTGTCTATATTTCCATAAAAAAGTTCACGAATATTGATATTCTGTATCCCGTAGTGTGATCAACTAGTCACCTTCAAAACATTTTGGATCTTAATTCTCTTGGGTACCTCTACATGGTGTGAATTATTCCTTGTCAAAACAACCATAGAATGATGTATATTTATTAGAGTGAATTAGGGTGTTAGGATGTTACTTATATCCTATATATTGAATTTCAATAATCGCTTCCCAAAACCATCCAAAACTCCGTCATCCTTCTCTATGACATCATATTCTTTCTTGGAAGTACCTTACACATTGGTACATGTGACCTTAATGTATCACTATAAGGTTATCCATAATTTTCCATTTCATTTAAAATGTGGCCTAAATTTTTTTATATATACAGGGATTATTATGCATTTTTCATTTTTCTAGGAACTCTACTCATGGTGTAACAACTATACTCATTCCATGGAATTTTATGAAACTTATAAAATTTATCAAATGAACTCCATGAAACTCAAATTCATTATCAAAATTCCAGAATTATTCTTTTGAACATCTTTGTACCCTCTTATAGAATAGATTCCAAAAAATATCAAATACTACATTTATAATAACTTTCAGAACAACCATATATCATTACAGACATCTACTTCCAGATCACCATCCAATAACCAATCATGTATTGATAATAAATCCAGTGCCAATAATCAACATATGTTGAAAACAAATTTCTCACTATCCATGATTATAAAAAACAATTTTATTACATTTTTTTCCAATAAATCCATCAACAACATGTTACAAATAAATCCAATACTAACCTATATCCAATAAATACAATATTAACACATTTCCAATAAATTCAATACCAATACCAATTCTCAATTAAATCCAGAAAATCTCCCCCTATTAATTGTTTGGCACCGCTATCATGAATCCAAAACATCATCACATGATGCTTCCTACTCCACATTTAAGGGACTAATAAATTCATGGATTCATCATGATTCATAGTACCCATTTTCCAAAAAATCCTACGAAAACACTCATCATCAAGGAAAAATATAGAATCTTTGATAAATCCTATATCTTATGAATTAAGGGTGTCACTTTCCAGTACATTATCACTATCCCAAAATTGTATTTATATAAAAAAATAAACTTCAATTTCTTTAATACCTCTTGTAATAGTATTTGGTGAAACACATGATGACACTTATTATATTAATTTCTTTTCTCAATTATTCCTTGAGTGGACAAAAAGGTTTAGTACTACTGTTTTCATAGAAATATTCTATACAAATTTTTATAAGTATGGGGAATCATCAATAAATCTTCTATTACATTATTAAAATATTATTTTTATCACATTTACAGTGGATATACTCCCCCTTTTACTATACATTTCACAAATATTATAACTTCCTGCTCATTCTGCACTTATTTAAAAAAAGTTCTAAATTTGATATTCAAGATTAGGAAAATTATTCAAATATTACAGAATCATAAAATATTTTTATGGAGTGATCTTACCACATAGAATTATACCATCAAAAAATATATTCATATGTGTCATAATTTGATATAGGAAAATGATACTAGGCTAATAACACCACTACATTACATTTCACTCCCATAAATTCAAAAGTTTCAAGCAATAAAAATATTTATATTCAACCATGATGAAACCCACATTTCCTTGAAGATTTTTAAGTCAACCAATTCAAAATATGGTATAGGAAAATTGAATTTTAACAAATATAACTAGTGCGAAAACAAGGACCACCGACAAGCATGATTTTCTGTGGGGCATTTAGCCCTTGCAATTCACAACAACATCATCAGTATCAAACTGTAATAAGTGAACCCAATGAGAAAGCGGAAAAAACTAACAGTGAAGGTGTGGTTCAGTACGCGGTGAAGGTGTGTTTGTCATATAGAAGAGGCGAAATGGAGGAGAGGCGTGACAGAGGAGAGGAAATGGTGGAGGAGATCCGCGGTGAAGGAATGGTGTGGCGGAGGAGAGCCACTGGTTGAGGAGAGGCGCGATTGAGGAGAGCGGCGTGGCAAAGCTCAGTTCACGGTGGTGGGGGAGTTGGTAGCCGAGGCGGAGGAGGAGGTAGGATAGGAGGGAGGAGAGGAACTAGGAGTGGAGGCGGTGGCAGCGGTGGCAGCGGTGGTAGGGATCGGGTTCTGTGAGAGCTTGAGGGGTTCGAGGAAGGGGGAGAAAGTTAGGGTTTATTTATAAAATCCAGAGACACTTTTTTCAGCACTAGATAAAAAGCGTTGATAAAACATGCCTTCATCAACACTTTTTTTGTACTGATAAAGGCCCATCTTTATCAGTGCTAAGAAAACGCTGATAAAAGTATGTTTTATCAGTGCTACAATTGAAAGCGTGGATAAAACATTCCTTTATCAGTTCTTTTTTAGCAGTGATAAAGGCCGATCTTTATCAATACTAAAAAAGCACTAATAAATGTATGTTTTATCGGCACTTTTTAATTAGCATTGTTAAAACATACCATTTATTCATAATTGTGAAATTATAACCAATATATTTATTACATTTATAATTTTATAAATATATATAAATAATATATTTTTTATAATTTAATAATTTAAATTATAATTAAATATATAAATATATATTTATTTATATATATGTTTGTGTTTGTGTTTGTGTATAAATTATAATTAAATATATAAATAATTTTATAATTAAAATTATAATTAAATATATATAAATATAAATTTATATATTATTTTTTATTTAATTAGTATTTAAATATAAATATATATATATGTCTGTGTCTGTGTATAGATTCATTGAAGACATATATTTATAAATAAATGTATTCAAAAGGTATTCATAAATATATATTTATCATTTAAAAAAAATATTTTGTACTTTTATAGTTATTTAAACATATTTATATTTAATTAGTTATATATAATTATAATTATATATAATATATTTAAAAATTATATAATTATATATAACTAAATATTTATATTTTTAATATAATAATTACAATTATTGTTTATTTAAATATATTTATCATGATTATAAGTATTTATGGGAAGATAAAGCTTTATATATATAGGAAATGAATGAATACACCAAGTGTATATAGTACTATTGTATATATGGAAAACATTAGGGTAAACAATGAATATATATTCATGAGAATATGAACGTACAAATCAATTGGCACAATCATTCGGAAGAATTAATTTATTTATATATATATGTTTAATAAGTATTTGTATATATATATATATTAAAAATTATTTAATATAATATTATAAACATATAGTATTATAAATATATAATAAAGATATAACTAAAACTAATAAACATAATAAATGCCAATGAGCTCGTACCCGAGTGGTAAGGGCTCCTGCTTGGTAACCAAGAGACCCAGGTTCAGAACCGGGTAGAGGTGAATTTCCGGGTTACTGTAGTAGGTAATGTTCGGTACTGTATCAGCCTGAACTATTCAACTGATTTGGGCCTTCGGGCCACCGGTTTGGGCCTATGGGTCTCAATGCCTTCGGGTCACCAAAGGCCTTCGGGCCTTAGGGCCTTCACGCCATTCAGACCATGGAGTAGCCCAGTTCACACAGAGTTAGCCCCAGAAGAGGATCAGAGCAAGAGTAGCAATCACCTGAGCAGACCTAACCAGATTAGAAGAATGGGAGGGTATGACAACGGACATCAGGACCAGGCACTGTGCAGCTTTGCACGGGGCAATGCTATCTAATCAACAATGCAAGGTGTGGATTTAGGAGATCAATGATGCAAAATCTAGGGAGGGGATGTTCAAGTGGGTTGGGACTATTAGTCATGTTATGGGCATGTATTCCTTTGGGCCTTCAGGTCATGTAATTGGCCTTCGGGTCGTGTTGGGCCTTGTGCCTTGGGCCTACGGGTCATGTAAGAGTTCCCCTTCCACCCTTAAAAGGGGGATTATCCATAATAAAATAAAAAAGAAGGATTTCAGGCCATTCAGGTAATAAACATATATAAATAAAACATAAACATAATAAACATGTGTTTTTTATTTAATGTATATATATTAACATTTTTTTAATATAAATAAATTATTTTTATATAAATTAATAATATTTTTCTTTTAAAAACTTTTATCAGCGCTATCATTAGCACTGACAAAGGGTGGATTTATCAACATTGATAAAAGTCCCACTTCTATCAGTTCTTTCTGATTAGCGTTGATAAAACCCGAGCACTTACCTAGCCCGCTTTTGTGGTAGTGTTATTTTACATTTGATATATATTTTATTCATTTATTGAATAATATTTTTTTAATTTATTCATTTTTCTAAATATTTATATTTTACTATGTATTAATTTTAATATCTTTTAAATTTATATGATTAGTATTTATTAATTTTTTTATTAATTTTTAATATTTTTAAAATGGTTGAAATTTATATAATGAAGTTATTTAAACACATTTTCCCTTCATTTATGTATGTGTTTACAATTCATGTAATTTATATTATATAAATTCATTTTTTTTAAAAAGTTTTGTTTATTAATTTTTATCTATTCATTTTTAATATTGTTTTTATTTAATATTATTTATTCATTTTTAATATTTATTGATTTTTATATGTGTTGGAATTTAATCATTGTGTAATATCAATTTTTGTACATTATTTCTTTACTATACATGTAATATTTTCAATATGTTTGTAATTTATAAAAAATATTTATTCATTTTTGTTTTTTAATTTTTAAAATTTAAAATATGTTTGAAATTTATATAATTAATCCATTTAATTTTTTTAATAATTTTGTAATTTAAATAGTTAATATTTTTTTAAATTATTTAATTTAATTTAATCATTTTTAATATTATATGAGTTAATATATTTTTTTTTCATTTTTAATATTTATTATTTTTTAATATTTTTGGAATTGATTCATTTTTTTAAAATGTATAAATATTTATTTAATAATTTTTAATATTTTCAATATGTATTCATATTCGTTTTAATATATATCCATTTTTCATTTTTTTAACAATTTGTATAATTAATAAAACTTACCAATTTTTTAAGATTTTTGAAGTCACTTCATTTTTAATTAACCAATTTTAATCATTTTTAACATTCATGCATCTATGTTTATATGTTCATTAATAATGTTAAAAATATATTTATAAAACTATATTTGTAAATAAATATTTGTAATTTTTTTTAAATAAATATATTTATAAATGTATATTTACTATATTTAAAAATTATATATTTATAATTATAAATAAATAAATATATATATATACACATTTAAAAAGTATTTAAATAATTATAAATAAATAATTATATATTTAAGTAATTATAAAATTATAATAAATATATTTATATAATAAATATATTTGTTATATTTATAATTATAAATAAATACATAATTTTTTAGAATTACTTATATAATTATGAATAAATAAATATATATTTAAATAATTAAAAAATTATAAAAAATATATTTAAATAATAAATATATTTATTATATTTATAATTATATATATTTATATATTAATAAATAAATATATTATTATGTAAATATAATTATAGTTATATACAAATATTTATAAATATATTTATTTATAACTATAATTATATTTATAAATACATATCTTCAATTCTTTTAATATATTTTTAGTTATATAAATAATTATTTTTTTATGACTATATATATTTATATTTACTTATAATTATATTTATAAATATATATTTACAAATATTTAAATATATTTATAATTATTTATATACTGATTTATAATTATATATATTTATACTTATTTATTATTATATACTTTTAAACTTTTTAATTATATCAATTATATTATTAAAATTAATTATATAGGTTTTTTATTAGTGAAAAATATAAAACGCTGATAAAACACGTCTTTATTAGTGCTAAAATTCTAGCACTGATAAATATATGTTTTATCAGTGCTTATTATTTTAGCGTTAATAAAACCACTATTTATAAGTGATTTCAAAAAAGAACTGATAAAACCCTTCCCGGTCTTTTAAATAGAACCCTAACAGAGTTCTCCATCCTCATGTTATCTAAGCTCTCATGGAACTGAAACTTTACCATCACCCTCCCTTAAACAGCTCGTATGGATCGAAACTTTCATAACCCGAGGTATGTGACTTGTGATCCATCACCCCCCTCAAACATCTTTGTGTTTTTTTAATTTTCCCATGGGTTTGAATGACGTGTGTGAGTGATCTTATTTTTCCATGATCTACCTCACTCATTCTCCACCCAATCTCCCTCGCCTCGAGCCATTACCGCTTTATCTTACCCCTCACCCTCACATTCCTTGCACTCATTCATCATAATCCCCCACTCTGATTACATGGAGCTCCTAGCTATGCACCGAAAAAGCTATTTCCACTTATCATGTAAGGTGGCGGCTGCAAATGTTAAGTAGACAGAGTTTTTACTGTGCTTGAATGGTAATACACTCTAAGTTCCAAGTATCATTCCCACTCTCAATGATTAAAATCAAACAAATCTACCCATTTTCTTCCATTACGAGACAAAATAACCCCAATCATTTTAATATCCCATGATTTGTTTATATTTTTTATAGAAATTATGAAATGAGTTTAATTTAGTTTGTATGATTTGTTCTAATTTTTTCTATATATAGCATTTGGTAAAACATTATTTCACGATACTTTTGATACTTATAGATATATACATAGATATAAATATAGATACATTATTGCATATCTTCATATAATGATGTGTGAATATGTGAAATGAGACGAGTGGTATCTATATTTATAAATTCATATATGTGTATGAACAAAGGGTGATTCAAAAACTCAAATTTTATGTTTTGAACATGGTTTTTAAATGTTTTTCTTAAAAATGGGATTATCCAAATGGAATTTTCAAAAGTTGGTAGCCCTTTCAATTTATAATTCCTTGGTTTTCTTATTTTACTTTCATGCCATGTTGTTATAAAAGGTGATTTAGTTGTTTAAATCCTTGTTTTGGTGATAATGATGGTTTTTATGCCTCTTGGGTTGTTTAATTTTTTTTGCTTTGATTTAAGAAATGTAATATTTTAAAGTGTAATGTGATGTTTAATGAATTGAATTGCATGAAATGATTTGTTGAAAGACCCCTTTGATAAAATGTGAAATTTATGAAATTAGAATGGCGCATGAGAACCCCGGCCTGATACTTCTTCTTCATTTGATTTAAATTCAAGAGTTTCTACAAACATTGGGTTCTCAAGACCATGTGATTGGGTCCTGTCAATGTTTTCATCATTTGAAAAAAGATTAACTTCTGCTCTTAAGAATTATATTACTGAAACACCATCTTCCTAGCCATGTACCAAGTTAAGAAATGAATAAACATCCGATCCTCCCTCTTGTTAATTTGAATCACTCACTACCCTTTCTAGATCTTGTATGTCTATTTAATCATACGAGACATCATCAAATTAATCATACACAAGATATTCTTTTGAAAATTTCTCATTCTGATTGCATGGAGCTCCCGACTAAATGAGGATGTGGATGAAATGACCATCTATGCATTGAAAAAACTCTACCCACTTATCATTTAAAGTGGTGATTTCAAATGATAAGTAGGAAGGGTTTTTACAGTGCATATATGGTATTTTTCTTCAAGTTCCAGGTATCCTTCATGCTCCTATGAATTAAAATCAAACAACTCTACCCATTTGCTTCCACTACCAGGCAGAAGAACCGCAATTATTTTTATATTTTCATTGTTGTTGTAACATCTTGACCTAGATGACACTAAAAGGGACCCCAAGCTGGTGAGTCACATGGCCTTAAGCACACATCCTTGTACGCCAGAGGATACTGACTAGTAGTGAGGGGATGTGCTATGTTTATAGGGAGACTATGCCCTCATTTCATGGTGTAACAGAGTGTTAGTAAACAATTTAGTCAATAGAAGAAGCAGTAAATCATCCAAACCGAAGATAAACATCCAATACATGAATATATAAAAAATTATAGAAGTAATCTCATATACAAAATGATGTGTCATATCATTTCTCTATAAACCATTTAAATAGGTATATAGATAGCCCGTGAAATACGTGTATCAAAATCCCAAAAAAATCGAAAGTCACTATCTCCAGATAGCATCACCGGACTAGTTCAGTCCTGTGATCTCCTGCTCCTCAGTAACAAGCGGAACAAGCATCGTACAATGGGTTATTTCCCTGGTCCCACTTGCATCCATGAAGTCAGTCCGGGTACCCAACAGTGGCCCGAACAGGGTGTGAGATAACACTTAGTAGGCCACCACCAACGATTTCTATAACAAATCCAGTCTTTGTGATAAAACAAAAGTAGTGTGCAATATATTACAGGTAAAAAGTACTGAAAGTAAAGTGCCCATGGCATATGTGATATTTTCCATCCAAACAAGTATCCCTACAAATAGTAGTCAAAGTCCCATGACAAGGGCTGAGGTAAAATAGAAATAAAAAGTAAATATTTTCTAGTCTACCCACTAGATTCAAACAAGTGATACAGTCCATTCCACCCACTGGAGCCAAATACCCATACTAGGGCTATCTGTAAACATTGTAAAAATATCCACAATGGACTTACTATTTAAACCCAATGTATAACTTATATCACGACCACGTAGTATAATCAAGTTTCTAACATCCACCATGGCCACATTGTATACAAAGGTTTCATCCATAACACTCACACCATGCAATCAAAAGTGTCATACCATGAGGGGTTGGATCCAAGGTATAGAAGAGAAAGTCATCCACATTGAGTCCGAGGAGAATCTCAATGGAAACTCGGTAAATACTTGGTCCAAGGAGCATGTCAACAGACCAAGTCCACTATGAGCCCATGAAAGCTAGATCCATGAGGTTGTAAGGCCCAATGCATCTTATAGAATTAAGACCCAAGGAGGAAAACATGTCCCAAGTATCCACTACCATAGACAAGATCCATGGGAGAAACATCCATGGCATCCTATGAAATCAAGATCCAAGGTATACCAACTTAGGAATCCACTACCATAATCACACCATCACCTCATTTCATTCGTATTCGATAATCATTCCATGAGTTCATTCAAATCATATAACAATTTCTATAAAATCCATTAAGAAAATTAAACAATTACCATCATGTCAACACATGTAAAATGTCGCATAACCTTCTCCTAACAATTAAATTCCATTCACATAAATTTATAAAGGGATTAATCTAACTAGGAAAGCCCACACACACCCCACAGGTGGTATAAAAAAAAGAAAAAAAATACAAATCCACACCCCAAAGGTTGTCTAGGCTGGGGAAACAACCTATAAGAATATCATTGGAACTATAAAGCATCCCTAATATGTTTTAATTCAACCAATTCATTCATTAAATTAATTATAGGGGAGACCCGAAAAATTCTAGCACATGATATAGTGAAAATTATTCTTATAAAACACCAAACTCTAAGGGAAAGGTATAGACCACCTACCATAGGTACGTATTAGATAACTCATCTAGAATAAATCTCTGATTCAGTCTTGATTAATGGAAAAATGAAGAATGGATGAAAATATTAAAAATAGGGACAATTAGATTACAAAAAAAATCATTGATATGAAGTGAAATTAATAATGGAGCAATTGGAATGAATAACTCACTAATGTGGATCTAATGAGACTGATGGTGCTCGAATCTAAGTCCAGATGGAGAAACAGTGGCAAAGGATATGATTTGAGCTCAAAGGGGACCTCCCATCATTAAGGAAAAATCCATCAGAGGAGGAAAGAAAAAAAAATAGTTTTTAATATATAATAAGGGTGAAATGGTCATTTCCCCTCTTTTAACTGGGTTGCAAGGTTTGGCCACATGGTTGACCAAATTGTGCACTAACCTGCACCCTTCTCCATGTCAAGGGGAACCTCCCACAATTTCATGCACACAATTTGACAAACCATGAACACACTGTGTCTTATGACTCTATCAAAGTTTTGCAACATTTTTCATGGGAATGTGTCAGAGGTTTTATGATTTCATCAAAAAATGTTCCTTCCTACACCCCTCTGTCAAGCCCAGCACGGTTAGGAGTAACCGTGCAGCCTGCCTTGTTTTTCCAAAAAGTGGGGTTATTGACTTTGAACACGCCCCAAACACCCCTGATAGATCCATGATCTCAAAATTGACCCACACAAGATCAAAACCATGGAGTTAAACTTAAAAACAAAATATCTTCACCTCATAGGAAAACCTAGGATCTTATAAACACCCCCCTTAAATCAATTATTCCCCAAATTTCCCTTCTAAGGGTGGTCAAGAATCTCCTGAGAATCACTCATGACACTGAGCATGTACATTGGCCTCCCAATCCCAAGTCTCATCCTATAAACTATTGTTCTTCCATAACACCCATACTATAAGAATTGATTGGCCTCCAAGAACCTTCCTGCTCCTATCAACAACATGTATCAGATGCTCCTTAAGGAAACATCTACCCATAAATCCACCTCATCTGGATGTAGAGTGTGAGATGGGTCTAAATGATAATGATGTAGCTGAGATACATGGAAGATGTCATTAATGGTTCAGTACCTCTGAGTTAACTCTAATCGATAATCTACTGGCTTGAATCTCTCTAGAATCTCGAATGACCTTACATATTATGGTGAAAGCTTACCCTGTTTCCTAATATGTCTGTGTCCTAGTCTTGGTGAGATACATAAAAAGATCCTATCCCCAAACTCAAACTCTATAGTTCGTTAATGATGATCAATTTAATATTTCTATGTTGAAATTGTGGTATCCATCCATTTCCAAATCAACTAGACTTTCTCTGAAGTCTCCTGTATAAGACACAGTCCCGGTAAATTTTCCTCACCTTCCTCTAACCAACTGAGGGGAAATAGACATGTCCTACCATAAAAATCCTCTTAAGGTGTCATCTGTATAGTCTCCTAATAATTATTATTGTAGGTGAACTCATGGAAGGGAATATAACTCTCCTAAGAGCCCTCCAAAAAACATGCCCGCAACATATACTCCAGAACCTGTATAGTGCGCTCTGATTGGCCATCAGTCTGAGGGTGGTATGCTATGCTCAGAAGCACCTATGTACCCAACGTCCTCTATAAACTCTTCTAGAAATGAGATACAAATTAGGTGCCCCTATCCCATACCATAGTATGAGGAATCCTTTGAAGTCATACTATCTCACAGATATACAACCTCCCAAGATCATCTATACTGCATGTCTCCCTGATTGATAGGAAATGAGAAACCTTCATGACCCTATCCAGAACAACCCAAATATAATCACTACCTTAGGGTAACCTTGAAAACCAATTCATGAAACCCGTCACTACATCCTACCATTTCCACTAAATAATGGGTAACTACTGTAAAATCACAACTGGTTGTTGGTGTTCTTCCTGCACCTACTGATAGATGGAATACCTCATAACGAACCCAAATACCTCATGTTTCATCCCTGACCACCAATACTAGAGATGTAAATCATGACACATCTTGGTAATTTCGGGATGCACTACCCAATTTGAAGTATGAAACTCTCACATTATCTCCTCACGTATGTCTTCTGAAACCCATACACGACCATGAATGCACATAATTTCATCCTCGCCAATAGTCTAACTAGTAGGTGGGTCTTCACCTGCCACACTCTCGTATAGGACTAGGCCTTTAAAATCCTATAGATGGATCATCCTCACTCTATTCAGATGGGTAGAGATCACATAAAGATGAAATAAAAGTCTTCCTCTAACCATCCTACACCTTCAAGTGTATCTCAGAAAATAAGGCCATAAGTTACCACTAACTACTAGCCTCTTAAACTACCTATATTTGAGTCCTCCTTCTCAGTGTATCAGCCACTATATTTCCCTTTTTAGGAATATGGACAATCTCAAAGTCGAAAGACTGTAGGTACTCAACCCACCTTACCTGCCTCAAATTCAGACCAAATTTTGTAAATATATACTTGAGGATTCTTGATCTGTTTACACCACAAAACGCTTTCCCAATAAATAATGTCTCTAATAACATAAATCATAAACAACCGAAGCTAACTCTAGATCTTGCGTTGGGTAATTCCTCTCATGTGACCTCAACTGCCAAGACCCGTACACCATGACTCTATCTACCTACATCATAATTTCTCTAAGTACAATACCTTATATATCACAATACATAATGTATCTCTTTCTCGGCTCTAGTAGAATTAGGATTGGAACTGAATTTAGTCTCCCTTTCAGCTTCTTAAAGGATTTCTCATAGGAATATATCCATAAAAACTTCACACCCTTCTTATTCAATCCCATTATAGGCACTAATAATCATGAAAAGTTTAGTATGAAATGCTTGTAATGTCCAGTTGTCCCCAAGAAACTCTTTATATCAAATATGTTATTGGGATCCTCCCAGGAATCTACAACTCTCACCTTATTTGGGTCAATTGATAATTCTGTCTCTGAGATAATATGACACAGTAAGTAAATCTTATCCATAAAAAAGTGGCACATTGTGAGCTTATCATATAAATGATTCTCCCTCAGTGTATCCAGAATGATCTCAAGATGTTTGGCATGGTCATGTTGATTGTGAGAATACACTAAGATACCATCCAAGAAAACCACCAAAAATGAATCTTGATTAGGATGGAAAACTTGGTTTATTAGTGCCATAAAAACTGTTAGTGTTTTCATGAGACTGAATGACATAACCAAATACTCTTATAGACCATAACTTCTATGAAAATCTATACGAGGTATGTCTGTAGGTTGAACATGCACCTGATACTATCCTGATCTCAAATCAATTTTTAGGAAAACCTGTGCTCCTTGGAGATGATAAAAAAAGTCATGTATCCACAACAAGAGATATCATTTCTTAAATATAAACTAGTTAAATTTATGATAATACACACAAATTAAAAGGGTACCACACACCTTTTTTGAAAAAAAGACTGGAGAACCCCATGAATAAGTATTGGACCGTATAAATCCCTTTGCCTCTAAGTCCTCTATTTATCTCTTAATATCCCACAAGTCTATAATAGTCATCCTGTAAGGAGGAATGGATACCAGTGAAACTCCTAACACTAGATTTATAGAGAACTAATCCTCTCTATCAAGAGGTAAACTAGAAAATTTGTCGAGGAAAACATCCCTGAAATAATAAATCACTAGAGGTAAATCTTCCTAATGTGATCCCTGATCATCCAGATATAAATTAGTAATCTCAGATGTCATCCCACCCAACCCATGATGCTGTGGTCTAGCTCCTCTTTCCTAAACATCCCATTCATCCTTGTGAATAAAAACTCCAACCTCTGGTGATATGAAAGTCACCCTTCAGTGATAGAAATCAACATGACCCTGATAATAAACCCACCAATCCATCCTGAGTATGATATCAAATCCAGTTATCTCGAGGAAAAAAGATCCAATTCAAAGTGACGCCCACCTATCGCAATGGGGTACTCCCTGCACTGGCATATACCCTCCATTATAATCCCCAATAGAGTATCCAAGGCCATAACACCATTTGAAAACTGAACAAAGAGTTCAAGGATCTTCACCATAGGTGAAGATATAAAAATTTGTGATGCAACTATATCTAAAATCATAGGTACTAGCATAGAGGATACTAAAATCTTTCACCTCACAGTAGATGACATGACAATCTACTTCTTAGGGGTAGGTTGTACAGAATATATCTGGCCTGAACTGAGGCCCCATGACACAACCTCACTAATTTGAGTAAGCCCACTATGTGTACTAGGAATAACTAGTTCCTGGATTCCTTGGCCATAACAACCACCTCGTCCTGAATGATTTATACTACCCCATCTCCCAGTTTGATGTAGATCAGTAAATTCCACTCTTGAACATGAAGTCGGAGTTTATCCCCTTCCACTAACTATTGGAGGGAAGGTCCTGAAAAAATTATACCCATCGCCCATCCTATCTCAAGATCAAAAATCATTTGGGTCTTGATCACATTGATTCCTCATATGTTCCCATATCCCACACTTGTGATAGAAGAAAACACTAATAAAACTTAAATCCTGGATGGTACTCACCTCATGAGAGGCCTCCAAATGATTCTTCCTTCCTGAAGACGTTGAACCACCGGGTTGATAAAATGAGCCACCCTTCTCTGTACTCCCAAATTCCATCAAGTTATACTCAGTAATCTATTCATGATTCACTATCTCAGTAATAGTATTAATCCTAAACACATTGACCTATGATTGAATGACATGTCTGAGACCTTCCTCCAAGCTTATCTCCCTAGATAGTTCATCATCAAGGTATATCGATGCAAAATTATACAACTCTGTAAAGTGTTCTGAATATTACATAACAATAATTACACCCTACTCTAGATGTATAAACTCAATATACCACTCTGATCTTAGATAATTAGGAAAAAATTAGTCATA
Source organism: Viscum album (assembly GCA_963277665.1). NCBI lineage: Eukaryota > Viridiplantae > Streptophyta > Magnoliopsida > Santalales > Viscaceae > Viscum > Viscum album. The sequence goes on along the minus strand of OY728136.1, from coordinate 99,931,908 downwards.
AAACCTGTATTGGAAATCCCTCCAAACCATATTTTGAAGTGCATTATCCTGTCTCAAAACATACCACCAATGCTTGGTTTCTCCCCGAATGATATATGCCATGAGATTCACTCTCCTCCCAGGAGGTGTCTCTTGATGATCAAATATTGAAAACGTAGTCTCTAGACATAGCTCAGCAGCCCATGGACCGCTATCCCTTGAAAATATGGTTGGATGCTGCTACTAGAACAAACATGTTAGCTCTTCTCTAGATGAGGCAGGCTACTGTCTAAAACGTTTTCATATAGCATATGAAATCCTCAAAAAATTATGCCCCACACCCATATCTAATAAAACTACTGGTGGCTCAGCTGGCATTACCAGAGGATCTACTGGTATCCTATAGACTACCACATCTCTATCATGGTCTCCACCACCCTCCTAACGTATGACTGGATGTTTTTATGGTAGGATATGTATAAAATTCCAAGAACATGCCTTAGAAATGATTTGACCCATTCAGATCATAGATATAAAATCATAGGACATGTCAAAAATTTCCTATAAATTATCCATACCACTCCCCCTACTCCTAATTCTAGGTATGGGTAAAAATAATAGTCTAAAAAACTCCTAGAGACACTACCTACTACCCACTCTAAAGATGGTTTTAGGTCAAGTTATCTATTTTTCCAATTCCATTTCATTTAATTTCATAACCATTTACAATTATATTTATAAATGGTTGTACCTAATGGGTCACAACTTCCAATCCATAAGGGTCCATACACCTTATAAACTGAATTGTGGAATCCACCCAATCCAAACCATAATATGTTCTAATCCATGCAACCAATAGTCCATGAATAAACATGACATAGTTGACTTCTTAGGGTGTCTATTTTACAATATGTTGGAAAAAACCATTTATGTTATGTAATACACTCTAAGTACCAACCACATTTCTTAAACCTCTGCAAAAAAAGCTAGTAGAAAACATCCATATCATGCAAGGTACGTATCACAAAATCATGCAGTCAAGAAATGCATCCTATATGGAATGACATAATACATGGAATGTGAAATATAACATGTGACTAAAATTATGCATGGGATATATACCATCATCTCATCGGGCAATGATAAAATAAATCCTCAATCATATTAATGCTAACATCACAATTCATGTGCATCACCCAATAGTGGAATCAAATCAACTGCAAAAATCAAAATCTAGAAAACAACAATTTTTATTTCAAGAAATTTGTATTTTTCTTATATGTGGTTTAGATAATCCTAGGAATAGATCATTAAAAAATTCAAATACCTTCCTAATCTCTTGTTTATTATCCTAAAATAGTAAAACAACCAGAAAAAATTCCTTTGATACCACTTTATGACGTCCTGGCCTGGATTCCACTAAAAGGTACCCTAATCTAGTGGGTCAAATGGCCTCAAGCACACCCCCCTGTATGAAAAAGGCTTATGACTAGTAGTGAGGGAGTGTAGTGTGTATGTGGGGAGACTATTACCTTATGTCAGAGTATAGTACAATGATAATAAACCATTAGTTATAACATAAGTAGTAAATTATCCAGACAGAATATAAACATCTAAGATAGGAATATATATACAATGCCAGAAGTAATCTCAAATACAAAATGATGTTTTATGTCATGTATCTAAAATGTAGGAAAATAGGTATACAAACTTCTAGTACAACACATGTAACAAAATACCAAAAAGAAAAAAATCACTATATTTAGATTGCGTCATGAGCCTAGTTAGATCTTCTGTTCTCTTAGTCCTAAGAAACAAACAGATCAAGAATCATATATTGGGTTCTTGCCTCAGTCCTACTTGCATCCATAAAGTCAGTTTGGGTACCCAATAGCGCCCCAAACAAGGAGTGAGTTAACACTCAATGGGACACCACTAACAATGTATATAACAAATCCAGTCAGTGTGATATAAACAAATGCAGTGTGAAATATGTCACTTGTAAAAAGTATTAAAAGTAAAGTTCCCATGGAATAGGTGATACTGACCAACCAAAAATGGTTCCCTACAAACAGTAGCCAGGCTCCCATAACAAGGGAAATGGTAAAACAGAAATAAACAAGTAAATATCGTATAGTCTATCCAATGGAGTCAAACAAGTGATAATGTGCAGTATACCCACTGGAGTCAAATACCTGTACCAGTTCTATCTATTAACCTATAAAAAATATCCATTATGGCCTTTCCGTGTAAACCAAGTGTATAAACTATATCATGGCCATGCTATGTAATCAAGTATCTAACAACCATCATGTCCACATTGTATAAACAAGTGACATCCATAATGGCCGCACCATGGAATCAAAAGTGTCAAACCATGAAGGTCCAGATCCAAGTTATAGAAGACCAAGACATCCACATCAAGTCCTAAAAGCATCTCAATGGACACTCAATAAAGAATTGGGTGTGGTTGAAGGATTATGTCAACATACTATGTCCACTGTGAGCCAAATCAAGCTAGATATTTGGGGTAGCAAGGCTCTAGGAATCCAATGGAATCAATACACAAGGAGGAAACCATGTCTAAGGAGTACACTACCGCAAACAAGATCCCTTAGAGAAACATCAATGGAATCATATGGAATAAGGATCCAATGTATACCAACCAAAGAATCCACTACCATAATCATATCCTCATATCATTTCATTCACATTCCATAAACATTCCATGATTTCATTCAACTCATATAACAATTTATATAAAATCCATTTAAATAATTAAACACTTTCCGTCACATCAACACATGGAAAATGAGGAATAACCTTCTTCTAAAAATTCAATTCAATTCACATCAATTTAAAATGTTATTCCTCAAACTAGGAAAGAACACAAGCACCACACATGTGGTATAAAAAAAGGGAAAAAAATATAAATTCACACCCCATGGGTGGCCTTTTTTGTGGAAACAACCTCCAAAAATCTCAGCAGAACTAGTGGTCATCCCTAATAGATTCCAATTCAACCAATCTAGTCATTAAATTAATTATAGGGGTGATGCCAAAAAGTATGGCACAGGACATAATGGAAGATATGATTATAAAACACCAAAATATGAAGGAAAAGTACATGACACCCCCCATAGGTCCATAGTAGAGCACTTGTCCAATATTAAGCTTTAATTCAGTCCAGATTGAGAGAAAAAGGAAGAAAAAATAAAATTCATGAAAATAGAGAAAATCAGATTTCACCGAAATAACTCCATCAATATGAATTCAAATGAATAATGACACAGGAGGAGTGAATAAATCACCGGTGTAGATCCAACGAGACTGATAATGTTTTCACCTGAGTCCAGACAGAGAAACAATGGTAAAGACTATGATTTGATCTCAAAGGGGAGCTCCTAATGTTAAGAGGTTTTCCAATAGAGGAGGAAAGATGAATAAATATGTTTTAATATATTTAAGGTATAAATGGTCATTTCCCCTCTTTTAAATAGGTCACACGATTGGCCAAAATGTGCACCAACCGTCCACCCTTATCTGTGTCAAGGGGTACCTCATATAGTTTCTTACGCACAGTTTGACAAACTATGTGTAAAACATGTCTCATGCCTTTTTAAAAGGTATTAATTTTTTTTCATGGGTGTGTGCCTATGGTTGCATGGTTTTCCTAAACTATGCAGCCTCATTCACCCCTCTTTCAATCCCCGTATGATTAGGAGTAACTGTGAAACTTGTGATTTACAATTTCTACTAACCATGCAAACTGCCTTGTTTTCCCAAAAATGGGGCTCTAGGCTCTAAAAAATCCCCAGACACCCTCAGTACATCCATGATCTAAAAAGTCACTCATAAAAGATCACAACTAAGGTGTTAAACCAAAAAATAGAAGATCCATACCTCATAAGAAAACCTTGGATCTTACAGTTGTAAACATTTATGATAGGAATTTTGCAACACAAACCACTAACCACATGTTCTGTTAAAAATTCCTACTTGTAAAAATGATAAAAAAAAGTGAGTGTACATAGTGAATGTTTTAGATCATAATTAAGTAGGTTAATTAAAATTATATTTCATTTTTAGTTCCTTAGTTAAATAAAATTTCACTCATAATAGTTGCTTCCCCCTACATACTCTATTGAGGATTCTTTCCACTTTCATTTCAACCTCAGTTCCAATTAGAAAGTGGGTCTTTCTTTTCACTGTATTCTTTCTATATTCCCCATTTCCCACTTTGGAATTTTCTTAGAGTTGATTCTCTTTGTTGGTTCCACCAAGGTCAATTTTTTTAGGTTGTCCCAAGAAGTTGGGATTATACTCCAATCATTGGTGTGAGATGAAGATTTCTACTAATCCCACTTGGAAAATTATTCAACACATGTTGAAGTTGATTGTTTCTTCTGGACCTAATAAGAATTTTCATTTTTTTATTTTAGGCTTCATCCTAGACATGTTATTTATTTAAATTTAAAGTATTCCTGAAATCCCAATTAGATTTTTCATTGGTTTTTCTAGTAGTTTGAGAACCCCAGCCTAAGAATTATAGTTCACTGGATTTAAATTCAAGAGTTTCTTCAAACATTGGGTTCTCAAGTCCATGTGATTAGGCCCTATCATCATTTTCATCATCTAAAAAAATATAAACTTTGTATTCTAAGAATCATGTCGTTGAAACACCACCTGACCCACCATATACCAAGTAAAGAAATGAATAAACACCAAATCCTCCCTCATGTTGTAATTCTACTTAAAAAATTTACAGAAAATGTCCTTGATCTCTGTGTTTTACAGTAGATGAAATTTTAATTAGATTCTTTGTAAATTTATATATTTCAAACATTTATTTCCTTCAATGATTTTCACCACTATAAAAAAATATCAATATGAATTATTCAACTCTTATTATCTTTGAACAATGGATTCATGTAGATTAAATGATTCTTTAATAATGATCTTTTATGTGTTATAAGCTCATAATTTTTGTGTATTTTTTTTAAATATTAATATTACTGAATCAAATAGGATGGATATTAATTAAAAATGGATATATTCCAATCGTAAGACAAAAGAGTACGAGGATGGAGTGAAAGAGTTTGTCAAGTTTGAAAAAGATAATGCATATAACCCTTTTTAAATCTTTTTTTTGTGTTTACATTATTTTTATTCAAGATTAATTAGTCAATATTATTTGGAAGAAAACTAGATCTATCATGGAATAGATCAAATTTATGGGACTATACACATAAAAAAAGTGAATGTAGCTAGTTATTATGAAAACATTATGTTTTATGGATAATTTGATATGATTAAAAGTGTAAACAATGAAGATGACTATATCAAGGATATGATTACAGGTGTGAATTATGATGAAGATCATATAGAGGAAATGAAAATGACAGTTGAATATAAACTTAGGGATTGTCAAAAATTGTTTGAGAAGTTAAAGAGTTATGAAAGGACACCATTTTATGCTGGTTGTACTAAATATATAGTATTTTCATCTATAATAAAGCTATATAATATATAATCTATCAATGGATAGAGTGAAGTTATTTTTAATGAACTACTTGCTCCCTTGAATGATTTGTTTCTAGAAGATAATGTGATTTCTTTCTGAACATATGATGCTATACAAATTCAACATTTAATGGGTATGATCTATGAAAGAATATATGCCTATACAAATGACTGTATACTATTTATCTAGGACCAAAAATCAATTAAAAAATATCCAACATGTGGTGAATCTTAATACAAGAAAGATAAATTAGGTCATATGAATGTTGTACGACACTTTACAATCATTCCAAGGTTTATATGCCTATATAGAAGTGAGGATACTGAAGGAAATTGACATACCACAAAGATAAAATAATTAAAGATGAGAAACTTCATCACCCAATAGACTCTCCTCAGTGAAAGAAAATTAATCATGAGTATCTTGAATTTGGAAACGAGCTGAGAAACCTTTTTCTTGTGCTACCTAATAATGGAGTGAATCGTTTTGGTTTTCAAAGCAACACTCATAGTACATGGTCAATTATATAGGTAAATTATAAATTTTCACCATGGTTATGAATGAAATGAAAAATACATTATGCTGTCTATAATTATATTTGGACAAAAACAACTGGGTAATGATATTGATGTTTATTTGGATCAATTGATCGACGATTTGAAATTATTGTAGGATTTAGGTGTTAAATTGTATGATAATTATGAAAACAAAGATTTCACATTGAGATCCATATTTTATAGGATGATAAATGACTTTCCTACTTATGAAATTTTTTCATGATTGTTGGTCAAAGTGAATATCTCAAGAAAGGGGGGGGGGGTGAATTGAGTACCCTATAAATTTTTTTATTGAAAATTTATTAAAATATTTTCACCCAATTAATTTTAAATTGGCCTATTTTATAAAAAATATATCTTTATAAATTTCAATCATTCAAAAGACTTATTATTAGATTGATTAGGTATTGGAAAAAATAATATACAATATTACTTAATCCTTTGAAATAAATTTACTTAATTAAAATCTTATAAAACACTAATTAATTTTAACTATGAAAGTATTAATTTTGATTTTAGTTTAAAATAATATTTAGTTTTAAATAATTGATTCAAAATAAATTTAAATAAAACAAGCAGTGGAAATTTTGTTATAAAAGGTTCAATCTCAATATAAGACATAGTCCCCTCCACTTTGTGATCACCATCCACAAAGCAGTTTATATAAATAAACAATTTGATCCAAAACCAATATTGGGTTTTACAACAGTATACATTTTTCCAGACCACACAAGGAATCTTCCACTATTATCTGTTGGAGTAAAAGAATATAATAGGTCACACATGACCTCTACCAATGTTTTTTTGGGAAAAAATAAAGAATGGTTAAAAATATATCTATGTATATTCCAGTTATAGCAGGAGACAATGTGCATATATAAAATAGAGTATAGTACACATTGGTCGTAATGTAAATAAATAAACAAACTGATCAATCTAAAAGTATGGAGGGATAAATATTATCTATTTTTTATACAGTGTATCTCGTGACTCCTTGAAATAATTTTAAAAATGAATCTCGAGTTGGGTTTATGAATCTTTAGTAAAATAAATTGTTGTGGACACTTCTGTTCTTGACTAATGGAAGGCATCAAATGTGTATTTGTGCTTTGGATTCCCCATTTGATTATAGAAAAATGTATTAGGTAAGTTCTTTGGGTTCTTGTAATAGTGTTCATCTCTATGTGTGTTCAGTATGTGATCTTTTTTTTCTTTTCACCTCCTAACACAAGGGAGTCCATTTATCTTTTTTTTCACCAGCATTCATGAGTATCCACGTGAGAATCTAGATATTTTTCATCCATGTACTTAGGGTTGAAACATTATTCGATGTGTTTTGTAGATAATTTAAGTAACAATCCTTAAAAAACACTTGGCATTAACTTTAATAATATAGTTATTAGATAAATTAATTCAAAAAGATGAGTAGATAAATAGTGGTTGTGAGTCCTGGAATGGTGATAAGATTTTGGTGGTGTGTCTTTGTAATAGTGTATATCTATAATGGTATCTTATACTAGTGGTGAGACTTTAGAATGGTGTCTCAATGAAGCCGGTGAATTGTAATGCTGGGGTTATATTTTATACTTAGCAAAATTTATACATTGGTGATGAGTCATCTGACATTGAGTCATCCTTCTGGTGGTGACTCCTCTGACAGTAGGTTAGGTTGGCATTGACTCATACTTTATCGATTTTTTTGATTCAACAATATAACACAACTAATTGTGTCTCATTCCATACTTTTTCAAAATTTACATGATGGTAGTGTGTTGTGTCAATGATGACTCATAGGTGATGGTGTGGCATTTTGTGTTGGTGAGACAGTCTTAACAATGACTCATCCTCAACAGTGTCTCAACCTCAACAATGACTTATACTTAGGAAAAATTTCATCACCTATCTCATATTATAAAATTATTATAGAAAATATAAAACTTATTAATATCTTTAGAAGCATGATTTAGTGATCATTAAAATAAGGATGTCAAAAATATACCCCTTTTGATGATAAAAAATCATGATGTCAAAGGTAAACCATTCAGGGCATCAAATGTAAGATCAAAAAAGAAATCATGACATGTCCTTCAAAAGATATCAAAGATAAATCAAGACATAGTATACAGGTGGTATAAAATATAAATAATGAAAATCACAAAAATAAATTCCATACCAGAGTTCTCCCCCTTTTGGGATCATCAAAAAGGTAAAACATAATAAAAATAAAAATAGAAAAGGTATTAAGAAAGGTAGGAAAAAGAAACTAATAATAAAGCATTAATAAAGAGAGTGAATAGTCAGCCAAAGGTTTCAATCATAAAGTTATTAAAAAAATTCCCCATAAAAATAGATTGTTTAATCCAATAACCATTGTCAAGGCTAGGCACAAGGTTCTATAAGAGCTTTTCATTTGCCTATGAACTTCTCTTAATCTGAGACAATAGGTGCATGCAGGTATAAAGAAGCTACATGCAAGGTATTTGGAACACCAGCTAATATTCCATCTATAACTTGAGGAGGTCGATGCTCTATAAAAACAACCATCCGGATTTATCTCATAACGTGTACGAGAGAAAGAGGGAAGGGTTGGAATTTTGTAGGAATGTGTGCAGTTGGATCCCTAGTAACTCCTGGTTTAAAAAATATCTACGCGGTAATAGGAATTTCTTTATGTTCCACAATATCCATGTCGTGTACATGGAGAAATAGTTTCATAAGATTTATGAAATCCATTATTATCTCACCATGTCTCTCCATGGCACTGAAGAAATCAATTTTTTCTTCCATAAACCGATTCAGTACTAGATGCATCTCCTTAAACTTTCTGACTTGCTCCTTAAAGGCTCGGGTAATATGTGGCATCCTCAAATTCTCACCCAGAAACTTGAAATAGATATCCAGTTAACGTTTGATATAAATTGTTTATAGATAATATTTTATTTCCTTGGTTATAGTCGCTTTGTCTTCTATCATGTCATGGGCATAAGAGGTAGCCTGTTTGATAATATGATCACCGTTATGCCTTATTCTACTTAAGGTCACTTGGGGATGATCTAAAACCACAGATTAATAACAAGAAAAAGACACCCTAAAATCTTCTCTAATCACTGATTGAAGAATCTCAACATCAAGGACAAATGGTGGAGGAGAAATAGAACTAGAAGTCACTGATGTAATATGTTAAACTCTATCAACCAAGGCATCCATATAATCTACAAAAGCTGATTCCATCTCTACAATCAAAGACTTTACGGATTACATCTCACAACTAACCCTCTTATTCTCAATCTAAATATATTGTATTTGATTCATCATCTCAGGTAGGATATGTTGGATCACCAACTCAAATAAATATCTTGCATCATTTCAACCCAGTCTAGTGAGTAGAGGTGATTTATTCTTCCAAAATTTATCAAAATATGAAAAAATATTCTCTCTAAATGAACCCAAATCACCCTTGGTTACTATATACACTAGCATAAGCGAAATAACAGGAGAATGAGAAGAAATTCCACGTGCTATATCAGAATCAAATCTCTCTAACTTCCCCAAAACATCAATTTGATTAACAAATAATCCCTCAGGATCCCTCTCATTTCAAATATTAGGTCCAACATCCTTTAGGGGACACTCAATTTTACCATAGAAATTACCCTATTCCTTTTTCATAGGATCAATCCATATATCAGAATATTTTTCATAAAGCTAAACTATTGAAGAAGTAGTAGTAGTTACCAATATAACAGGCACAACAATAAGAATTTCAACATTCCTCTGAGCATATGTACTCTGTGTAGTAACCGTATGTTCACCATAAACAGTAGGGTCTTCTTCTATATGATCATCAGTCTTCTTCACAATAGTAGATGATTCAACTTCCTTATTCTCATCAACAGATAGCTTAACAGTAGTTAAAACATCCATCTATACATCACTACTATCTTTCTCATTATAAATAAGTTCTTTATCCATTTGTTCATCTACATGCTGCTAAATAATAGCAATGATTTCATCTTCTTAACAAATACTGAATCAGAATCTATCTGATCACCAACAATAGATACAACAACATCTCCATAATTTTTTTATGATTTAGAGATTTCTCTCTATAAGTTCTGTCCAAACCCTCAATAAGACTTGTCCATTCTTCAGATTTAGATGAACCATGAAAAGTATAAAGTTTTGGAGACATTTTAACCTCAACTAAAACTTTTCCACTTGGACCATTAGGATCTATTCCTTCATAATCATCACCATCTTCATTTCCATTACCAATTCCTTCTCCATTTTTATCATCATATTTATCTGTATTTTCTCCTTCATCATCATCATCATAATAATCCACTATCTCATCTAGTTTAAAACTAGGATCAACAAGGTATTTTGGACTTGATGGATGATCCATAGGATTAAAATACACATATATTTTCTCACCATTATCTACCCACTACTTCTTCCAGGGGTTCTAGTAGATTCTCATACTTGAAAATATTAATTTATAAATACAAAAAGCACTACAGGCTACAACTAAATCTTCATCATCTGAAAATAACCCTCTTGCTTTTATCATGGATGAAATCATCTTTGGATAAATCATGGAGTCAAATCATGAAGTAGGCTTGATAGTTTCTGAAAAATAAACCATAAGATATCTACATAAATCGATCTCATGTCCTATTTTTATAAGATATAATAAGTTAACATCCTAGTACATTAAGGTGGAAAAGTAACCTTTTCTGGGGCATAAAATGTGTTGTATAAACTTGAAGATCAGTATGAATTCTCCATCGATGTTAAAAGTTATTGGTGTTTATATTATTCAATCACTGTTCAGTTTGGTTAGAGAATCATTATACACAAAATATCACTTTCTTCAAGTATAATTCCTTGATAATCATCTAAAACACCTTCATGAGGAACTCCCGTACATTTGAACATTTTTTTGAATAAAATAAAACTTTATGACCTTTAACTTGGCTCATTATCCAATAATCTTCTTCTCCTTCAAAACCAAACTCTACATACTGATAGAACTCATAAACTATCTTAGAATAAATGGGTATATTGTTTGAAGAGAACCAGTCTAACCAACCTTGGTTCTGGAGTAATTTTACTATCAAATAGTTACTTGAGACTAACCACTATGCTTAAACATATTTTTTAGCTAGAAAAACTCTTATTTAGCTTTATATGAACTTGTTCTATAATAGTTGGAACACTAAGCTCACCCTTTTGTTTATTAGCTTGTCGTGACTTAGATGATGACGACTCAGAAGGAAGCTTCAGTCTTTCCATGTAGATTGGTCTGGTAAGCTTAGTTGAAGGTTGAGAGAAAGGATGAAGGTTTGAAGGTTGATAAATGAAGGGTTGAATTGGGATCAAGAGAGAATAAAAGGGCTTGATAAATAAGGTGTGTTGGAACATAGAAAAACATATTATTCACATCATTTTAGATTTAGATATTTGAAAAATCAAAATCTAAATAATACTTGAAAATCAAATTAAAAAATTGAGAAAAATACTCTTATTGGGTAATAGATGTCACGAGCCATCCCCCGGGGACCGTGCCGTGACTACCCCAAGCCCACCTTCCATAGGCCAGGGGCTGGGGACTGCCACCGAATGCATATTCCCTAAAACAGGGAAGGCATTTTCTTTATAACCTATAACACACAAAACCAACCACACAGCAAGATACGAACTCAAGTAAACTGAATAGTAAACATAGTGAGTATAGTAAGTAAAAAGGGGCCAGAATACAAGCCCAACTGGAAAGTACAAGGAAAAATAGAATGTACAAAACAACTGAAAGAACAAGTAACTGGAATAGCTCCTATGATTACCCTCCAAGGATCCTATCTAAAGGGTAGGTACAACTCTCTATCGGTTATCTCTGTGGTATGCCTCATCTAGGTCCACCTCCGAGCTACCACCAGTTCTGGTACCCTTATCCTCAGTCAGAATTGTCCGTCGTCTGCATCCAACACAATAAGGTGCAGGCATAGCCCGTGTATGGGTGAGTATAACAATACTCGTTAGGGACTCGGAGACCCTCAACGTCTCACAAAATATATCAAGGATAAACCAAAAAGTATTAAATCAATAGAAAACCCTACTTAGGTATATTACTATACATATACCTAAGTTATCATGTAATCCATCTCAATCATGAGGAAAAACAGAGGTAAAGACTCAGATCACACTAGGTATATCATTAGGTACAGTTTTACAGATGATTATATGTAACTACAAAATCATCTTACTCCGTTAAGAGGATATGCTTCTAACCTGTACAGAATCACTAGGAGCTGACCCGCATCGGATCGCCAGAGCTGACCCACACAGGACTGCTAGGAGTTGACCCACATAGGATCGCTAGGAGGTGACCCACAAAGGATCTCTAGGAGATCACCCACAAAGGATATCTGGATATGTACCATAGAGGATCACTAGGAGCTGACCCACATAGGATCTCTAGGAGATGACCCACATAGGATCCCTAGGAGCTGACCCACACAGGTTCACTGGAGCTGACCCACACAAGATCCCTAGGAGTTGACCCACATAGGATTGCTAGGAGTTGACCCACACAGGATCGCTAGGAGATGACCCACACAATATTTCTAGGATCTCACCCACACAGGAACACTAGGAGCTGACCAACATAGGATAGATAGGAGCACTCTTCTCGTCACGACCATCTACTGGGTTTCCGCACTAGGCTTTCTCGTCTTTGGGAGAGTCGGCTCCCCAAGACACTGTTATATTATCCAACTTCCATGATGTCCCATGAATAAGTAACTCAATGGTTCAACACATCATAGGGGTCTCCACGCAACAGACGGTGTGTCAATCTAACGCCCGATCTGTGAGTTATTAGCCTTTTAGTCATGAGGGTCTAGATGGATTCATGCTCAATCCAACCCGAACGTACCTGAACATTACCCAAAAATCCAGTGGGATATTTTCAAGGGATCATCACACTCTAATATTTCCAGCGCCACTGATAGTTTGTCAAACAGATGTCCAGTGCCAAAGTTATGGCCAAAAGAAAGTAAATGGGTCGTAGTAGGCTCAGATCCGGTCCGACCCGGCCCGAACTAGCCGGACCCACTGGGTCCGGCCCGGCCCGTTGGGTTCAAATTGGCCCACTGGGTGTCCCGATCCACTGGATCCAGCTGGACATGCCGTGAAGCACCACAGAGGGCCACGGGTGGCCGTGAGGCCGCGGAGGGCGCGAGGCCGCGGGGCGGCTCGGCCGGGGCGGTTCAGCCGGAAGGGCGGCAGCAGCTCGACCCGGACGGCAGTGGAGAATCGATCCGGCGGCGGCGGCTTGGGTAGCGGATTGGCCTAGATTGTGGCAGCGGCTTGACTCAGATGCTCGGCTCAGGCGGCGGCGGCGGCTCGGCTCCACGGCGGCTCAGACAGTTCGGCTCGGTGGCAGCTGAGGCTCGGCTCGATGGCTTAGCTCGGTGGCTCGACTCGGTGGTTCAGGTCAGCTCGGCCACGGACGGCGTGGAGCAGCGGAGGCCACGGGTGCCACGAGGAGACGCAAAAAGGCCATGGGTGGCGGAGTGCCACGGGTGGCTGTGGCCGTGGGCGGCATAGCACCGTTGCCTTCGTCACCTTCGTCCATTGAGAAGAACAAACCAAAGGAGCAGAACGACATAGGGGTCAGTCCATGTTTGCTTGGCCCACACCTTCCATGTTAGAGCAGTAGCAAGCGGTTCACAAAATTGAATCATGAACGTGTATGTAATATATTTAAAAAAAACATCAATCCCCCCAACCATCATTAATCTCTATTCTCAATCCCACAAAATAATTAGAAGGGGAGAACATGGGATGTGATAAAAATATAGAAATAAACCCCTACATTGGATTGTTCATTGACCTTGGCATGAGAATAAGTTGAAGTTGACAACGTTCTTCTCACCCACCACACACCTCCAATCCTAGGCTCGTGCGCTGGTTCGTCGTAGTCGAAGACGTTCCTCATTGGAGGGTGTCCCAAGGTAGAAGTCAAAGTCAGTGTTTTTCATTGGGGGAGCATTCTTCGTGGAAGAACGCATTCTTCGTTGGAGAAGTGTAATCCTCCAAGGGTTCTCCTCTCACAATACCACCCAAAAAATGAAAGAGGTGGCAATATAATTAACTTAAAGGATTAATTATGTTGGCACAACCAAGTTGGTGTAATTAATATACTGCGTTGGTATAATTAATTAGCTCAATTAATTGGCGCAATTTAATGGGAGGGGTGGAATATTGGGGAGTTGGGATTTTTCTCCCCTTAAGAGGGGTTGGGTGGTCCTCGCCTCTAAAATTCAAATTGGGGGTTTAGGCTCAGGTGGTCCCCACCACCATAACCTCACAAGGGAGGTTTAGTTCCTGTGGACCCCACCTATTAACTTTCAAAGGGTGGTTTAGTTCTGGTCATCCCCACCTCCCAACATCCACATGGGTGTTTCAAATAAAAATTAAATTGTTACACAATTTTGTTTTTATTTTATTCTCTCACGAAAAACCCAAAAACTAACTTTCACTCTCAACCAACTTCCGTCGAGGTGAAAGTCTCTTTAAGTGAATACCGATGCTGTGAGTTCAACAGTGCCCTTAGATTTAAATTATGAGCACTAATTCAAAAGTTAAAAAAACCCTCTCCTACGTTTACTAAATGTACCCAAAGAAGAGTTGATAAATTCATTCCTACCACTTTGAGCCTCAAAATCACGCGCAGTCAATTTTCACGAGCTCACAAAATTCCCATTTAATTAAAAAAAATTTACATGGAAATTTATGTTTTTTACATTCTCCCCACCTTAGGTATTCATGTCCACATAATATACAACTCAAACTAAGGGAACAAGTGGGGGTACTGAGCATGAATCTGAGCCTCCCACTCCCATGTGCTCTCCTGGAGGTTTCCGTGCTGCTAGCGATCACGCAATAGAGGTATCGACCATCCACGAAGGATACTCTCCTCTCGATACTCAATCTATACTAGAACCTATATAAAGGTCTCCCCATCATTGATGTCTAGATCGCCCTGGTCGATGATGTGAGAAGGGTTGTGCACATATCTCCTCGGCTAGGATACGTGGAATACGTCATGCACCCGGTGCAACTGAGGTGGAAGAGCTAAGCGGTAAGCCACCTTGCCAACTCTGATGAGGACCTAAAAAGGTCTGATGAAACTTAGAGATAACTTGCCACATTAGCCAAATCTCCGCAAACCTCATTAAGGAGAGACCCATAGAAAGATGTGGTCACTATCCTCGAACTCCAGAGGTCTCCGTCTCCTATCGACATAAGACTTCTGCCTGCTCTGTGCATTCTTCATCTGCTCCTGGATGATCTGCTCTTTCTCTATGGTAGCCCGTACCATCTCTGGTCCCACGAGTGCTGACTCCCCTAGGTCAGTCCAGCACAAGGGTGATCTGCAAGGTCACCCGTATAACACCTCAAAAGGTTCCATCCCAATGGTGGAGTGATAGTTATTGTGGTATGAAAACTCCACCAAAGGTAAGTGATCCTCCCAGTTGTGACCAAAGTTGAGGACACAAGCACGCATCATGACCCAGAGGGTCTGAATGGTCTAGTCAGTCTGATCATCCATATGAGGATGAAAGGCGGTTCTCAAATGAAGCTGCTTCCCCAAATCCCCCTTCAACCCCTTCCATAGAAAAGGAGTAAAATGTACATCACGATCAGAGAAAATCGTCAAGGGTACTCCATGTAGCAATAAAATCTTCTACACATAGAGGCATCCCAAGCTCTCTACTAAACTCTGCTCTCTGATCGGTAGGAATGGACTGACTTGGTGAGTCGGTCAATGATCACATAGATAGAGTCATGACCTCTAGATGTACGTGGAAGTACTATCATGAAGTCCATGGATATCCCATCCCACTTCCTCTTTGGGACCTCCAAAGGATGAACTAATTCTGCTGGTACCTGATGCTCTGTCTTCACTTGCTAACAAGTGAGGCACCAAGAGACAAACTCTGCTACTACCTCCTTCATTCCCAACCACCAGTGATGTCGTCGGAGATCCTAGTACATATTTGCCACTCCTAGATGTACTGCTATAGGGGATGTGTGGAAATCCCTCTACACTTCCTCATGAAGTGACATAGGTACCATGATATGTTCTCTGAAGAGGATTACATGCTCCACACCTCCAGAAAATCCATCAGGTGCCCGTCCTGTAGTTATCTGATCACATCATACCTCGCAGTCAGCGTCCCCATGCTGAACCTCCCTGAATCACTGAAGAAGAGGGGGAGTGATTGTAAGAGACTGACGAAAAGTTTATCTATCTCTATCTACAAAGTATATATACAAAGCATCTAGTTGCTCCGTCGCCTCACCTAGCAATTGTATACCAGATCTCCTGCTGAGTGCATATGATAGAACATTCCCCTTCCTAAAAGTGTAGACTATCTCGAAGTCATAGTCCTGGAGGAACTCAAGCCAACATCGTTGTCTCAGGTTCAGATCCTTCTAAGAGAAGATATACCTGAGACTCTTGTGATCTGAGTAGACTGTAAAGAATTAGCCTATCAAATTGCGTTGCCACATCTTCAAGGTGAAGACCACTGCTACTAACTGCAGGTCATGGGTAGCGTAGTTCTGATCATGTTGTATCAGTTGTCGAGAACCATATGCGATAACTGCTCACTCCTACATCAGGAAATATCTGAGTTCAGTCCCTGATGTGTCGCAGTAGAATACGTACCCTACGCCTTCCTCTGGAAACCTCAAGATGGGGGAACTACTCAGCCTCTACCTCAGCTCCTGAAAACTCTACTGGAATCTCTCAGACCACACGAATGGTTTCCCCTTATTCGTCAATGATGATAGTAGTGCTTAAACTCTGGAGAAATCTGGTACAAATCTATGGTAGTATTTGGCCAAAACTAGGAAACTCCATACCTCCGTCACACTCCTGGGTTGTTCCCAAGAAAGTACCGCCTCAATCATTGCTGGATCCACTACAACTCCAGCCTCCGATATGAAATGTCCTAGAAAGTGAACCTCTCGAATCCAGAACTAGCACTTAGAGAGCTTACCATAAAACCGATGCTCTTGGAGTGTGTCTAGTACTTCCTACAAATGATAGGAAATATCCTCCTCAGTAGACGAGTAGATCAGAATGTCGTCGATGAAGACTACCATAAAGTGATCAAGGTATGGCTGATAGATCCTGTTCATGAGTCCCATGAACACTGCTAGGGCATTGGTCACACCGAATGGCATAACCAAGAACACATAGTGGTCGTACCAGCATCTGAAACCGTCTTCTGCACATCCTCATCTCGCACTCTGAGCTGGTGATTTTATGATCTAAGGTCTATCTTTGAAAACCACTGTGCTCCCTTCAGCTGATCAAAGAGGTCGTCAATCCTCATAACTGAGTACTTGTTCTTCATGGTCACCTAGTTCAGGCGTCTATAGTCAACAAAAAGTATCAAGATCCCATCCGCCTTCTGGGCAAATAGAATCAGGGCTACCCAAGTGGAAACACTGGGCCAGATGAACCCTTTCCCCTATAAGTCCTCCAGCTCTACCCGCAGCTCACGAAGCTCTGCGGGATCCATCTGATACACCAGTGTAGATGTTGGTGCTGTCTTGGTTTACAATTCATTGTAAAAGTCGACCTCTCTGTGAAGAGGTAGATCTAAGACATCATCAGGGAAAACATCCGCGTACTGTTCCACCACTATAGGATACTTCAGAATCTCCACATCAACCACCCTGAGGGTAAGTCTAGCGAAATGATGAGTGATTGGCTGCACCCTCCTCTAGGTAAGTCCATCCCGCACTGCAAAGGCTCCCTTGACACTGGTGAAGGTAAACCTGGTCCAATCCATGCAGACACACCGTACTTTGGGCCTAATATAGTATATATGAGCATGGACTATATATAACCAGTCCATACCCAAGATGATGTTGTAAGGCCTTGATGCTGCTTCTAGGAGATCCCATCCGAAGCCATCGCCTCCTAGAGTAATCTCGCACTGCCGACACCAGTGTGTAATCGCCGAATCCACTCCTGTAGGAGTCTCTACCTGTAATGATCGAGCCAACAGCTCCATCAGAATCTACGAGATCCAAATGAGGGAAGTGGAAATAAAAGAATGACCGGCACCTATGTCTATAAGAACTACAACTAAAGTGGATTATACACAGATCGTACCTCATATCATCTCTGGAGTGGCGTGATCATAGGCCTCAGCTGCCTGGAGCTAAGATTTCCCCTATCCACCTGATCCCTGCGGTTGGGGCGGACCTCCTGGTGGTGGTGGCAGTAACATCTTGAAATGTCATCCACCACCAGCTGCACGACCAGCTCCTCTTCCATGTACGCCTGCTCCCTACGAACCTCCTCATTCGAACCTTTATCTCTACCTGGGTGGTCCATGGACCTTCTGTTGATCATCCAATCAGTAGGTCGGATAGTCATGAGCCATGTGACCCTACCTGCGACATGTGTGACACTGCCCACTGCTGGTATGACTGGATCCGCCTCCAGTGCCCCACACAATCAATCCTGAGTCATGTGGTCGTTCACCAATAGGTCTGGTCCTCTTGGACCTCTATGACACCTGTCTACTGCCAACTGCAAAATACTCCATTACATACTGAATAGTGGTGGATCTCACAGCTGTAGACTTCTCAACAAAGAAAATATCCACTATGAGGGCTCTCTCTAACACCCCCGCCTGTGTCAGTATGCTGAGTGAGATCATCGAAGCCCTAATCTCCCACCTGATCACCTGCTCGAAGGTCCTAGCCCTGAAGAATGGGACCCGAACCATATCTATGTAGTAGCGTGAGATGTCAGTGAACCTCGATGAGTACTGAGATACTGTCATGCGGCCCTGCTGTAGGTGAAGAAGCTCCTATATGTGCATTGCGCGAAGAGTCGCTGGGAAAAACTCTGCCTGAAACAAGCTCTTGAAGTCTCTTCATAGAAGTGTCACCTCATCATGGACCTAGATCATCAAGCTCCACCATCTTCCTGTTGATGCCTGTAGAAGGCTAGAGGCAAGGATCACCAGGAGATCGGCTGGTGTCCCTACCAGTCAGAAAACTCTTACCACAACCTCCATCCAATCTTCAGCAGCATGTGGGTTCATCTCTCCCCTGAACCTGGGTGGCCTATGACGCTGGAACTCATGAAATGATCTCAAGTGGAATGCACCGTCTACTACTAGGTCTGGTGGAATCCGTGGCCCAATAGGGAAAGGTACCGCTGGTGCCTCTACTAGAAAAGGGCCATGCACTGAGGCCTTACTGCTCGATGAGCTATAAGTGTGCACAAATCTCGGAACCCTAGCTGGCTATCTATGTGGAGGAATCATAAAATGAAACAGGTGCTCCATGTTCAATAAGTTATACATGGAAATCTGACTCAAAAGATCACAAAGAATTTTTTTAAAACACACACACAATCAGTGTTTTTGTGCACTGAGATGGAAATCAGAAGTCAGGGTCCTGGTGTATGGATACATTGGCCACCGCACCAAAACTGGATTCCTAAACTGATAACCACACTCGCTACACTTAACAGTATTGTTGTTAAAATGAAAGATCAGTGTCTTATGTTCTATGATAGAACCGACTCCTCTGATACCAATTTTTCACGACCTGTCCCCCGGGGACCGTGTCGTGACTACCCCATGCCCACCTTCCGTAGGCTACGGGCTGGCGACTAGCACCGAAGGCATATTCCCTAAAACCGGGAAGGCATTTCCTTTATAACCTGTAACACACACAACCAAGTACACAACAAGATATGAACTCAAGTTAACTTAATAGTAAACAGAGTGAGTACAATAAGTAAAAAGGGGCCAGAATACAAGACTAACTGGAAAGTACAAGGAAAATTGGAAAGTAAAAGACAACTGAAAGTACAAGTAACTGGAACAGATCCTGTGATCACCCACCAAGGATCCTACCTGAAGGGTAGGTACATCTCTCAATCGGTCATCTCTGTGGTATGCCTCGTCTAGGTCCACCTTCGAGCTACCTTCAGTCCTAGTACCCTCATCCTCAGTCAGCGTTGTTCGTCATCTACATCCAACACAACAAGGTGCAGACATAGCCCATACAGAGGTGAGTATAACGATACTCAGTAGGGACCTCGAGACCCTCAAGGTCTCACAAAATCCACCAAGTATAAACCAAAAAGTATGAATTAAACAGAAAACCCTATATAGGTATTTGCACTTACATATACCTAAGTTATCAAGTAATCCATCACAATCATGAAGAAACAAAGAGTTATAGACTCAGATCACACTAGGTATATCTTTTGGTACAGTAGTAGAGATGATTAGATGTAACTACTAAATCATCTTACTCTGTTAAGTGTCTCTACTGCTAACCTGTATAGAATCGCTAGGAGATGACCCGCACAGGATCACTGGAGCTGACCCAAATAGGATCGCTAGGATATGACCCACACATGATCGCTAGTAGCTGACCCACACAAGATCTCTTGGAGATGATGCACACATGATCACTATAGATGGACCACACAGGATCACTAGGAGCTGACCCACACAAGATCACTAGGAGCTGCCCCACACAGGATCGCTAGGAACTGACCCACACAGAATCACTAGAATTGACCCACACTGGATCCCTAGGAGCTAACCCACACAGGATCGCTAGAATTTGACCCACAAAAAATATCTTGGAGCTAACCCACATAGGATCTCTTGGAGCTCACCCGCACAGGATCAATATGAGCTGACCCACACATGATAGCTAGGAGCACTCTTCTCATCACAACCAGCTACTGGGTTTCCGCACTAGGATTTCTCATATTTGGGAGAGTCTGCTCCCCAAGACACTGGTTGATTCTCCAACTACCACGATGTCCCATGAAGAAGTATCTAAAAGGTTCTCCATGTCCTAGGGGTATTAACGCAATAGACTGTGCGTCAATCGGACGCCCGGTCTGTGAGTTATTAGCCTTTTAGTCTCAGGGGCCTGGTTGGATTCGTGCTCGATCCAACCCGACCGTACCTCAACTTTATCCAAAACTCCAGTGGGGTATACTCAAGAGACCATCTTGCTCCAAGATTTCCAGTGCTACTGAAAGTTCGTCAAATGGACGTTTGGTGCCAATGTTATGGCCAAAAGAAAGTAAACGGGTCGTAGTGGGCTTGAGTCGGGTCCGACCCAGTTAGACCGACCCGGCTAGAGCCAAACCGGTTCGGGTCGACCCTGCCAGACCCGCCAAGTCCGGATCGGCCCTCTAGGCGGCCTGACCCATTGTGTTCGGCTTGGCCCGCTGGGTGGCCCGGCCCACTGGGTCCAGCCCGGCAGGTCGCAAGGGGCCGAGAAAGGCTGCGGGTGGCTGCGAGACCGTGAAGGGCGCGAGGCCATGGGGCGGCTCATCTAGGGTGGTTCGTCCGGAAGGGCGGCGATAGCTCGACCCGAACTGCGACGACAGCTCAGACAGAGGCTCAAACGATGTCTCGGCCTGGCGGCGGCCACTAGGCCCAGACAGAGGCGGTGGCTCGGACGACAACAGTGGCTCAGGAGGCAGGTCAAACCAGACGACAGCGGAGACTCGGCTCGGAGGCCCGGCTCGGGTGGCGGCAGTGGTTTGGATCGGAGGTGGCTCAGACAGCTCGGTTTGGAGGCGATGACAACTCGGCTCGGTGGCTCGACTCAGCGGCTCGGGTCGGCTCGGTTGCAGAGGGCGCGAAGCGGCGGAGGTCATGGGTGCCGCGAGGTGGCGCAACGAGGCCACGGGTGGCAGAGCGTAGAGGCCATGGGCGGTAGTGGCTGTGGGTGACGTAGCGTCGTTGCCTTCATCGCCTTCGTCTATTACGAAGAACACACCAAAGAAGCAGAATGAAGGAGGGGTTGGTCTATGTTTGTTTGGCCCGCACCCTCTGCGTTAGAGTTGTAGTAAGTGGTTCACAAAATTGAATCTTGAATGTGTGTGTAATATATTAAAAAAACATCAATCCCCACGACCCTCGTCAATCTCTATTCCCAATCCCACAAAATAATTAAAAGGGGAGAACATGGGAAGTATAAACATATAGAAATAAACCCCTACCTTGGATTGTTCGTTGACATTGGAATGAGAAGAAGTTGATGTTGTCGACGTTCGTCTCATCTGCCACACACCTCCAATCTGAGGCTCGTGCGTCGATTCATCGTAGTCAAAGACGTTCCTCGTTGGAGGGTATAATGACCCATTCTTTACATACATTATTAATACTTCAAAATTGAAGCACACTTATTACAACATATGACAAAACCACAAAGGACCGTATAGGTATAGTGTCTTTAGAAACTGGGAAACATAAACAACTGGTTCATAAATCTTCTACAGTGTCTCCCATTTATTTCATCATATCTAGGGTCCCTTTTAGCATATTATACTTAATATCCATCTTCCTGACCTGAGGAAAAGAAAATGTAAAAGGGTGAGCTCAAATGCCCAGCAAGGGCAAATAAAGGAAATAAAAATCATATCATATCTTTTTGAAAATCATAACCTGCAAAAGAGATCATAATATCTTAACATGGAATAAATCATAGAAGTGAAAATGACATCCCAATAATCATAACATACAACTTGAAACTTTGTGGCATGCACACATAATCATGGAAAATCATTTCTTGTTAGTCATGACTTATTGCCAAGACTATCTTAGCGGACAAAGTCCATTTCTGAACCGAGTTCACTCCTCGTTTCAGTCCTGTATCACTGAACCGAAATAACCTTCCGTTCCAGCCATGTCTATCTCATGAGATATAAATTTTTACCCAATGCATTGGAGGGAGATATAGTTCCCACCCATCTTATAATGAATCCTTTCTTATGTGTGCCACATAATCATAAATCATACATCATCGCATAACACATGTAACAAAAATGGGATTCTTGAAACATCATGACATCATAAAACAAACCATATAAGGTAAATGAATTCATAAAAATAATTCCCTCACAACATAATCAAATCAATGTAATAATAGGGATAAAAACAGAACCCTGTATTATCTTAGATGGAAAATAATTTTGATAAAACATTTGAACTCCATTCTTGAGGAAAATATCCTTTCTACTTCAAAAACACATTTCCTTTATTAAAATGTCATAAAATTCTAAACTAAAATAAGTTGATTAAAAATAAACTTGAAAACTTGTAAAGGAAGCTTCTTGGAAATAATGTTTTAAAAATATATTCATTCCGTATAAGTTAAAAAAAACATTCTTCTCGTACTTTTGTCGGAAAAGTCAAAAAGTACCTCATACAAAATACGACAAAAGATTCCTTTCTTGTCCTTTACTAAAAAAACTCACCGAAGGGTAAAAATGGATTTAAACAATTGTAGGTGGATTGAAATAATATTACATATTTATGAAACATGGATGTGGATGATAAAATACACCCCAGTAAATACCAAAGTATAAACAATCTCGGATAAAAATGAGATTGTGATATTTTCCCTTACCTTAGGTCCGATTTGCTTTGTACGTGTCCGAAGCTCTTGTATAATGGTTTAAATAATGTTATTGACTTATTCCAGAATCATACATATTGATATGATATCATATATGGTCATATTCTTAGCTTCTTATTAGTAATATTTCATTGTTACTTGTTACTTGGGTCTTTATTGCCTTTTGTTCTTATGCGTGTTTTTCCGAATAAATTCTTATTCTTCTTTAAGGTTATAGATACCTTATATCCAGAATGGTATTAGTGTAACATATATCATATTTATTCATTCAATACATTCATATAATTACTATGTAATGATGATCATGTAGAACGAGCCGCATCACATCGTGGAGACGGTATTCCGTACGTACGCACGAGCGATGATATTGTTCCCATGATCATGGAATTGTATTTAAGTGTATTTATACTATTTAAGTATCAATATCAATTTATAATAATCATATATAGTTACTCATTACACCATTATACCCATCCTTGTAAGGTGATGGTGGAAAATAGATTACACCACGGCGTGGAGACGGTATTCCGTACGTACGCACGCGCGGTGATTTCATTTTTCCGTAGGATGGATAGAAGGTGAATTAGGGTTGTTTTATATTTATAATAACATATCAGTATGTAATTAATACTGATGTTATTACTTTATCATGAAACAACTAAAGAAGAAGAAGTTGAAGAAGAAAGAAATTGAAAAGATCGGTAATGGATATTACCTCTTCTTTTAAACGCCTCTTTCAATCCTCCACTTAGGGAACTAAGATTGGTCTTTGAAGAAGACCAGGACCTATAGGATTATTATAGGGAAGTGGAGAAGGGATTTTGGCAGGGGTTGGCCGAGCTTGAGTGCTCAAATTGGTGTGAGGAGGAGGGGGAGGAGGTGCCCTTTTATAAGGGAGGAGAGGGGCACCTTAGGAATATCTCAAAATATTATTTTATATTAAAGTCAAAATCGGTTTATAATGGTTCCAAAGGGTCTTATTTCGAAGTTAAAGTGGGTATGGGTAGAAATCCTATAAACCAATATGATTTAGACATGTTTAGGTTATTATTTTAACCTTATCAATTAGATTTAACTCTAAGTTAAATAATTTAACTTTTACCGTGTCTTTTTGTTTTCTTACACTATATGGTTAATACACTTACTATAACATGCCAAACGAACCCCAAGTTGTTTATTATTAATATATATATCCTTATCTAAGTCATTTGGCCGAACCTTATATTTTTAGGAATAAAAGAACAATTAATAATATAATATTTGATTTAAAAACTATTTTGTGTCAATTTTGACACTATTTGATATATGATTTTTGTGAAAGTCATAACATAATTATATGTTCGAACCAAGTTGATTAAATCAACACTAATATATCATAGTAGCCTAGAAAATTAGTGGAATTCATAAAAACTCTCAAATTACAGTTATTTGGGCATTTATAACATCAATTATGTTAACATTTCCTTAAAAGGGTAATTACTGCATCATCATTGTGTCATAAATAAATTAATTTATTTAAAGTCTAAAAATTATAAATAAAATATCATTATGTAGGAAATATTTTTATATTTCTAATGAATATTTATAATCGAATTTATCTTATGTATAAACCCATATTAAAAATGTTTTAGTTATTAAACTTTGATTTTAACTATTTTAACTATTCATTAAATAAAATAATATTAAATGTCATAATCTAATCCAAGTGGACCTAAATGGTCATATTATATTCATAAGGTTGTTTCTGGTCGAATTAAACTTATCCAATAGAATTAGGACATGTTTTAGGGTAATATTAATATCATATTTATCCTTAGTTACCCTATTTACTATTAACCGCGGTAAAAAAAAGTAAAAAGTTACTATTCACCAAAAATTATTTTTATCTCATTGAACCACATTTTACTTACTGATATCAACCGTGACTGTCGGATTTTTGAAATTCCATTCACAGAAGCGGTAAAATTAAGTTTTATGCAAAATTCAGTTTTTAACCTACCACTTAGTGGTTTCACTATTCATCAAAAATTGAATGTTTTCAGAAAAATACCAAAATTTCACCCTAGGCTAATTTCGATATTCCGAATCCAAAAATGAAGTCCATTTTAAAAAATAAAATTTATAAAATTTCAAAAAGTGGTTATTACTATTCATAACGGCTAGTTTTAATAATATTTTAATAGCATATCGTTGTTTAGTGAAACTCAGTATTGCGTACGACGCAAGCTATCGAGGAAGGTCGTGATTGCGTGTAAGGTAAGCCAAGCTAGTGTGTAGTGAAAGATTCCTTTGATAAAATAAAAACAAAATATTACTCATAAAAATCTCGGGTGTTACAGAGGGTGTCCTGAGGTAGAATTCGAAGTTGACGTTCTTCGTTAGAGGAGCGTTCTTCGTGGAAGAACGTGTTCTTAGTTGGAGATGTGTGATCCTCCAAAGGTTCTCCTCTCACAATCCCACCCAAAAAATGAAAGAGGTGCCAATATAATTAACTTAAAGAGTTAATTATGTTGGCACAACCAAGTTGGCATAATTAATGTAAAGTGTTGGCCCAATTAATTAGCTTAATTAATTTTCCCAATTTAATGGGAGGGGTGGAATATTGGGGAGTTGGGAGGTCTCTCCCCATTAAGAGGGGTCAGATGATCCCCACCTCCAAAATTCAAATTGGGGGTTTAGTCTTGGGTGGTACCCAACACCATAATCTCACAAGGGAGGTTTAGTTCCGGCGGAACCCACCTCTTAACTTTCATAGGGTGGTTTAGTTCTGGTCATCCCCACCTCCCAACATCCACATGGGTGTTTCAAATAAAAATTAAATTATTACACAATTTTATTTTTATTTTATTCTTTCAAAAAAAACCAAAAACTAACTTTCCCTCTCAACCAAATTCCATCGAGTTTAAAGTCTCTTTAAGTGAATACCGGCGCTGTGAGTTCAACGGTGCCCTCAGGTTTCAATTTTGAGCACCAGTTCAAAAGCTATAAAAACCCACTCATATGTTTACTGAACGTACACGAAAAAAGTTCAGAAATTCATTTCGGGAACACCGGGCCTCATAATCAGTCACCGACAATTTTCACGGAGTCGCAAAATTCTCATTTAATTAATAAAAATTTACATCGAAATTCCAGGTCTTCACAATAGAAATAAAATAAACCAAAAGAATAAAAACCCTGTGGTTTAGAATACTTAGACAAAGTAAAAATTCACAGAGGCATGTAAACTAACGGTGTGAAAAACCAATAGTGTGATGATCATAACAGTGAGACAACCACAACAGCCAGACAACCACAATGGCGAGACAACCACAATGGTGAGACAACCACAATTGTGAGACAACCACAACGGTGTGTTATACTCAACAGTGTTACACCCAATAGTGTTTCATTCTCAACAGTGTGTCATACTAAATAGTGTGTCCTCATAAAATTAAATTCGATCAAAATTAATCATACCTAGCTCATGTTTTATGTAATTTATTCTCTTATAATTCAAAGGATTTGTAATGATATCATCCAACTGATGTTATATACCAATGTATTCAAGATTGATATCACCTTTGTTAAAATGATCTCTCAAAAAGTGATGTCTTACATAAATATGTTTTGTTCTTGAATGTGACACTGGATTTTTAGAAATTATAATAGAACTAGTGTTATCAAATTTTATAGGGACATGTTAGAATTGATCTCCATAGTCTAGTAATGTGTGTTTCATCCTCAATATTTGTGCATAGAAACTACCAATAGCTATGTATTCAGCTTTAGCTGCAGAATGTTCAACATAATTTTAATTCTTACTACACCAAGAAATTAGAGACTTGCCTAAAAAGTGACATTTTCGGTAGGTTATTTTTCTATCTAACTTACATCCACCAAAATTGTTGTCATAATAACTAACTAGATCAAATTATATTCCTCTAGGTTAAAAAAATCCTTAATTGGTTGTATATTTGAGGTGTTTGAAAATTATTTTGACAACAACCAAGTGTGACTCTTTTGGATTATCTTGAAAAAGAGCATACATACACACATAACATTATATCAAGATGAATATTAGTCAAGTAGAGAATACATCCAATCATACCTCTATAACTGGATTGATCCAATAGTTTCCCAGATTCATCAAGATCCAACTTATAGGTGGTACTCATAGAAGTATCACTACTTTTAGTGTTATCCATATTAAAATATTTTAAATATCTTTAGTATATTTACTTTGATTTAAAATTATTCCATCTTTATTTTAAACAAAAAATTAATTTAAGTTCACCTATAAAAGTCATTTCAAACTAATTTTTCATCATTTATGTAAAATTAGTATAAAGATAATTTTTTGAAGATCCAAAAATAATATCATCAACATAGATTTTTACTATTAAAACATATCTTGAAATTCATTTTATAAAAAGGGTAGGATCGACTATTCCTTTTTACATGAATAGATTTTATAGGGATGTCTTAGGTTCATGTAGATATGTTTCATAAAATTTACATGAATAGATTCTTCTATAGTATTATTCCTTTTTTTAATAGCTCTCTAGGATTTACTGGAAATTGAATATCCCAAGAAAATTCCTTCATCGCTTTTGGAGGTAATTTTTTCCAGATCATCCTTATTGTTAAGAATAAATACTTTTCAACCAAAAACTTGAAAGTAATTAACCTTATGCTTTCTATTATTCCAAAGTTCATAAGGGGACTTCATTAAAATTGGTTTAATTAACACACTGTTTATGATGTAGTTGGCTGTATTCATAGTCTCTTTTTAAAAATATATAGGGAAGTCATACTCATTCAACATGGTATAAAAAATATCTTGTAAATTTCTATTTCTCCTTTCAACAACTCCATTCTACTATGGGGTCCAAGGAGAAGAGAAATTATGAGTGTAGCCATTTTTTTAGAAAAAATATTCAATTTTTTTAAACTCACAGCCATGGTCACTTCTTATGGTCTTAATTCTATGTCCACTTATATTATCTATATATCTAGTATACTTGGTGAAATAAGAACAAGCATCACTTTTGTCTTCTAAAAAGAATACCAAATAATACTTAGAAAATTAATCTACTAGTACATAGACATAGTGCTACCCATTTAAACTATAAACTATAGATGGTCCAAATAAATCCATATGAACCCACTAAAGAGGTTGATAAGTTATCACTTATTCCTTTAATTTAAAAGAAAATTTGTACTACTTCCCTTTTTGATAGGGGTTACAAACTTTTTCATTTGGGAACTCAGGTTTTGGTAGATCCTTGACTATACCTTTAATAATAAGCTTATTAAGTGAGTGTATATTTCAATAAACTAGTATTCTATACCAAAGGAAATATTCTTTGTGAAAGTAAGTCAATCAAGAAACATTTTGAGAAATTAAAGAATTCAGATCAACAACATAAACGTTATCATTTCTTAAAGTTGTAAAAAATAAATCATTTTTAGAATCATAAACATTACATGAACCATTCTAAAATTTAACATATAAACCATCATCAAATAACTATGAAATTATAAGTATGTTATATTTCAAACTATAATTTTTTTTTTAGAAATTAAATCAGAATTACTATTACCAATTTGGACAACGCTGATGATTTTCCCTTTAACATTATCACCAAAGGTGACATGACTACCCTCAAACTTAATAAGTATCTCTAATTAAGAAAAATGTACTATTATATGTCTTTAAAAACTTATTTCCATGTAATATAGACTCTTATAGGAGGTCTTCAAATAGTTTTCCTACAAAACAAAATTTATATAAGGAATGACTTTGGTACCCATATTTTTTTGGTTCCAGATATGTTAGCTTTTAAAGATTTGGGAGACCACAATTTCTTGATAGGTTTACTATAAATAGATTAAATACTTATTGAAATAATAACCTTATTAGGACCTTTAGAAAAATAATTAGCAGAATAAATTTCTGGTCTAGACTTAGGAACAAAAGTGATTTTTGTTACTCTCCTTTGTCCAGGC
Source organism: Viscum album (assembly GCA_963277665.1). Classification (NCBI taxonomy): domain Eukaryota; kingdom Viridiplantae; phylum Streptophyta; class Magnoliopsida; order Santalales; family Viscaceae; genus Viscum; species Viscum album. Next base: position 99,902,352 of record OY728136.1, on the reverse strand, counting down.
TGGTATCCAATACCAGTAACATATTTAGGTGAAACTTTATTTCCTAAAATATATGTGAGAGTTTCTATACCATTAGTTAATTTTTACCTATATTAATTTAGTTTTTAATTTTAAAGTTTATGTTTGGTATTATCTTTCAACAATTGAGCATTAGTTTCCTTTTCAATAGACAGATCCAATTCAATGTTTGTAGATAAATCATGTTGTATCTTAAGAACATTTTAATTATTTTTAATCTCACTAAAAGTTTCTTACATTATCATAAGGTATTAAAACATCTATTCTTTATTCGTATCATCATAATTATTTTCACTCTCAGAATTTTCAGAAATATGTACAAATGAAACAGTATCTGTCAGATTTTTCTTCAGAAGTAGAGTGAGATCATTGGAGCTACCCTCCAAAAAACTCCATGTTGCTTTTTGTTATTTCTTCCAACTTTGGTCATTATCATCATATTTTTTTCACTTTAACTTTGTACATTAATCTTTGAAATTTCCTTTCCTCTTACACTCATAGCATACAACCTCATTTTCATCTTTCTTCCACACTTTCATCCAAGTTCCCTTAGAATCATATTTTCCTTTATATTTGGGATTTATGAAAAACGATTTATTCCTATAAAATTTATTAAAATGTCTATATATATGATCCATATCCTCATAAATATCTGGTGGTGACTCACTATTACTTGAACTAGCAGCTCGAACTTTTTTCCTTTTACTTTTATTTAGATTTAGTAGTCTTAAAGGATGCATATTTTCTCTTTGGCTCTTGATCATATTCTTAGTTGACCTTTAATTATTATTTATACATAATTAGTTTACCAATCAACTCTTTAATATGTAGCTTGCTGATATCACATGACTCTTTAATGGAGACAGATATGCCTCTCCATCTTTTAGGTAAACATATAAGAAACCGCATGATCTAGTCCTTGTATGATAAAAGATTCCCAAGTGAACTCATTGTGTTCAGAATATCATTGAACCTGAGGTAAATGTAAGAAATAGGTTCATCAGGCTTCATCTTAAAGCCATCATACTTAATAGTATAAGTGTTGAGTTTCATATCTTTAACATTATTTGTTCCCTCATGAGAAAGATATAAGGTATCCCAAATTTCATATTTAGTTTTCCAAGAGGATATTATATTAAATTCTTCATCTCCTAAAGAAAAATAAAGGAATTAATGGATTTACAATTATTATTGTAATAAAGATTTTTAGAATCATCCCAATCCTTTCTAGAGGTAATAATTAGATCATATTTATCTTTTATTGTAGTCCAAATTTCAAAACCCATACTCTTAATGTGCATTTTCATTTTAATTTTCAATTTATTATAATTCATACCATTGAAAAATGGAGGTCTATTAGTAGAATAAACCTATTTTCTAGAATCAATTTAAAGAACTAAATTTATATATTACATAAATTTAATATTTTTAAAGCTTAACAAAAATCACAATTGATTTTTTTTGAAAAAAAACATTGATACCAAATCTTAACTTCTATGATACCAAATATTGGTTGGAGTGAGTATCTCAATATGCGGGGGGGGGGGGTGAATTGAGTACACAATAAAAATTTCAATTAAAAATGGATTAAAATATATTCCCCAAATTAATTTAAAATCTTACTAGTTAACCAAAGCAATAGATCATTATAAATTTCAATATTTAAAAATATTGATTAGAAGATTGATTAAGTATCAGATAAAATAATATAAAATATTAATTTATACTTTGAAATTAATTTAATTAATTTAAATCTTATAAAAACACTTATTAATGTTATCAATCAAAGTATTAATTCTTTTTTCAGTTTAAAAGAACTTTCAACATTAAAGAATAGATTGAAAATAAAACAAATTAAAACAAGTTGAGGAAATTTTAATACAAGAGGTTCAATTTGAAGATGAGACTTAGTCCTATTGAATTTGTGATCACTTGACCCAAAAAATTTTATATAAATAAATAGTTTGATCAACAACCTAGATTGGGTTTCACAATAGTATACAAATATGCACACCACACATGGCCTCTTCCACTATTATTCATTAGAGTAAAAAAATATAACAGGTCACACAAAATATGTACCACAATTTTCATGGGAAAAAAATATAAATAATGGTTGAGAATATATCTATGTATCTTCCAGTTATAGTAGGATATAATGTGCATATATAAAACAATGTATATCACTTACTTCTCATACTATAAATAAATAAACAAACTGAGTAATATAAAAGTATAAATGGTTAGATATTCTTAGTTTTTTATATATTATAGCTCATGACACGTTGAAAGAATTTTGAAAATGAAGTGCAAGCCGAGTTATTGAAACTTCAATAGAATAGTGTCATGGAAACTTCTATTATTGACTACAGGAAGGTAAAAGATGTTTATTTGATCATTGGAATCCTTAGTCAAGTAGAGTAGAATATAGGTGGTAAATTCTTCATGTTATTACAATCGTGTTCATTTGTATGTGTGTTCAGTATGTGAGATCTATTTTTTATTTTAACCTCCTTGCATGATGTATTATTCTTGTATTTTTATTAACAACATGAATGAGTATCCACACGAACATCTGAATATTCTACATCATCATACTCCGGGCTAGAACATTCTTTAGTGCATTCTGTCGAGAATTTAAGATACAATCCTTAAAATAACACTTGAAATTTACTTTAATAATACATCCATTATAGAAATTAATTAAAAAATATAATTTGATAAACAATGGTGATGAGTCCTAGAATGGTGATAAGATTCTGGAAGTGTGTCTTTGTAACAATGTCTCTCTATAGCATTGTCTTATATTGGCGGTGAGACTTTAGGAAAATGTCTCAATGTTGGTGGTGAATTGTATCGGTGGTGTGACATTTTATACTTAGCCAAATTTCTACATTAGCAATGACTCAGTTGACAGTGAGTCATCCTCCTAGAAATTACTCCTCTAATGTTAGGTCTGGCAGGTGGAGACTCATACTTTACCAATTTTTCCGATTCAATGGTATGACACAACTAACAATGTCTCATTCCATACTTTCCAAATTTATATTCTGGTGGTGTTTTGTGTCAATGGTGACTCATAGGAGATGGTGAGACGTTGTATGGTGGTGATTCATTCTCAATGGTGACTCATCCTTGGTAGTGTCTCAACCTCAATGGTGACTTATACTTATGAAAAATTTCATCACCTTTCTCAGATTATATGATGCTTAAAAAAACATGAAACTTATTAATATCATTAGAAGAATGATTTAGTGATCATTAAAACAAGGAGTTTAACAAGGATATAACATTAAAGGATCTCAGGGGTGTCTTATTTATGAACAAGGCACCCAATCAATTATGTTGAACCATTCACCAAATACTATTTTTATAGGAAATCAAAAATTTCTACCTGGATAACATAAATACTTATCTTGGGTGACATCATTCGATGGGAGTTTAGAAGAAGGTAAAACACCTTTTCCACTAACGGGTGATCAATTATTTGAGAAAGTAAAAGGTATGGAAACTAATTTTGATAAACCTTTAAAAAAACCATACAAAAACTGATTGAAAGAAGAGATTGTTTTTTGAACTAACATACTAGAATTTTTTGTACGTCATAAATTTTATTGATGTTATGAATGTGGGGAAAAATGCATGTGATAGTGTCATTGACACATTAATAAATGCAGTCTAAGAAAAGGATGGAATTAAGGCTAGGTTGGACATGGTTAACATTGGGATATGAGAAGAGTTAGTGATAGTGAATTGGGGAAAATGGACTTTTCTTCTTCTAGCTGCTTACACTCCTTCCACAAAAGAGATATATCAGTTTTACAATATCATGAATGATGTAAAGGTTCCATATGGGTATTCATCAAATATCAATAATATCATGTTAATTAGTGATTTAAATTTAAAGGGTTTGAAATCACATGAATGACATGTTTTGTTGAAATATTTAATGCCTGTAGCTTTACATTGCATTTTTTCGAAGAATTCCCTTTCTACATTAACCAAGATTTGTATATTTTTCAAATTTACATGAAACAAAGTTATAGACCCTAATAAATTTCTAAATATGAAAGAATAAATTTCTGTCTTATTATGTGAATTGAAAATGTTCTTCTCCCCAATATTCTTTTATATGATGGTTTAGTTGACGGTTCAATTGGTAATAGATATTAAACTATGTGGTTTTATACATTATAGATGGATGTACCCCATTGATGGTACAGTGAAATATTTTGAAAGGGTATGTCAAAAATGTAATTCATCCATAAGGTTTTATTATGGAGTGATATGTTTTTGAGGAATCTTTTGAATTCTGTACCGACTACCTGTCCGATGTTGAAACATTGGTCTATCAAAATCTCATCACACTGAGTGTCTTGTGGGTTAAGGAATTTCCAGAATAGATGTTGTCACAATTACTATAATATATTGGGTGCAGGCTCACCTTTGTATTTTTCATAACAATTTAGAGGTTGTGCTATATATTGAAACCAACAACGTAATTCTTAATAATTTGAATCCATTAAGGGATGAAAGATATATATTAGATACACATAATCAATAGTTTATATGATGGTTTTGGGATTATATTTTTAAAGAATCAATAGAAAATATAGATTCAATTTCATAACGGATTCGATGGTATATCAGAGGAATAGGTGTGCATGTATTATTTTATAATGGTTATGTAATTAATGGTTAAACGTTCAATACAAATGAATATTATGAACACAATACCATGCAAAACAGTGAAGTTACACTTATGACTAAAACAATTCATTTATCTGGTAATAAGGATCGAAATCCAATTTATGTGAATATTTCATACTTCAGAATCATCAAACATATATGGGAGTTGAATTATATAACATTCTAAGTGATTATTTTTCAATGCAAGTGGGTTGATGACATGAGTGCAGTTAAAATATATGAATTTTGATTCATAAATGTGTATTTTAGTAAGGAAAGGTATAAAGATAAACCATTTATAATGGTATGATAGGAAGTTCGATTATATTATGTTCTATATCCAACAAACTGAAAGTGTTCAGTTGTTCTGTAAACTATCAAAACCACTAAAGGTTTAGATTTCAATTAAACTATTGAAGACCCTTTTATTGGGAAGTCATAATCATTTTACAGTAGTCCCAATGTTGATAGGGTCTTGTATTCTAGAGGATAATATAATGAGGATATTTTTATAATTTATATAGGGGTTAAATAACTTCAACATTTTAAAAAAGAGAGTTAAATAATCTGGTTATATATATTTTTAAAATACATTGGGTTACCTCATATTATTATTTGTTCACTAATTTATTTATGTAATCTAAATTAAATGTTCAATCACTTCTATATATAATGACTTCTACACATGATGATTCTACCAATCCTGAGGAAGAACAAGTTTCTTAGCATGATGATGCTCCCAATGTAGAGGAACAATAAGATTTTACACATGATAATGCCATAAATCTAGAGGAACAAAATATTGATGACATTAAAGCTGAGGAAATGGTAGATAATGAAAAACCAATGTCCAAAAAAAATAAGAGCATCTTTGCATGATGATATCAGTAAAAATTATTAAGGTGAGAAAAAATGCATCAATTTTTTGGTTGGATAGAATGCACGTGGCTAGCCCATTAACCTTCATAAGGACATGTTTAGAAGTTACATTGGGCTCACCACTCGAATGCATGTTTTGGTTGTTGTAGATTCATGGGAAAATATTGTTCCCATGCTTAAGGTACTAATTTGGGAAAAGATCTGGGTAACATTATGATATAATTTATTTTACTGAAAAACAAAATAATGAAAAGTGGATTTACTCTTCATTATTCCTTATATAGTGCATTTATAATAGAAGACTCACGAATGAAATTTTTATTAATTCTCACTAGAAAGGATCATATAGGCTTTTGGAAAATTATTAAAAAGTTTCATATTAAAGATGTTGAAGGGAAAATAATCCCTCACCTAATAAAGATTTATGCACACCTGATAAACCAACAAATGAAGAATGCATTTATTGGTCATCATGAGAAGACAAATTTTATGGTACATTGTGATTGGTAATAATTTTTTATAAGTGTATTAATCACTTTTATTTAGAATTATTAATTTATGAAATTGTAACTGAGTACTGAAAATAAGAAATGTGAAGTAAAACCAGCGTACCCCTACCGTAAAGCAAGAATAATGTATGATTCACTTGAAAAAATGATATGTATTTTAAATACCAGGTGATAATTTTATGTGACAAAAAAACATAATCATGTTCCTTTATTTATAGGTATATTGATTAAAAAAAATCCAAATCCACTTCCATCCCACATCATGTGCTATGGAAGGAGACACATGAAAATAATGATGAGATACTAATAAATGAAAAATCTTAAAAAGTGTGGGAATCATGTGTAATTTAAACTTTTATTATATAAAAATGATTAATTATTTTCTTATATTTTTTATCCTACTAAGGCACAAGAATCATCATCATTTGTACCCAATGAATAACTACAATTTGTAGTCTTGAAGTGGCTAGAATAGTATGGTTGTGATAGAGGTATGGGTTTTGTGGTGTCACTCAAAAAATATTTTGATAAAAGAAATGAACAACATGATAAAGGTAAGAAAATGGAATAGATGTTGGTATAATTAACTTATCTAGAAGAAAGAACTTATTTGACAGTCTGAGTTGTTATAAAATGTTATGGGTAGGAATTATATAGAAGAAACAAAACAAAAAACACAATATGAGGGCCCCCCACTAGCTTTGAGGAAAGCCATTCCCCTTAAAGGGATACCTTAGAATAGGTAATCAATATTTTCATAATTGTTTATATGAAATGTGAATCAGGCAGACACTGATACCTTTTCTGTACTGATATTCTATAGGGTGAAAATGATTGTTATTTATATCCACCAACATCAAACAAATACCTTGCTGTGAAGGGTTATATGTACAATATCAAAGGATATATTCTACACAACAAAAAAATTCCAATAGGTAATGTGAGATTAGGGATTCACATAGCTCATGAGATAATCACTGAGCTACCTGTTCCACTTGATGATGCAAATATTCATACATTCAAGCTTACTATATGCACTTTCGTAGGATGGATGTTTGATCTTGTAAAAATTCATGTTTACAAGGATGTGTTCCTTTCCAATTTATTTTTATGAAAAACCTTTAATTATTAATAAAACAAATTCATAACCAATGAATTTTATTCTAGAAATACAAAGGTAAGTGGGTGAAATGTAAGGTCAAATCAAAATTATCTAAATGATCAACAAACCAATTAAAAAGATCTTTAGAAAGTAATTTTACCCTGCATGTTCAACATCAGTATTTACTAACATTAATGTTTCTTATGGATGCTACCTTAAAAAGTGGTGATACGAACATAATTTATTTTAAATAAAACAATGTATGTAGAAGCCATTACAGACTATATGGGTCTTGAGAATGTAAATGAAATCCTCAAGCATTAATGGCTAGGAGTCTCAATTGTAAATATACACATGAGGTGTGTTTAAATTGTTTGTTTATCCAATAGCTAATCTAATATGTTAATTTTGATTAATACTATTCTTAATATTTTCAGATGTATATATCAATACTATTTTAAGGGAAAACACTGTAAGGAGAAATTTGGACTTATTAGTCCTCACACCACTTCTGCACAACTATTCTCATTGGAACCAAAGAAATATGAAGTAATAATGGAAAAAGTTGCCTCAATGTTTGAAATAAAACTTACAGAAAATAGACTCTTCTTAATACCCACAATATAGGGGTAAAATTATATAATTTAATCATATAAAATATATTTTCATTCCTTTAAATACTTATTATTTTTTATTTTTGAGGCAGAATTGGTTAGTCATTGAAATAAATTTTGATATTTGAATATTTTTTTCAAGATTCAATGAATGGATACCCAACAAAATGAACCCACATAATAACATTTTTTCTATTTTTAATACACTAAATGTAACATTTTAAAAATAAACTTCAAGTTATACATTTTATATTATGTTTTAATGAATTTTTTTATGATAGGGAGGTGTTTAAATATCATCAAAATCAAGGCATGCAGATAGTCCCTAAACACAAATAGACTATCTAATTCTACAAATGGATAAGTATTAGGGTTTATATAATAACAATCCACTATAAAAAATTATATCGAAACAAACTAATTATTTTTCTCAATTTTACTGCAGTTCCCAAAACAAAAAAATGTCAAATATTGTGGTTATTATGTTTTCAAATTTATGAAATATATCGTAATCCATTAATAAACTAGCATCCCCAAAGTGGTATTTCTGATGATAATTACAATTTTATTCAAAATACTTATTAATACATTGTTTATTTATATTTTTCCAATACTACTAGAACTATTAATAGTTGTTGTATTGATTAGAGGAAATATATTTATTTACATATGAATGGGTAGAATTAACAGTGCTAGATTGTACACAAACATCGTGAAGAGGTGACTTCCTACTACTTATTGTCATGAACCGAATCTGGTTTCCATCAAAACCGGCACCAAAACTATCCTGTTACAAAGACTTAAGGGCGTTCCCATTCCCCATAGGCAGGAACTAGTTCCAGGGTATCCTATATTTTGGTTTGGGAATAATTTTTCCGAGTATGGATACATAAGACATCAAAACCAATCGATAAACCGAATCTAAAAATTCATGCCAAAAAATAATTAAACAAAATACAGAACTAAATAAATAGGTTCAAACTTATAACAAGAGGTAAAAATACACATAAAAGTATCAGAAAAACATCCCCAAAGACTCCACATGACAATGGTTTATCACCCACAAGCCGTCTCCATAGTGCCGCACCATGGAAGGGAACTAAAAACCCGATCCACCATCACCCAAGGCCTTGCCTTTACGTATGTTGAACATGATAAAGTATACTTACACCCAAGAGGTGTAATTAGGGTATGTGCCTAATCCCAATAGGATACCACCAAGAGATTCTACAGAGTAAAAAATACAAGATAAAAAGCATGCAAGGTTTGATAAGCAAGAAGTAGTGGAAGTGATTTCTAAAGAATGAAACTTTTAAATGTAAACATTGTTCAAAGGGAATTTTCAAGAAGTGATAAAATTTAAGTAAAACTTGTAAGATAATGTATTTTCTTGAAAAAACCACCATATGCTAAAGATAATTACAAAATATTCAATGATCACTAATCTCAGGAACACCCCTAGGCACTAGTTAGTCTTGGGCCTCATGTAACTCATACCTCTATGTAAAGTAACCACAGAAAAATATGTTCTCATGAACTATCCACAATTAGGGAACATAAAAATTACTTATTAGCCCCCAATCATCATAAATATAATTTTTTTTGGTGTTTTTGTTATCCATTGTTTTCGATGAAACAGGGACAAAACCCATCCGGATCACTAGTGTACTAGTACATATCTTCCCTCTTAGATATTCAGGATTCACCCTTTGTTCTAGAACCATTATCTCATGATACCAAAAGCCATTATCACATAAACACATCATTTATGGTCATAATAAACTCAAAACAGTATCTACACATTCTTTTCACCACTTACACCACTCAATAAAACCTTTAGAATTTCAATAAAATAACTTCACAAAATCTAACAATGTCTTTCACACAAAATCCATTAAAACCCCACTTTGAACAACATGTTCATATCCATATTCTACAAAATAGAATTTTCAGCACCCAAAAAATTTCTAAAAACCCATTACATGAGTTATAAAACAAACCCAATTGGCATAACATAAAATAGACATGTAAAACACCCAATTTAGCACAAAATTGGTACCTAAAAATCATTTACATAAAAAACATCACCAAAACCAGATTTCACGGTAAGGATAATGAATAAGAAGTGTGATAAAAATATAAATTCATTAAATCTAACTCATCTATCTATTATTACCCATGGAATCACCTACCACAAATGTCAAAAACCTCAAATATTTGTGCGAAAGTTCAACCACAACACCTCCGCACCATAAAGGTGTTAAAACATACTTAACACCCGAAGTTCAGACCATGAAACACAATATCAAACCCTAGTTTCGAGATACAACTTTCTGTATATCAGGAACTTCAAGAATAATGGAAGAAACCCAAAGCAAATGAGAGCAAGAAGGAAGGAAACCCACTTACTTGATAGATCTTGAATAAATCTCCCAAAATACACCAGTACTTGAATTTCCAAATAGCAAAAAATGAAAGTGATATTTGAACAAGGCTGAAGAGGTCTTTTCTGAAATGTAATGAGGGAAAAATAGTGAAAAATGAAGCATTTATGCAGGAAACAAATTACCTCTTCAAATCTGGACTATTTGAGAAATGTTGAGAATATGTCCCCTCATACGCATTGTAAATGAGCTACAAAGTGGGAAAAGATAAGATGGTGACTCTACTAGGGATGTTGTCTTCGAGTGGGAGGTGGAATCACCTAAAATGAGTAAAAATGAATATGTTATTAAATAAACTAAATTTGTTTTTAAAGTTGAAAATGGGATTCTAGGAAGGCCCAATTCGTTAAATAAAAATCCAAATCCACCATGATTATGGATTCCTAAATGGTAAAAATTTATATGGTGGTGTTAATTGGTTAGGGGAGACCATTTTGGAAGTGTAATGGGTGTAAAATGTTGAATAATGAAAGATTTATGAAAGAAAAAAAATTGGTTTTTAAATCTAGAAATGTGCTCACTATTTGGACCAACTCATAAAAACTCACCCTTTCCTCCAAAAATGAATGGAAAACTCCCACAACAAAGAAATAATGGGAAATAAATTAATTTTACCTTTAAAATAAGTCATGGATGTGACAATTATCCCCACCATGAAAGAATTTCCACCCCAAAAAGTCAACCTGAAGCTTGATCAGAAAACATGAATGGGTACTCTTCCTCAACCCATGAATTTCACTCCGATGTCTCATGTGTATCATTCCCATGCTGCCAAAGAACCTGGACCAGGGGAATGGAATTTCCCCAAATAACCTTTTCTTTTAAGTTCACTCTTCGCACTACCCACTCAATAATAGATAAATCAGGCTCTATATCCAACTCCTCTTAAGTCAGTACATGGGATGGACCCAGGTTGTATTTTTTCAACTGGGAGACATAGAAGAAATCATGGATGGATGTCAACAAAGAAGGTAAGGCCAACCTATATGCAACATTTACAATACGCCTAGTGATCTCAAAAGATCCGATATACCGCAACGTTAGCTTCCCCTGCTATCCCAATCGACGGTGGCATAGATGAGGGGCAAATTTTAATAATAACTTATCACCCACTTAAAACTCTAGGTATCAACACCCTTGGTCAGCATATGATTTGTGTTGACTCTGAGCTATCAATAATTACTTCCTAACCAACTTGACATTCTCAGATATCTCCTGTACTAGACTCGGCCCCTAGCAGTGAGGTCTCACCTACCTCTACCCAACACAGGGTGACCGAAAAGGCCAACCCTAGAGAGCCTCAAAAGGATCCATTCAAATCAAGGATTGGTACCTATTATTATAATAAAACTCAACCAATCCCAAATGGATGTCACAAGAACTTCCAAAGTCCAGAACACATGCATAGAGAATGTCCTCCAAAATCTGATTCACCCGCTCTGTCTGACCATCACTAGTAAAAAACACATTTTAAGGTCATTTTTTTATTTTTGATGTTGGTTTTTAACCGACATCTTTAAAGGAGACGTAAAATATAATATTTTTGGCATCAGTTATCTAAAAACTGATGCCGAAAATCATATTCATTGATGATTTTGGTGTCGGTTTATTAAATAAATGGATTCCGATAACAGATTTTTGGCATTGGTTTTAGGTAAAACCGATGTCGAAAATCAAACAAGCCTGAGTTATTGGCGTCGATTTTATAAAAAACTGATGCTGAAAACCATTTTTTTTAAAAAATGTCATCGGTATTTAAAATAACCGACGCCATAAGTTAATTTTTTTAAGAAAAATAAAAAAAACTACAATTCCAATTTAATCAAAACCCCTGTAAAAAACACAATATACACAATAATGAAACAGTATTTATCATTCAAAAAAATTATATAACTTACATACTTTTATCTAGTTAATCAAAAAAATATGTATGAGTTTGTATTATAAAGTAGATAATACATTTGATTCACTAAAAAATTTACATGGACTCCAGTTAAATATCAATGCATCAATACATATTATAAAAATTATACAAAGACATTACAGAGGCACTTGAGAGAACTCAATGAATCCTAGTGTCGAATGTTGGAAGAACATGCCGCTTCATGCAATGCAACATCTATTTTTAAGGCTGAATGGTATGGTTTGATGGTAAACTGTACTACAATGGCTAGTCAGATAAAGTAGGCTAAGAATGAGATGGCTAATGAATATACTCAGTGGAAGATATTCATTTCTCATTTCAATTTAGTGATTTTTTCCTTTTATGTCTCTGTTTATTTCCCATGATGGCTTAGTGTATGTATATTTCTTATAATAGATGTATACTAGGATGTATGGATAGTGGTGTGTGTGTGTATGGCCTTGAGAGACGTTTTATGATATGGTAACTAATGTGCATGTCTATCCCATGAGACCATATTTGATGTTTGATTCCCTAAAAATTCTTATGTAAATTGTTACCATTTTCATCTTTGTGGCCTCACTCAATACACAATGCCTTAAGAATACCATATAATATCTTTAATTCACTTTTTTATTGTTTTTGGTTAGTTCTAATGTCCTTTTAATCCTTTTGTCATGGAGTTGTAGCAGGTATGACAAGGGTTCATGTCAGCTTGGATAGTACATAGCCTCTCAGTATATGTTTGGTTGATTATTTATTCTTTCATATACCAATGATAAACAAAAAATCCTACGTGGAAAGCTAATTTTTTTTATAGAAAATTTAGAATATTACACTTTCAAAATAAAGTTGAATTAAAATACACATACCTGAAATTTATGGCATGCTCATTGTTGATTATTGTTGAAGCATTCATTTGATTATTAGTAGGTTTAAACACCTAATATATCAAAAGAGTTAGTTTTTTGAACCCATATGTAATATTATTTATAAATATTGGAATATACATACCTCAAGTACTAATTATATTTAACAAATAGTTCCCAAAAGTAGATTGAATATAGGTCATATCAGATTGGGAATAAGACTATGAATCATTTAATGCCTATAATAACATTGAATTATATAAGATAAAAAATACAATAATATAGAGGAAAATATAAAAAAAATTAACATAGCTAACCTTATAAAAGTCAGTATTTTTCTTAGTTGTGATTATCTCATACATTAATTATAGAATAAAATAACCACATTCATAATTTCCTTGTTGAAGCTGACACAGAATTTATAAAACATTAAACTATTAATAAAAATTAATATATAACAATAAATTCTCACAAATTATAATATAAAAACTAATTACCTGTACTTCTACATATTTGATTTTATTTGGTGTCTTTATCGACTTATATTCCTTGTTAATGTTTTTCCATGAACTACATTTTCATATATATGAACTAATAATACATATCTAAACAATGAGAATTAAACATAATGATATTATAAAAAAACTTACCATTCTAATAAGGTGTAAAATCATTTACGAACATTCCCTAATAAAGAGAAAAACCAATATACAGTTCATTCACTTGGGCACAATACGCCTAACATCCAATGCCCCCTACAATATGAAAAGTTCACAATTAATGACCTTATAATGATCATTAGTTCATAAAAATATTTATGTTCTTTCTTATCAAGAAATGGTAGAAACCAGCACAGAATATTCATATGTGATAATCTATCAAACATATATGAAACTCTATCAGGATTCTTCACATATTTCACTTCTATGGAAATGAATTCTGGATCTATAAAATTGTAAATCTTTGTAATTTCATTTTGTAAAATAAGCATGTGTAGATACCTAATTGAAAAAGAAAATATTTTTAGTCAATTTAAAACCCTATTTTATTAAATAAATACAAATTGAAATGTCAATTTACTTAAATAGTAAACAACTGCCCCACATTCAAGATGAGATTTTCAAAATTTACTAGATGCATGATATATTATTTGAGTAATCTCAATGGATATTCTCTTCAGCATATATCGGCCGTCATCTGAAACTCATAGATAAAATTCAATGAAGAATATTCTTGAGATAATCTTTGTATCCCATAAGAAATATCTGAAGTATCTATAGTTTATTATTCCTGAACATTTTGTTTTATTTGTGCAACTTCTTTTTCTTTTAGATAATCATATATAAGTTAAATGTAATAAAACATTATAATTTATTTTGAATCATTTTTAATTCATATTAAAAAAACACATACCTCATATGGAATATAATAAATCAAACAAGTTGTCCAATGTAAAAAATGACCAACACAATCCCCAAATCTAGTGATCTCCATGGTAGGAAATGGAAGTAAATCATTTGGATCTATAATATTGATTACTGATACTCTAGCTTGACCCATCTTCATAGTCTTATGGTGTACAAAATCCACCAAAAAATGCACGAGTCCTAATGCAACAATATGTATGTGAGGATCACTAGAAAACCACTCACAATAAAAATTTTGGTTTGACTGAGGTGGTGGAGAATCAAAGTAAGTAGATGGCGCAGGGTAGTCTGGGTGAGCAGTCTGGGGAGGCTAAAAAATGATAAAGTTATATTAGTGTTTATAATTTATAAAATAGAAATATTGATGACAAATAAATAATATACCTAGGAAGGCATCTCATACGGGGCAGGGTAGGCAGATGGGGTAGGGTAGTCCGGGTGAGCAGGCTGGGAAGGATGAAAAATGAAAAAGTTATATTAGTGCTTATAATTTATAAAATAGAAAAATTGATAAAAAAATAAATAATATACCTGGTAAGGATGCTCATACGGGGAGAGGTAGGCAGGTGGGGCAGGGTAGTCTAAGTAAGCAGGTTGAGAAGGCTGAAAAATGAAAAGCTATATTAGTGTTTATAATTTATAAAATAGAAAAATTGATGACAAATAAATAATATACCTATGAAGGCTGCTCATATGGGGTAGGGTAGGAAGATGAGGCAGGGTAGTCTGGGTGAGCAGGCTGAGAATGCAGAAAAATGAAAAAGTTATATTAGTGTTTATAATTTATAAAATATAAAAATTGATGACTAAAAAATAATATACCTAGGAAGGTTACACAGACTGTGAATGTCTTTCCATGTGTTCTAACAAAGCCTTTTGCACTACTGCTTGAATTTGATCACCCATAGACTATTTCATATCTTTCAGATCTGCTTTTAAGGATTCTATTTCTGGGTCTCTTGATTGCTTACTCTTACCAAAAATCTTCTGAATACTAACACCCGCCTGATATCCTATAACATGGATGGGGTGTTCTGCCTTTCCCAAAGCGGTGGCTATGATGTCCATCCTACCATCGGGGATAAAAGAGACTTGTGTCTCTTGATCCTAAAGTTTATCCTGAAATGAAAAATAAAAATGTTATATTAGTGTTTATAATTTATAAAATAAGAAAAATGATTAAAAATAAATAATATTTACTTGTAATTTTATCATCTACTTGCTTAGATTCCTCTGTAATATACTGTTCTTTTTTCTTCTTCTTTCTTGTTTCTATTTTCCATGCCGAGTGGGAGGAGATGGAGGACCAAACTGGACCTCTTCTGAACCACTACTAGATTGAGCTCTTAATGCTTCAAATTTTTCTTCAATCATTTTCTACTCCAAATACGAGTACCCTGCAAATGATAAAGTATGAGGGTATACATTTTTCAAATCGATCTCTTGATAAGATCTCCTGGAGGATTTTAATATAAAAATAAACTACTAAGTAATAAGAAAAATATATAATAAATTTTACAATATAAAATATTTACCATACCGGAATTTTTTTTTCACTACGAATGTCAAAAAATCACTTCCATGTATCTTCCTTTATAAATGGATACTTGAGGCATGGGTGTTCAAACCGTCTCTTTCAAAAAACATAATTTTTTGTGTGTTTTGTTTTAAAATCTCTCAATCAAACCACCACTAAAGAGATATTTCTTTTATTAATTTCTTTGGTTTCCTCAAAATTGAATGTAATCTATAATTGAATAAATTAAATATTTCATTTACAATTTATAATATTAAAAAATGATATAAAATAAATAAATTAGGATATTTTACCTTCTCGGCCTCCCAAAGTCGTTGCTTTGCTGTGATGTCCACCGACTTCCAATTAGGATATAAAATACTAATCCTGCAAAGGCTCTGCATCGCTATATAACTGAAAAACTGAACTGGATTTTGGAAAATTGCATTATTATCATCATCAAAACAAATGTGTACTCTGTCATCATCATGAGCAAGTGATATTTTTGGTAAATGTGTAATACCACATTTACCAACTTGATAACTTTATTTTTTAGTAGAAACAGGAGAAGTCTCCTCCTCCAAGGATGCATCAATAGTCTAGAATTTTTTTTATAAATTAACAGTTTTATTTCATTAAATAAGTATATTGATAAATATTTAATAATATGTAAAAAATATATACCTCAGTAACTGCTCCTCTCTATCTGTATTTGACATTGCTACTAGAAAGTGTACTGAAATGTTGTGTACCTGCATATCTGTCACGACCCGACCTCGGGGCCCGTGCCGTGACTACCCCAAGCCCACCTTCCATAGGCCAGGGGCTGGCGACTAGCACCAAGGCGTAAAATCCCGGTAAACAGGGAAGGCATTGCCTTTATGAGTAACAACCACCACAGAGTCAGCAAGCGGAAAGAAACTACAAAGTGCAGAAAAGTAAAGGGGGGCCGGAAATACAAGCCCAACTGTAAAGTACAACTGAAAAGTAAAGAACAGCAACTGAAGAAAAGACGGCGGCCTCGTGTCGTCCACTGGCAATCCCACCTGAAGGGTGGGTACAGATAGCCTCCAGGCTCCTCGGGTCCCACGTCCGCTCCGAGCACGTCCCGTCCAGTGGTCCCCCTCCAGGTACCGTCCTGCTCCACGCCCCAACCGTGATCAGTGCTGTCCGTCGTCTGCATCCAACACAACAAGGTGCGGGCATAGCCCGTGCAGGGGTGAGTATAACTACTCAGTAAGGACCCCGAGACCCTCGAAGGTCTCTCGAAATCCACAAAGGATATAGCACAAAAGAAAGATGCAATCACGAAGTAACATCTGACTCGACTTAGGTATATGCCCATACATATACCTAAGTCCCCAATTCTAGCTCTGCTCACGAGCTCAAGAACAACTCAATCCACAAAGGAAAGCAAGACTCAAATCCACAAGGAGAGTAAACAGTAAATCCACAAAGGATAGTTCAACACAATCCACAAAGGAGAGTAACATAAGATTCAGCTCAACCAGGTATACTTTTTCAGATGACGTCAAAGATGATCACTGATCCATCTAAGTCGTCGGACCCACGAAGGATCGATAGGTACTAACCCCCCCGCAAAAGACCAACATAGGATCGGGCTCACACAGAACCTATAGGCAGTGGCTCACACAGAACCAGTAGTAAGGACCCACATAGGATCAGGCTCACACAGAACCTGTAGCACTGATCCACGTAGGATCGCTGAGTGCAGTAGTCGACGCAGTCCACTGAGGATCTCTGCACAGTCGTCGCCGCAGTCCACGAAGGATCTCTGCTCTGCCGTCGTCGCAGTCCACGGAGGATCTCTGGTCTGCCGTCGTCGCAGTCCACGGAGGATCTCTGTTCTGCCATCGTCGCAGTCCATGGAGGATCTCTGCTCTGTCGTCGAAGTCATAGCCAGCGCTAGGGTTCCCGCACATAGCGAGCTCGTTTAGGAGGGTCCGCTCCACGAGCCGAGAGGCTGATACATCAACTGACACGTAGTCCGTAGTTGATGTATCCAAAAGTTCCGTATCGACAACAGGATCTCAACGCAACAGACGGCGCGTCAATCGGACGCCCGGTCTGAGAGTTATTGGCATTTTCGTCCCAGGGGCCCGGTTGGTTTTTAGGGCAAAACCAACCCGACCGTACTCCGCCTGTGTCCGATCCTCGGGCGGAGTATGCCAAAAGTTCCGTCTCACTTAGAAGAAACTACCACAGCTGACGGTACGTCGATCGGACGTCCGTAACTCAAGTTATGAGCGTTTCCGCTCCGAGGGCCCGGTTGGTTTCGTGTACGAACCAACCCGGCCGAACCCAAAGTCTTCCGAAACCTTGAGTGTAATATACCGAAACGACCGTATCGATCCAAGGATCGCGTAGCCGCTGACGGTTCGTCAATCGGAGGTCTCAGGCCCATGATATGGGCAAAAGACCGAAGAGGGCCCGAAAACGGGGGTTCTGGGTCCGGGGCGACCCGGCCCGACCCGGCCCGACCCGGCTAGGCCGGGTCCGGTCCGGCCTGGGTGCGGCCCGGCCGACCGGACCGGCCGGCTCGGCTTCGGCCGAGCGGCCGAAGCAACCGCTGCGGGTTTGACCCGCGGCTTGGAGGAAAACGCGGCCCCGCGGGGGGCCGCCTGTCACGCGGACGCGGCCGGGCCGCTGCGTCCCTCCCCGGTTCCGCGCGGCCGCGGAACCGGCTGCCGCCGCCGGGGCTTCAGCCGCGGCGGAACTCCTCCGCGGCGGCGCGCCGGGCGCCGCCGCCTCCGGTCGCCGGCGCCGCCGCGCCGGCGACCTGCGCCGCCGCCGCCTTCCGCGGGCCGCCGGAGTTGCTCCGGTGGCCCGTTTTACCTCCCTTCTGCGCCATTGCTCCTCCCGGGGGCCAATCTTCACTGCGGGATCAACGGATCGCCCTTGCCGCATGGTTCGTCGTCGTCCGCCAAATCCGCACAACAAAAGATCGGCGGAGGGTTGCCGGGTCTTGTTCGTTAGACCCGCACCCTCCGCGTTAGTCATAAACTCAACGGGGAAAAAGGAAAAACCAATCAACAATTTTAAATAAATTAAAATTGTTCCGTGATCGGGTTCTTTATTTCAAAAGAATAAACACGGGAAAGAATCATCAAGGAAATAAACCCCTACCTTGTCGTCGTCGGACGTGAGGTCGTCGCGGAATCGCTCGTCGCGGAAGGGACGTTCGTCGCACCGCGGGAAAAACGTCGCGCCGACGATCTCCTGATCTAGAACAAACGGATTTAATTAATTAAATCCGTTGTTATTGAAAATAAAAAGGGAGAAATAAACGATTCGTTTCTCACCTTAATTGCCGAACGAGGATCGGCCGCGGAAGAAGAGGCGTCACCGAAGAACGTCGCGGGTAGAGCTCGTCGACGTCGCAGATCACGGTGTGCGTCGTCGAATTCCGGTCGCCGGCGTTCTTCGCGTTCTTCGCGTTCTTCGCGTTCTTCGCGTTCTTCGCGAGGAGGGGAGATGAAGAAACAAAGATCCTCTCAAATCCTTTCAAAGGATTTTTAGGTTGGTCTTATTTTATAAACATGCCAACAAATGCAAAAGCGTAAGTAACGACCCATCAGTTCGTTGAATTAATTCAACGAGCGAAACAGCCCATTTAATTCACGAAATAAACCGCTCAATTAAATGGTCTGTTAAGAATTTAAGAAAACGCGTCGGTTGACTTTTCAGTTACTTTGACGGGTTTTCGCGGGTGCGTTACTTAGCGAAAGAAACGGCGGGGCTCGTGCGGGCCCCACCTCACAAATATCCTACCAAGGGGGTAGGATATTTCTGGATAGCATCCTATCCAGTTCAACTCAGATCAAGCCGCCTTTAAGTGGCTTCAAGTGGCTTCCAAGCAGCTTAAGTGAAATAAAATAAAGTTGTCGCACAAATTTATTTTATTTCTGACTTAAAGCCCCGAAATTTAAAAACCACGTCTGAGCAAACGCAACTCCGGAAGAGGCGTTTCTAAGAAAATACCGGCGCTGCGATTTCATCGGTGCCCTCAGAATTCGATTCCGGGCACCAGTTCAAAAGATAGAAAAACCCGCTCGTCCGTTCACTGAACGTACCCGAGCCAAACTTCAGAAATTGATTCCGGGCACACCGGGCCTCGGAATCAGGTGCCGTCTGAAGCTGCGCTCTTGTAAAATTCCAAAGAAAATTAAGAAAAAAATTTCCTTGAAATTTTAGGGTCTTTACATTACTCCCACCTCAGGGCTTTACGTCCCCGTAAAGATACATCAAAAACTAGGGGAACAAATGGGGGTACTGAGCACGCATCTGAGCCTCCCGCTCCCAAGTGCTCTCCTGGAGGTTCCCGTGCTGCCATCTGACGCGCACAAGAGGAATCGACCACCCACGTAGGACCCGCTCCTGTCGATCCTCGATCTCCACTGGGACCTCCGCAAAAGTCGCCCCATCGTCCACGTCCAGCTCCCCAAAGTCGATGATGTGCGTCGGGTCGTGCACGTATCTCCTCAGCTGAGACACGTGGAAGACGTCGTGCACCCGGTGCAACTGAGGTGGTAGAGCCAGGCGATAAGCCACCTCTCCTATCCTGCTGAGGACCTGGAAAGGCCCGATGAAGCGTGGAGACAACTTGCCGCCTCGGCCAAATCTCCGTAAACCACGTCGAGGTGAGACACGCAAAAAGACGTGGTCGCCATCCTCGAACTCCAGTGGCCGCCGCCTCCTGTCAGCATATGACTTCTGCCGGCTCTGAGCTGTCCTCATCCTCTCCTGGATGATCTGGACCTTCTCTGTCGTGGCTCGGACCATCTCTGGTCCCACGAGTGCTGACTCCCCAGGGTCTGTCCAGCACAACGGTGATCTGCAGGGTCTGCCGTACAATGCCTCGTATGGTGCCATCCCGATGGTGGAGTGGTAGATGTTGTTGTACGCGAACTCCACCAAGGGTAGGTGGTCCTCCCAGCTGCGACCAAAGTCGAGAACACATGCACGGAGCATGTCCTCGAGTGTCTGTATGGTCCTCTCCGTCTGACCATCCGTCTGAGGGTGGAAGGCTGTGCTCAGATGGAGCCGCGTCCCGAACGCCTCCTGCAACCCCTTCCAAAGCCGGGAAGTGAAACGAGCATCTCGATCGGAGACGATAGACGATGGCACACCGTGAAGCCGTACGATCTCCTGGACGTAAAGACGTCCCAAGCTCTCCACTGAGCCCTGCTCTCTGATGGATAAGAAGTGTGCCGACTTGGTGAGTCGGTCGACAATCACCCAAATGGAGTCGTGACCTCTGGAAGTGCGTGGAAGTCCAGTCACGAAGTCCATAGATATGCCGTCCCACTTCCACTCCGGGACCTCCAAGGGCTGTACCAAGCCTGCTGGTACCTGATGCTCTGCCTTCACCTGCTGGCAGGTGAGGCATCGTGAAACGAACTATGCCACAGCTTTCTTCATGCCCGGCCACCAGTGCTGTCGCCTGAGATCCTGGTACATCTTCGCCACTCCGGGATGCACCGCCAAGGGAGAAGTGTGAAACTCTCTCAGCACCTCCTCTCGTAAAGCGACTGGTACGAAGGTACGTCCTCTGAAAAGGATGTCGTGCTCTGCTCCAAGGGAGAAACCATCAGGCGCCTGACCTGAGGATATCAGTGCACGCCGGGTCTCACAGTCAGCGTCCCCACGCTGAGCCTCTCTGACCCGCTGTAGAAGTGGAGGAGAGACTGTGAGAGACTGAAGAAAGGCTGCTCCGTCTCTATCCACGAAGGATATCTGTAAGGAGGCTAGCTGCTCCGTCGCCTCCTCAAGTAGCTGAATGCCCGTCCTCCTGCTGAGGGCATCGGCTACCACGTTCCCCTTCCCAGGAGTATAGACTATCTCAAAGTCATAGTCCTAGAGGAACTCAAGCCATCTCCGCTGTCTCAGGTTCAGGTCCTTCTGAGAGAAGATATACCTGAGACTCTGGTGGTCAGAAAAGACTGTGAAGCGCTCGCCCATCAGATAGTGCCGCCAAGTCTTCAGAGCGAAGACCACTGCTGCTAACTCCAGGTCATGAGTGGCGTAGTTCTGCTCATGCGGCCTCAACTGACGTGATCCGTAGGCGATCACGGCCCGCTCCTGCATCAGGACGCAACCGAGTCCAGTCCCTGACGCATCGCAGTAAACTACGTATCCAACACCCTCCTCAGGCAACCTCAAGATAGGTGCGCTGTTCAATCTCTGTCTCAGCTCCTGGAAGCTCTGCTGACATCTGTCTGACCACATGAAGGGTTTCCCCTTCTTTGTCAAAGCTGAGAGTGGTGCCGCAACTCTGGAGAAGTCTGGCACGAATCTCCGATAGTATCCGGCTAGGCCCAAGAAGCTCCGCACCTCCGTCACGCTCTTGGGTGGCTCCCAAGCTAGCACTGCTTCGATCTTCGCGGGATCCACTGCAACTCCCGCCTCAGAGATGACGTTCCCCAAGAAATGGACCTCACGTAACCAGAACTGGCATTTTGAGAGCTTTCCATAAAGCTGGTGCTCTCGGAGTGTGTCTAGCACAACTCGCAGGTGGTAGGCATGCTCCTCCTCAGTCGTCGAGTATACCAAAATGTCGTCAATGAAGACAACGACAAATCGGTCGAGGTATGGCTGGAAGATCCTGTTCATGAGGCTCATGAACACTGCTGGAGCATTGGTTACGCCGAACGGCATAACCAAGAACTCATAATGGACATACCGACACCTGAAGGTCGTCTTCTGCACGTCCTCGTCTCGAACTCTGAGCTGATGATAGCCTGACCGGAGGTCTATTTTCGAGAACCACCGCGCTCCCTTGAGCTGATCGAAGAGGTCATCAATCCGTGGCAGCGGATACTTGTTTCTCACTGTCACCTGGTTCAGGCGACGATAGTCGACACACAGTCGCAAGCTCCCGTCCGCCTTCTTGGCGAACAAAATCGGGGAAGCCCAGGGTGAAACACTGGGTCGGATAAACCCCTTGCTCTGCAAGTCCTCCAACTGTACCCGCAGCTCTCGAAGCTCGGCGGGGGCCATCCGGTATGCTGGAGAAGATATCGGGGCTGTCCCGGGGTACAAGTCGATGTAAAAGTCTACCTCTCTACGAGGAGGTAGCCCTGGAACGTCGTCGGGAAAGACGTCCACGTACTGGTCCACCACTGCAGGAAAAGCTGGACTCCGCACGTCCACTGCTCCTAGGATGAGGCTAGCCAACTGATGAGAGATGGGCTGCACTCTCCTCCGCGGAAGTCCATCCTGTGCTGCAAAGGTTCCCTTCTCACCGGTGAAGGTAAACCTGCTCCCGTCGGTGTGAACACATCGCACCTTGCGCCTAAAACAGTGGATCTGGGCATGAACCGTGGATAGCCAATCCATGCCCAAGATGACGTCGTAAGGCCTCGACGCCGCTACAAGGAGATCCCAGCCGAAGCTCTCGCCTCCTAGAGTAAGCTCACACTGCCGGCACCAGTACGTAATCGTCGAGTCTGCTCCCGTAGGAGTCTCTAGCCGTAAGGATCGAGCCAACGGCTCAGTCGGAATCTCCGAGCTCCGAACAAGGGCAGAGGCTATGAAAGAGTGACTCGCTCCTGTGTCTATAAGTACTGCAACAAGGGTGGAATAGACACAGATCATACCTCGAATCATCTCTGTCATGTCGGGGTCGTAGGCCTCCACTGCCTGGAGCTGGGCCTGTCCCAGCCCGCCAGCTTCCTGTGGTCGAGGTGGCCCTCCTGGTGGTGGTGAGGGTAGAGCCTGGAAGCGTCGCCCACCACCCGCTGCTTGGCCAGCTCCTCTGCCTCGTCCGCCTCCTCCCTGCGGACCGCCACGGTCGACCCTTTGCCTCTGCCTGGGTGGCCCCTCCACCGTCTGCTGCTCCTCTGGTCGGCGAGTCGGGCAGTCACGAGCCATGTGACCCTGCCCGCCGCAGGAGTAGCACAGCCTGCCTCTCGGAAGGCTGGCACTCCGCTGTGTGCCCCGCACTGCTGAGCCGGTGTCCTGAGGCCGTCTGCGTGGGGGTCTGGTCTGCCTGGACCCGAGAGTCATCCGTCAGCTACCTGCTGCCGAAGACTCAGCTACCTGCCACCCTGCACTAGGTCTCGCCGCTGAAGAAGGCTCTGCCAGGAAGCTCTCGATCAGGAGGGCTCGCTCCAGCACTCCCGCCTGGGTCGGAATGCTGAGGGAGACCAGCGACGCCCGAATCTCCTGTCGCAAGCCCTGCTCGAAGGTCCGGGCCCGGAAGAAGGGGTCCCGTACCATGTCGGTCGAGTAGCGAGATAGGTCAGTGAACCTCGCCGCGTACTGAGCGACTGTCATGCTGCCCTGGCGCAGCTGGAGAAGCTCCTGGATGCACACCGCTCGGAGGGTGGCCGGGACGAACTCAGAGCGGAAGAGGCTCTCGAAGTCCGCCCAGAGCAAGGATGCCTCATCGTGAACCTGGAGCATCAAGCTCCACCATCGTCCTGCTGCCGCCTGCAGGAGGCTCGCCGCGAGAATCACCATGAGATCCGCTGGTGTCCTCACTAGCCTAAAGATCCATACCACCGCCTCTAGCCAGTCCTCAGCGGCCTGGGGGTCCGCCTCACCGCGAAACCTGGGCGGTCGCTGGCTCTGAAACTCATGCAGTGCCCTAAGGCGACGTGCATCGTCAGCGTCTGGTACTGGTGGCATCGGTGGCTCGGCGGGTAAAACTACCGCCGGTGCCACTGCTGGCAAAGGGCCCTGCACCGAGGCCTCGTCGCTCGGTGGGCTGCCGTCGCGCCCTACACTCGGAACCCTAGCTGGCTGTCGTCGCGGGGCCATCCTGAAAAGGAGAACAAGAGCACCATAGTCAGAACAGTATACCTGGTGAGCTGGCACAAGTAATCACAAGGAAAACTTGAGACTTTCATAAAGCAGATCAGTATACCCGGTGAGCTGACACAAGTAATCACAAAGAAAACTTGGAACACACATGCAATCAATGTTTTCATGCATTAAGTCGGAAATCAGGAGTCAGGGTCCTGGTGTACGGATACGTCGGCCGCCGCACCAACACTGGGCTCCCTGAACTGATAACCACACTCAATACACTAAACACTATTGCTTCACATAGAAAGAAAAGACGATCAGAGTCTGCGGTAGAACCGACCACCTCTGATACCAATTTGTCACGACCCGACCTCGGGGCCCGTGCCGTGACTACCCCAAGCCCGCCTTCCATAGGCCAGGGGCTGGCGACTAGCACCAAGGCGTAAAATCCCGGTAAACAGGGAAGGCATTGCCTTTATGAGTAACAACCACCACAGAGTCAGCAAGCGGAAAGCAACTACAAAGTGCAGAAAAGTAAAGGGGGGCCGGAAATACAAGCCCAACTGTAAAGTACAACTGAAAAGTAAAGAACAACAACTGAAGAAAAGACGGCGGCCTCGTGTCGTCCACTGGAAATCCCACCTGAAGGGTGGGTACAGATAGCCTCCAGGCTCCTCGGGTCCCACGTCCGCTCCGAGCACGTCCCGTCCAGTGGTCCACCTCCAGGTACCGTCCTGCTCCACGCCCCAACCGTGATCAGTGCTGTCCGTCGTCTGCATCCAACACAACAAGGTGCGGGCATAGACCGTGCAGGGGTGAGTATAACTACTCAGTAAGGACCCCGAGACCCCCGAAGGTCTCCCAAAATCCACAAAGGATATAGCACAAAAGAAAGATGCAATCACGAAGTAACATCTGACTCGACTTAGGTATATGCCCATACATATACCTAAGTCCCCAATTCTAGCTCTGCTCACGAGCTCAAGAACAACTCAATCCACAAAGGAAAGCAAGACTCAAATCCACAAGGAGAGTAAACAGTAAATCCACAAAGGATAGTTCAACACAATCCATAAAGGAGAGTAACATAAGATTCAGCTCAACCAGGTATACTTTTTCAGATGACGTCAAAGATGATCACTGATCCATCTAAGTCGTCGGACCCACGAAGGATCGATAGGTACTAACCCCCCCGCAAAAGACCCACATAGGATTGGGCTCACACAGAACCTGTAGGCAGTGGCTCACACAGAACCGGTAGTAAGGACCCACATAGGATCGGGCTCACACAGAACCTGTAGCACTGATCCACGTAGGATCGCTGAGTGCAGTAGTCGACGCAGTCCACTGAGGATCTCTGCACAGTCGTCGCCGCAGTCCACGAAGGATCTCTGCTCTGCCGTCGTCGCAGTCCACGGAGGATCTCTGCTCTGCCGTCGTCGCAGTCCACGGAGGATCTCTGTTCTGTCGTCGTCGCAGTCCACGGAGGATCTCTGCTCTGTCGTCGAAGTCATAGCCAGCGCTAGGGTTCCCGCACATAGCGAGCTCGTTTAGGAGGGTCCGCTCCACGAGCCGAGAGGCTGATACATCAACTGACACGTAGTCCGGAGTTGATGTATCCAAAAGTTCCGTATCGACAACAGGATCTCAACGCAACAGACGGCGCGTCAATCGGACGCCCGGTCTGAGAGTTATTGGCATTTTCGTCCCAGGGGCCCGGTTGGTTTTTAGGGAAAAACCAACCCGACCGTACTCCGCCTGTGTCCGATCCTCGGGCGAAGTATGCCAAAAGTTCCGTCTCACTTAGAGGAAACTACCACAGCTGACGGTACGTCGATCGGACGTCCGTAGCTCAAGTTATGAGCGTTTCCGCTCCGAGGGCCCGGTTGGTTTCGTGTACGAACCAACCCGGCCGAACCCAAAGTCTTCCGAAACCTTGAGTGTAATATACCGAAACGACCGTATCGATCCAAGGATCGCGTAGCCGCTGACGGTTCATCAATCGGAGGTCTCAGGCCCAAGATATGGGCAAAAGACCGAAGAGGGCCCGAAAACGGGGGTTCTGGGTCCGGGGCGACCCGGCCCGAACCACCCCTGGGTCGGCCGAACCGGGTCGGCCCGACCCGGCCGGCTCGGCTTCGGCCGAGCGGCCGAAGCAACCGCCGCGGGTTTGACCCGCGGCTTGGAGGAAAACGCGGCCCCGCGCGGGGCCGCCTGTCACGCGGACGCGGCCGGGCCGCCGCGTCCCTCCCCGGTTCCGCGCGGCCGCGGAACCGGCCGCCGCCGCCGCGGCTTCAGCCGCGGCGGAACTCCTCCATGGCGGCGCGCCGTCGCCGCCTTCCGCGGGCCGCCAGAGTTGCTCCGGTGGCCCGTTTTACCTCCCGTCTGCGCCATTGCTCCTCCCGGGGGCCGATCTTCACTGCGGGATCAACGGATCGCCCTTGCCGCACGGTTCGTCGTCGTCCGCCAAATCCGCACAACAAAAGATCGGCGGAGGGTTGCCGGGTCTTGTTCGTTAGACCCGCACCCTCCGCGTTAGTCATAAACTCAACGGGGAAAAAGGAAAAACCAATCAACAATTTTAAATAAATTAAAATTGTTCCGTGATCGGGTTCTTTATTTCAAAAGAATAAACACGGGAAAGAATCATCAAGGAAATAAACCCCTACCTTGTCGTCGTCGGACGTGAGGTCGTCGCGGAATCGCTCGTCGCGGAAGGGACGTTCGTCGCACCGCGGGAAAAACGTCGCGCCGACGATCTCCTGATCTAGAACAAACGGATTTAATTAATTAAATCCGTTGTTATTGAAAATAAAAAGGGAGAAATAAACGATTCGTTTCTCACCTTAATTGCCGAACGAGGATCGGCCGCGGAAGAAGAGGCGTCACCGAAGAACGTCGCGGGTAGAGCTCGTCGACATCGCAGATCACGGTGTGCGTCGTCGAATTCCGGTCGCCGGCGTTCTTCGCGTTCTTCGCGTTCTTCGCGTTCTTCGCGTTCTTCGCGAGGAGGGGAGATGAAGAAACAAAGGTCCTCTCAAATCCTTTCAAAGGATTTTTAGGTTGGTCTTATTTTATAAACATGCCAACAAACGCAAAAGCGTAAGTAACGACCCATCAGTTCGTTGAATTAATTCAACGAGCGAAACAACCCATTTAATTCACGAAATAAACCGCTCAATTAAATGGTCTGTTAAGAATTTAAGAAAACGCGTCGGTTGACTTTTCAGTTACTTTGACGGGTTTTCGCGGGTGCGTTACTTAGCGAAAGAAACGGCGGGGCTCGTGCGGGCCCCACCTCACAAATATCCTACCAAGGGGGTAGGATATTTCTGGATAGCATCCTATCCAGTTCAACTCAGATCAAGCCGCCTTTAAGTGGCTTCAAGTGGCTTCCAAACAGCTTAAGTGAAATAAAATAAAGTTGTCGCACAAATTTATTTTATTTCTGACTTAAAGCCCCGAAATTTAAAAACCACGTCTGAGCAAACGCAACTCCGGAAGAGGCGTTTCTAAGCAAATACCGGCGCTGCGATTTCATCGGTGCCCTAAGAATTCGATTCCGGGCACCGGTTCAAAAGATAGAAAAACCCGCTCGTCCGTTCACTGAACGTACCCGAGCCAAACTTCGGAAATTGATTCCGGGCACACCGGGCCTCGGAATCAGGTGCCGTCTGAAGCTGCGCTCTTGTAAAATTCCAAAGAAAATTAAGAAAAAAATTTCCTTGAAATTTGTGGGTCTTTACAATATCATTAGAAATATAAATATTTAGAAACAAGGAAGAAAAAAAGTAAGTAAAAAAAGAGGCATGCAATTGTAAGTTTCAGAAAAAATAAAAAAATATAAATATTTACTAGAAAAATTTGGAGACTAATTTTGTGTTTTCCTACATTCCTTCATCATGATCATTACGTACTGCAGGCACTGTGTCTATCCTATACTCATTGTAATCCTCTGAAAATTGTGTAATGGATGAATAAGGCTTATGTAAATCACTAACATCCTCAGCATCATCCCCATCACCCAAATGGTATCTCTTTCCTTGCAAAACAACTAACCACTGATCATTTTATGGATCCATGACATAAAATACATTCTTTGCATGTGTCACCATGATAAGTGGTTCCTCATTGTAATTGAATCTTTTCAAAACAACTAGTTTAAACCCATATTCATCATGTTTCACACCACTATTACTATCAACCCAATTACACTTAAAAATGGTGACTCGAAATTTAATATTATCAATTTCCCATATGTCTTCTAGAACTCCAAAATATGGCATTGATGCAAAAAATTAGGTTTTTATCTTTGGCACTCGAAAAATACACTACTTCAGAAAAAACCATCACACCACTATTCTGAACGGTACTCTTTTAATCTAGGTTTTTTGTGTAAAATTTGTAGTAATTTATATCAAAACTAGAAAATTTGATCACATTAAGAGACGGTCGTCCTGCTAACCACTTCAATGTTTCTAATGCAGATATATCTCAGGAGAATTTATATTTAAACCATGAAAAAATGTCTTCTTATGCTCAATCATCAACCAATTTTCATTTCTTTTCTGATATCATAACTTTAATTCAACAATATGTGGGGATATATATGATTGAACCTCATCTGTGTTGTTCAGAGTCTATAAATGCACATGAATCACATCATCGCGTGGAATAAAATTTACATTTAAGCCTCGAACCCCTCTACCTTCACTATCAACTGTCATATGTCAAGATACAAGGAGACCAATATGCTCCACCTGATAAAAATAATCATTACATAACTCAATCACCTCTTCTGATACATATTTTTAAACAATAGAGGCCTCTGGTCGATAAGGATTTTTAAGATATCCCTTAAAAATTTTCATATATCTTTTAAAGGGATATATCCATCTTAAATAAATAGGCCCACATATTCTTATCTCATGCACCAAATGAATCAGAAGATGAACCATTATATCAAAAAACGTGGGTGGGAAATAACTTTCTAGTTGACAGAGAATAAGAGTTGCTTCATTATCCAACACATATAACAAATTTGGATCAATGATTTTACTAAAAATGGATTTGAAAAAATTACATAACCTAATAACAGTCTTTCTAACAGATGTTGTCAATATACCACGCACTACTATTGGTATATTTTTTTGCATCATCACATGACAATCATGAGATTTTATACCTATTAATTTACAATCCTTTATTGACACCAAATTATTCACATTCGAAGAAAAACAACTAGGTACTTTAATACCATGAAGACACTGACAGAAATTAATCTTTTAAATCTTGATTAATGTGTGACAAGATGGAGGTAAATATTTTTTGTTTCCTTTCACAGTGGGAGCTAACTTCAAAATTATTTTCATTAATATCAAGTCCATTCTAGCATAAAATCCATCTTTTTTATTTCATTTTATGTCTTAAAAATTTCCAATCAAACTGTCACATATGTTTTTTCGACATGCATAACATCGATGTTATGTTTTATCTCTAAAAATTTAAAATAAGGTAGTTTGAAAAAAATAGACTGCTTCTTCCAAATATTTCATTGAAGACCAGAACTTATTTTCTTAACAAATTTGAAATCAATATCTTTCACCCTATCATAATATTCTTCAACTGACAATGGTCTAGGGGGAAGGTTGTATTCTTTTAATCCGTTAAATGATTTTTTCAATCTATGATAAGGATGATCGATTCACAAAAATCTTCAATGTCCCATGTAAACAGTCTTTCTTCCATTCTGAAATTGACAATATTAAGTCTATTCTTCACAAATTGGACATGGTTTATGTCCCTTAACACTATATCAAGATAAATTTCCATATGCAAGAAAGTTGTTTATAGTAAACATTATGATAGCACCCAAAAGAAAATACTCTTTCTTGTAAGCATAGAAAAATTTAACACCACCCTCCTATAGTAGTTTCAAATTATCAATCAATGGTTAAAGATACACATTAATATCATTTCTGGGTTTTTTGGTCCAGAAATCATCAATATCATCATAACATATTTTTTCTTCATACATAGATCTGGGGACAAGTTGTAAACTACCAGAAAAATAGGCCATAAACTATGTTGTCTACTGAGGATCCGATATGGATTCATTCCATCAGTACAGAATCCCATTCTGATATTTCTAACTTCACTTCAAAAATCATGAATTTTATTATCATAACTCTTCCACTATGGTGAATCGGCAGGGTGACATAAGTTACCATCAGAGATGCACTAATCTGAATTCCATCATAACGTTTTTGCGTCAATTGAATTTCCAAATAGATGCTTAACACGGGGAATTTTTGGAAGGTACCAAATTTCTTTAGTAGGAGTTTTGATTTTGGTACCTAAAAATGAATCACAATTGAAATATCATAATTGTATGTAAAAAATATTGGAGGATACCATTAGAAAGTAAAAACATGATTTTTCATGATGTTAAATTACATCACCTGAGAAAGAATCTGAGTTGACTTTCATATATATCTTATAATGTGAAGTTCCACCTATAGGAAAACTTTATAAATATTCATTTTCTTTCCTATAAAATACACAATCATTGGGGAAAGCATGTATCGTTTTATACCCCAATCCCATTGGGCAGAATATTTTTTCGCCTCATAATTTGAATTTGGAAGCTCGTTTTCTCCCAGAAGTAACTCTTTTAAAAGAACAAGTAAGTTGGAGAAACTTTTATCACTCCACCCATTTTTTTATTTTAAGTTAACTAATCTAAAAACAATGGATAACATTGTATATTTACTACAACCTGAGAATAATTGTTTTTCAGAATCTCCATACAATCGTTTAATAGTTGCTGTTTTTTCGATGGTTTCAACCCATAAATCATGAATTAATTCTTCAATATGATCCTCTTACTTGTTTCGGATATTTTCATCAACATTGGATGTTTAATTTTTAGTTCTTTCACCATTATAGATCCAACATGTATAGTTAAGGCTAAAACCATAACAAACGAGATGGTCCTTGGTTTCTATGAATTTTAACTTTCTCATATTTAAACACTTTACACATGGAAAGAAAATCAAATCAATGTTTTTAGGATGTCTTTTAGAAAATTCTAGGAATTCATCAACTCCTTTTTCATATTCACTAGTGGTTATTCATAAATGTATCCAATTAAGATCCATTCAATATATGATATCACAAAAATAAATGGTGAATATATTAAAACATATAAACATATATATATATATAGATAAATTGTAAACATAAAAACATTTAATAAAAACTATTTATAATCAGATAGAAAACATTAGATATGAAACATATTTACAAATAGTAAACATTTTGTTTTCATATTATATACATGTGTTATATTGATATTATAATTAAATTATTATATCAATATTCTAAAATTTATTTTTTCATTTTTACACAGTTGTTGCATTATTTTGATGTTGCATGTATCAAAAGTGTTGAATATTACAATAATTTAAAGGGAAACAAATTTGTGATTATTAGTAATATGAAATAATAATTAGAGTAAATGTTCATATTAGAAGTGAAATCAATCCTAATACTCCCAAAATTTTGATAGATGAAATTAAATACATAACTAAATATATATATCTTACAACACATTTGGGTGAGAGGACAATAGAATAATTTGAATAAAAATAAGTGGTTGTGGATCCATTGCATGTGCTAATGAGTTTATACATATATTATTTGATTTTGTTTTAATTTAGGTAGACCTGATTGAATCCCCCTAACCCCCACTCCTCTCCGGCGTATTTTATCAACCATATGTGGACTAATATGTCACATAAAAATATTGTTCGAGCATTATTTAGTCAATGGGTCAATATAAAAATAATGTCAGATAAAACAAATTGAACACATTGACTAATACAGTTGGATAGGAACATTAACCAATACATTTATACGTAATGATAGATACAAATAATGTCAGATAAAAATAATTCAATTATTTTTTGGTATAATTTATTCATGAACATTGACTAATACATTTATACATAATGTCAGATAACAATTCACAACCTAAAATCATACAACTCCAATCCATATCAAGAACATTGACTAATCACTCTTAGGGATGACTATTAACTATGTTCCAACACGTTTCAAATAAACTATAAACTAATATTTGAAGCAAATAAAAATTAATATTAAATGATCAACAAATTTTCTTCAAATTTTTTAAAAAACTTACAAAATTTGGAGTTTAACTTGAAAATAGATCTCCAATCCAAACTTTGATCTGTATAAAACATCATAAAATTTAGCACTACAAGATCTAGACAAAAATTGATTATAACAACAAAAAATAAAGATAAAAAATAAAGGAAAATAAAAGCATCATTGAAAGTCGCTCAAAATAGCATTAAGGAGAACAAATAATCCATAGATGATCAAAGAAGACCATTTAACGAAGAATGCAGAATGCAGATCGTGAAAATGAAAGAAAATCACCAGCAAAAGTGGTTGTAAATTGCAAATAAGGCTTTGATGTCCTCATGAGTCGAGAGGAGCTACCGCAGGTTTTGATTTCAAAGAACAATGAAGATGAGGGTTTCCGGATCCCGTAAATATTTAAATGAATTTTGGCGTTGGTTTTTCTAAAAGCCAATGCCAAAATTAAAAAAAATTACCCATCGGTTTTAAAAAAACCGACGCAGAAAACACATATATATATTTTAATTTCGTCGTAGATTTTTACAAAAACCGATGCCAAAATTATTCTGAGTTGTTATTTTTGGAGTCATTTTTGTGGAAAAATGACACAAAAAATAACACCTATGTCATGGTTTTTCCTTAAAACCGACGTGGGGAAACCTTTTTTTTAATTTTGGCATTGGTTTATATTAAAATAGACACCAAAAATCAGCGCATTTTGGTTTTTTTGCGTCATTTTTACAATAAACTGACATAAAAAACCACTCATTAAAATTTTTGGCATTGGTTTTTAGTAAAACCGATGCCAAAAATTTCTTGCACAAACCATCGATGTTGGTTTCTAAAAAACTGACATTAAAAATTCGAGGTTAAATACCATATTTCTACTAGTGAATCCATTTGAGGATGGTATGTCG
The DNA here is from genome assembly GCA_963277665.1 of Viscum album. Taxonomy (NCBI): domain Eukaryota; kingdom Viridiplantae; phylum Streptophyta; class Magnoliopsida; order Santalales; family Viscaceae; genus Viscum; species Viscum album. The sequence continues at coordinate 99,868,524 of OY728136.1, read as the reverse complement.
TGCTCATATTAATCTGAGACCCCAAGGCCTTATGAAGGCCTTCCCAAAACTGAGAAGTGAAACAAGGGTCTCTATTTGAGACAACTGCTGATGAAACACCATGGATCCTTACCACCTTCTGAAGATACAAACAGCCCAACTCATTCACTTTGGCTGTATCATTGATCGGAATAAAGTGGGCTGATTTGGTGAGATGATCAATCACCACCCAAATGGAATTAATACCATGAGGTGTATGAGGCAAGAAAAAAATAAAGTCTATGGAGACCTCATCCCACTTATAGTTTTGAATGGGTAATGGCTAGAGAAAACGAGAGGGCCTTTGATGCCCTGCTTTAACTTGCTAGCTTGTGTAGCATCTCGAAGCAATGTCTACGATGTCTCGTCTCATACCAGGCCACCAGAACTGCTGAGGGACATCATAATACATCTTGGTGTCACCTATATAGACAACCCATTGAGCCTGGTGGCTATCCTGCATCCCCACCTTCTGTAGAGATAACATCACTACCGAACAACCCTTGAAGCACAAGATGCCCTCCGGAGATGATGACCAATCAGAAGAAATATTCCCACTATGAAGAAACTACTTCAACGGCTAAAAAAGATCATCAAAAGGCTGTTCCTGCTAAATTAGCTCTACCAGAGAAGGATTCAACTAAAATCTTTCCAAGAATTCACCCCCAATTTCCTCCTTGGTCTCCACATGCATCTAATAAAAGAGTGCCATCACAGTCCACTCATCACTGGACTTCCTTAAATATTACACCGGTACTCTTTTTCTAAAGGTGTAAGACACCATGTTACCCTTTCTTGGGTTATAGACAATGTAAAAGTTGAACCCCTACAAGTAATCCATCTTACGACACTGCCTAATGTTAAGGTCCTTTTGCAAGAAGATATAGGCCAGGATTTTGTGATCAGAGTAGACCACAAAAATTTCTCCAAAGGGGAAGTAACACCATGTCTTTAAATCATGCATCACGACTGCTAACTCCAAGTCATGTGTCAAGTAATTCTTTTCGTGTGGTCGGAGTTGGCGAGATCCATACGCCACCATGTGATCACCCTGCATAAGCACACACCCAAGACCCATAACAAAAGTATGACAATACACCACTTACCCCTTTCTAGCCTCTAGAAAAATTAGAATGGGGGAGGTCGTCAACCGCCTCTTCAGCTCCTTGAAGTATTCCAGGCATTCTGGTCCCCAAAAAAACTTCACCCCTTTCTGGGTGAGCGTGGTCATTGGTGAAGCAAGATGAGATAAATCCCAATCAAACCTCCTGTAAAAACCACCCAGGTCGAGGAAAATTCTAATCTCGAACACATTCTTCATCTTCTCCGATGACATAACCACACTGATCTTCTCTGGGTCCACTGAAACCCCCTTCTCCAAGATCACATGCCCCAGAAAATTCACCTCCCTGATCTAGGAAGTTAATTTGGAAAACTTTGCATAAAGGCGATGCTCTCGCAAAGTTCCCATAACTATCTTCAAGTGATGCTATTGTTCCTACTTAGATCCAGAATAAACTAGAATTTCATCCACAAATACCACGACATAAGAAAAGAGATACTACTGGAAAACCTTGTTCATGAGTTCCATAAATACCACTGGAGCATTGTTCAATCCAAAGGGCGTGACCAAGTACTCAAAGTGGCTGTACTTACTTCAGAAGACTGTCTTTGGGATATCTTTCTCTTTCACCCTTAGTTGATGATAGCTTGAATGCAATTTGATTTTAGAAACCCACCATGACCCTTCAACTTATCGAACAAGTCATATATTCATGGAAAATGATATTTGTTCTAGATTGTCACAATATTCAACTTCCGGTAATCAATACACTACTAGAGGTATCCCTTATCCTTTTTTCGTGAACAACACAGGAGTTACCCATGGAGAGATGCTTAGGAGAATGAATCCTTTGGATTCTAAGTTGTCGAGATGCATCTTTAAGTACCTTAGCTCATTAGGGTCCATGAAATATGAGGGAAGAGATATCAGCTATGTTCTCGGTGCTAGATCAATCGATAACTCCACATCCCGCTCTGGGGGAAAACCAAAAAAATCATCCGTAAATACCTCTAGAAACTCATCAAATACATGAGGTAATCCACCATTAGGAGCATGACCATCATCCTCTATTGTGAATGATGATTACTGAAAAACAAGATCTCCCGACTTTGGGAGTGGAGGTCCCGCACGACTCGACTGAGGATCCCATTCCCCGCGAAAAACCCTACGACTCCCATCAGGTGCTGTGAAACTCACTCACCACATATAGCAGTCGATGTGTTCCAAGAAGTGTACTAGCCAATAAATTCCAAGTATTATGTCAAATAGTTTCATATCTAAGACCAATTGGTCCCACTCCATCTCAACCCCTGACCTGGAAAGCGCACACGACAGGAACCTGGGACCCTGCTCCTTCTTCTTTCCCAGCAACGTTACCAACTCCATCACAAAAGACAAAAAATCGGTTTGAGATTTAAATGTGCTCACAAAATGGGATGAAATGAATGAAATAGAGGAACCAGTATTAAAAAGATTAGAATCTATATAATATGCAATCAAAACGGTACCTCAAACTATCGACAGTCCTGCCTCTGTTTCTACTAGTGCCTGATTCACCGCATAGAGATTTCTGTTCTCTTCCTGAGGAAGACCACTAGTCTGTAGATGTGCCCTAAACTGGATCTGCCTAGAAGATGACCTATACCTACCACCACGACCACCAAATCAAGATCCTCTGTCCTTAATGGTTCTGACTGAGGTAACACTCCTCTTAAAGCCACTGACCCTACCCCATTATGAACTGGGCGTGCAACCCTCCAAAGTGCTGCAAGTAAACCATACCTCCACATTGATAATAGGGATTCTAAGGAAGTGGGAATTCTGGTCGTATGTGCCCTGGTATCCCACATTAGTGTCACACAACCGATGTCGCATCAGAAGCCATAGATGAAAACTGCCCGAAAGAGTGGCCTGAACTACCACCTCCCTTCTTCACCTGATCTTGCCACTTATTTTTTTCTCTAAAGAGATTCCACTTCCCACTACTGATATTTTCCCAGAGAAACTAGCCCTCCTTTTTCCATCAATCTCCACCATTCATGCCCGATCAACCACCTCACAATAGGTCCCCATCTTAAACAAGAAAACTTGGGAGTATATCTATGGTCGTAAGCCTTTCTAAAAACTCTGGGCCTTTTATTTCTCATTAGAGACGATTTCAGGAGCATACCGAACAAGATCAGTGAAACTGTTGGCGTACACCATCAAAGAAAGATACCCTTGAACAATATCCATGTACTCTTGGGAACTAGAATATGCCAATACCTCAGGCTAATACTGTTCATTGAATACGACCTTGAAACCATCCCAGCACATCTGGTCATTCTTCCCAGTTTGAAGTTTTGATTCACACCACCTGCGGTTGGGACTCTCCAACAGAAAAGAGGAACACTTCACCCTAAGCTCCTTGGGTGTATCCAGGGAGGCGAATATGCACTCGATATTTTTGAGCCATTCCTCTGCTTCCTGGGGTTCTATGCTACCTCAGAAAGTAGGAGGCTTATGTTTCAAGAACTCATGAGAATTTTCCTTCCTAGGACCGGTATCTTCTTCTCTAACAGGATATGGAAGAAGATGTGGTCCATTTACTAGAGCCTGGACAGCTCAAACCACAACCTCTACTAATCTCTGATCAAGCGGTGAGGTAGAACTCTCTCCGACTTCCTCCCATGGGTGCATCAGAGCTTTTCGCGAAGGCATGTTGCTAAAAAAGGAATCAGTCACAAGAGAAAAAATTAGTACAACTATTTTGAGAATTTCATCAAATATCATAAAATATATTGAATCCAAAAACATTACAATAATAAAATAAACTACTTCACCCTCACCTAATGTCCACGTGTAGTCTGCAGCCCACACATCTCACCTGGATGTGAAGTCAAATAAACAATTCCAATATCCCATGGTGACTCGAGGTCTACCAAGAGAGTTACGAGCCAAGAACCCTACTCATTACCAAAACTATGGGTCCTGACAGTCCTAGCTTCTGTCTGGCCCAACTCATCCCAAAATAATAATATAACCCAAAAACATTAACCTTCTTTGATACCATTTTATCACGAACTGAATCTAGTTGCCATCAAAAACAGCACCAAACCCAGCCCGTGACAAGGCCTGAAGGGAATTCCCAGTCCAAATGGGGTGGAAGAAGTGTCTGCGTACCATATATTTTGGTTTTGGAAATATTTACCTGAGTATGGATAAATATGACATCAAAACCAATTGGTAAACAAAATCTGAAATTTAATGACAAAAAAGTATTAAACAAAATCCAGAACTGAATGCATAGGTTAAAAAATTTAACAAGAGGTCCAAAGACACATAAAAGTAGTATAAAAAGATCCCCAAGGACTCCACAGAACAAGGGGTCATCACCCACAAGCCATCTCCACAATGCCGCACCATAGGAGGGAACTAACAACCCGAACCGCCATCACCAAAGGCCCTACCTTTACCCATGTCAAACATGATGAAGTCTACTTACACCCAATGGGTATAAGTAGAGTGTGAGCCTAATACCATTAGGATACCACCAATATATTCTATAGAGTAAACAATATAAAAAGCATTCCAGTTTTGATAAGCAAGAAGTGGTGGAAGTAATTTCTAAAGAATGAAACTTTTAAATGTATACATTTTTCAAATGGAATTTTATAGGAGTGATAACATTTTAGTAACACATGAAAGCTACTGTATTTTTCATCAAAAACCACCATATTCCAAAGATAATTATAAAATAGTCAATGAGCACTAATCTCAGGAACACCCCTTGGCATTAGTTAGTCTCGAGCCCTATGTACCTCATACCACGGTGTCAATCAACCATAAAAAAATCCATTATCATACACAATACAGTAGTAAGGAACATACCCATAACCTAATGGTCCCCAATAATAATCAATATAGCTTTTTTGGGGTTGTCCTTATACATTTTTCTCATTGAAACAGGGACAAAATCCATCCAGATCACTAGCGTACTAGTATATATCCACCCTCCTAGATACCTGGGCTTCCCCCTTTGTTCTCAAACTGTTATCACATGACAACAAAAGCCATTATCACATAAACACATTAGTTATGGTCATAATCAACACAAAACATTAGCTACAAATTATTTTCACCACTTACACCACTCAATAAAACCTTTAGAATTTCAATAAAACATCTTTACAAAATCTAACGACATCCTTCACACAAAATCCATTACAAACCCAACTTTGAACACCATGTGCATATCCATATTTACAAAAACATAATTTCAAGCACTGAAAACATTTCTAAGAACCCATTACATGAGTTAAAAAACAAACCCAATTGGCATAACATGAAATAGACATGTAAAACACCCAATTTTGCACAAAATTGGTACCTAGAAATCATTTTCTTAACAAATGTCACAAAAACCAGATTTTTTAACAAGGATAATGAGTAAGAAGTGTGCCGAAAATAGAAATTAAGAAAATATAACTCATCTATCATTGATTACCCATGGAATCACCTACCAAAAATGTCAAAAACCTCAAATATTTGCGTGAAAGTTTAACCACACCACCTCCACACAACAAAGGAGTTAAAACAGATCTAAAACCCGAATTTCAGACCATGAAACACAATATAAATCATTTTTTATAAACCCTATGTTCTGGACATTCAGAACTTCAAGAATAAGTGAAGAAACCCAAAGTAAATGGGAGGAAGAAGGAAGGAAACCCACTTACTTGAGGGATCTTGAAGAAATCTCCCAAAATACACCAGTAGATGAATTTACAAACAACCAAAAATTAAATTGAGGTTCTAAAAAGGATGAGGAGGTCATCTAGGAACTTAAATGATGGAAAAAGATTGAAAATGAAGTATTTATGAAGGAAACAAATTACCTCTTCAAATCTGGATGATTTGAGAATGCTTGAGGATTTTCCCCCTAATCTAGGATGGAAATGAGCTCCAAAGAGGGAGAAGAGAAGCTGGGGTACTGCCTAGGGATTTTGGATTAGAGTGGGAGGTGGAATCACTGAAAAAGAGTAAAAAATGAATAATTTATTAAATAAACATTTTTTTTTAAAACTGGAAATGGGCTTCTGGGTAGGCCGAATGCCTTAAATAAAAATCCAAATCCTCCATGATTATGGATTTATAATGTGTCCAAATTGATATGGTGGTGTTAATAGGTTAGAGGAGGATATTTTGGATGTGAAATGGGTGAAAATTTTTTAAAAATGAAAGATTTATAAAAGAAACAAAATTGGTTTTTAAATCTGGAAATGGGCTCATGGTTTGGCCCAAATCATGAAAACTCACCCTTTACTCCAAAAATGCATGGGAAAATCCCACAAGAAAGAAAGAATGGGAATTAAATGAAATTTAAATTTTAAATAAGTCATGGATGCGACACTTATTTTGTTAATTTTATCATCATTTTATGTAATTTTTTAGTTAATTTACTTATCATTTTTATATGATACTTATTTTGTTGATTTTCATAGAGATCATGAAGAAATGACTTCATCTACAAGGACAGTTCACCAATGATGATTCAATTTTCTTTTTTTTCTTCTATAATGTGTTCAACATTCCATGTTATCGAACAATAATATTTTTAGATAACCATGAATGATGAATGTATTATAGAAGAAAAAAATAGTGTAATGTTTAGGAATCAACCACACCTCAATCTGATAAACGACATGGAAGGTAGACTTAAAGTTTATGTTTTTAGTTTTAAATTTAAATTTTATTTCAAAACACATATTACATACTTAAAATTGATCAAAGAAAATGTGGTTATTAATTTTGAAAATTTATGTAAGATATAATTTTTCATCAACAAACTAGCATCCCCAAAGAGCTATTAAAGATGATAATTACAATTTCATTGAACATATCTATTAATCATTTGTTTATTTATATTTTTCCAGTACTATCACGGATATTTAAATTCTTCGTATTAAAAAGAGGAAATAGATTTTTAAGAAATGAATATATAGAATACATGTTGTCAGAATTTATACATACATAATGAAGAGGTGACTTCATACTACTTATATAGTTAATTTTATAATCATTTTCTCTACTATTTCTTAGTTAATTTCCTTATCATTTTATTTGATTCTTGTTTTGCTAATTCTTATAGAGATCATGGAGAAGGATGATACAATCTTGATACACTCGTGTACTATGATTATTCACACAATAATGATGATGCACTCGTGATGATGCACTTTTCTTTTTATTATACAATGCATTAAACACTAGATGTTATAAAATGAAAATATTGTTAGACTAACCAAAATATTGAATGTATTGAATAATAAATAGACATAATGTGATGTGTAAGATGAATCCACAATTCAATACAATACACGGTATACCCAATATGACACAAAGTTTATGTTTTCAATTTAAAATTGAAATTTTAGTTCAAAAAACACATTACATACTCAAAATCAAGAAAACACATTCATATTTTTTTAATAATTTTAGAAAATAATTCTTAAGTCATTTTTAGCATGTAGGAATCAACCGCACCTTAATACAATTCATAGTGTGCTTGATATGAAAGAGTTAGTAACATTTTCAAAGCTGCTTATTCTCATGAGAGATTAGAATTCATGGCCAAAATTGAGATAATGGTCACAGGAAAATGGGCCAAGAATTTATATGACTATCATGAAAAGGTGAATTTATACTACTTATATAGTTTATTTCATCATCATTTTAACTAGTATTTTAGAGTTAATTTACTTATCATTTTTATCTGATACTTTTTTAGTTTTTTTCATATATCAATTGGGAATTAATTCTTTTCTTTCAACTATCTTCAACAATCTATAAAAGAGGGAACTTGTTCCCTTCAGATGGAAGAGGAAACCACATTCTGTCTGAAACATGAAGTGACTCTTAAAGATGCATATACAAAGGGATTTTGCAATAGTTAAATGTAAAATTATGAATTACCAAAAGATATATCATGAATTTTGTCTTAACATATGTAGGAATCAACCACAACTCAATCAAATACACCTCAATCTGATAAACAGTGTTCTCAGTATGACTTGAAATTTATGTTTTTAGTTTATAATTTACATTTTAGCTCAAAAAACACATCACATACTAAAAAAATGAGAAAATTCATTCATATTGTTTTTATACTTTATGAAAATAATCCATAATTCATTTGTGACATGTAAGAATCAACTGAATCTCAATCTAATACATGGGGTGTCTGATATGACTCAAAGCTTTTGTTTTGAGTTTAAAATTAACATTTTAGTTAAAAAAATGTCACATACTCCAAAACAATAAAAAACATTTGGATTCTACTGATACTTTAAGAAATTGATCTATAATTTATTTGTGACATATAGGAATCACCCTCACCTCAACCCCATATATGATGTACCCAATATCACTAAAAGTATATGTTATTAGTTTAAAATTGAAATTTTATTTTAAAACGTGTTTCACACACTAAAAATAGAGAATCTCTATTAGATTGTCTCGATACATTATAAAAATGATTCATTAGACATTTTTAATGTGTATAAATCAGTATCACATCAAACTGACATAAGATGTGACTTGTATGAATAAAAGTGCGTATTTTTAGTTTAAATTGAAATTTTTATAAAAAATGCATGTACTCAAAAACTAATAAAACACATTCATATTGTTTTTATAATTTAGAAAAATAATCACAAAGTCACTTTTGATGTTTAATAATCAACAACATATCTATCTGACACATGGTGTGACTGGTATGACTCAATTTTTTTTTTAAAATTAACATTTTAGATTAAAATGAAAGTCAAATACTCAAAACTGAGAAAAAACATTCGGATTGTTTTGATATTTTAGGACAATGATCCATAAATCATTTTGATGTGTATGAATCAACCATACCTCAATCTGATACACGGTGTGACCAGTATGAATCAAAGTGTATATTATCTATTTAAAATTGAAATTTTAGTTCAAAATACATTTTACTCACTAAACACTGAGAAAACACACTTTTATTGTCATAATAATTTAAGGAAATGATTCATATGTTATTTGAGACATGTATAAATTAGTCTCATGTAAAACCGACACACAATGTGACCTATATGACTCAAAGTGCGTGTTTTTAGTTTAAATCAACATTTTACTTAAAAAGGTAAGTGACATACTAAAAAAATGATAAAACACATTCATATTTCTTTGATAATTGAAGAAAGTTATCTTTAAGTTATTTTTTATGGGTATTAATCATCCAATCATAAATCCACACATTACATGAACGATATGACTCAAAGTGTGTTTTTTATTTAAAATTGATATTTTAGTGTAAAACACACATGCCATACTCAATATGGATAAAACACATTCTGATTATTTTGATAAATTAGGAAAGGGATTCATATGTCATTTGTGACTTATATAAACTGGACTCACCTCAATCCGATCGACAGTGTGCTCGCTATAACTCAAATATCTGTTATCTGTTTAAAATCGTTATTTTAGTTCAAAATGTGTATCACTCAATAAAAAATAAGAAGATTAACTAATATTATCTTGATACTTTTGAATAAAAATTGAAAATATATTTATGTTGTGTTGGAATTAGTCTCACATCAAATGAACACACAATGTGACTGGTATGACTCAAAGTGCGTATTTTCATTTTAAAATTAGATTTTAGTAAAAAAGGCGTGTGACATACTCAAAACTAATAAAAAATATTCATATTGTTTTTATACATTAGGAAAATTATCCTCAAGTCATTTTTGACATGTCATAAACAATCACATGTCAATCTAATGCACAGTGTGACCAATATGACTCCGAGTATCTCTTTTTATTAAAATTGACATTTTAGTTCAAAACACACGTCACATAATCAAAACCAAGAAAACAAATTCATATTATTTTGATACTTTAGTAAAATTATCCATAAATTATTTGTGGCATGTACGAATTATCTACACCTCAAACCAATGCACAGTATGACTGGTATGACTCAAAATCTTCATTTTGAGGTACAAAATAACATTTTAGTTTAAAATGTGTTTCACTCATTGAAAACTAAGAAAAATCACTTGTATTATCTTGAAATTTTAGGAAAATGATTTACAATTCATTTTTGATGTTTAGGAAATTATTCCCACATAATAATGACACACGATGTGATCAATATGACTCAAAGTGTGATTTTTCAATTTAAAATGATATTTTTGTAAAAGGAAACGTTAAATACTAAAAACTGAGAAAGAACATTTGAATTGTTTTGATAATTTAGAAAAATGACCCTTAATTAATTTGTGACATGTAGGAATATGATGCATGTTAATCCGACACACCGTGCGATGAGTATGAGTCCATGTGTGTATTTTTATTTAAAATTGACATTTTAGTTCAAAACACACATCACATACTCAAAACTGAGAAAAGGAATTAGGGTTTTTAGGTACTTTGGGAAAATGATCCATAAGTCATTTTTGACATATAAGAATCATACAAACCTCAATATGATATATGGTATTCCCATTATGACTCAAATTGTGTTTTTTGAGTTAAAAATGACATCTTATTTCAAAAGACACGTGACATTCAAAGAAATGAGAAAAATACATTTATATAGTTTTGATACTTTAGGAAAACAACCTATAAGTTATTTTTGATGTGTAGAAGTCAACCAAACCTAAATCTGATATATAGTGTGACCAATATGACACAAATTGTGTGGTTTCAGTTTAAAAAAGAAATTTTATTGATGTATTATTTCGTATTTGGGTTTAATGTATTTCTTTATAGTATTACTAACATAAGAATTGTTTTCTTATACAGGAGAATTCTTTTACTTGAGTTGGGGTAGTTTGTTCGGAAAGAAATACCATGATCAAGATTCTTTAAGGGGTAGGGTTCTAAATACAATGAAACCATTGATTTTTTTGAATGTTTGTGATAAATTGTACTTTCTAATTTAATTTTACAAAACAATGCTTGAAATGTCAATAATATAGTGTTTTTTTATTTGTGGTTTAATTATTTTTTCTATTAAATTATAATTTCTTTCATGTACTTGTATCTTCTGCTATAGTGTGATGTAATTTTAAAAGTACACTCCATCTGTATGGCCTTTATCAATGCTATTTCTAGTTCTAATAAAGAACCACCTTTATCAATAAATTGCTTGTTCTGAAAAAGGTCCCCCCTTTTATGGGTGCTTAGAACAACATTTCTTTTTTAGCACTGATAAAGGCCTTTTCTAGCACTGAACATATCTCGATCTATAGTAGTGTTTTAATTTTTTTTCATCACTGAAAAATTTTAATAGTTTTTTATGTCTAGGATACATTAATAATTTAACAAAATTGAAAAAAATAATTTTTTAGTGGTGATAAATGTCAAATCTACCATCATCACTTATAAAAGTACATCATTCTCCTCATTTGAGTGAATTAAAAAAATACATCCCTATTACAGATATGAGATTCAGAAACTCTAAAAATAATTTTCATTAGCATTAAAAAATAATTTATGTTTTAATAATCTGTAAAATATGATGTATTTTATTAGTTCTAAAAATAGCACTGATAAAAGGGCCCTTCATCAGTGCTAAAAAAAGAACTGGTACATGATGTCCTTTATCAGAGTTAGTTTAGCACTCATAAAGGGGGTCATTTATTAACATTTTTATAGAGTTGATAAAAGGGATACTTTATCAATGCATTTTTAGCATTGATAAAATACATGCTGCATCATATATGCTTCTAAATTATATCACACTGTAGTACCAAATACAAGATTTAATTTCAATTAAATTTAAATAACAAATACAAGGAAAAAATACTATATTATAAACATTTCAAACATCAGTTTGTAAAATTACATTGGTGCATAAAATTTATCACAAATATAAACATATTTAAAATCATTAATGTTTTTGTTGGGAGTTTATTAGTCTCTATGAATATTTTATGTTTTTGAATATTCTAAACCCTCTCAATATTTTATATGGAAATTAGTTTTTACTAAATCATTTTATTTTTATTATATTTTGAGTTATAGTGTTTGAATTTTTATAAATCATATTTCATATGAAATATAAGAAGTTTATCTAACTTTTATTCAATTATGATAAAGTCTAAATTATAGTATACCTCCTTTTTATTACATAAATTTTTTATTATGTGTAACAAAAAACATGATCTTGTAAAGTTTAGTTTCTTAGAAATTAGGAACATACTAGATGAAAACATAAAACATACTTCTAATACACATTAAATGCTTCTTCATGGGTTCACCCTAAGTTTCTGTTACTGTATCTCATATCTTGGGGACATACATTAAAGGAAATGGGTGATCATAATCCTAGTAAGGGAATAAATAAGGGAGATATTTAGCATATGATCATGAGGCATATCAATAAGAACATGAGGTATAACAATATAACATGAATAAAGAGCATGAGACATATCACAATTAAAATAACATGGATATTAACATGGAAATGTGGTTACAACATTTAAACAAGACATTCATAAGAATAACACCAAGGTTTACAACCAAGGTGTCTTAAATCCAAATTTCCAAGGTTATTCACCAAGGTATCATAAAACTTTTCATCTATAGAGATTAAATTATTTACCAAATGTATTAGAGAGTTATCAGGGTGTACCCTTCATATGTATTATTTTCACGTGATTCACATTGATCATAATAAATCATTTTTTCAATAACTTGAGGAGAATATATTATGGGGTTTATATAAAATCATTGGGTACGTAAGCGCTTAAAGGCCTAACCATAAAAAGATTTTTACCCACATAAAGGGAGTGTGGAATTCATATATGTAAATCCCAAAATAAATAAATTATATTAAAATCTTGGTGAATAACCATAGATGAAGAAATAGTTTGGGTATTCTCAATATAATAATTTATTATGTAAAAGAGAGAAATTTAAAAGTAAATTCTGCAACATGAAGAGTATAAAATGTGTATTTATAAAAGAGTAATATGAGAGAGAACAAATGTCTCCCATTTACAAGAAATTATTTTAGTAATAAGATTATGATAAAAATCATAATAAAAGAAAGAAAAATACACTTTATAAGATGCACACAAAAAATAATTACTTGAATGGAAAATAAGATGATGATAATTCTCTTACCTTAAATAGTTGATCCTAAATCTTGAGGATTGGAACCTTGAGGATTAAGGACACCTTATGGGGATTCCTTGGGAAGAAAAATGAATAAAAATTCATGAATTATGGTTTGGGAGTGAAGGTAATGGTGAAATGTGTGGGTATTTATAGAAAAAGTAGAGGAATTGTTTAATAATTTCCAAATATAGATCTTTTAAATATAGGTTGTGGAAAATGAAACACCATTGGATTACCCATGGTTTTTATCATTGTTTGTACATTTGAGTCACATTTTATGATATTTAATCCATTAGAACTAAAAAAATCATTATTTAATACTTCTTTTGACATAAAAAAGTACATTTTCCATAAAATAATGTTTTTAAAATCAAATTTTCCATCTTAGACTTTTAAAAGTCACTTATAAGTTTGAAAATTGATTAAAAATAATTAAAATACTTCATATGTAACACCCTGAAATTCCAAATAAGAACGTTGTATTCGATAGCATGTATGAAACGCAACACCAAGGGAATAAGGGAATATAATATCCTGATACTTTAAAATTTATTTACTATTTTAAAGAAATTTATTCTATGATATAACTTTCAATGCACGAAACACTGAGTTATCTTACATCACATGTAACAAAGTGTTTCTTTAATGGATTGTGTTACACGCAAGACTGAGTTTTTCCGAACAATAATATATTATTAAAATATTATTATTTAAAATAATAAGACATAACAAAGATGTTAAAATAGTGGTTATGAATAGTATTAAATAAATAATGAGAATATACAGTCCATAAAAATATAATATTAATTTATTGGTAACTAATTAGTTAGAAATGAAAGTATAGACTAATTGAATATAAATACAATATTTTTATGATCCCACCGACATTCTATATAAATAAGTTAAATTAATTAAAATTAAATAATTATATTAATGAAATATATATTTTATATGTTAAATAAAATATTTCTGATATTCATCTAATAGATTTTATATGCATAAGATAAGAACAAACCCAATATTACGCATAAAAAGCAATATTTTTCTAAAATACAATTTACCACATTTTAATGGTGAACCTATTTTAAATCAAATTTATTATACTTTTTTAAATATTATATGTAAAAATAAAATTTATTTTTGAAATCTAAACAAAAAAATTAGGTTATGGCGAATTTTTGGTATTTTTCTGTGAAGTTTCATTTTTTGATGAATAGTGAAAATACTGAATTTTAATTAAAAACTTTTTTACTCTAATTTAATTATAAGGATAAATTATTTTTTTGATTGATTTTAAAGTAAAATTGCATCATTTTTACATATATTATTACAATTTTTCTCATTGGAATCAATTTCACATTGAAATTGAATATAAAAACTTAGAAAACTTTTGAATGCTTTTACATTAAAAACTCACATTGTCCTCCCATCTATCGGATTCAATTTAAATTAATCTATGACACTTATGTGATTTGAATTTGGAAGAACGGATTCCATATTTTTAATCATAATAATTTAAAATTTATAATAATTTCAACTTATTTTTTGAAAAAATTTATTAGTGAAAGGGATTAAAATTAATTAAAGTGATTAAGAGAAAAATTAGATTAACATGGGACTGAACCTTAAATGTAAGGGACAAATGACCTATAAAATTATCCAAAATCCATTTTATTGCAATATTTGGACCCTATATTCCCTTTTATATATTTTTTACCATTATGGGAGCCAAGTTTCATAGAAAAAATGTGGGTAGAATTCAATTTTTAAAAATTTACAAGAATGCCACTCCTCCTCCACTATATAAAGATAGTCACCAGCACACTTATTCACACCTATAAATAGTTTTAGATCACATAAAATATGCTAAAATAATATTCCAAAACATCTCCCCTAAACCTAGAATTATCACCTTGTTCATAAAGCGAACCAAGTAAGTCTTTTGATATAAACCAAAAGGAGTTACCCAGAAACGTGGTAACAGTCTTCAACGATCACATTAATTTTATTTCCTTATCCACCCACTAAAATATTATTATTATATTATTATATAATAACCTAAATCTCATAAATATACTTATAGTTTTTTATTATAAGGGTTCTACCTACACTTATACACACTTCCATCTAATGGGTAACAAACTTACCGTTTATGTGCCCGGTGAACTACCGCCTCACAAAACGATGTCGTTTATATATGATATATATTATATTTATTATGACCTTATTCTTATTTAATATATATATATATATATATATAATACCTTCATTCATTCTATTTTGTGAGAATATGATAACATCATTTGTGGAAGTGCGAACTACTGCCTCTTCAAAGTGATGTGATTCGTTCATGCTATACATGAAATGTATTAAGGAATGATTTTTAAAATAATATGTGAAATATAAGACATAATTATTATAATTTAATTTTTATAGAAATATACATAATTTACTTTTTATTCTTATAATACAATAAATAAATGTAAGTAGTGTTAATGCGTACGCATGACCTACAGTCTCCATGAACGGTGCATTTCAATTCTTATCTCCAAATGTTCTGGATTATTATAAATAAATATATAATAGATATATATAATAATTAAATAATTTATTAAATTCTTTATATGATGAAATCATAATTAACATAATAAGAATAAAAATAAAAGTAAAAAAAAACTCAAAAAACTAGGCCTTTAACACCCGAAATAGTGAAACTAATGAAATATTATTAACAAACATGTATTAAGATATTACAATAATATTATATATGATATTATAAATATTATTATGGTTATCTTATAAGTTAGTGACATGTTTAAAACCATTATACATGAGGTTAAAGGATGTTCCCCTGAAAGGAAACGCAAGGTAAGGGTTTTTGTCTCACTTTTTCTTTCTGTGAGACATATACCGTTTTAACCACTTATTTCGTTTGTGTGTTGTATATAATGCACCTATTTTATTTAATATCATTAATAAATTTATCTTCACGTTATTTATAGTTTTATTTGAAATTATTTCTTTCATGGGGAGTATAATTCAAAAGTTACTAAGTCGTAAGGGACTTCGTCTCGATTGCCATTCTTTGAGACATATTTTATCGTTGTGCACATAATTTATTATATGTGGTGTTAATACTTTTGAATTTACTCATAATATCATGATTCATTCATTATTAATGATATTTTTAGTTCCAAATTGAATTATTTCATCAATGGGGATTTGAATTAAGCGTTATTAAGTGGAAAATAATTTCATAACCCAATTTCTTTTCTTTGGGTTATATTTATTCCTTGTTGTCATTAATATTATTAAATTATGTGTGAAATAAATTTTTACTATATATTGTTGTATTTACACTTGTTTTATGTGGATTTACATTTTACACACATAATCTATTTATCAATTTATTCTCACATCAACATTATTGTCTTTTCAAGGGTTTACTTTACAATCCCATTTTGTACGGGATTGGTTACACTCGAATTTAAATTAGTGGAAATTATTGAATCATTGTTCAATAAAGCCTTTAATTTTTTTCTCTTATTGTTATTAATGAAATTTTTCAAGTAATATCACCATTTTTACAATATTTGGTACTCAAAATATTTCAGAATTTGTTTAAGAAAACATGACTTCATTACTCTCTTTAGCCGGAGAGCCTATTTTCTTCTAAAAACCATGTTTTATTAAAATGTTTTCAAAAATGTTTTTAGCCTTTTAAAAATTATTTGTTAAATAAAATTTTACCCCTTTTTTCTTTTATAATTTTTTAAAGTAATCTTATTTTCTCTTTTCGAAAAAGGTACTTTTATAAAATTTTTACCGTGTAAAAGGAAGGTTCTTTTTACATTGTATAACATATATAGATTTACATTATGTCACTTATTCAAAGATTACTTTTCAAGTTTTAAAGGTTAATTTTTAAAGAATTTTTTAAAAAAAAAATTATTTTCAAAGAAAAGTATGTGATTTTTTTTCAAAATAAAAAGGTTATTTTCCTCAAGAATGTTTTTAAAAGATCCTTTTATAATATTTACATTCATCAATGACAATAACCATTTATTTTTACTCCACATGGGATATTTTTTATTGAAACCAACATTATTCATCATCTGGATGGTATATGATTGATTTGAATAAGGATAGTATTGAAATACACCTCCTTAATTCATTTTATAGTCCCCTTGAAATATTTAATTTCTTATGATCATTAGACAATGAATTTCCCATAATTATCTATATAATTTATCTTATATATGTTTATTTCCTAAACTGTGTATCATTTTACATATGGTGTTTACTTTGAAAGTTATTTGATTATCTAAGAAAATATTTATAAATCTATATTCTTTATTCAATATGGATATTTTATAAGAAATATTTTTTATTAATTAAATCTATTACTCTATATGAGGAATTATTTGGGCATGCAGTGATAGGTGAGGCCCAAAATTTATATAGCCCCTTGATACATCGACGAGTTCCCATGAGAAAACATAGTTATTAAAATTAAGTATGTTTCTACCTGTAGTTTTAAACTATCTATAGGATAGATCTTGATAGTAGAGGTTTTTATGTTCCTAAGGAATTATGTTAAATAATTAATCTTTTCCTTCATTTTGATTTAGTATTTATTATCCATGAGATTTATACTATGATGAAGTATTTGGATTTCATTATCAGTTTATTGATTTGATGTTATGTGTTTTTAGTTTCTTATAATTCCATATTGATTATGCCTTATCTAGTTTTTTTAAATGGAATTTATTATCAGTTATTTACCTTCCCATATTGTTTTCACACTTCATTATCCATTTATTGATTACATGGAATGTGTCTTCAATTATTACCTTTCCATATTGACAATTCTAATTGATTCATTATTGGTTGCACTATACTTGAGCCATACTTATCATTTGATCTCACTTTTATTTTGTTCTTTACCCAAGATTTTAAAAAGTTCACTAGAAAAGATAAGAAAAGATAATCTAGATGGAATAAAGTTATCCTCAAAAGAAAAAAATTATGTTGCAATTAGTGTATTTATTTGTAATAAAAGACTCATTATGTATCTAGTTTATCAAGACTAGCAAACTCTTTTGTCCTTTGGGATTGATTCCTTGTAATCATTCAAATGTAATGGTATTATACATCGGATTAGAGTATATGGGGTCAAGTTGCTACAGTTGGTATTAGAGGAAGTTTAGTAGCAACCTTGAGAACTGGATTTAGGAAAACATAGATTGGAGAACATAAATCCAAGGTAGAATATGAGGATAAGAATGGAAGAGAATCATAGAATTTTGGAACGGAAGATATTATGTGGGTCTTACTAGAAATATATATCTATATAGATACTAAAATTGTGTTTCTCACATAGATGTGCTGCCATGACCCCCTCCCTCTAAAGAAACCCCTCCTAGGTTGGTAATGAAGAAAGGGAGATAATGACCCCCAGAGTCCTGCCTCTAGTAGGACTGAGGTTGGAAAATAACACCAAGGTTGTAAAAATCTCACAATATAGGAGGAATTACCATTTTTTAGATACAATATCAGTATATAAGATGAATCATCCACAAAAACTCCAACACATGTATAAAAGAAATCCAAAACTATCCCACATGCATGTATAAAATAGAACTGATACAAAATGAAAAAGTCTTCAAAGTAAATACCAAAATTAAATCTAGGAAACAACATAGAAACTCTCAAGGGTCTGATCTAGTAAGTCCCAACATGGCCTGTGAAATCCTCTTGGAAACCTAAAAATAGTTTTATATACATAGGGTTAGCGTACAGGTATACTAAGTAGGAAAACAAAAGTCTCTCATGCACATGCGAAAGAAGCATACTAAGTCCCCTGTGAGAAAACAATAGACCCAAATAATCACCTATACAGGTATGATAACACAACCCAACCTCACCAAGGCACATTCACCAAGTAACATAGGTCATGTAATATAACATAATATAAAACACATTGATGGTAGGGTACCCACACCACTTTCCCACCGATTAAACTCTCTCACACCCCAATAGAAAACGTCTTGGAACATCTACCTCTTCCGAATATACTACATCGCATCCTTCCTTCATACACCTGGTTCTCACAACACATCCCCCCACACACACTTGGGCCTCACAACACATCTTTCTCCCACATAACTTAACCTCACGGAACATCCCATATCATCCCAAAGATACCTGAAAAAGCACACCACAACTCATCCCAAAGTCACCTCGGACACTGTTTCACAACTCATCCCAAAGACACTTAGGATACCACATCTCATCCTATCCCGCCTAAAGAATCTTGGGCCATTATCTCCTGGAATAGGGAGTAGGTATGTGGAGGTGGCTGACCATCTATCCTACCACCATGATGTTGGGAAAGACAACCTCCCCCATGAAAATGGGGGTGTACGACACATAGTGATGAACTAGGGTGGGGTGTGAGTATAAATCATAAGAAAAATACAATTATATATATAAATAATAGCAAACACTCAAGCCTGTCCAATGGGTTTACAAAAAACTATCAAACTCACAACACTATCAATTTTGCTGCAACTTCTAAATGCACAACACCACACAACAAGCCACAAGCCACAAACCCCATTTAACATTTCCAACCAATTTATATAACCATTTACATTATGTTAACCCAGACGACCCAAACCATTCCAAAATTTATTAAAAAATTATTTATTCATTCCATCACTAACCAAGAAACTAATAAACACAGTAACATTCATGGTAAATAAATTCACTTCACATTAAAGACACATCACCCGATGACCTATAAATACAGGTTGAAGATTAATTAATGTTATCAATGATGAAACACCCATACAAATCAATAATTTACTTTCTTAAACTCATCATCATAGAATACCTTACCAACAGAACCATCCCCCAACTCATAATCCCATCCAGAAACACATTACAACACACCCCACTTTGAATCCCTAGTGCATAATCATACCACATCCATATTACCATATCAAAAAAACTAATCCCATGTGCACAAAAAAAGTCAAAGAAAAACAAATTTTTTGACTTAAGGTAATCCCATATTGAATTCCACTTATTAATTCAGGGGTTATGATAGAAATGGTTTGATCCTAGGGCATCTATTTATTAGCCGAATATACGTGGTTAACAAAATTATATTTATAAGTATCCAATGGAACCAAAAAACATTAGAGATATAAACCATTATGTTTTAATACAAGGACCCCCAATGGACATGATTTTTAGTGGGTAGTTAGTCCATAAAAATCACAATGTCAACAAAATAATAAACTAGAAACATGCATCACTTTTCCAAGCCCCATGTATATTGATTTTAAATTAGTTCGATTATATTTATTAATCAGGAATAAAATATATTCACAAATTAAAGCATCCAAATACCCATTTGGCAGGATTCACAATTAAGAAAGATGAAGGAGAAACCTACTTTGAAGAAATGAAGATCGACACTTCCTGATTGCACTAAAAACAGGGACGTGCATGCAACCAGAAATTATTTAGGCAAACACGAAGAAAATGCAGAGGCTTGGCCACACGACTCCTATGGTAATATAGATTTTAGGCATTCTATATCAATAGAAATCAAAGGAATGAACATAGGAAATGATATCTGGGATTTAAGAAGATCTGATCCAAGTCATGGATTAGATAAATTTTTAAATTTCCATTAAAGGAAGATCTGACCATAACCACATAGTTTGACCAATTAAAAGACTTTGGAATCTTAGGAAATTAAATATAGGATTTATGAACTTTTAATCAGTCTCAAAGTATTTTAAATAAAGCATTAAACTCATTTTATGTCAAAGAAAGACTTCTAAATGGAAAAAACAGAAGAACTAGGAACACTATTCAAAATACACCACTTTCCAGGCACTGCCGGTGAGGCTTCCCTAGATGATCCACTATCTGAGAGGAACCACCAATTGAGGCACCACCAGTGAGCCACTACCAAATAAGGCACCACCGGGTGAGAAACTACTATACAAGGCACCACCGGGAGAGCGACAGCCAGTGAGCGACCACCAGATGAGGCACTGCCGAGTGAGGAACCACCATCAAGCAACCACTAGGGTGAGCTACATCCAGGGTGACACACCACTAGCATGAGACACCGTTGGCATGAGACAACATTAGTGTGACACTATTGGGTGAAACACCATTGGGCAAGACACCATTGGTGAGACACCATTGGGTGAGACACCACTGGGATAAACCATCTGCCACCATCAGTGTGTCATCTTGAACCCCCCTCAGAGCACCTCAAACACCAGATTTACCACAAAGTAATCAACTAGAGAGTTCCGATCCATTACATCATATACCTCTCAAACTATTCTCACCCTAAATAATTCAAAACCAAACAAAAAGGAAAGAAAGGAAGGGTCTGAACAACCATACCTCAAGATACCACTCAACGATCTCATTGCACTCAAAACATTTGTATCAACTAAAAAAATCAATGTTAAACCACTTTGTGTTGTTCGAAAGTTGGAGTGGAAACCTCTACACCAAAGAACACCACCTTCGACATTTGAAAACCAGGCCTTCTCATCATGGATATTGACACATAAACCCAAATGAACACAAAAAACACTACACAAACATAACAACCACACTATCTTGAACATAGGAATCAAGGAATTTTGTTCTCCATGTTAAGATACTATACGATCTGGGTGTAACTAACTCTCCCACATGGGTTTAATCACATCACAGTTAATTTATCTTGATGTGGAATCAGTTCCTCCCTTTTTCATCCATTATTACTTTATCACACATAACACTCACACACATTGCAACCCAAGTAAAACAACTCATATCATAAACAACAAGGTTCAAACATCACATAAATAAGTAAAATAGAACAAGGTAAAACTAAAAAAAAAGTACTGGGAACGCATCTGTGCCTCTTGCTCTAAATTACTCTCATGCTAGACACCATGCCTCAAAAATACAAAAACCAAAGGAATGGTTTGTCCACGAAACACCTTATTTCGATAATCCTAGACCTCTAATAGCTACTCCAAAATTATCTCGTCATCCCTGATATCTAACTCTCTACAATCAATGAAATGGGAGTCATCGTGAAGATACCGATGAAGATGAGAGATATGGAATACATCATGGATCCTCTCTAACTGTGGTGGAAATTCCAACTGATATGCCACCATACCAACCTATCCCAATACCTCAAAGGGTCCAACAAACCTATGAGAAATCTTTCTCTCTCTGCCAAACCTCTGCTGGCCATGTTGAGGGGAGACCTTCAATAACACGTGGTCTCCAACCTCTAATTCCAAGGGCATCCTCCTACAATCACTATACGACTTATGCTAGTCCTGTTCTAATTTCATCCTCTTGTGAACAAGATGAACCTTCTTTGTCGTGCTCTTCACTACATCGAGACTAAGAACAACTATCTACCCAACCTATTTTCATCACAATAGAGAATGCCATGGTCTTCCATACAAGGCCTCAAATAGATCCATGTCAATGGAAGAATGATATCGATTATTATAAATAAACTCTACCAAAGGAAAGTGTCATACCTAAGATGCACCAAATTCAAAGACACATGCTTGCAGCATATCCTCCAATTTTTGGATAGTTTGTATCATCTGTCCATCTGTATGAGGGTGGAAGGTAGTGTTGAGGCATAAATGAGTTCCAAAATCATGCTACAATCCCCTCTAGACTCGTGAGGTAAACCACACATACTGATCTGAGAAAATGGACCTCAAAACTTCATGAATCCACAAAAATTCATCCTTGTACCTCTGGGAAAAATCTTCCACTATGACTGAATCCTTGATCACTAAAAATAGGGATGATTTCGTCAACCAATCCACTATCACTGAGATAGTATCACAACCCCTCTGAGATCCAGATAACACTGTGATGAAATCGATTGATATTTCATCCCATTTCCACACACGAACATCCAAAGGCTAAAGAAACCACCAAGAACATAATTTTAAACATTTACCTTCTATAAAACCAAGCACTTAACCACAAACTCTACCACCAACCATTTCATACTGGGCCACCAAAACTACATCTTCAAGCCACAGTACATCTTTGAAACATCTTGGTATACCACCAAAGGTTAGATTTGAAACTCATAATGGACCCCCTTTTGCATCACCACCAGAACAAAAAACCTTACATGAAACGACATCCAGTTATAACCATCCTCCAAATATCCCTCTAGAGTATCATCAGGGCCAACATGATCATGCCTAACCACTGCCTCAAATTCCCCCCATTGAGGCTCCTCCACCTACTGCATTAGAGATGAATATTCTATCATCTAAAATAAACAAACTTTACCACCATCCACCCTGACATCTATGTGAAAGGCTTCAAACTCCTCCATAGCTCTCCAAGCATTCAAAGATTCTTGAACAACCTCCTTTTGAGACTTTGTTCTCAAAGCATTGACCACGATATTCCCATTTCCCAAGGTGTAGAATATTTCAAAATCATAGTCTGGAAGAAACTCTATCCACCTATAATATCATAGGTTCGGGTCACGCTAGGAAAATATACACTAAATGATCTTATGATCTGTGACGACCAAAAAGCACCCCCAAATGAGCTAATGCCGCCACAATTTTAGTGAAAACACAACCATTACAACCATCATATTGTGGGTGGTGTAGTTACAATCATGAGGATGTAACTTCCTAGACCCATAAGATACAACTAATCACTACTGCATCAAAATTCATCCCAAACCCTAAAAGTAAGCATCACAGAACACCTCAAAAATCACCATTTCCTCAGAAAATAGAGCACTAGAGAACTAAAAAAGTCCTCTTTAGGTAACTGAACACTTCCTGATATAGATCACTCCACACAAAATCCTGGTCCTTCTTAGTCAAATCCATAAATGGGTCTAAAACTCAATAGAAATTAGGTACAAGCCTCTGATAATAGCCTGCGAGACAAAGGAAACTGCCCACCTTTTCCATTTTCTTGGGTGCAGCCTAAGAAGAAATTTCTTCGACCTCTGACGGGTCTACTGCCACACCCTGCTAAGACACCACATGCCCTAGGAAATGCACCTCTCGTGCTTGGAGCATACACTTGGACAACTTTCCATAGAGCTGGTGGCATCAAAGAACTTGCAAGACTGTTCTGCAATACTTGGCATGCTTCGATGTCTTTTAGTAGATTAAGATATCATCGATGAATACAAAAATGAATTGATATATTAACTCATGAAACACAAATTTTATAATCCCCAAGAAAAATATTGGTGTGTTCATAACACCAAATGGAATGCCTACAAACTAGAAGTGCCCATACCTGCATCTGAAGACACTTTTCAGGATATCCCCCTCCTCCACCCTCATCTAGTGAAATCCTAAATAAAGATCGATCTTAGAAAACCAACTCACCCCTCTCAACTGGTTGAAAAGATCATATATCCTTGGAATAATTTAATAGTTCTTTATCAAAACTTGATTCAACCTTAAGTAGTCTATACACATCCTCGGACTATCGTCCGTCTCTTTTGCAAACAAAAAAATGGAGCACCCAATGACGACACACTAGGCCATATAAACCATTATTTGTTAGATCATCTATCTAAATCCTTGACTCCCACATATTATAAGGTTCCATCGGATAAGGATCCATCAAAATTGGAGAAGCACTAGGATACAAGTTTGTCCCTAACTCAAAATCATGAT
Organism: Viscum album; assembly: GCA_963277665.1. Taxonomy (NCBI): domain Eukaryota; kingdom Viridiplantae; phylum Streptophyta; class Magnoliopsida; order Santalales; family Viscaceae; genus Viscum; species Viscum album. The sequence continues at coordinate 99,843,558 of OY728136.1, read as the reverse complement.
GAGGGGTTAGTAGCACAACCACCTTAGGGAAAACATCCAGGAACTCCCCAATGAACTCAGGAACCTCCACCATTTTAGAATCCATTGATTCCATTGATATCTCAACCAAAAAAGAAAGAAGGGATCCATAAGCCAGCTAGCCTCCTGGAAACTCCACTCTCCTATGAAAACCACATGTTGACCGTCCACATCTGAAAACACAAATCTCATCTGGAAGTATTAGATAACAACATGTAAGTAATAACACCAGTCGATACCAAGAATGTAATTTGATGACTAAATATTTAGAAAGAAGGGATACCCATGGGACTGATGTGGCCCATCATCAATATACATACAAGGACCAAACCTTAAAACATTACATAATCTTTAATTAAATGAATAATTCACATTGATGATATTTTCATGTTTAGAATATTAGAGAATTAGGCCATAACATATACACATCAAGTTTAATATTACATGTAGACACTTTTACTTTGTATCCAATTTTTTCATAAAATAAAAACTCGTAAAAAAAGTTATGTCTAGTTCCATATTTTAGACATCATGACTATTCCTTGATCCCATCATTGACCCTATTCATATTTAAGTCATGTAAAAAACTTTTCAAAAAAACTTGGGATGAATATAAAAAGTTCATTAGGTGATAAAAAATGAAGGAAAACTATTAGTTTTAAAAACAACAAGTAAACCATGAATACTTTTTCATAAGTAATACTTTTTAACTTTATGAAGTACTAAATACTCCTCACTAAATAAAATATCTTTGATTAATCTTTTGTAACCAATAGATTACCATAAAACCCACATAAATCACACATAATATATAAAGGGAATTTGGGACATAAACATACTTAGATGGAATGACCATATGATCGACTTCCACAGATATCACTAAATGGAATAGCCATACGGCCGACGTCCACACCCAATACATTGGAGGTTATAACGTAACCACCCATACTAGTTTATCACGGAACCACCCATAATTTGTTTTATAATGTAACCACCTATCAAATTTCCAAGTACCATTATTAAATCATAAAACATAAAATATTTAAAATATAAACATTTCACTAATAACATTTCATTTGAAATCACAAGAAATCATTTCAAGATATTGAAATAATCAATCCATTTAAAAAACTATATTCAATACCAAAAAACCCAAAAATATAATAAGGGATTTATTTTCCTTTTAAAAACATTAAGGCTTATAGAGAAATCCAACTAATAATTACAGTGGCAGAGAGGTCATTGTCGCCGCGGTTAAAAACATTCCCTTTGTCGTTTTGTAAAATGCTTCGTAGAAAAAAGATTCCCTTTGATTGAAATTAAAAGTCAAAGGGGTTTGTTATATACCATATTAAATAAGGAGGTGTATATTATCAAAACATGCCTCAATGAAATGAGATTGAGATGAATTCCCTTACCTCGTGTCCGACTTGACCCGTTTGTTCTTTAATCTCCTTTAAATCGGGTATCTCCTATTGGTTTGAACCAAAAGGTTTACTTGAACTGCCTTCTACCTAAGGTAAGGCTTCTACGAGGAATAGAGGGATTTAATGAGTTTATTTAGGTAGATTTTGGGTGATCCAAGGGGCTTTATAGGTGTGATTAATGGGTTATAGGTGATGAATTTTTATTAGGGGGAGGAGGGGCTCTTTAGGAAAGTTTGAAAATATTATTTTATTATATAAGGATTTTAGGTTTCTAAAGGTCCAAAACTCATTAAAGTAGAAGATAAAATGAACAATGTTCTAAATAAAATCATCCAATAATAATTGGATAGGTTTAGATATTGTTTTAATTTTTATAATCTTATTTATTTAAATCATTCATTAATGAGGTAAACACTGCGTCATTATTGTGTCATAAATAGTTTTATTCACTTGATGTCTAAAAATTATAAAAAAACACCATGATGTAGGAAATATTTTTATATTTCAAATGAATATTTATAGTAGATGAGATAACTTATATAACCCTATCTAAAAATTTATTTACTAAAAGATATATCTTTAAGTCATATTTGTCTTTACTTAAAATTAATTAATATAATGTTTCATTATCACTCCCAAGTGGATCTATGGGGTCCCAAAATCGACCCAAGGATTCCCATAGTAGAAAATATATCAACCAATAGGATTAGGACACATGTTAGGGTAATTTAATATTATTATAATATTATGTTTTTACTGTTATTTACCAAATTTTCCTTTTAACGATGATAAATAAAATATTTACCGAAGTAAATATTCATAATGTCTAAAAGTAAAAGTTAACTATTTACACAATCTGAAACTCCTGATTAAAAATATGGAATCCATTTTTTCAAATTCAAAACACATAAATTAATTTAAAATTAATTCTCGCTGTCAAAGCTAAAAGCGTATTTTTAGGAAATAATAACTATAAAAAGATTGGCACTTGTTTACGTCCAATTTCAAAGTAAAATTACTTATAATGAACTACATAAAATTTAATGGTAAAAAGATAAACTAATTAAACTTTAAAAACAATTAAAAAGATAATATAACCATATAAAGAAATTATATTAAAAGGTAGTTTTGATTTAAAATATAGTATTTTTCACTATTCATTAAAAATGAACATTATCAGAAAAATATCAAAATTTCATCCAAAGAAAATTTTGATGTCCCTATTCTAAAGAAGAATATTTTTTTGTAAAATATAATATATAAAAGTGACAAAAACTATATTTATAAATGTTTCTCCATCAAAAGGCGATAAATCCACCCTTTAAAGAATATTACAGTATTTATGCTTAAAATTGGATTCTTTCTTATTTTAAGCCTCTAAAATTTATTGGATAAATGTAATAACATTTAAAAAACATGTATAATGATATTGTATTTAGTTCTGTTCATCCCCTCCATTAAAACGGTTAGGTGTTTACTACCATTTAAAATAATATAATATTATTATTTTATTTTTCAGTATAACTCTACATTGTGTGCAATGTAAGATTTAAAAGAAACCCATCATCACGTATCGGGTACACCATCAAACGCAACATCCCATTTAAAGTAAAATTAATATTTAATTCACAAATATTAATAAATACTAAAATGTCTTATTCTTTATTTACTTAGGTTGTAACATCCTTCTCCCCTTTTGGAAATTGCATCCTCGTAATTTTTATTCACTTATCAGATAAATGGGGGTATTTATACCTCATAGAATTTTCAGATTCGCACATTGGATCTTCAACCATATGGGCTTTCCAAAAAACCTTTACCTGATGAATTACCTTATTCCACAACACTTTCTTTGGTCAAGAATCTGGACTGGTTGTTCCTTATAAGAGAGATTCTCTTCCAACTGAACTACCTCTAGGCTCGAAACATGATATGGATATGGAATATACATTCTCAACATTGAAACATAAAAAACATTGTGTACCTAGGATAAAAATGGAGGTAAAGCCACTCTATAGGCAACTTATCCAAATTTATCCTGGATTTCATAGGGTCTAATGAACCTCAGACTCAGCTTTCCCTTCTTGCCAAAACGCATCACACTTTTTCACAGAGAAAATATGAGAAAGGAATGACCACCTACCTCAAAAGAAAGATCCTTCCTCCGGTTATCCGCACAACTTTTCTGTCTGCGTTGAGCTATTTTCATGTGCTTCTGAGTCAACTAAAATTTCTCTGCCAACTCTTCTACTAATTCAAGTCAAATCAGCTTCCTTTCACCTATTTCATCCCAAGAAGCTGGAGTTTGACACAGTTTTACAAATAATGCCTCAAACAGAGCCATCTGTATACTAGAAAAAAACTGTTATTACAAGAAAAATCAACCAAAGAAAGATGTTGGTCCCAACTTACCTGGTAATCCATTGAGAATGCATGTAACATATCTTCCAATGTCTGAATTGTTCCTTTTGACTGCCTATTTGATTGTGGATGAAAAGTTGTACTAAAATTTAATTCAGTACCACACAACTTCTGGAGGCCTTTCCAAAAGTTAGAAGTGAACCTAGGATCATGATCAGATACAATGGAGAGGGGAACTCCATGTAACCTTACTATCTATTTATCATACAACCGATATAGTTGATCTAAAGGAAAAGTATCTCGAATCAGAAGGAAATGAGCAGATTTAGTCAATCAACCAATAATAAACCAGATAGAATTGTTACATCGAGATTTGTTTGGTAATCCCACAAAAAGGTCCATGGATATATTTTTCCATTTCTACTGTAGAACCAGTAAATACTAAAGTATCCCTTTCGGTAACTGCAGATATACTTTAACCTACTGACAAGTCAAACACTTCACAGTAAAATCCACAATATCTCTTTTCATTCCATCCCACCAGTAATACTTCTGAATATCTCTGTACATATTAGTACTTCCAGGATGAACTGAAAATGGAGAACTATGAGCTCCACATAACAGCTCATTCTTCAACTATGAATCACAAGGAACACAAAATCTCTTCCTAAATCTAAAAATACAATCATTATCAATGTTAAAATGAGGAAACTTACCCTTCTAAACCAACTCTACCATTTTCTATATCTCACTGCCTTCCTTCTGTGCTTTCTTAATTATGTCTAATAGAGATGATTTCACTGACACATAAAACAAAACAGAGGAATTTTATGTACTAACAACTTCTATTCTAAAGTTCATCAAGTCTTTAATCAAAGGATCTTGTTACAAACATAACAGGGTTAATGTAGCATTTCTATTTCGACTCAAAGCATCAACCACTTTATTTGACTTTCCTAGATGGTTATGAATCGTGCAATCATAATTATTGATTAATTCTATCTATCTCCTCTGTCTCATGTTAAATTATTTCTGAATGAATATATACATCAAACTTTTGTGGTCAGTATATATTCCACATTTTACTCCATACAGATGATACCTCAAATTTTTTAAAAGAAAAACGATAACATATAATTCCAAATCACGTGAAGGGTAATTTATCTCTTGAGGTTTCAACTCACGTGAAGCATAAGAAATTACCTAATCATTATTCATAAGAACACAACCAAGTTCTTTCAACGAAGCATCACTGTAGATAAAAAACTCATCATCTCTGGATGGTAGTGCCAAAACTGGAGCATTCACCAATCTTTATTTAAATTCCTGAAAACAATCATCGCATTATTTTTTCCAAATGAACTTAACACCTTTTCGAGTTAACTTAGTCATTGGGATAGATAACTGTGAAAATATTTCCACAAACCTCCTGTAATAACCATCCAAACCAAGAAAAATATGGATCTCAGTTATATTTGTGGGTCTTGGACATTCTTCAACAACTTTTGTTTTAGAAGGATCAACAATTATGACATTTTTTGAAAAAATGTGGCCAGAGAATGAAATTTTTTGAAACCAAAACTCACACTTACTGAATTTACCCTACAATTTATTCACTTTTAATGTTTTCAAGACAACCCTCAAATTACTTTCATGCTCCACTTCACTTTTAGAATAAACCAAAATATCATCAATGAACACAACCACAAATTTATAAAATGAATTCATGGAAAATTCTATTCATAAGATCCATGAAAACAACTTGTGCATTGGTTAAACCAAAAAGCATAACTACAAATTCCTAATGGCTATATCTAGTATGAAATGCGGTCTTCATAATGTTTGCTTCCTTTACTTTCAATTGATGGTACCCCGACCTCAATTAAATCTTTGAAAAATACCGAGCTCCCTAGAACTGACCAAACAAATCATCGATATGAGGAAAATGATACTTGTTCTTAATAGTGATGTTATTCAATGATCTATAATCAATGAAAAGTATCATTGAACGATATTTCTTTTTAATAAACAAGATAGGAGAACCCATGGTGATGTTCTAGGTTGAATTAAATATTTATCTAATAACTCTTGCAATTTCACCTTTAACTCTAAAAGTTCAATTTGAGCCATTCAATAAGGGGGTTTTGAAATTGGATTAGCATCAAGAACTAAGTGAACATCAAATTCAACTTCTCAATCATGTATTATACCAGGAAACTCATCAGAAAAAACATCAATATACTTATTTACCACTAGCACATCATTAATCTAAACAGTTCCTTTGTTTTCAACAATATGTGAAAGGTAACATTCATTTCAATATGTTACTAGTTTCTCACCTTCCTGATATGTGATCAAAAGTAAGGGTTTAGTATTGTACACAATCTAAAAATATTTCTGAAAAGAAACCTATTTAACTCTACAGTCAATCTTAGCATGATAAAAAGAAATCCAATCCATGCCCAAAATAACATCAAACTATACTAGAGGAAAAAATATAGTGTTTGAAGGTAGATTCTTTCAACACACAAGGATGAGAAGGTTCTTATAATTTCTTTTTGTCTCAGAATTTCCTCCAAGTGTTTTTACCATAAGTTCAGGATTCATCTCTTGAGATGGAACTCCCAATTTACTAGAAAACTTCTCATAAAAGAAAGAATGTGTTGACCCTGAATCAAACAACACATTGGCACAATTTGAATAAACAAACAGTGTACCTGATACTAAATCATTCAATGGATCTACATCTGCTAAAGTAGTGGCAAAGGATTTCACCACCCCTTTATTCTTGTAGTCAGGATAATTTCCATCAGTTGAGTTCTTTTTTGGAAACTCATTGGCATAATGAACCATTTCATTGCAATTAAAACATCTTACCACTGGCTATTCCTTGCCTTCTCGATCATCTTCCTTACAGTTACGAGCAATATGACTGGACTTACCACACTAGAAGAACTTTCTGGATCTTGATAAACATTTTCTAGGATTCTTTTTACCATACTTCTCACATGATGGATACTTAACTTTCTTACCTCTAGGATTCTTTTATGAATCATTTCCTTTTTCGTGCCAACTAGAACACATATTTTGTTTACTCTCTTAGAACACCTGATCATCAAAAAACTAATTTTCTACCTTCTTGGCATATCTGAAATGTTTCTCATAGCTTTTTAATTCATGAGAGGCTAATGCTCTTTGATATCATGGCTTCAGTCCTAAGTAAAATATATTTATCTTACTATCAATATCTCATATAAAATTTGGAGCATATCTTGCCAGTCGAGTGAACCTTTCTTCTTAAGAATCCACTGAGTCATCCTCCTACCTCAATTCCAAGAATTGTTTTTCCATCCTAAGTTGAACCAACTTAGGAAAATATTTCTCAAGAAACATACCTTTGAATCATTCCCAATCAAGAGCATATATCTCCTCACTATCCCTGATATTTTTCACCATCGAACACCACAGATCAACTTCACCTTCAAAATGGTAAACATTGAGACTAACCTTTTGATGTTCTGAACACCCCATGACATCAAAAATCTTATCCATTTCTTTAATCCATCCTTGAGCTAGAACAGGTTTAGATGATCCTTTTAATGATGGGGGACATTGCCTCATGAAATGGTCCACCACTTACATGTTTTTCTATGGTTGATCTGTCTAATCTTGTGCTTGGATACCACCACCATTTATAGCCTGAGTCAACTCTACCATCACTGCAACAAACTATTCAGTTCTGATTCTGACCATCTTAGGTTGCTGATTTGGAAGGTTATTCTCCTCTGTATGCCTTCCCAACATAGCTGCCCTGTTTCCTCTGTGGAAAACCATTCTGAACATAGAAATATCTTAGGCGAAGCATCATGGTAATCTATAAATTCTATATCATTTCAATCTTACCACAAATTAATTTATGGAAATTAATTTTAACAATATTCTTACTCCTAAAGTTGTTTAACCGACATCTAATACCAACTATAAGGACCCTACCTTAAAACATCACATAATCTTGAATTAAATGAAAAATTCACATTGAGGATCTTTTCAAGTTTATAGATTTAGAGAATTAGTCCATAACATATACATAAAAATTTGAATATTACATGTAGACACTTCTAATCAGTATCCATTTTTTTCATAAAAAAAAAATTCTTAAAAAAGAGAGTCTTGTCTAGTTCCATATTTTAGACATCATGACTTTTCCTTGAACCCATCCATGACCCTATTCATCTCTAAGTCTTGTGAAAAATAGTTCCAAAACTTGGGATGAGCATAAAAAACTCAGTAAGGGATACACAAAGAAGGTAAACAGTTAGTTTTTCAAAAAAACAAATAAACCATGAATACTTTATCATAAGTAATGATTTTCACTTTCATTAGGTAGTAAATATTCTTCACTGGATAAAAGATCATTTCTTACCATTTTATAACAAAAATATTACCATAAAACCATAGAGATCACATAGAACATTTAAAGGTAACTTGATACAAAAACATACTTATATGGAATAATGATACGGTTGACTTCCGCACATATCACTAAATGGAATAGCCATACAACCGACTTCCATACCCAATGCATTGGAGGTTATAACATAACCACCCATCCTGGTTTATAAAGACACCACAAGTCATTTGGTTTATCATGTAACCACCCATAAAATTTCTAAGTACCATTATAAAATCAAAACTCATAAAATATTACAAATATAAACATTTCACAAATAACAGTTCATTTGAAATCACAAGAAATCATTTCAAGATATTGAAAAAATAAATCCATTTCAAAAACCATTTTCAATATCGAAACACCCAAAAATAGAATAAGAGATTTCTTTTCCTCTTAAAAAAATTGAGGCTTATAGAGGAAGCCAACTAACGATTATGGCGGCGGAGAGGTCATTGTTGCCACACACGTTAAAAACATTCCTTTTTTCGTTTAGTAAAACACTTCAAAGAAAAAAGATTCTGTTTGAATGAAATTAAAAGTAAAAGGAATTTATTATATACTTTATAAAATAAAGAGGTGTAAGTTATCAAAACATGCCTCAATGAAAGGATATTGAGATGAAATCTCTTACCTCGTGTCCGACTTGACCCGTTCGTTCTTTAATCTCCTTTAAATCGGGTATCTCCCTTTCGTTTGAACCAAAAGGTTTACTTGAAGTGCCTTATGCCTAAGGTAAGGCTTCTAGGAGGAAGATAGGGATGTAGGGAGATTATTTAGGTAGAGGTTTAATGATACAAGGGGCTTTAGAGGTGTGAGTAATGGGTTATAGGTGATGGCATTTTATAAGGGGGAGGAGGGGCTCTTAAAGAAAGTTTGAAAATATTTTTCTAGTGTATAATTGTTTTTGGATTATAAAGGTCCAAAACTCCTTAAATTCGAATATAGAATGAATCATGTTCAAAATATAATCATCCAATAAGAATTGGACAGGTTCTTAATATTGTTTTAATTTTTATAATCTTATTTATTTAAATCATTAATTAATCAGTTAAACACTACATCATTATTATGTCATAAATAATTTTATTTATTTGAAGTATAAAATTATAAAAAACTACAATGACGTAGTAAATATTTTTATCTTTAAAATTAATACTTATAGTCAAAGAGATAACTTATATAACCCCATGTTAAAATTGATTTACTAAAAGTTATATGTTTAAGTCATCTTTGTCTACTTAAAATTAATTAATATAAAGTTTCATTATCACTCCCATGTGGCTCCATGGGGTCCCAAAATCAACACAAGGATTACCATGGTCAGAAATGTATCAAAAACTAGGATTAGGACACATATTAAGGTAATTTAATATTATTATAATATTAATTTTTTACCCTTATTTACCAGATTTACCTTTTAACCATGGTAAATAAAATATTTACTAAAGTAAATATTCGTAATGTCTAAAAATAAAAGTTTCCTATTTAAAAAATTTGGTCCTCATGATTCAAAATATGGAATACATTTTTCCAAATTCAAAAGACAGAAGTGGCAGAAAATAATTTAAAATTAATTCCCGCTTTAAAAACAAGAAGCATGTTTTTATGAAATAATTACTATCAAAATATTTACACTTGTTTATGTCCAATTTCAATGTGAAATTACTTCCAGTTACCAAAATTGGATTAAATAGTAAAAAAATAATCTAATTATACTTTAAAACCAATTAAAAAGATAATCTAACCATATAAATAACTTAGATTAAAAGGCAGTTTTGAATTAAAATACAGTATTTTTCACTATTCATTAAAAAAATGAACATTATAAGAAAAATATCAAAATTTCAACCGAAGTAAATTTTGATGTCCTGATTCTAAAGAAGAATATTATTTTGTGAAATAGAACATATAAAAGTGACGAAAACTAGATTTAAAAACGGTTCGCCATCAAAAGGCGATTAATCGACCCTTTAACAAATATTAGAGCATTTAAGCTTAAAATTGGATTCTTTCTTATTTTAAGCCTCTTAAAATTTATTTTATACATGTAAATTTTTTTTAAAAAAATGTATAATCATATTGTTGTTATTTCTGTTCATTCCCGCCATTACAATGACTATGCGTTAACTACCATTTAAAATAATATTATATTATTATTTTATTTTTTCTATATAAGTCGACGTTATGTGCAATGTAAGATTTCTAGGAAACCCGTTGTTGCGTATCAGGTACGCCATCGACCGTATCATCTCCTTTAAAGTAAAATTAATATTTTATTCACAAATATTAATAAATATGAAAATGTTTTATTCTTTATTTACCTTCGATGTTACAATACACCCCTAGCTAATATCAAACAAGTTGGTATGGCTTCCTACTAGAATACTTAGCACTAGGGGCATGAGAAGCCTCTATACGTCTAGTCTCAAATCATGGGCTAGAGCGGGTGTAACAAAGGAGTAAAAAGATCCTAAATCAAATAAGTCACAAACTAGTGTACTAAATAAACTGATTGTACCTCTAATGATATTTTTCCCAAATGAAACTGCTACCCCGGCTACATGTAACTAACCACACCCAGATCCTCCTTCTCTCTACTGAAGACCACCTATTTTACCATGCTTTTGTCATGATTCCTAAACAAGGGGAACATCCTGAGGCCGGACTCTACTTTCTCCATATCCCCTTAGAAGAGAAAAAGCCCGTTGCCCCTACTGCTAAAATGGTCTCACCAACAACTTTTGCTGAGGCTGGAACTGAACCTGTCCCCCCCACCAATCTGACCTTAATCAAACACGAGGAACTAGTTCTAAAAATAGTCTTGAACCCCATGTAATAAACACATAGTACCCAATCCCATAGGAAAGGTACAAAGACCAGAAGTTTGAAAGGGAAGATACCGAGGTTGACTTCTTTTCGATCAAAACCTTGAAGGTCCTGGTGCCTAAGACCTACCACTAAAAACTCTACGTCTCGAAGAACTCTGATGAAACCCCTCTCATGGTAAACCTCATCATGATTTCATCTACTCTATCACCTTCACCTTTTTCAGAATATCCAAATATGTTGGAAACATAAAAGGAGTAAAGAAATACTAGATATAAGTAAGGAGTTCCTCCTCAAGACAACTATCATGAGACTCCTCATCTGAAAAAATTTATGGGGAAGAATGCAAAGGTCCTTGAACTTAATTCCTAGATTCTGCACTAACATACTCCCTTTATGAAGGGATATTAGCAATTGCCTCTTCTCAACCTTCATGGTTGACGAAAGGAACTCTTCCTAGAATTCCTTCTGGAAGTCAACCCACAAAATGTCTGCCTCCGTCCATTACCCTAGCTACAACGTCCACCAGTGATGCAAAACACCCCACATTTGAATAACCTCCAAAGGGACCCAATTCCTTGTCGGGGTCCATATCAAACTAAAGGCAATCTCCAACTTTTCTAGACAACCTTTTGTCTCTACATTTGAAACACTGTCCTCAAAATTACCCAAATCCTACCACTGAAAAGAACACAAAATTCTCTTATACTTATTATACTCCTAAAATGGATCAACCCTACGATGATCAACTAGATTAACCTGCTAAACCTTCACTTCCTGAGCCACACACAGACAAAGACCAGAATCCAGAGCTGAAAATAAATAAAGATTTACTAAACCCGAGTAGTATGGAATCTTCACTAAGATTTGTTTTAAATTATTTTATTTATTTTTACCCATTTTAACCTTTCCAAAACAATCCAATTAAAACAATAAAACATGTCATTATGATGCATGTATATTTCCTAGGTATCTACCCTGCAATCAGGTCCACATCACTTGGCCATTCAATAAGCTCATAGCCCATGCACTAGATCATGGGGTCCCTAAAATCTGATGTCCTAGCTGGTATCCCTAGCCTCTGTCTCACACAAAGGTCAAATGGAACTGACTCCATACCACACCATACAATACTTACTCTTCCAAACTCTAAACTTCATCCTATCTCTCAACCACATGGCTTTGATACCACTATATCACGACCTTCTCCCTCTAAAGATACCCCTCTTAGACTGGCAATGAAGAAAGAGGGATAATGACCCATCAAGTCCCACCTCTAGTAGGCCCTACGTTGGTGAATAGAACTAGAGTTGTACAAATCCCACAATATGGGAGGCATTACCCTTTTTAAGAAACAAAACCGAGAGATAAGATGAATCATCCACATAAAATACAACACTTATATAAAAGAAATACAAAACCATCCTACATGCATGTAAAAAATAGAACTGATACAAAATAAAAAAGTTTATTAATTAAATACCAAAAGTAAATTTAGGTAGTAACATATAAACTATTAAGGATTTGAGATAGTAAGGCCCAACACAGTCTGCGAAATACTCCTAGAAACCTAATTTTTTTTATATACATAGGGTGATCATATAGGTATACTTAGTTGTAAAACCAAAGTCTCTCATGAACATATTAAAGAAGCATACTAATACCCCTGTGAGAAAACATGAAAACAAAATAGTCACTTATACTTGTATACTAACCAAAACCAACCTCACTAAGGAACACTCACCAATTAACACAAGTCAAGTAATATAAAATAATATCAGTCACATTGATGATAGTGTACCCCACATCACTTTCCCTTTGATTACCTACTCTCACAGCCCAACGAAAAATGTCCTGGCGCTCCCACGTCTTTCGAATATACCACATCACATCCCAATCACACATACCTGGGCCTCACAAAACATCCTACTCGTACACACTTGGGCCTCACAACATATCCTTCTCACACACTCTTAGGGCTCACAACACATCCCAAATCAACCCAAAGACACATGGAAAAGCACATCACAACTTATCCGAAAGACACCTGGTGTAACACCACAAGATTTTAAAAATAAATTGGAATGCATGAAAATTTGTTTTAAGTAGATATTTATAACTAGCCTTTAAACATAATTTCTTCACTTCTATGATTTGAATTTCGAATAACGGTCATCTATAATTGTGATCAATAAGTTATTTAGAGTCCAATAAATCCAACTTGTTTTTATGGTGAATAGTAATATACCCTTTTGAATAGTAATATGAGCCTAATGAATAGTAAATTGTATTATTATTTTATTTTTTTAAGGATTTAAGATAATTACAACTTGATTAATTTTTCAAGGTGTTAAATAATGAGTTATAGATTTGAAATTGTAATTTTTGTATAAATTTTAATTTTATTTAAAAATTAAATTAAAAATATTTAGAAAATTATTTTAAAAAAATGGAGATTTTTTTTGAATTATACACATCAAAAAATGGTTAAGGTGAAATTTTGGGAGTTTTATGAAATTCTTGAATTTTTGATGAATAGTGAAATATAGTAAAACACCGTATACTCAAATTATCAGTTAAATACACCATTTATGACTTCATAAGTGATGTAAGGCCACTTAGTTCAAACTCAAATGCCATTATTACTATTTGGGGTCACATGAATTAAGACTATTCATAGTCTTGAGAAAAAAAATATAATAACAATGATTAAAATAATGTGAAATACCTCCTCTCCTCCACTATAAATACCACCCTCATTCCCCTCTTCCTCCCACACCTCTCAAGCCTTGAGCCTTACCTATGTTCTCCCCAATACTCTTCCCAAGGCTCTTCCCCACCACCAAGACCTATTCGTCTCATCAAAAGACCAAAACTGGGGCCTTAAGAAGGATATCAAGGAGAAGAGATCAAGAGGAGGTTTAAACAAGTTTGAAGTATGACAAATCCAAGGTTATAAGGATGTGTAAGACAAATAAAGAATACAAGTTAAATGTTATGAATATTTGTCAAAGAAAACATGTTTTATTTAAAAAGTTTTATATTTAGGAATATATGGATACTGTTTTTTGGTATCTGATCCATATGAATGTGGAATGTTATATATGTATTATATCCTAATTTCTCTAAAACTCTAAACTTGAAAAGATCCTCAATTTTAAAGGAAATAATTTATTGACTAAAATTCATCATTATGTAATGTAATAAGGGTGGGTCCCTATAGTTGGTATCAGAGGATGGTTTAGATAACTTTAGGGGTTAGGATGATGTTAATAGAATAACATAAATGATTTTTACTTTATGGTTAATTTAAATTTTTATAGAATTTAAATACTACCATGTTTCTTCGACTAAAATATGTTTTTTCAGAGTGGTTTTCCAGAGAAGAAATAGGGAAGCCGAAGAGGAGAGGCACTGATAGAATGATAACCTTCCGAATATGAAACCTGGAATGGTAGGGATTAGAATCGAGTAGGTTGTGACAGTAATGGATTAGCTAATGAAAAAAATAAATAGTGGTGGCATCCATGAGAGATAACAATCAAAGGTACCACAATAGAACATGGAGATAGTAGAACATTTTATGAGACAACACCCTCATACTTTTAATGGATTTTTTATCCCAGTAGCTACTGATGGATGGATTATGACCCTTGAAAAGATATTTAATGTTATGGAATGTTTAGATAATTAGAATTTAAGACTTTACATATATCATTTTGACGGTGAATCTGATCAGTGGTGGTCAATGTAAAAAATATCAGGGATAGAGGGGAGATTGATGCATTAGAGTGGATATATTTAAAAGTCTTTTCCTTGAAAAATATTTTCCTAATGTGGTGTGACTTAGGATGGAGAAGAAATTCCATGAATTGAAGAAAAAGGAGGGAGATTCAATGGCTATCTATGAAGAGAACTTCAACCGACTGGCGGGGTATTCTCCAAATCTTATTTTAGATCTTGATAGAAAAATAAACCCCTTTTACTTAGGATTAAAGTGAAGATATCGAAGGGAATTGGCCACCCCTAAATTCCAAATTTATGAGAAACTTGTTGAATGTGCTGAGAGGGTAGAGAGAGAGAGTTTTCTGATGATCACATGCATTTTGAAAACAAGGATAAGAGGAGGTCCAGATGGAAAGTGATGGGTAAGAATCAACCAAAGAAATCTTATGGTAAGAAAATTCAGTTCCCAGTTTGTGAAAAGTGTGGAAAGAAGCACTTTGGGGAATGCCTTACTAAAACTGGGAAGTGTTTTTTATGGAGTAAGTTTGGACATATGTCCTGAGATTGTAATGAAAAAGATCCTATGACTAATCCTGATAAGAGAACTATTAAGTGTTTTAGATGAGGTGAGATGGGTCATTATGAAAATTCCTTCCCAAAGTGAGATCCAAATGAAGCAAAGAAACCAAACTATAAGAAGAAAAGTTTAGTGAGATCCTTTGTGACTACATTAGGAGATGTCAGGCCATCCCATGAAGTTGTATCTGGTACAGTTTTCGTTTACACAGATTTTTCTAAAGTTTGTTTGACATGGGGTCTACACATTCCTTTATTTCTGAGGAATTTTATGGTAAATTGGAAATATCACCTCAACAAATGAGACTATAACTTAATGTTAAAACACAAAGGGAAATATTATATTAAAGAGGAATTGTAAGCATATTTCTGCTGTGGTCTGTGGAATGACATTACTTGAAAAACTTGTTATGTTTCCTTTAGTAGAGTACGATTTCACTCTGAGAGTGGATTGAATTTGTGATTATCCTGATAAGATTGACTATGGACCAAAAGAATATTTTTTAAGAAAGAGTTTCAAATTTTATACAAGAATGAACCCATACAATTGATAAAATATTAGGAAGTTAATAAACTGTTGAAAGATAGAAATAAAAATTATCTTTTCGCACATTGTAGAAAATAATGGAACTGTTCAGATTAATGATGTGCCAGTGGTAAATGAATACCTTGATGTTTTCCTGATGAGTTACCTGGTGTTATACCTGATCGGGAAGTCTAATTCACATTTGAATGAGTTTATGATGCTAATCTAATTTCAAAACCCCCATATAGAATGTCTCAAATAGAACTTATTGAATCAAAAAATCAGTTGTAGGATTTTCTTGATAAAGGCTTCATTCATCCTATCACTTCACAATGGGGTGTCCCTATTTTTTTCGTTAAAATGAAAGATGGTTCCATGAGACTTTGAATTGATTATAGATCCTTGAATGACATCACTATTGAAAACAAGTATCCTTTGTCTCATATTGACGACTTTTTTGATCAGCTCCAGGGAGCTGAGTAATTTTCCAAGATTGACCTGAGATCTTGATACCTTCAGCTAAAGGTGAAGGAAAATAAAATCCCAAAAACTTATTTTTGTACTAGATATGGGAATTATGAATTTGTTTTTATGCCATTTGGGTTAACTAATTGACCTAATATATTCATGAATCTTATGAACAGAATATTTCATGAGTTCTTGGATAAATTTTTGGTTGTGTTTATTGATGACATTCTGGAATTTTCTAAAAGTAAAGAGGATCATGAAAAACATCTAAGGGTTATTTTGAAAAAATTATTAGAAAAGAAACTATATGGAAAATTTAGAAAGTGTGATTTTTTTTTACAATAGATTTCTTTTCATGGGCACATTTAAAGTAAGGATGTAATAATAGTTGATCCTGCCAAAAAACATGGTTGATGAATGGACATGATCTAAAAATGTTATAGAGATTCATAGATTTATTGGATTAGCAATTTATTTCTGATGGTATTTTAAAAACTTTTCACGATTATCTAGATCGTAAACTAAGTTAATGTTAAAAGAGGTTAAATCTGTTCGGACAAAAGAATGTGATATTTGTTTTTTCAGGAACTGAATAAGAGATTAGTGAATGCTCCAGTTTTGGACTTGCCTTCCTGAAAAGGTGAGTTTTTCATCTATAGTGAGGCTTCATTGAAGAGAATTGTTTTTTTGATGCATAATGATCAAGTAATTTCTTATTCTTCAAGGCAACTAAAATATCATGAGTTAAATTATCCCACACATGATTTGGAATTGGAAACTATGGATTTTTATTCGAAAATTTGGAGGCATTATTTATACGGAGCCAAATATCAAATATTTACCAACCATAAAATTCTGAAGTATATATTCACTTAGAAATAATTAAGCTTGAGGTAGATAAGATGACTTGAACTGATAAAGTATTATTATTGCATGATCAATTACCATCCAGGAAAAGCAAAAAAAGTGGCAGATGCCTTGATTCGAAAACATCATGCCTCATTAACCGTGTTACGTTTGGAACAATATCCCTTGATTGATGACTTGATGAATTTTGGCTTAGGATTTATTGGTATAGGAAATACCTCTATTGTGTTTTAGGTTTTAGTGCAATCATTGTTATCAGAAATAATTAAGTGAGCGTAGAAGATAGACTGCGAGATATATAAAAAGGTAGAATTAGTAAAAATGGGTAAATTTATAGAATTTAACCCTGATAAAGATTATGTTTTAAGATTGGGTGAAAGTTTGTGTGTGTCTTGTGATTCACAGTTGAAGAAATATTTGTTGTGTGAAGCTCATATTTATCCATATTCAGTTCATCCTTCCATTACTAAGATGTACAGAGACCTTCAGGAGTATTATTATTGGGATGAAATGAAAAAATATATTGCTGATTTTACTATGAAATGTTTGACATGTCAATAGGTTAGAGCAGAACGTAAGTTACCAAAGGGGATGCTTCAGCCATTTCCAGTGCCAGAGTGGAAATGGGAGAATATATCCATGGAATTTGTGGTTGGACAACCTAATACTTCTCGAGGTAACAATGCAATCTGGGTTATTATTGATCGACTGACTGAATCTGTACATTTTTTTCTCTTTGAGATACAATGAATTTGGATCAACTTTCTCAATTGTACCTCAAAAATATTTTCAGGTTACATGGATTTCTTTTTTCCATTGTATTTGACCAGGATCCTAAGCTCACTTCTAATTTTTGGAAGGGCCTTCAAAATTCATTTGGCACAAAATTAAATTTCACTACATCTTTTCATCCTCAAATAGATGGATATTTAGAATGAATGATTTAGACTTTGGAGAATATGCTATGAGTTTGTTCAATAGACTACAAAGGAATTTGGGAAAAACATCTTTGTTTAGTTCAGTTTTCTTATAATAATAGTTTTCATTCCAGTATATAGATGGAAAATTTTGAGGCATTGTATGGGAATCGGTGTATAATTATATATTTTCGGGATTAATTTAAGGAAAGGAAGTTGATGGGACCAGAATTAGTTGAGGAAGTGGTTGAGAAAGTGAAGATGATCCAGGAACACATGAGGACCTCTCAAAGTAGGAAGAAATGTTTTACAGACAAAAGGAGGAAAGACTTTTCTTTTGAGGTATGTGATCATGTTTTTCTTAGAATATCACCATAGAAAAGTGTTATGTGTTTTCGATAGAAAGGAAAGCTAAGTCCATGGTTCATTGGATCTTATGAAATTCTAGAGAAGGTTGGACCAGTCGCCTATTGAGTAGCTTTGCCTCCGAGTTTGTCTTAGATACATAATATTTTTCATGTTTTGATGTTGATAAAGTATGTGATAGATTGATCTCATGTCTTGAGCCCAGATTCAGTTCAACTGAAAGAGAACCTTTCTTATGAGAAGAAACTTGTTCAGATTCTTGATCAAAGGGAATAGGTACTACAGAATAAGGTAGTCCAGTAGGTAAAGGTTTTATAGAGAAACCACATGGTTGAAGAAGTAATATGAGAGTTTGAAAATTATATGAGGTAAAGGTAGACTCACTTGTTTAATAAGTAAATAAAATTACGAGGACACAATTTCTAGAAGGTGTGGACAACGTAACACCCTACGTTTTTAAAAATAAATTGGAATTCATGAAACTTTGTTTTTAGTTGATATTTATATCTTTCCTTTAAGCATAATTTTGTCACTTCTATGTTTTGAATTTTAAATAACGGTCATCTACAATTGTGATCAAAAAGTTATTTGGAGTCTAATGGAACAAACTTGTTTTTTTGGTGAATAGTTACATACCCTAGTGAATAGTAATATGAATAGTTATATGATCCTAATTAATAGTAAACTGTATTATTATTCTATTTTCTTAAAGAATTAAGATAATGAAAAATTGATTAATTCTTCAAGGTGTTAAAAAAATGAGTTATAGACTTAAAATTGTTATTTTTGAAAAAATTATGATTTTATTTAAAAATTAAATTAATAATATTTAGAAAAATATTTTTAAAAAACAGAGTTTAATTTTTGAATTATATACATTGAAAAATGGTTAGGGTGAATTTTTGGGATTTTTCTGAAATTCTTGAATTTTTGATGAATAGAAAAATACGGTAAAATACCGTATATTCAAATTATTAGTTAAATACACTATTTATGACATCATAAGTTATGTAAGACCACTTGGTTCGAACTCACATGCCATTATAACTATTTGGGATCACATGAATTAAGACTATTCAATGTATTGAGAAAAAAAATATTATCATAATGATTAAAATAATGAAAAATACCTCCTCTCCTCCACTATAAATACCACCCTCATTCCCCTCTTCATACCACACCTCTCAAGCCTTAATCCTTACTTAAGTTCTGCCCAATACTCCTCTGAAGGCTCTTCCCCACGTCGAAGACCTACTGGTCTCACCAAAAGGCAAAAATCAAGGGCCTTAAGAAGGATCTCAAGGAGAAGAGATAAAGGGGAGGTTTAAAAAAGTTTGAAGTAAGATAAACCCTAGTTTATAAGGATGTGTAAGAAAAATAAGGAAGACAAGTTAAATGTTATGCAGATTTTTCAAATAAAACATGTTTTATTTAAAAAACTTTATGTTTTGGAAGATATGGATAATGTATTTGTGGTATCTTCTCCATATGAATGTGGAATTTTATGTATGTATTACATACTAATTTCTTTAAAAATATAAACATGAAAAGATCCTAAATTTGAAAGGAAATGATTTATTAGATAAAATTCAAGATTATGTAATCTAATAAGGGGTGGGGTCCTTATAGTTGGTATCATAGGATGGTTTAGATAACTTTAGAGGTTAGGATGATGTTAATAGAATACCATAAATGATTTTTACTTTAGGGTCAATTTGAAATGTTAGAGCATTTAATGATTACCATGTTTCTTCGATTAAGATATGTTTGTTCAGAATGGTTGTGCATAGAAGAAACAAGTAAGCTGAAGAGGAGTGGCACCAACATAATGAGGTCATTCTGAATATGCATCCCAAAATGATTGGGATTGGAACCGAGAAGTTTGTGATAGTAATGGTTCAACTAAAGTAGGAAATAAATGGTTATGAATACCATACAATAGAACTACCAGAGGTACCACAATATAACAGGATGATAGTAGAACATTTTATGAGACAACACGTTCTTCCTTTCAATGGATCTTCTGACCCAGTAGTGGATGAAAGATGGATTAAGGCCCTTGAAAATATATTCGATGTTACAGGCTATTCCGATAGTCGGAAGTTAAGTATTTCCATATATCATTTTGAAGGTGATGCTGATCAGTGGTGGTAAATGGTAAAAAATATCAGGGATAGAGAGGAGATTTGTGCCTTTGAGTGGGATGAATTTAAAAGTATTTTCCTTGAAAAATATTTTCCTAAGTTGGTGAAACTTTGGATGGGGTAGCGGTTACATGAATTAAAGAAAAAGGAAGAAGATTTTGTGGTTGTGTATGAAGTGAAATTCACTCGACTAGCGAGGTATGCTCCAAATCTTAATCTGGATCTTGATTGAAAAAATCAACCACTTTTACTCTGGATTAAATCCAAGGTATCGAAGGGAATTTTCCTCGTGTGAATTCAAATGTTATGAGAAACTTGTCTGATGTGCTAAGAGGGTAGAGATGGAGTTTTTTTGATAATCACATGAATCTTGAAAACAAGGATAATAAGAGGTACAGATGGAAATAGATGGGTAATAATCAACCAAAGAAATATGATGGAAGAAAATCCAGTTCCCAGTTTGTAAAAAGTGTGGCAAGAAGCACCCTAGGGAATGCCTTGATAAAACTGGGAAGTGTTTTATATGTGGTAATTTTAGACATATAGACTGAGATTGTAATGAAAATTATCCTATGAATAATCCTGATAAACAAACTATTAAGTGTTTTAAATGTTGTGAGATGATCTATTATGTAAACGCCTTCCCAAAGAGAGATTTCAATGATGAAAAGAAGCCAGACTGTAAGTAGAAAAGTGTAGTGAGATCCTTTGTGACTACATCAGCAGATATCTGGCCATCCAATGAAGTTGTATTAGGTACCTTGTTTGTTTACACATATTTTTCTAAAGTGTGGTTTGATATGGGGTCTACACATCCCATTATTTCAAAGGAATATTCTGGTAAATTTGAAATATCACCTCAACAAATGAGACCAAAACTTATTATTAAAATACCAGGGGGAAATATTACAGTAAATAGGAATTATAATAATATTTCTATTTTGGTATGTAGAGAGACATTACCTAAAAAACTTGTTAGTTTTCCCTTAGTAGAGTTTGATGTAATTCTGGGAATGGATTGGCTTTCTGTTTATCATGATAAGATTTACTGTGGAGCTAAAGAAGTTTTTTTTCTGAAAGAGTTTCAGTTTTTATACAAGAACGAACCCATAAAATTGATAACATATCAGGAAGCTAAGAAACTGTTGAAGGATGGAAATTAAAATTATCAAGCTCACATTGTTGAAAATAAGGGAGCTGCTCAGATTAATGATGTTCCAGTGGTAAATGAACACCTTGATGTTTTTTTGATGATTTACCTGGTGTTATACTTGACCGGGATATCAAATTCACATTTGATTTTGTTCCTGATGCTATTCCAATTTAAAAACCCCCTTGTATAATGTCTCAAATGAAACTTATTGAATTGAAAAATCCATTGCAAGATTTTCTTGATAAAGGCTTTATTCATCCTATCACTTCATAATGGGGTGCCGCTATTTTGTTCAATAAAAAGAAAGATGTTTCCATGAGACTTTTCATTGATTATAGATGCTTGAATAACATCACTATTAAAAAAAAGCATCCTTTACCTATATTTTTACTTGTTTCATCATCTCTAGGGAGCTTAGTACTTTTCCAAGATTTAATTCAGATCTGGATACCATCAGCTGAAGGTGAAGGTAGATGACATCCCAAAAAAATCTTTTTATACTAGATATAGGCATTATGAATTTTTTGTTATGCCATTTGGGTTAACTAATGAACCTACTGTATTCATGAATCTTATGAATATAATATTTCATGATTTCTTGGATAAATTTTTGGTTATGTTTATTGATGACATTATGGTATTTTATAAACGTAAAGAGGAGCATGAAAAACATCTAAGGGTTGTTTTGAAAATATTAATTGAAAATAATGTGTATGGAAAATTCAGAAATTGTGATTTTTGGTTACTATAGATTGCTTTTCTGGGGTAATTTGTATATAAGGATAGAATAATAGTTGATCCTTACAAAACAAAAGTTATTCATGAATGGCCAAGACCTAAAAATGTTATAGAGATTCATAGTTTTATTGGATTAGCAAGTTATTACCGATGGTTTGTTAAAAACTTTTCATGGTTATCTGGCCCGCTAACTAAGTTAACCTGAAAAGAGGTTAATTTTTTTTGGATAGAAGAATGTGAGGTTTTTTTAGGAACATAAAAAGAGATTGGTGAATGCTCCAGTTTTGGCCATACCTTCTCGAAAAGGTGAGTTTTCCATCTACAATGATGATTCATTGAAGGGAATTGGTTTTTTTGATGCAGAATGATCAGGTAATTGCTTATGCTCAAATGAAACTAAAATATCATAATTTAAATTATCCCACACATGATTTGGAATTAAAATCTATGGTTTTTTCTTTTAAAATTTGGAGGCATCATTTATATGGATCCAAATTTCAAATACATACTAACCATAAAAGTCTAAAGTATATATTTACATAGAAGTAATTAAACATGTGGTGGATAAGATGACTTGAACTGATAAAGGATTATTATTAGATGATCAATTACCATACAGAAAAAGCTAACAAAGTGGAGGATGTATTGAGTCAAAAAAATCATGCATCATTAACCATGTTACATTTGGAGAATGATCCCTTGATTAATGATTTGATGAATTTTGTATTAGAATTTTTTGGAGTAGAAAATACCTATGTTTTGTTTCATATTTCAGAGCAAACATTATTATCAGATAGAATTAAGCGATCCTATAAGGAAGACTGTGAGCTATAGGAAAAAATAGAATTGGTAAAAATGGGTAAGTTTTCATAATTTAACCTTGATAAAGATTGTGTTTTATGATTTCATAAAAGGTTGTGTGTGCCTTGTGATTCCCAATCGAAGAAAGATATGTTGTGTGAAGCTCATAGTTCTCTATTTTCAGTTCATCCTAGCATTATTAAGATTTAGAGATCCCGTCGAGAGTATTCTTGGTGGGATGGAATGAAAAGAGATATTTCTGATTTTACCATGAAATTTTTGACATGTCAATAAGTTAAAGTAGAGCAGTAGTTATCGAAGGGGATGCTTCATCCTTTTCTAGTGCCACAGTGGAAATGGGAGAATGTATCCATGGAATTTGTGGTGGGACTACCTAAGAATTATTTAGAAAACAATGAAATTTGGGTTATTATTGATCAGATGACTAAATCTGCACGTTTTATTTCTATTCAAGATACAATGTCTTTGGATGAGATTTCTTGAATGTACCTCAAAGAGATTGTTAGGTTACATGGAGTTCTTCTTTCCAATGTATTTGACTGGGATCCTAATCTCACTTCTATTTTTTGTAAGGGCCTTCAAAATTTGTTACACACAGAATTAAATTTTAGTACGGATTTTCATCCTCAATAAGATGGGTAGTCAGAATGAAAGATTCAGACTTTGGAGGATATTCTTTCAGTTTTTTCAATGGACTACTATTGAAGTTGGGATGTATATATTTATTTAGTTGAGTTTTCTTATAATATCAGTTTTCATTTCAGTATAAAGGTGGAACCTTTCGATGAATTGTATGGGAAGCAGTGTAGAACTCTATATTTTTAGGACGAAGTAAGGTAAATGAAGTTTATGGGACTAGAATTAGTAGAGGAAGTGGCTGTGATAGTGAAGATGATCCTGCAACACATGAGGACAACTAAGAGTAGGGAGAAAAGTGATGTAGAAAATAGGAGGAAATACTTTTCTTTTGAGGTAGGTGATCATGTTTTTCTTATAATCTCATCATGGAAAAGTGTTATGAGTTTTGGTGAGAAAGGAAAGCTTGGTACACGGTTCATTGGACCTTATAAAATTATAGAAATGTTTTGGCCAGTCGCCTATATAGTATCTTTGCCACCGAGTTTGTCTTAGGTACACAATGTTTTTCATGTTTCTATGTTTATAAAGTATGTTCCAGATTCATTTCATGTCTTTATCCCAGAAGTAGTTCTGCAGGAAGAGAACCTTCCTCATGAAGAGAAACCGGTTCAGATTCTTAATCGAAGGGAATAGGTATTGTAGAATAAGGTTATCCATCGGGTAAAGATTTTATTGAGAAACCACTTGGTTGAATAATCAATATGGGAGTATAAAAATTCTCTGAGGGATAGGTACCCTCCATTTTTTAATAAGTAAATAAAATTGAGAGGACACAATTTCCAAAAGGTGGGGATAATGTAACACCCCAAGTTTTTAAAATTAAATTGGAATGAATGAAACTTTATTTTAAGTAGATATTTATAACTTGACTTTAACTATAATTTATTCACTTCTGTGTTTTGAATTCGGAATAACGGTCATCTAGAATTGTGATCAGTAAGTTATTTGGAGTCTAATGAAACCAACTTGTTTTTTAGTGAATAGTAACAGACCCTAGTGAATAGTAATATGAATAGTAATATAACTCTAATGAAGAGTAAATTGTATTATTATTTTATTTTATTAAGGATTTAAGATAATGAAAACTTGATAAATTTTTCAAGGTGTTAAAAAAATGGGTTATAGATTTAAATTTTTTATTTTTGAATAAATTATGATTTTATTTAAAAATTAAATTAATAATATTTAGAAAATTATTTTCAAAAAATAGAGTTCAATTTTTGAATTCTACTTGTCAAAAAATGGTTAGGGTGAATTTTTGGTATTTTTCAGAAATTCATTAATTTTTGATGAATCATTAAATACGGTAAAATACCGTACATTAAAATTATGAGTTAAATACACTATTTATGACATCAAAAGTGATGTCAGACCACTTGGTTTGAACTCACATGCCATTATTACTATTTGGGGTCACATGAATTAATACTATATGTAGTCTTGAGAAAAAATATTATTATAATGATTCAAATAATGAAAGGTACCTCCTCTCCTATATTGTAAATACCACCCTCATTCCCCTCTTCCTCCCACACCTCTCAAGACTTGAGCCTTGCCTATGTTCTACCCAATACTCTTCCCAAGGATCTTCCCCACGTCCAAGACCTACTGGTCTCACCAAAAGGCTAAAACCAATGGCCTTAAGAAGTATCTCAAGGAGAATAGATCAAGAGGAGGTTTACACAAGTGTGGAGTAAGATAAACCCAAGGTTATAAGGATATGTAAGAAAAATAAGTAATCTAAGTTAAATGTTATGAAGATTTGTCAAAAAACATGTTTCATTTAAAAAGTTTTATATTATGGATGTTATGGATACTATTTTTATGGTATCTTCTCCCTATGATTGTGAAATGTTATGTATGTATTATATCCAAATTTCTCTAAAATTGAAAAATTGAAAAGATCTTCAATTTGAAAGGAAATGATTTCTTGGCTAAAATTCAAGATTATGTAATGTAATAAGTGAGGGTCCTTATACCTGGGACACCATGTCACAACTCATCCCGAAGACATATGGGATACCAAATATCATAACATCTTGCTCAAAGAAACTTAGGCCATCATCACTTGGAAGAGGGAGCAGGGAAGAGTGGGTGGCCAACTATCCACCCACCCACCAAGATGTTTGGAAAGAAACCCCCTATGACAATGGGGGTGTTCGACACATAGTGGTCAAATAGTGTGGGGTGAGAATATAAATAATAAGGAAGATACGAGTGTGTATATATATATATATATAAAATACTAAACACTCAAGACCTACCTATGTGGTTACAAACAAACTATACAAATCACAACACTGTCACTTTTGTTGCCACTTCTAAATGCACAACACCCCACAACCAGCCACAAACCCCATTTCACATTTCTTGCCAATTTATCTAACCATTTCTATTTCATTAACCATGTCGACCCAAACCATTCAAAACTTTATTAAACAATTATCTATTTATTCCATCAATACAAAGGCAACTAAGCAACACAATAACATTCATGGTAAATTAAAGCATTTCATGAGATATGGGGTGAATCTTCCTTATTGTTATCAATGGAGAAACACCCATACCAATCACTACTTATCTTCTTCAAAATCATCCTCCCAGAATACCATATCAACGATACCAACCCCCAACCCCCAAACCCATCCAGAAACACTTTACAACACACCCCTCTTTGCAACCATGCTGCATAATCATACCACACCTAGATTATGACATCAATAAAAAAAATCCCCTATGAAGAACATTTCCCACAACCACATCACCAAACCAATAAAATAAAAACATATTTTTATACTTAAGGTAATCCATTATTGAATTCCACTAGTAAATTTAGGGGTTATCATAGAAATAGTTTACTCCTGGGGTATCCATTTTTAACTGAATATACATGATTAACTGAATTTTAAATATAAGGATCCAACAAAACCAAAAAACTTGAAATATATAAACCATTTTGTGTGAAAAAAAGTTCCCCCAATTTCCACGAATTTTAGTGGGTAGTTAGCTCATACAAATCAGAATATCTTCAAAACAATAAACTATAAACATGCCGCAATTTTCTTAGCCCCCTATATATTGATTTTAAACTGGTTCGATTATCTTTATTAATCCGAAATCAACTATATTCATAATGGAAATCATCCATATACCTATACTGCATGATTCACAATTAATAAATACAAAGGAAAGACCTACTTGGAAGAAATGATGATCGATAGTTCCTTGTTGTGCCAAGAACAGGGGCACGCGTGAAGTTGGAAATTATTTAGGGAAACAAAAACCAACTAATAAAACATGGATACATAAATCCTATAGGAAGGGGGATTATGGGAATCCAATAACAAGAAAAATCAAATTAATGAAGAAGGTAAAACATATATTGGGTTTAGAAAGATCTGATCTGAGTCATGGATTAGATACACTTTTAAATTTCCATTAAAGGTGGATCTGACCAAGACCATGCAGTTTAACCAATTAAAATCCTCCAGAATCATAGTAAATTAAATATAGGATTTAAGTACTTTTAATTGGTCATAATAGCATTTAAATAAGTCATTAAACACATTTTAAATCAAATAAATACATCAAAAAAATTGAAGAACTAGGAACAATGTTCATGAGACACCACTGGAGAGGCACCACCGATGAGGCACTTCCAGACGAGGCACTGTCCATGATGAAC
This sequence comes from Viscum album, assembly GCA_963277665.1. Lineage (NCBI taxonomy): Eukaryota > Viridiplantae > Streptophyta > Magnoliopsida > Santalales > Viscaceae > Viscum > Viscum album. The sequence continues at coordinate 99,815,846 of OY728136.1, read as the reverse complement.
TACTATACGAGGCATTACCAGATGAGGAAGTACCGGGAGAATGAACACTAGTGAGCGACCGTCAAATAAGGAACCATTGGGCGAGCGACCGCCAGTGAGAGACCGCCAGAGAGCGACTACCAGGGTGAGACACTTCTAGGCTAAGGTACCACCATGGTGAGAAACCACCAGTGTAATACATCATTTTCATGAGACCCCATTGGGTGAGACACATTTTGGTTAGACACCGTTGGTGAGACACTGTTGGTGAGACACCTTTAGGGATACACCATAGGTGAGATACTATTGGGGAGACACCATTGGTGAGACATCATTGGTGAGACACCATTGGTGAGACACCTTTAGTGAGACACCATTTGTGAGACACCTTTGGTGAGACACCATTGGTGAGAAACCTTTGGGTGAGAGACACCATTGGGTGAGACACCGTTGGGACGAACCGCCTACCACCGTCAGTGGGTCACCTTGACCGCCCAGAACATCTCAAACACCAAATTTCCCCCAAATTAATGGACAAGAGAGGTCTGAGACATTTCATGTACCAAGGGGTAACAACTCTGAAAATGTATGTGAGGCCTAACTCGAGCATAACGTTGTAAACGAAAACAAGCCTTACTGCACACATGGTTTGACACTCCTAGGGGATACACTTAAGATAATTAACATTTTATTTAAAAAACATTTTTAAGGATTTGAATAGATAATGAAAATGAATAACCTAAGCTAAACCTTATACCAAGGGATGACCTATGTTAAAATATGTGGTTGAAGTATAAATGTATTGGGGTTATATTGAAAACCTTAGTTAAGTGGCTATTTAGTGCCTAAATTTCAAGGATGTTCATCATATTTATTTTAGAAATTATATTAATTTGGTTTTAGAAATGGACAACTAGTATGATAGGTGACAACCCATCAAGTCTAGAAAGTCCATGGGGCTTGAACCCATGACTAAATGACAATAAGGGTTTAATGCCAACTAATGACCTATGCAATGTCTTGGTTAATGTGCAATTATTTTTAGTTAAATAATTTGATGAATAAATATTAATAATGAACTATTAGTATTAATTTGTAGGTTTAGATACCATTGTATTAAACATATTGGTTTTTGAAAATAATTAGAGACTAAATTAAGGACTTGTATTATGGATTTTATAATATATAAATTTTAGTTCTTCAAGCGTATAAATTCATTTTTAGATATTTATTTCTTGAAAAAAATATTGAATTATAATTTTATTGAAGAAAAACCAAAATATGTAATTGTTCACATGAAATTGAAACATATTAAGTAAATATATTTTGATATATTATTTTTTTTAAAAACAATTCTTCAAAATTAATAAAAGTATCATAAAACAAAAATGTTATCCTAATACATTAATTTTTTTCTGAATTGATGGTATTTTAAATCATTGATGATTTATAGATTTTAGGCCCTCAAAATTCCATTGATCATTAAATTTTTAATGATTGATGAGCTTAATAAATTCATATAAATATTTATACTTTTCCTCTATGTACGTATCTCCACTTGCCCCTAATATTATTCTACTTAGAGACTTATTTATATGTTTGTCCAGATGACCTTTGTACTTACCATTATCTATTTTCTAGAGGATTTATTATAAAAACTTCTCACAATGTGGGATTTAAACATTTTAAATATCAATCAATTTATTACCAAGGTGGTGTTTAAATTGCATGGATGCAATTTATTTAAGGTGGGGAGAATGTAACACCCTGAAATTCTAAAGTAAGAACATTATATTCGATAGCATGTATGACACACAACACCAAAAATGCAAGGGAATATAATATCTTTAGAATTGAAAATATATTTATTATATTAAATAAATTCAATATATGATATAGCTTGAAATGAAAGTAACACTGAGTTATCTTGGGTCGCACACAACAACAAGTTTCTTCAATTTCTTGCCTTATAAGAAGGTCACGTTTTTCCAAACAAGAATATATAATTAAAATATAATTATTTAATATAATAAGACATAACCTATAAGTAAAATTATAGGTTATGAATAATATTAACTAAAATATGAAAATATATGGTCTATAAAAATATAATATGAAATCATTGGATACCAATTAATTAGAAATTAAAATATAAACTGATTGAATATAAAGGAATTATTTTTATACTCCCAAAGGTCTGTTGTCTTAATATATTAAATTAATTTCAATTAGAAAATTATATTAATTAAATATATATGTTTTATATTCAATAAAATATTTATTATATTCATCCAGTATATTTGATAGTCATAATAGAAGAAATAACCATATATGTTGCATGAAAAGAAATATTTTTCTAAAGGTAATTTTACTGCCTTTTAATGGAAAACCTATTTTAAATAAATTTTTTGACACTTTTATATATTTTATATGTAAAAATAAAATTCAATTTTTTAAATTTAAATATAAAAATTATATTAGGGTAAATTTTTGGTATTTTTATGTGAAGTTTCATTTTTTGATGAATAGTGAGAAATATTGAATTTTAATTCGAAAATGCTTTTTCATCTAATTTATTTATAAGGTTAAGTTATGTTTTTGATTGATTCTAAAGTAAAAAAAGATCAATTTTACATATATTATTAAAAGTTTTTTTAATGTAATCAATTACAATTTTAAATTTTATATAAAATCTTATCAAACTTTTGAACACTTACTTTTAAAACCAGCATTGTTGTCCCGTCTACTAGATTGGATTTAAATTAATTTATTCCACTTTTGTGATTTTAATTTGAAAAAATGGATTAAATATTTGGAATTAGAATAATTTATAATGTATATTATGTTCAAACCAGTGTAAAAAAAATATTAGCAAAAGTGATTATAATTAATTACAGTGATTAAAAGAAAAATTAACTTAACAAGGGACTAAACCTTAAACTTAAGGGCCGAAATGACCTATAAACTTGTCAAAAATCTATTTTATGGCCATATTATGACCCTATATTCATTTTTATATAATATTTACCATTATTTGATCCAATATTCATAGGAAAAATGTGTGTGGAATTTCCTTTTCAAAAATTTACAAGAATATCACTCCTCCTCCACTATAAAAAAGAACTCACCCCTACCACTTACTCACAACTCTCAAGCCCTTTGCATCACTAAAAATATACTAAAATAAGATCCAAAAATCCCTCCACTAAACCTAGATGAATTTATCGTATTCATAAATCTAACTAATGATGTCTTTTGGTATATACCAAAAATATTTACACGAAAATGTGGTAACACTCTTCAACGATCACTTTCATTTTATTTACATCTAAACCCAATAAAATATTCTTATTAAATTCTTATATAATAACTTAATTGTCCTAAATATAATTATATTTTTTAATTCTAAGGTTTATAACTACACTTACACACAATTATATCTAATGGGTGACGAACTAACTGTTTATGTGTATGACGAACTACCGCCTCACAAAACAATGCCATTGGTTTTTTTATTGCCACCTCCCATGGTTGGGAATTATGATTGAAAAATTATTTATATCTGATATATCTGATATTTTTTATGTAATTATTCTTCTTTAATATCTATATAAAACATACCTTCCTGCTTTCCATTTAGTGGGAATACGATAACATTGTTTGTGGAAGTGGGAACTACCGCCTCCTCAAAGTGATGTGATTTTTTCACTCTATATATGGAATGCATTAAGAAATTATTTAAATGAAAAAATGTGAAACATAATACATAAATATTATAGTATAATTTAAATATACACACATATATATATCATTTACTTTTCATTCTTATAATATGATAAAGAAATAGAAGTATCATTCATGCTTACGTATAACATACTCTCTCCATGAATGGTGCATTTAATTTCTTATATCTAAATATTATAGATGATTTTAAATACATATATAATAGTTATATATTATAATTAAACATTTTTTATATTTTTGATATAATTAAAACATGATATACTTAATAAGAACAAAAATAAAAAGTTAAAAACTCAAAAAACTTGGCCATTAACACATGAAATAGTGAAAATAATGAAATATTATTAAAAAAGGGTAATAAGATATTATAAGAAGATTATATATGATATTAAAAATATTATTATGGTTATTGTATAATTTATTTACATGTTTTAAACCATTATAAAGGATGTTAAAGGATGTTCACCCGAAAGGAAACTCAAGGTAAGAGATTCTTATCTCGCTTTTTCTTTCCGGGAGTCATACACAATTTTCACCACTTATTTATTTTGTGTGGTGTATATAATTAACACATTTTATTTTATGTCATGAATAAATTTATATTTATGGTACTTATAGTTTCATTTTAAACTATTTCTTTCAGGACGATTATTATTTAAAAGTTACCTAGTAGTAAGGGACTTCATCTTAATTTTCATTCTTTGAGACATATTTTATTGTTGTCTACCTAATTTCTTATATATGGTGTATATAATTATAATTTTACATATAATATAAGTATTAATTAATTATTCTTTATATTTTTAGTTTTAAATTGAATTATTTCATCAATGGGGATTTGAATTAAGCATTACGAAGTAGAAAAGAATTTCATAACTGGATTTCTTTTCTTTGGGTTATATTACCTTATCATTGTCATTAATGTTCTAAGATTATGTGTGGAATAAATTTTTACTATATATTATTGTATTTAAAATTATTTTATGTGGATTTAAATTTTAAACACATAATCTATTTATCAATTGATTCTCACATGAACATTAAGGTCTTTTCTAGGGTTTACTTCACAGTCTCATTTTGTTTAGTATTGTTTACACTTAAATTTATGTTAGAGAAAATTATTTGATATATGTAAAATAAAACCTCTAATTTTATTCTAATATAGTTATTCATGGACTTTTTCAAGTAATAGTACCATTTTCCTAATCTTATGTACTCAAAATGTTTTTGAAAATATTTTTAAGAAAACCCGACTTCATTGATCTCCTTTGTTGGAGACCCTATTTTCTTCTAAAAACCATATTTTATTAAAATGTTTCCAAATTTTTTTATCCTTTTCAAAAATATTTTCTAAATAACTTTTTACACGTTTTTTCTTTTACAAATGTTTTCAAAAGAATATTCTTGTCTCTTTTCTAACATGGCATTTTTCTAACCTTTTTAGAGTGTAAAAGGAATATTCTTTTTACCTTGTATTACTTGTACATATTTACCCGCTGTCACTTCTTCGAAGATTCATTGGAATGTTTAAAAGTTTAATTTTTAAACAATTTTTTTTGAAAATATATTTTCAAACAAAAAGTTTTTAATTTTTATTAAAAATAAAAATGATATTTTTCTCAAGAATGTTTTTAACAAATATTTTTATAATATTTATATTCATCAATGAAAACAAACATTTTTTTACTAAAATTGGGATATATGGTATTGAAACCATCCTCATTATCCGTCTTGATGGTTAAAGATTTATTTGGCCAAGGATAATATTGAAACCCACTTCCTTAATTACTTTTCTAGTCCCATTTAAATATTTAATTTCATATAATCTTTAGACATTGAATTTCCACTAATTATCCAAATCATTTATCATGGATATTTTTATTTCATAAACTGTATATCATTTTGGCTATAGTGTTTATTTTGATATTTATTTGATTATCTAGTGAAATATTAATAAATACATATTCTTTATTCAATATGGATATTTGATAAGGCATACTGTTTATTAATTAAATACATTAATCGATATAGGGAATGATTTGGACATACAATGATGGTTGCTGCCTAGAAATTATATAGACCGTTGATGCATCAAAAAGTTATCATGATAAAAATTAGTTGTTCAAATTAAATAGGTTTCTACTTATTTTTTTGAACTTTCATGATGATAGATAATGATAGTAGAGGTTTTCATGTGCCTAAGAGATGGCGTCTAATAATTATGTATTTCCTTAATTTTGATTCAATATTTATTATCAATGAGATTTTAACTTTGAAAAAATATATCAGTTTATTTAATTCTCAATTTATAGATATTATGGAATGTGTTTTCAGTTTCTTACCTTTCCATATTGATTATGCCTTATCTAGTTATTTTAAATGGCATACACTATCAGTTATTTACCTTTACATATTGTTTACACACTTATTTATTATTTTGTTGATTAAATGGCATGTGTATTGAGTAATTACCATTAAAAATTGAATATTCTAATTTATTATTTATTTCTTCTACTATACCTGCCTCTTATTGAGCATTTGAGCTCACCCTTATATTGTTTCTTTCCCATGGATTCCAAGAAGTGTACTAGGAAAGATATTAAAGGATACGTTAGATGGAATAAATTTGTCCTAAAATAAAATAAAATTATAATTTAATTAGTGTATTTATTTGTAATAAAAGACCCATGTATGTATCTAGTTTACCCAGACTACTAAACATTTTGGTCCATTGAGATTTGATTCATTGTAATCATTCCAATTTAATGGTTGTAGACACTAACTCTGAGCTTGTGGGGTTAGGTCGCTATATAATATTAATAAAATAACATATTTTAGGATATTGATTATGGTTAATTAATTATTACATAATTATGAAATAAATATAAATTCACTAAACATACAATAATCCCAAAACTGTATATTCTCCATTCATTGGAAAATAAGGTATACAATTTTTTTTTCAAAAATCCACCATAACCTATTTTCTTAGTGTTGATTTAAAATATAAAATTTATTTTGTCAAAATAATTTTCAAAATATTTTAATTTTAACTTTTAAATACAAACATCTTTATTTATTTAAAAAATTAGTTTTTTAGGCACAATCAAATTTCTTACACTTCTAAAAATTCCCTTTAACATTATAAAATTATTTTATCATTTATATTTAAATGAGAGTGTTTTAAATGACTATTTAATTAATGAAAATATTATCTAGAATACATGAGTTTTATATAAAAGTGTATATATTTTCTTTAAAATAAAATTATGTTTTATTTTCATCCAACAATAAATTTATCAAATTGGTCCTACTTAAACATATATTTTATTAAACAAAATTACTCTCAAAATGGTATTAATGGAATGTCCATTTTGTTTTAGAAAATAAAATTACACTTTTTGTAACTAAGGTCTGGAAACATAAACCCTTATTACATTTGTGAATGCCCTAAGCATAAGTTGTACGATGGTGGTAGTTTCATGGTGTGTCGTGAAAAATATAGATCGAGTGACAATATCTTCTAACATGATCTTCTCCCATTGGAAATTTCATTCAATATTCACTTGATGAAGATAGTTTTTGTCTTAGTTAGTGGAGAACCCTAGTGATTCTACCTCCCTTCTATGTTTTGAAAAATGGGATAGAATGACACGACTCTATAGGTTGAGGACATTGTTTCTACTTTTTCTATCAATTATCCTTTTTCACTACTACTTATAAACACAAATTACAATGGTAAAATTATTACCAATGGGTATAATTACAAACAAAAAAATATACCAATGGTTATATTTACCAATTTAATATTTGACCAATGGTCATATTACTATTCCAATGGTTACATTACTTCTTATAAATACCACTTCATTATTTCATTCAATATTAACAACAATTCCTCCAAAGGTTATATTTTCATTTTCTAAGATTTTGGTTGGTTTATTATATTTTGTTTCATTTTTATACCATTTTACATGGGGTTTAGGATTCTAGAATATTGTGTTGATTCATATTTTCCCATTTTTACCTTTTTATTTTATATTTTTTTCTAATTATAATGTTTGGGATTTTCATTGGTTTCATAACTGATTAATTTAATGATCTTTATTAATGGGATAAGGTTTTGTTTTTCCTCTATATTTTTTATGTGTATAATATAACACCAATTTTCTTAGGAAAAAATATCATTTAAAAATATTGGGTCATTAAATAACTCAATCTCTAGAATGTTCATATTTCTTTCTAAATATGTTGCATGTTTTTTGTTTCAATAATAATTTTCAGTATATAGTGTTTTAAATTTTTATTTAGTTATTCTATTATAACTTGAGTTATATAGGTTGTATATTCCTGAAAATTATTCCGTTGGATATCCAATATATTTTTTAATTTTAATTAAACTAATATGATGTTTAAATTTGTCGTTTAAGATCTTTAAAAATTTCCAAAGTCTATGCAATTGTTTTGGAATTATAGAATTTCTAAAATACTATTTTTTACATTTTTTTGATTACTGTAGATATATACATCATAATATTTCACAATGTTTTTGTGTTATAAACCTAATAAATTTCTGTAAATTTCACTCAACTATATAAATTTCTGAAAATGTCGTTTAGATACCTTAAGAAATGACAGAGTTTCTAAATCTTCTTCAACCATTTTTTACAACTTTTATTCTATGTTTTTCAGTATTTTTTGATGATATATCCTATTATAAATTTATTTTAAATCATCATTTGATATTTTAAAAATATATAAGAATTACATTCATTTAAGTTAACAAGACCAAGATATGAATTTGATGTTTAGAAGGTCTAAAGAATTATAGAAGTCTATAAAGATAAGGTGATAGAGTTTCTCTATCCAGCTTTTATACACTGTTCATCTTCTTGAGAACTTATTCTTTATCATGTCACTAGCACCATGCATTGCCTTCAATATCCATACCTCATTTTAATGTTATTATCTATGCTTCATCAAGACCAGTGTTGTAATGAACCAACCCGGGTCAACAAGAAAAGCTAGCTAAACCAGCCCGTCATGTAATATAGGTTAAATTGGAATACAAAAACTAGGCTTGAATATAATAAAAACAAGACATATTACTAGAGTTTTGAGAGAAAACAAATGAGATACCATAATATAATACAATCCATTCCAAAATAGGCTAAAATTGAAAGTACATCAAGACCCCATGTGACCAATAGTCACCTCCAGACCAACCCGAACTGAAAGAAGTAACTACAATAGAAGAAAACATTCTATTAGATGGTCTTATCTTTACTAGAATCCTATAATACAATATCTACAAACTCACAAATAATAATGAAGCATGTGAGATAAATCCTAGTAGGATACCACCACTGTTTCTATATAAGGTCTAATATCAAGAATGTAATAATTCTTGATTTAAAAAAAATAGTTTCTCAAAAAAATTTCTAAAAATAAATCCAGTTGTAAATTATTTTCCCTTTGGATTTCATAAAATCCTTTCATATTATAAATCTTGAAATATGAAAATTATTAGTGTTAAAATTGTAAATAATATCCATTAATTAAGAGGTAAATAAGTAAACACATATCCATTAAATAGTATTATGAAAATCTATGTGATACAACCTCATATAAAAACCTACGAGGAAAAATCCATGATAAAAATAGTCTATTAATAAATAACCAAAAATGAAAAAGAAACTCACATTTGGGATATATCCTATAGAACACTACATACTAGATACTTAAAATCCTATACATGCATAAAACTATATCCAATCGATATTGGTTCATTCTATTCGATATCACAGAAGGTTACCTTCTAGTGGTTCCATAAACATACCAAGGCTACCAGTGTCTCTTTCCTGATGCACCCAAGGTTACCAATGTGAATTTATCCAAATTAATTTCAAAACCATTCTCACGATTTTATAAGAGGATGTCAACTCCATGATAATCTTCTTTAGATTGTTAAAAGTTGTTTCCAAATCAAGAAAATTCATTTTTTAAAGGAAAACCCTTTTTGAAATCATCTTCCCTTACAAGAAAACCCTTTAAACCACATATAACTTATAATAAATGAACAAACCTAATAAATTTATCCAAAATAATATTCAATTCAACAAATTAACCCATCATATAGAAATTCCTACCTCAATATGTTAGAATCCTATCCACCTTTGATAATGGAGACGAGAAACCAAGAGAATAACCTTCGAAATTCATGGCACACCATGAAATTGGAAAAGATAAATAGAAAACACTATCTGCTCATAAATCCATACATAACCGTAGCCAAAACCATAGTCATAACCAAAACCAAAGAAGAACCAGAATTATTACATACCTAGAGAGAAGCAACCCAACCACAACAGTGATTAATTGCTGAACGAAGTGATCCAGAAAGGAAGGATCCCCCCAAAATCACATAGGAATATCTTCTAGGTTAGGAGAAAGGAATCCTACAACAAATGAAATAAGAAACCACTTGTGTAACACCCTAAAATCCCAACTCATGACTATTACATGGAATGTAATTTTCTTACTTGTTGTGTAATCCAAAAAGATCATATAAGCCAAAAAATCATCACCTTTTTATTAAAAACCCATTATTTTCCATTAAAAAATGTGAAACCTTTAGATAATGTGTAAACCTCTCATGCTGTGTATCTAGTCCATGGATTATACCAAGAAACCATAACTGTAATGGCTCAGACCTCTCCGGTCCACTACTTTGTGAAAATGTGGTGTCGGAGGTGTTCCGGGAGGTCAAGGTGACTTATCCCCCAGCCGCTGCCTACCGGTAGCTCGGTCTACCGGTAGCTCGGTCTACGAGTTGCTGCTGCCTACCGGTAGCTCGGTCTACCGGTAGCTGCTGCCTACCGGTAGCTCGGTCTACCGGTAGCTGCTGCCTACCGGTAGCTCGGTCTACCGGTAGCTGCTGCCTACCGGTAGCTCGGCTAACACTACCAAATTTCTAGTTCTGGGAACAGTGTTTCCAGAATTATGAACAGTATCGGTAGGTGAACAGTATCGGTAGGTGAACAGTATCGGTAGGTGAATAGTATCGGTAGACTTGAATAGTTCTATCGGTAAGGATCTATTGGTAGTCTTGTGTTTCTATCAGTGAGGATCTATCAGTAGACTTGTGTTTCTATCGGTAAGGTTCTATCAGTGAGTTTTTCTTTCCTTTGCCAATTTTTTTAGTTCTGTAAACAGTGTTTCCAGACTCCTAAGAGCTACCGATTCCATACATTGCCAAATTTCACGAATGAACAGTGTTTCCAGACTTCATAAGAGCTACTAATTCTATACTTTGCCAAATTTCCCTAATGAACAGTGTTTCCAGACTTCATAAGAGCTACCGATTCCATACTTTGCCAATTTTCACGAATGAACAGTGTTTCCAGACTTCATAAGAGCTACTGATTCCATAATTTGCCAAATTTCATGAATGAACAGTGTATCCAGACTTCATAAGAGCTACCGATTCCATACTTTGCCAATTTTCACGAATGAACAGTGTTTCCAGAATTTATAAGAGCTACCGATTCCATACTTTTCCAAATTTTTGAGTATGTGAACAGTGTTTCCAGCTTCGCAAATTTGTCGTTTTCTTTGACGTAAAATACTTTTAAAACCTTATTTTAAGGACTTTAGGACCGATTCAAAGGCCATAAATTCTATATTAATTATTCCTAAGGCCGAGATGCTTTTACTTGGTCAAACCGCATGGGTTAATGCGATCCGTTTTTAAGGGAGAATAAATCGGATCTTAAACCGTCTCATCTATAATTTTTTTTAAAAGGAACGAGATATCATTCTTCATTGTTCTTCCTCCTGGTTCTCATCTACGAGATGTTAGAACCTTGAAATCATTCCCGTAGGAGTTTCACAATCAAACGTTACTCGGATCAGTTCCGCTCTGTTTGATGTAACCAAGCTGTGTCGATCATTCTTCCATATAAAGTATGTTTTATCATCGTTCCTTCGGGGATCACCTTCTCTTGTTCTCCCTTCCATATTATCATGTAATCTCCATGGTTCTAATGGGTTTTGGTTGGTTGGGACTTACCGTGGCATCCTCAGGTGGATGCAGTTGTCGCGAGAGAAGGATTGTGGCCCGTTGTGTGGATAAAGGACGTCAATAACTCTTCGAGGTAGGGGATTCGTGGCTTCTCTAGTTATTTATGTGCAACTGTAGAATTACCATGATTTAACCCTTTGGATCACAATGAAATTGACATAATTAAATACTTGAAGCGGATTAAAAGAACTGGTTGATCGCATGTTGTTTCTTTGTACCGTGATAACGGTTTGCCTCATGTTTTACTAGATAGAGTGATATCTATGATTTTCTTTAATTAGTTGCTCATTCATGATGGAAATTGATAAAGAACGTAAAGACAGAATTATTTGTTAAATAATTGGCTAAAGATAAAGAAGCATGTTAATGAATCTGTTAATTCAAGATGGATTAAAGAACTATTAGTTCGATAATTTCAAAAGGGTTCTGAGTAACCCTCTTGCTTGTAAGGATGAATGCCTTGTGGTTTGGAGCTTTGAGTGCTTATTTTGTATGAAGTCTGAATGCCTTGTTAAAGGGCCAAGAGCCCATTTTTGTGATCTTTGATTTCCTGCTCCTGGTAATTCGATGTGAGCCTGGATGGCTGTTGTGATATGTGGAGGCATGGGGACTTGTGGATGTGGCAGCGGATGACGCCTAGTGTGGCGAGATGCATCGGTTTATGCATGTGGGTGTCGAGGAGGACACCATGGATGATGGTATGAGATGAATGTGATGGTTTGATGTTGGTGGTTTGGTTTGGTTGTTTATCTGCTTTACTTTTCCCCACTGCTCAAGGCAGCTGGTCTTGCTTACCCTCTTTCCGAAGGAGGCGAAGACACGCGGGGTATGCCACGTGCTTTCCATGTTTAGCCTCTATATGGAGGATGGGTCTATGCTCTTGCTATAGGCGGAAAAGACTCGATGGGTAGTATATCTACTCGCCGTGTTGAGCCCCTTTGTGTTTAGTAGCATAAGATGTTTTTCTAGAATGCCTGGGAATATGGGAAAGTAATTCCATAATGAAAGTTTGTTTAAATGGTGATAATCCACGGGGATGGAGAAACTGGAATTTAATAGTGATGTGAATCCTAAAAAGGAGCAGTTTTTGAATGTGATGCCAATTTAGTTGAATGTGGTAAATTGTTCATGGTTAATTAATGTTTAAAGAATTAATTAACGTACAGTGGAACTAATAAAATGAGAATGTAGTAATCTAATAAAGCTCTTCAAATGGTTGTGTGCTTATAGAATACCTAGTCTTAGAAGTAGCAGCTTGGAGACTGAGAGACGTTAGCTGCAGTTGTGCCTATGACTAGGTAATGCCCATAGTGTGGTTGTGAGTTATATATATTCTGTACTTTTTGTGTTTCTATACGCTACTCCACCTTGTCGGTAAGGGAAACTGACACCCTGGGGATTCTGAGCCATGGGGAGGTGTTTTCCCCAACATTCTGATGGGAGGTTGAATGGCTGACTACCCCCTTTAGCCCTGCTCTCTTCTCTTGGTAGATACACAGTGGTTAGTTTTCCCCATATATGTGTGTAGAGGGCTGTAATGGCTTGTGGTTATTTCACACACATATATTCTGGATATAGTATCCTATGGACTACTATAGGTGTAACGTGTATAGGCTGTGATGGCTTGAGGATCCTTACTCGGCGTATGGGCTGTGATGGCTTGAGGTATAATACTCGACGTATGATACACGTTATACGAGCTGCAGTGGCTCCCAGAAACTACCTGGTTACTTTGGTTGTGAGGATGGTGTGGTGCTTAGCCCAGGTGTCTGCGGGCAAGCCTTTGTGGTGCACATGGTGCAGGTTGTGGAGCTTAGCCCAAGTTTATACGGGCCAGCCTTTGGAGAGAGATGCACAGGACGTATGTCGTTGGGTCAAAGTGGCAAACCAGTGGGGAAGTAGTAGTGGGGCACCCTTGATATTCTTTATTATATGCTATATTCTTGTATGCGTTACTTGGTGAGAGTAGCCATGGTGAGGTTGGGAACTTAGTATACCTTTTTAGGTAACGAGTTAGTTTCACTTGTTGTTCACTGGGCTTCAGCATTCTTTCTTTACTTTTCCACGAGAGGATTTGGGGAGGATCCTAATGAGTATACTGTTATACTCACCCTATGTATTTATAAACTGTTTTTCAGGTCACATGGAGCAGGTTGGAGGTCAAGCTGGTTACTTCTAGCTTGTGGTTGGAGGAGATGTTTGGGCTTGTGGTCACTGTCGTTTTACTTTCTTTTGGGTACTTTTAGTTTCCCCTTTCAGTTGTAGTACTTTTTCATGACATTTCATATATGGACATGAGTTTCTTTTATATTTCAGTTCTGAGTTGGACTTGTTTGGTGTCTATCTTATCTATCTCTTCCGCATGTGTTCTCTTAGAGGGTAATGCCTCCCATTTGTACATTTACTATACCCTCGGTGCTAGTTCCCAACCCGGGGCCTACTGGAGGCGGGACTCGGGGGGTCATTATCTCCCTTCTCACATTGCCAGCCAAGGAGGGGTACACTTTGTGGGGATGGGGTCGTGACAGAGTGGTATCAGAGGTCTGGTTGAGGGATAGGATGGGGTTTGGAGTTAGGCACAGGTGAGGTTGCATGGGTTGGTAGGGAAACAATGTCATTCATGTTTATCCAGTGGGGTAAACACTGGAGACCAGTAGAGGCATAGGCGTTTAGGGCCCCCTATGACATGTTGCACGAACCTTTAAGTTTATGATGACTACTAAACAAGGTGATACTGGTTGCAGGGTAGAGACCTAGGAAAGGATCATGCATCATTATTCTTTGCGCCTGTGTTTTAATGGGTAGAACTTGGGATAGGTAACCTGAAATTAATAAAACAAAACAATTAATTAATTAATGTTTAGTCTTCCATATTCCAGGCATAGGAGCTATAACAGTTGTTATTTTGCAAGTATGGCTCCAGGTCGACGTCCTCATCAGGTTTGCACAGAAAATGTCCAACAAGCTGTTCCAGCAGATCGTCGCCAGTTAGAGGTTGACGACGACGACATGTGGAGGAAGACACTCTGAGAGTTTCAGCACCAGAGTCTACAGAAGTACGAGGGCTCTGTTTCAGATGCAGTCACAGAAGGCTGGTTAGAGGCGGTTGAGATTTGCTTCAACTCGATTCGTGCTCGGAAGGAGCACTGGGTGTCCTTGGTCATGAAGATGCTGCGTGGAGCAGCGAGGCAGTGGTGGATTTTGTTCCTTAGGGATCGTGAGGAGTCAACGATCTCATGGGAGGAGTTTCGAGACAGGTTCAGAGTCGAGTTCCTTTCTTCGACTTCGAAGGCATCCAGCCGCCAGGAGCTTCTTACCCTTCGACAGGGGGAGCTCCGGTGTTCGAGAGTTTAGAATACGTTTCAGGAACCTTCTACGATATGCTTCAGACCTGTACCATATTATGAGGCCAGGGCGAGGCATTTCGAGGAGGCTTTGCATCCAGAGATCCAGCGCCAGGTCACCCCGTTTATGCTGAAGACATATCTCGAGGTGCTGGCGAGGGCAGAGGTTGTTGAGAGGACTTTTTCCAGGACCAGATCTTCACGAGAGGGGAATCGTCATGATTCCTCAAAAAGCAGAGCTGTGGTCCGGGGTTCCTGGTTTTCATGGAAGAAGAGTTTCCGTTCACCTGGGGGTAGGTCCCAGCCCTACCCATCTCGTTTCTCCGGAGGCAGAAACTCTCAGGCCTATGCCAAGGGATCAGGCGCTTGTTTTTCTTATGGTGGTCGTGGTCATCAGCAGCGGGAGTGCCCGACTTTTCAGAGCAGTCATCGTGCACCGGGCGCTCTGCTCCAGGTTCCTCCATTGAGGCAGTTCCAGCCGAGGCAACAGCAGCAGGTTGCACGAGGTTTAGATCACCAGAGGGTAGATGGGGCAGACAGAGGACAACCCCATGATGCTCCTTTTCCTCAGAGAGTAGAGCGCGGCCGTGGTGGTGGTCATCATCAGGGTCAGAGAGGCCATGGAGGATGACGTGGTCAGCTTCATGCTCTAGCGTTGCCAGCTCCAGGCGAGCCAGACGTCGTCCGAGGTACCCTTTGCTTGTTTTCTACCTTGGTGTATGCCTTGTTTGATTCAGGAACGACACACTCCTTTATATCCCCTACCCTTGTCCACGCTTTGGGACTTGAGGTAGAGAGTCTTCCTGTGCCTTTGGCGTTGACTACGCCAGTTGGAGGTCGAGCTAGCTTGTTTGAAGTATGTAGAGACTGTGAGCTAGTGTTGGGGCAGCACCGCTCTTGGGGAGATTTCCTATGTTTATGAATACAACCATATGATGTCATCCTCGGCATGGATTGGTTGTATTCGGTGAAGGCTATAGTGGATTTCTTCCGGAAGGAGGTCATCTTCTTCGATGCAGATGGAGAAACAGTGGTGTTTGCTGGTGAGCGAGATCCTCGGATGGGTCATAGGCAGGTTTCATCCTTATCATCCATGATGGCTGAGATGATGCTATGTTCTTCAGAGGTTGAGCAGTTGACGTTTCCTAGGGTTGTGGAGGAGTACCCTGATGTATTTCCCGAAGAGGTTGTAGCATTACCCCCTCGATGAGAGATCGAGTTTGGGATCAAGCTACAGCCAGGAGCGTCTCCTATCTCTATGTCTCCGTATAGAATGGTCCCTTCTAAGTTACGAGAGCTACGTATACAGCTTGATGATCTGTTGAAGTGCGGTTTTGTTCGGCGAAGTGTGTCTCCATGGGGTGCACCAGTCTTGTTCGTGAAGAAGGTCGACGACAGTTTAAGGTTGTGTGTTGATTATTGTCGCTTAAACAAAGTGACTATAAAGAACGGCTATCCTCTTCCGCGGATTGATGACTTATTTGATCAATTGAAGGGTGCAAGTTGGTTCTCAAAGATATACTTGCGGTCAGGATATCATCAAATGCGTGTAAAGGATGAGGATATCCAGAAGACTGCATTCTGTTGCGGTCATGGGCATTATGAGTTTGTTGTAATGCCATTCAGCGTGACGAATGCTCCAGCTGTTTTCATGGGGTTGATGAATGCTGTATTCCGTGAATTCCTGGACAAGTTTGTTGTGGTTTTCATCGATGACATCCTTGTGTACTCCACATCTGAAGAAGAGCATGCATAGCATCTACGAGCCGTTTTGGGAGTTCTTCGCCAAAATCGACTGTTTGGGAAGTTGTCAAAGTGTGAGTTTTGGACTCGAGAAGTCCGTTTCTTGGGGCATGTTGTGTCCCAACGGGGAGTAGCTGTGGATCCATCAAAGATAGAAGCAGTAGTGTCTTGGGCAGCCCCCAAGACAGTGTCAGAGGTGCGATGTTTCCTTGGTCTCGCAGGCTATTACAGGAGGTTTGTAGAAAATTTCTCACGGGTTATGACTCCTCTAACAGCTTTGACCAGGAAGGATCAAGCATTCATGTGGACTGATCAGTGTCAGGCAGCATTTGAGTATCTAAAGGAAAAGTTGGTAAGTGCTCCTGTTCTTTTTCTTCCAGCTGAGGGAGTCCAGTTTGATGTCTTCTGCGATGCGTCACATCTGGGGCTAGGCTGTGTACTTATGCAACAAAGGTCAGTTGTTTCTTAGGGGTCTAGAAAATTGCGTCCCCATGAATGCAACTATGCCACCCATGATCTTGAGTTGGCAGCCGTGGTGTTTGCGCTGAAGTTGTGGAGACATTACCTCATTGGAGAGTGCTTTGTGGTTTTCACCGATCATAAGAGTTTTAGGTATGTTTTCTCTCAGCGAGACTTGAACTTGAGGTAGCGTTGGTGGATGGAGTTCTTGCAGAAATACGACTTCAAAATATCGTATACACCTGGGAAGGGAAATGTTGTTGCTGATGCGCTGAGCTGAAAGTCACGTAGTGATGCTGTGCGTGAATCCGGTGATTCTTGGAGAGTAATGGAGGAACTGTCAGCATTAAATCTTGATATGGAAGAGGTCGGTGGTAAAGGTTGTCTTTTTCAGATGGTGGTGCATTAATATCTGATGCAGAAGGTGGAAGAGTCTCAGTTGGGTGATCCAGAGGTGGAAGTTTGGAGAGACAGAGTTGTTTGTGGAAAGGCCCCTGATGGTTGGTCAGAGGATGAACAACACCGAGTGTTGTATCATGGTAGGCTTTTTGTTTCCATGGAGATGTGTGAGACGGTTCTACAAGAGTTCCATAACTCGCCCTTAGCAGTACATCCTGGTGTGACAAAGATGTACCGATCCTTGAGGAGTCAGTTTTGGTGGCCTGGGATGAAGCATGCATTGGTAGAGTTTGTGTATCGATGTTTAGTCTGTCAGAGGGTGAAGGCTGAACACCGTGTTCCTGGTGGTCTTCTCTAGCCATTAAAGATTCCTCAGTGTAAGTGGGAGGATATCTCAATGGACTTTGTTACAGGTTTACCTCGAGCTCCGAGAGGACATGATGCTATATGGGTGGTAGTGGATCGTTTAACTAAATCGGCCCACTTCATAGCAATCAAGGAGTCCAGCTCAGTGGAGGTTTTGTCGAGGCAATATCTAGAGGAGGTAGTGAGACTCCATGGAGTACCTAGGACGATCATTTCTGATCGTGATCCTCGTTTTACCTCCAGGGTGTGGAGAGGTCTCCAGCATGCTTTTGGCTCTCAACTATGCCTTAGCACTGCTTTTCATCCCCAAACGGATGGTCAGACAGAGCGAACCATCCAGACTCTTAAAGACATGTTGCGCTCTTGTGTTCTTGATTTTGGAGGTTCATGGACGAAGCACTTACCCTTGGTATAGTTCGCTTACAATAATAGTTTTCACTCCACCATTGGTATGGCGCCATTTGAATCCCTGTATGGCCAGCCTTTCCGTTCTCCGTTGTGCTGGACTGGTGTCGGAGAGTCAGCGGTTCTTGGACTGGAACTAGTGCAGAATACAACAGAGATGATTCAGGTGATTTGTGAGAGGATGAAGACAGCGCAAGATCATCAGAAATCGTATGCTGATCAAAGAAGGAGACCCTTAGAGTTTAATGTTGGGGATCATGTGTTTCTGAAGGTGACTCCCCGCCGTGGGCAGCGAAGGTTTGGTCGTGGAAGTAAGCTTTCTCCCCGGTTTGTTGGGCCTTTCGAGGTGTTGGATCGTGTTGGAGCTGTGGCATATCGAGTGCCACTCCCCCCTCAGATGAGTCACGTACATGCTGTTTTCCATGTATCACAGCTTCGTCGTTATCTTCATGATGAATCTCATGTTTTCGATTGGGGAGAGATCGATATTGATGATGATGCAACTTTCGAGGAGCGACCTGTGGAGATCCAAGACCACAAGGAGAAGGTGTTGCGTGGGTGTTCTATTCCTTTAGTTCGTGTCTTGTGGCGACATGGTGGCATGGAGGAGAGTACTTGGGAGCGTGAGTCACAGATACGTGCTCAGTACACAGAGTTGTTTAATGTTTAACTCTTTTCATGTAATGATGTTTCCTTTATGGTTAGACCTTTCATGTTTTATTTATCTACCTTTTGTGTGATGTTATGATTGAATTGTTTGGATATGGATTGTTTGTTTCCATATTCTCGGATGTCGTAGTTTTGTTCCAGCTTTCGAACAACTCATGGTGGTTTTCCCCTGAGAGGTATCTTATGGGATGGTTGTTCGGACCCCTCTTTTCTTCTTAGTTGGTTTTTTTATTCTCGAGGACGAGAATGTTTTTAGAGGTATCTAATGTAATGGCCCGGACCTCTCTGGTCCACTACTTTGTGAAAATGTGGTGTTGGAGGTGTTCCGGGAGGTCAAGGTGACTTATCCACCAGCCGGTGCCTACCGGTAGCTCGGTCTACCAGTAGCTGCTGCCTACTGGTAGCTCAGTCTACCGGTAGCTGTTGCCTACCGGTAGCTCGGCTAACACTACCAAATTTATAGTTTTGGAAACAGTGTTTCCAGTATTATGAACAGTATCGGTAGGTGAACAGTATCTGTAGGTGAATAGTATCGGTAGACTTGAATAGTTTTATCGGTAAGGATCTATCGGTAGACTTGTGTTTCTATCAGTGAGGATCTATCAGTAGACTTGTGTTTCTATCGGTAAGGTTCTATCAGTGAGCTTTTCTTTCCTTTGCCAATTTTTTTAGTTCTGTGAACAGTGTTTCCAGACTCCTAAGAGCTACCGATTCCATACTTTACCAAATTTCACGAATGAACAATGTTTCCAGACTTCATAAGAGCTACCGATTCCATATTTTGCCAAATTTCACGAATGAACAGTGTTTCCAGACTTCATAAGAGCTACCGATTCCATACTTTGCCAATTTTCACGAATGAACAGTGTTTCCAGACTTCATAAGAGCTACCGATTCCATACTTTGCCAAATTTCCCGAATGAACAGTGTTTCTAGACTTCATAAGAGCTACCGATTCCATACTTTGCCAAGTTTCACGAATGAACAGTGTTTCCAGACTTCATAAGAGCTACCGATTCCATACTTTGCCAAATTTTTGAGTATGCGAACAGTGTTTCCAGCTTCACAAATTTGTCATTTTCATTGACGTAAAATACTTTTAAAACCTTATTTTAAGGACTTTATGACCGATTCAAAGGCCATAAATTCTATATTAATTATTCCTAAGGTCGGGATGTTTTTACTTGGTCAAACCGCATGGGTTAATGCGATCCGTTTTTAATGGAGAATAAATCGGATCTTAAACCGTCGCCTCTCTAATTTTTTTTTAAAAGGAATGAGATATCATTCTTCATTGTTCTTCCTCTTGGTTCTCATCTACGAGACGTTAGAACCTTGAAATCATTCCGTAGGAGTTTTACAATCAAACGTTACTCGGATCAGTTCCGCTCTGTTTGATGCAACCAAGCTGTGTCGATCATTCTTCCATATAAGGTATGTTTTATCATCGTTCCTTCGGGGATGACCTTCTCTTGTTCTCCCTTCATTATTATCATGTAATCTCCATGGTTCTAATGGGTTTTGGTTGGTTGGGACTTACCGTGGCATCCTCGGGTGGATGCAGTTGTCGCGAGAGAAGGATTGTGGCCCGTTGTGTGGATAAAGGACGTCAAGAACTCTTCGAGGTAGGGGATTCGTGGCTTCTCTAGTTATTTATGTGCAACTGTAGAATTAGCATGATTTAACCCTTTGGATCAAAATGAAATTGACCTAATTAAATACTTGAACCGGATTAAAAGAATTGGTTGATCACATGTTGTTGCTTTGTACCGTGATAACGGTTTACCTCATGTTTTCCTAGATAGAGTGATATCTATGATTTTCTTTAATTAGTTTCTCATTCATGATGGAAATTGATAAAGAACGTAAATCCGGAATTATTTGTTAAATAATTGGCTAAAGATAAAGAGGCATGTTAATGAATCTGTTAATTCAAGATGGATTAAAGAACTATTAGTTCGATAATTTCAAAAGGGTTCTGAGTTACCCGCTTGCTGGTAATGCTGGATGCCTTGTGGTTTGGAGCTCTGAGTGCTCATTTTGTATGAAGGCTGAATGCCTTGTTAAAGGGCCGAGAGCCCATTTTTGTGATCTTTGATTTCCTGCTGCTGGTAATTTGATGTGAGCCTGGATGGCTGTTGTGATATGTGGAGGCATGGGGACTTGTGGATATGGCAGCGGATGACGCCTAGTGTGGCGAGATGCATCAGTTTATGCATGTGGGTGTCGGGGAGGACACCAAGGATGATGGTATGAGATGAAAGTGATGGTTTGATTTTAATGGTTTGGTTTGGTTGTTTATCTTCTTTACTTTTCCCCACTGCTCAAGGCAGCTGGTCTTGCTTACCCTCTTTCCGAAGGAGGCGAAGACACGCGGGGTATGCCACGTGCTTTACGTGTTTAGCCTCTCGATGGAGGATGGGTCTATGCTCTTGCTATAGGCGGCAAAGACTCGACGGGTAGTATATCTACTCGCCGTGTTGAGCCCCTTTGTGTTTAGTAGCATAGGACGTTTTTCTAGAATGCCTGGGAATATGGGAAATTAATTCCATAATGAAAGTTTGTCTAAATGGTGATAATCCACGGGGATGGAGAAACTGGAATTTAATAGTGATGTGAATCCTAAAAAGGAGCAGTTTTTGAATGTGATGCCAATTTAGTTTAATGTGGTAAATTGTTCATGGTTAATTAATGTTTAAAGAATTAATTAACATACAGTGGAACTGATAAAATGAGAATGGAGTAATCTAATAAAGCTCTTCAAATGGTTGTGAGCTTATAGAATACCTAGTCTTAGAAGTAGCAGCCTGGAGTCTGAGAGACGTCAGCTGCAGTTGTGCCTATGACTAGGTAATGCCCATAGTGTGGTTGTGATTTATATATATTCTGTACTTTTTGTGTTTCTATATGCTAATCCACCCTGTCGGTAAGGGCAACTGACACCCCGGGGATTCTGAGCCCTGGGGAGGTGTTTTCCCCAACATTCTGATGGGAGGTTGAATGGATGACTACCCCCTTTAGCCCCGCTCTCTTCTCTTGGTAGATACACAGTGGTTAGTTTTCCCCATATATGTGTGTAGAGGGATGTAATGGCTTGTGGTTATTTCACACACATATATTTTGGATATAGTATCCTATGGACTACTATAGGTGTAACGTGTATAGGATGTGATGGCTTGAGGATCCTTACTCGGCGTATGGGCTGTGATGGCTTGAGGTATAATACTCGACGTATGATACACGTTATACGAGTTGTGGTGGCTCCTAGAAACTACCTGGTTACTTTGGTCGTGAGGATGGTGTGGTTCTTAGCCTAGGTGTCTGCGGGCAAGCCTTTGTGGTGCACATGGTGCAGGTTGTGGAGCTTAGCCCAAGTTTATACAGGCCAGCCTTTGGAGAGAGATGCGCAGGACGTATGTCGTTGGGGCAAAGCGGCAAACCAGTGGGGAAGTAGTAGTGGGGTACCCTTGATATTATTTACTATATGTTATATTCTTTTATGCGTTACTTGGTGAGAGTAGCCATAGTGAGGTTGGGAACTTAGTATACCTTTTTAGGTAATGAGTTAGTTTCAATTGTTGTTCACTGGGCTTTAGCATGCTTTCTTTACTTTTTCACGAGAGGATTTGGGGAGGATCCTACTGAGTATACTGTTATAGTCACCCTATGTATTTATAAACTGTTTTTTAGGTCACATGGAGCAGGTTGGAGGTCAAGCTGGTTACTTCTAGCTTGTGGTTGGAGGAGCTGTTCGGGCTTGTGGTCACTGTAGTTTTACTTTCTTTTGGGTACTTTTAGTTTCCCCTTTTAGTTGTAGTAATTTTGCATGACATTTCATATGTGGACATGAGTTTCTTTTATATTTCAGTTCTGAGTTGGAGTTGTTTGGTGTCTATCTTATCTCTCTCTTACACATGTGTTCTCTTAGAGGGTAATTCCTCCCATTTGTGCGTTTACTATACCCTCGGTGCTAGTCGCCAACTCGGGGCCTACTGGAGGCGAGACTCGGGGGTCATTATCTCCCTTCTCACATTTCCGGCCCAGGAGGGGTACACTTTGTGGGGAGGGGGTCATGAAAGAGTGGTATCAGAGGTCTGGTTGAGGGATAGGATGGGGTTTGGAGTTAGGCACAAGTGAGGTTGCATGGGTTGGTAGGGAAACAGTGTCATTCATGTTTAGCCAGTGGGGTAAACACTGGAGACCGGTAGAGGCATAGGCGTTTAGGGCCCCCTATGACCTGTTGCACGTACCTTTTAAGTTTATGATGACTACTAAACAAGGTGATACTGGTTGCAGGGTAGAGACCTAGGAAAGGATCATGCATCATTATTATTTGCGCCTGTGTTTGAATGGGTAGACCTTGGGATAGGTAACCTGAAATTAATAAAACAAAACAATTAATTAATTAATGTTTAGTCTTCCATATTCCAGGCATAGGAGCTATAACAGTTGTTATTTTACAGGTATGGCTCCAGGTCGACGTCCTCGTCAGGTTTGCACAGAAAATGTCCAACAAGCTGTTCCAGCAGATCGTCGCCGGTTATAGGTTGACAACGACGACACATGGAGTAATACACTCCAAGAGTTTCAGCGCCAGAGTCTACAGAAGTACGAGGGATCTGTTTCAGATGCAGTCACAGAAGGCTGGTTAGAGGAGGTTGAGATCGGCTTCAGCTCGATTCGTGCCCGGAAGGAGTACTGGGTGTCCTTGGTCGTGACGATGCTGCGTGGAGCAGCGAGGCAGTGGTGGCTTTTGTTCCTTAGGGATCGTGAGGAGTCAACGATCTCATGGGAGGAGTTTCGAGATAGGTTCAGGGTCGAGTTCCTTTCTTCGACTTCGAAGGATTCCAGCCGCCAGGAGCTACTTACCCTTCGACAGGGGAGCTACAGTGTTCGAGAGTTTGGAATAAGTTTCTGGAACCTTCTACGATATTCTTCAGACCTGTTACCAGATGATGAGGCTAGGGTGAGGAATTTTTAGGAGGCTTTGCGTCCAGAGATCCAGTGCCAGGTCACCCCGTTTATGCTGAAGACATATCTCGAGGTGCTGGCGGGGGTGGAGGTTGTTGAGAGGAATTTGGCCAGGACCGGATCTTCACGAGAGGGGAATCGTCATGATTCCTCACAAAGCAGAGCTGTGGTCTGGGGTTCCCAGTTTTCAGGGCAAAAGAGTTTCCGTTCACCTGGGGGTAGGTCCCATCCCTTCCCATCTCGTTTCTCCGGAGGCAGCAACTCTCAGGCCTATGCCAAGGGATCAGGCGCTTGTTTTTTTATGGTGGTCATGTTCATCAGCAGCGGGACTGCCCGAATTTTCAGAGCAGTCATCGTGCACCGGGCGCTCCGCTCTAGGTTCCTCCGTTGAGGCAGTTCCAGCCGAGGCAGCAGTAGCATGTTGCACCAGCATTAGATCACTAGAGGGTAGATGGGGTAGACAGAGGACAACCCCATGATGCTCCTCGTCCTCAGAGAGTAGAGCGTGACCGTGGTGGTGGTCTTCATCAGGGTCAGAGAGGCCGTGGAGGAGGACGTGGTCAGCTTCATGCTCTAGCGTTGCCAGCTCCAGGCGAGCCAGACGTCGTCCGAGGTACCCTTTTCTTGTTTCTACCTTGGTGTATACCTTGTTTGATTCAGGAGCGACACACTCCTTTATATCCCCTACCCTTGTCCACGCTTTGGGACTTGAGGTAGAGAGGCTTCCAGTGCCCTTGGCGTTGACTACGCTAGTTGGAGGTCGAGCTAGCTTGTTTGAAGTATGTAGAGACTGTGAGCTAGTGTTGGGGTAGCACCGCTCTTGGGGAGATTTCCTATGTTTACGAATACAACCATATGATGTCATCCTCAGCATGGATTTATTGTATTCGGTGCAGGCTATTTTGGATTGCTTCCGGAAGGAGGTCATATTCTTTGATGCAGATGGAGAAACAGTGGTATTTGCTGGTGATCGAGATCCTCGGATGGGTCATAGGCAGGTTTCATCCTTATCATCCATGATGGCTGAGATGATGCTATGTTCTTCAGAGGTTGAGCAGTTGACGTTTCCTAGGGTTGTGGAGGAGTACCCTGATGTATTTCCCGAAGAGGTTGTAGCATTACCCCCTCGACGAGAGATCAAGTTTGGGATCGAGCTACAGCCAGGAGCGTCTCCTATCTCTATGTCTCCGTATAGAATGGCCCCTTCTGTGTTACGATAGCTACGTATACAACTTTATGATCTGTTGAAGTGCGGTTTTGTTCGGCCAAGTGTGTCTCCATGGGGTGCACCAGTTTTGTTCGTGAAGAAGGCCGACGACAGTTTAAGGTTGTCTGTCGATTATCGTCGCTTAAACAAAGTGACAATAAAGAAACACTATTCTCTTCTGTGGATTGATGACTTATTTGATCAATTGAAGGGTGCAAGTTGGTTCTCAAAGATCGACTTGCGGTCAGGATATCATAAAATGCGTGTAAAGGATGAGGATATCCTGAAGACTGCATTCCGTTGCCGTCATGAGCATTATGAGTTTGTTTTAATGCCATTCGGCGTGACGAATGCTCCAGCTATTTTCATGGGGTTGATGAATGCTGTATTCCGTGAATTCCTGGAAGATTTTGTTATGGTTTTCATCGATGACATCCTTTTGTACTCCATATCTTAAGAAGAGCATGCAGAGCATCTACGAGCCGTTTTGGGAGTTCTTCGACAACATCGGCTATTTGGGAAGTAGTCAAAGTGTGAGTTTTGGACTCGAGAAGTCCGTTTCTTGGGGAATGTTGTGTCCCAACAGGGAGTAGCTTTGGATCCATCAAAGATATAAGCAGTAGTGTCTTGGGCAGCCCCCAAGACAGTGTCAGAGGTGTGAAGTTTCCTTGGTCTTGCAGGCTATTACAGGAGGTTCGTAGCAAATTTCTCACGGGTTGTGACTCCTCTAACAGCTTTGACCAGGAATGATCAAGCATTCATGTGGACTGATCAGTGTCAGACAGCATTCGAGTATCTAAAGGAGAAGTTGGTAAGTGCTCCTGTTCTTTGTCTTCCAGCTGAGGGAGTCCAGTTTGACATCTTCTGCGATGCATCACATATGGGCCTAGGTTGTGTACTTATGCAACAAAATTCAGTTGTTTCTTATGGGTCCTGACAATTGCATCCCCATGAACACAACTATGCCACCCATGATCTTGAGTTGGCACCCGTGGTGTTTGCGCTGAAGTTGTGGAGACATTACCTCATTGGCTAGCGCTTTGTGGTTTTCACCGATCATAAGAGTTTGAGGTATGTTTTCTCTCAGCGGGACTTGAACTTTCGGTAGCGTCGGTGGATGGAGTTCTTGTAGGAATACGACTTTGAAATATCGTATACACCTGGGAAGGGAAATTTTGTTGCTGATGCGCTGAGCCAAAAGTCACGTAGTGATGCTGTACGTGAATCCGGTGATTCTTGGAGAGTAATGGAGGAACTGTCAGCATTACATCTTGATATAGAAGAGGTTGGAGGTAGAGGTTGTCTTTTCCAGATGGCGGTGCAGTCATCTCTGATGCAGAAGGTGGAAGAGACTCAGTTGGGTGATCCAGAGGTGGAAGTTTGGAGAGACAGAGTTGTTTGTGGAAAGGCCCCTGATGGTTGGTCGGAGGATGAACAACACCGAGTGTTGTATCATGACAGGCTTTTTGTTCCCTTGGAGATGCGTGAGACGGTTCTCCAAGAGTTCTATAGCTCACCCTTATCAGTACATCCTGGTGTGACAAAGATGTACCGATCCTTGAGGAGTCAGTTTTGGTGGCCTGGGCTGAAGCGTGCAGTGGTAGAGTTTGTGTCTCGATGTTTAGTCTGTTAGAGGGTGAAGGCCGAACACCGTTTTCCTGGTGGTCTTCTCCATCCATTAAAGATTCCTCAGTGGAAGTGGGAGGATATCTCAATGGACTTTGTTATAGGTTTACCTCGAGCTCCGGGAGGACATGATGCTATATGGGTGGTAGTGGATCGTTTAACTAAATCGGCCCACTTCATAGCAATCAAGGAGTCGAGCTCAGTGGAGGTTTTGTCGAGGCAGTATCTAGAGGAGGTGGTGAGACTCCATGGAGTACATAGGACGATCATTTCTGATCGTGATCCTCGTTTTACCTCCAGGGTGTGGAGACATCTCCAGCATGCTTTTGGCTCTCAACTATGCCTTAGCACTGCTTTTCATCCCCAAACGGATGGTGAGACAGAGCGAACCATCCAAACTCTTGAAGACATGTTGTGCTCTTGTGTTCTTGATTTTGGAGGTTCATGGACGCAGCACTTACCCTTGGTAGAGTTCTCTTACAATAATAGTTTTCACTCCACCATTGGTATGGTGCCATTTGAAGCCCTGTATGGCCGGCATTGCCGCTCTCCGTTGTGCTAGACTGGGGTCGGAGAGTCAGCGGTTCTCGGACTGGAACTAGTGCAGAATACAACAGAGATGATTCAGGTGATTCATGAGAGGATGAAGACAATGCAAGATCGTCAGAAATCGTATGCTGATCAAAGAAGGAGACCCTTAGAGTTTAATGTTAGGGATCATGTGTTTCTGAAGGTGACTCCCCGCCGTGGGCAGCGAAGGTTTGGTCATGGAAGTAAGCTTTCTCCCCGGTTTGTTGGGCCTTTCGAGGTGTTGGCTCGTGTTGGAGCTGTGGAATATTGAGTAGCACTCCCCCCTCAAATGAGTCGGATACATGATGTTTTCCATGTATCACAGCTCTGTCATTATCTTCATGATGAATCTCATGTTATCGATTGGGGAGAGATCGATATTGATGATGATGCAACCTTCGAGGAGCGACCTGTGGAGATCCAAGACCGCAAGGAGAAGGTGTTGCGTGGGCGTTCTATTCCTTTAGTTCGTGTCTTGTGGTGACATGGTGGCATGGAGGAGAGTACCTGGGAGCGTGAGTCACAGATACGTGCTCAGTACCCAGAGTTGTTTAATGTTTAACTCTTTTCATGTAATGATGTTTCCTTTATGGTTAGACCTTTCATGTTTTATTTATGTACCTTTTGTGTGATGTTATGATTGAATTGTTTGGATATGGATTGTTTGTTTCCATATTCTCGGATGTCGTAGTTTTTTTCCAGCTTTCGAACAACTCATGGTGGTTTTCCCCTGAGAGGTATCTTATGGGGTGGTTGTTCGGACCCCTATTTTCTTCTGAGTTGGTTTTTTTTATTCTCGAGGACGGGAATGTTTTTAGAGGTATCTAATGTAATGGACCGGACCTCTCCGGTCCACTACTTTGTGAAAATGTGGTGTTGGAGGTGTTCCGGGAGGTCAAGGTGACTTATCCCCTAGCAGCTGCCTACCGGTAGCTCGGTCTACCGGTAGCTGCTGCCTACCGGTAGCTCGGTCTACTGGTAGCTGCTGCCTACCGGTAGCTTGGTCTACCGGTAGCTGCTTCCTACAGGTAGCTCGGTCTACCGGTAGCTCGGCTAACACTACCAAATTTCTAGTTCTGGGAATAGTGTTTCCAGTATTATGAACAGTATCGGTAGGTGAACAGTATCGGTAGGTGAATAGTATCGGTAGACTTGAATAGTTCTATCGGTAAGGATCTATCGGTAGACTTGTGTTTCTATCAGTGAGGATCTATCAGTAGACTTGTGTTTCTATCGGTGAGCTTTTCTTTCCTTTGCCAATTTTTTTAGTTATGTGAACAGTGTTTCCAGACTCCTAAGAGGTACCGATTCCATACATTGCCAAATTTCATGAATGAACAGTGTTTCCAGAGTTCATAAGAGCTACAGATTCCATACTTTGCCAAATTTCACGAATGAACAGTGTTTCCAGACTTTATAAGAGATACCGATTCCATACTTTGCCAATTTTCACGAATGAACCGTGTTTCCAGACTTCATAAGAGCTACTGATTCCATACTTTTCCAAATTTCACTAATGAACAGTGTTTCCAGGCTTTATAAGAGCTACCGACTCCATACTTTTCCAATTTTCATGAATGAACAGTGTTTCCAGACTTCATAAGAGCTACCGATTCCATACTTTGCCAAATTTTTGAGTATGTGAACAATGTTTCCAGCTTCACAAATTTGTCGTTTTCTTTGACGTAAAATAATTTTAAAACCTTATTTTAAGGACATTAAGACCGATTCAATGGCCATAAATTCTATATTAATTATTCCTAAGGCCGGGATGTTTTTACTTGGTCAAACCGCGTGGGTTAATGCGATCCGTTTTTAATGGAGGATAAATCGGATCTTAAACCGTCGCCTCTCTAATTTTTTTTAAAAGGAACGAGATATCATTCTTCGTTGTTCTTCCTCCCTGTTCTCATCTACGAGACGTTAGAACCTTGAAATCATTCCCATATGAGTTTCACAATCAAACGTTGCTCGGATCAGTTCCGCTCTGTTTGATGCAACCAAGCTGTGTCGATCATTCTTCCATATAAGGTATGTTTTATCATCGTTCCTTCGGGGATCACCTTCTGTTGTTCTCCCTTCCATATTATCATGTAATCTCCATGGTTCCAATGGGTTTTGGTTGGTTGGGACTTACCGTGGCATCCTCGGGTGGATGCAGTTGTCGCGAGAGAAGGATTGTGGCCCATTGTGTGGATAAAGGACGTCAAGAACTCTTCGAGGTAGGGGATTCGTGGCTTCTCTAGTTATTTATGTGCAACTGTAGAATTATCATGATTTAACCCTTTGGATCACAATGAAATTGACCTAATTAAATACTTGTAACGGATTAAAAGAATTGGTTGATCGTATGTTGTTGCTTTGTACCGTGATAACGGTTTGCCTCATGTTTTCCTAGATAGAGTGATATCTATGATTTTCATTAATTAGTTGCTCGTTCATGATGGAAATTGATAAAGAACATAAATTCAGAATTATTTGTTAAATAATTGGCTAAAGATAAAGAGGCATGTTAATGAATCTGTTAATTCAAGATGGATTAAAGAACTATTAGTTCGATAATTTCAAAAGGGTTCTGAGTTACCCGCTTTCTTGTAAGGCTGAATGCCTTGTGGTTTGGAGCTCTGAGTGCTCATTTTGTATGAAGGATGAATGCCTTGTTAAAGGGCCAAGAGCCCATTTTTTTGATCTTTGATTTCCTGCTGCTGGTAATTTGATGTGAGCCTGGATGGCTGTTGTGATATGTGGAGGCATGGGGACTTGTGGATGTGGTAGAGGATGACGCCTAGTGTGGCGAGATGCATCGGTTTATGCATGTGGGTGTCGAGGAGGACACCGAGGATGATGGTATGAGATTAATGTGATGGTTTGATGTTGGTGGTTTGGTTTGGTTGTTTATCTTCTTTACTTTTCCCCACTCCTCAAGGAAGCTGGTCTTGCTTACCCTCTTTCCGAAGGAGGCGAAGACACGTGGGGTATGCCACGTGCTTTCTGTGTTTAGCCTCTCGATGGAGGATGGGTCTATGCTCTTGCTATAGGCGGAAAAGACTCGACGGGTAGTATATCTACTTGCCGTGTTGAGCCCCTTTGTGTTTAGTAGCATAAGATGTTTTTATAGAATGCCTAGGAATATGGGAATGTAATTCCATAATGAAAGTTTTTTTAAATGGTGATAATCCACAGGGATGGAGAAACTGGAATTTAATAGTGATGTGAATCCTAAAAAGGAGCAGTTTTTGAATGTGATGCCAATTTAGTTTAATGTGGTAAATTTTTCATGGTTAATTAATGTTTAAAGAATTAATTAACGTACAATGGAACTGATAAAATGAGAATGGAGTAATCTAATAAAGCTCTTCAAATGGTTGTGTGCTTATAGGATACCTAGTCTTAGAAGTAGCAGGCTGGAGTCTGAGAGACGTTAGCTGCAGTTGTGCCTATGACTAGGTAATGCCCATAGTGTGGTTGTGAGTTATATATATTCTGTACTTTTTGTGTTTCTATACGCTACTCCACTCTGTCGGTAAGGGCAACTGACACCCCGGGGATTCTGAGCCCTGGGGAGGTGTTTTCCCCAACATTCTGATGGGAGGTTGAATGGCTGACTACCAACTTTATCACCGCTCTCTTCTCTTGGTAGATACATAGTGGTTAGTTTTCCCCATATATGTGTGTAGAGGGATGTAATGGCTTGTGGTTATTTCACACACATATATTCTGGATATAGTATCCTATGGACTACTATAGGTGTAACGTGTATAGGCTGTGATGGCTTGAGGATCCTTACTCGGCGTATGGGCTGTGATGGCGTGAGGTATAATACTCGACGTATGATACACGTAATACGAGCTGTGGTGGCTCCCAGAAACTACCTGGTTACTGTGGTTGTGAGGATGGTGTGGTTCTTAGCTCAGGTGTCTGTGGGCAAGCCTTTGTGGTGCACGTGGTGCAGGTTGTCGAGCTTAGCCCAAGTTTATACGGGCCAGCCTTTGGAGAGAGATGCAGAGGACGTATGTTGTTGGGAAAAAGCGGCAAACCAGTGGGGAAGTAGTAGCGGGGTACCCTTGATATTCTTTACTATATGCTATATTCTTGTATGCGTTACTTGGTGAGAGTAGCCATGGTGAGGTTGGGAAATTAGTATACCTTTTTAGGTAACGAGTTAGTTTCACTTGTTGTTCACTGGGCTTTAGCATGCTTTCTTTACTTTTGCACGAGAGGCTTTGGGGAGGATCCTTCTGAGTATACTGTTATACTCACCCTATGTATTTATAAACTGTTTTTCAGGTCACATGGATCAGGTTGGAGGTCAAGCTGGTTACTTCTAGCTTGTGGTTGGAGGAGCTGTTCGGGCTTGTGGTCACTGTCGTTTTACTTTATTTTGGGTACTTTTAGTTTCCCCTTTCAGTTGTAGTACTTTTTCATGACATTTCATATATGGACATGAGTTTCCTTTATATTTCAATTCTGAGTTGGAGTTGTTTGGTGTCTATCTTATCTCTCTCTTCCTCATGTGTTCTCTTAGAGGGTAATGCCTCCCATTTGTGCATTTACTATACCCTCGGTGCTAGTCGCCAACCCGAGGCCTACTGGAGGCGGGACTCGAGGGTCATTATCTCCCTTCTCACATTGCCGGCCCAGGAGGGGTACACTTTGTGGGGAGGGGGTTGTGACAATAACATATAATGTACTCCCATTACATGACATGAAATTTCCTAGATAATAGTAAAAATTGTTAGTTTATGCTGAAAATCTACAGAAAATCCCTGACTTCACCATTACAGGTATCCTCCCAATTTTCTTTTCAATATTAATCATACAACAAAAAAGGACTCCCAAAGAAAAGGTAAAACCATACCTAACCTAAAGGTAATGGGGAATTACAATCTTACCACCATAAATGCTTTCGGCCCCCATAAATCTCTCAAGACACTTGATCAACAAAAATAGAAGTCCACTGCTGCCTCATCAATGACTCCCACTCCCACGTCTCATGGATATCCTATCCACACTATCATAGAACCCATACTAGGGGGATAGTTTTACCATACATTACCTTATCCTGGAAATCCATAATCTGAAATAGATGCTCAATCAAAGTATTATTGAGCTCAAGATCAATATCCTTGAATATAATCACTTGGGAAGGATCTGGTTTATACCTATTCACTTGTGAAACATGAAACAGATCATGTATAACTATTAATATAGTTGAAAATTACAACTGATAGACCACCCTCCTTTGTAGTCCAATGATCTAAAAGGGTCCCACAAACCTTAGTGCCAACTTATCCTTATTACCCACCCACCAATGTGCCATGTGAGGTGAAACTTTGAGAAAGACTAGATAACCAACCTCAAACTCCATCAGCTGATGATGAAGGTCTACATAATATTTTTGATGATTTTGTGCTATGATCAGTCTACTCCAGATCAACTGCACCATCTCCATCATCTCTGGAACAACACTCAGACCAACCAAGAACCAATCTCCAGAATTACCCTACCACAAGGGAGAACTACATGGCCATCCATACAAATCCTCATAGGGTTCCATCCTAATCAAATTCTAATAACTATTTTTTTATAAAAATTCAACTAAAGAAAAATGATTTTCCTAAGATCCTCCAAAATCAAGCACAAAAGCCCAGAGCATATCCTAAAGAACCTAGACAACCCTCTATGTTAGTCCATCCATCTGTGGATGTTAAGCCACACTCAATTTAATCTGGGAACCCATCACCTCCTACAAACCGTCTTATAAACTATATGTGAAACTTGGGTCCATTTTAGAAACAACCGTAGAGGGAACCCCATGAAGTTTCACAATCTATCAGACATACAAGCCCCCATGCTTTTCCACTTTTCTTATCTCTTAAATTGGTAGTAAATGCACTGATTTCATGATTCAATCAATAATAACCCAAATCACATTCTTCCACATAATATTATATGGTAAACCAATGAAAACATACATGGAAATATCTTCCCACTTTCATACCAGAATGGGTAATGGATGAAATAAACCCGTAGGTCTCTAGTGTTCTACCTTAATTATTTGAAAAGTAAGACCCCAAGATGAAAAATATGCTATCTCCCATATAATCCTATTCCTCTAATACCAAAATCTCAAATCATGATACATCTTAGTAGTACCTAGGTGCATAGAGCAATAAGAATGGTTTCCACTTTCCAACAAATCCATCCATTGGGAAAATAGATTAACCAACCTACTATTGAAGCAAAAATCTCCAATGGGAGACCAAGACCACTCACTCAGGGTATTATCCCCATATAGGATTTCAATAAAATTTTGGTACTGAGGTTTTATCACCTAATCGAGAAAAACTCACCTATCAAAAGATGATTCAACTTTCATTGAAGTGAAAAACATATAAGCACCAACCTATTCCACTTCTAAGATCATGTCAACAAACAAAATCATTAGAGACCACCGATCAACTAATTACTTCATGGATTATATTCGTAATTTTCTAATCAATTCAATAATAACCAAATTCCCATTCCTAGGGGTATACGCAATATCAAAATCAAAAGTTTAAATATACTCTACCCAATGTATCTTCCACAAATTCAGATCTCTCTGAGTAAAAATATATTTGAAGATATTATGATCAAAATACATCCTAAAATACTACCAAAAGAGATAATGACACCGTATTTTGAGGGCATTCATAACTATTGCCAACTCAAGATCATTGTTTGGGTAGTTCTTCTCATGATGGCATAATTGTCATCATCCATTATACACAACCTGTTTCCCTTGGATCAAGACACATCTCAAACCCATACTAGAAGCATATCAGAAAACATCACAACCTGATCCTGGTTATGAAATAATCGAAACTAGTGTTGAAGTTAACCTCACCTTTATCTCCTCAAAATATCCATGACACTTGTTATTCCATTAAAAATTTACACCCTTATGAGTTAAATATATCATCAAAGATGTGATCTTGGATAAGTCTTGAACAAACCATCTATAGTCACCAACCAAACCCAAGAATATCCATATCTCAAACACATTACAAGGATTATTCCAGGACATAACTTCCTATACCTTTATAGGATCCATCGAGACTCCCCACTTTGATATCACATGACCCAAATACTTCACTCCCCGGATCCAAAACTCACATTTGGAAAGCTTACTATTCATATGATGTTCCCTCAAAGATCAAATAATGATATTAAAATGGTCTAAATGATCCTCCTATGACTTGTATTACACCAAAATATTATCCATGAACAAAAAAGGTGTCCAAGGAAAAATGAAGGATCCAATTAATCAAATCAATAAACACCATAAGAGCATTTTTGAGACCAAATAGAATAATCAGAAACTCGAAATGCCCATATTGACTCCCAAATATTGTCTTAGGTGTATCCTCTTCTTGGACTCTCAAATTTTCATGCAATGACTTTAGGTCAATCCTAGAAAACCAACGATCACCTCTAATCTGATGAAAAAGATCATCAATCTTTTGAAAAGGATATTTTTTCTTAAAATTCAATTCAAATATCTATAATAAAAAAAGTCTGAGGCTCAAAAATTCCTTCTTATAAATGTTGATAGGTGAATCCAATGGTAATCTGCTTGGACAAATAAATTTTTATCCTCTAGTTCCTCAAGTGGGACATTAAGTTCCACAAACTAAACAAGTTACATACGGTAAGATGGCATAAAAATTAAAATCATACCAGGGAGAATATATATAGTAAAATAGTCTTCTCTATGGGGTGGTAAACTAGAAAAATCATCCAAAAAGACATCAGGATATGCACACACCACTATTGGAATTTGACCACCCAAAAAAGGGGTATCTGCATCAAGAAACATCTCTAAAAAATCGAAAGAGATTAACCCAAAATAAGGAACAACTTGAACTTCCCTTCTCAATTTAGAGTCCCACTAAAACTAGAAAACATTCCAATAATCTAGTATAAGATGTCAATATCAAGCACTGAAAGTTCCCAATCCACTTCAAAATTATCTATCATCACCCGACATGTAGTAAATTTGTAACGTTGTTCAAACTTCCTTCACAAAGGCATGGAAAAATCCAACCAAAATGACATAAATTCCAAACATAAATCTAAAATGTCAACTAACATTGATAATATAATAGAATGAGTATGACCTATATCAATAAAATATATCACCATATAAGATGAGATAAACACCATACCTATAAAATTAGCTGGCCCCACTTTAGATTCCTCTAGCGCATACTCCACTGCATAAAGCCACCCGATCATAGCCACATGAACATCTCCCTTATCCATAGGATTTGATTCACCACCCTTGGAAGAATCACCACAAACATGGGAAGCCTTTGTGAGAGTATATATTTCCCTTATACCCTGATATATCTTTTCAAAAAATATTATAGATGGCTAGATCATCTATAAAGAAGAAAATTCCCAGGAGCCTACACATAATTAGGCCTGGCATGACCACGCCTACCACATTGGTAGTAGATGACCTGTTGTTGTCTCGATGAAGCCCCTAAAACTGGGCATACTGAAAACTGACCACTCTTATGCTTCCTTTTCAGTCCAAAAGATACACACCTTGGCATACCACTAGACCAACTAAAGTTCCACCCAACTATATTCCTAGCCATATCCTCCTCAAACAATTCATCCTTGTAAACTACCTCTATAAAGGTAAGAAGGCACATAAGTATCAATATAGAATGAATATCACACCTTATTCATAAATAAAACCTTAGATAATTTTGGTACACATTAGTGATAAGCTCCGGTTCTAGATGCACTAACTCAAAAAAGGGTAGAATACTAATAAATAGTAAACTCTACCTACTATAAGGTCAGAAACTCCTGGTTCTTCACTGAACACAATGTCTCATGGTAAAACTGTGGGTTAAATATTTTCTTAAAGGAAGACCAGGTAATATCCGCATAGAACTTATCTTACACAATAGAGTCCCACCATATCCTTCCTGGACCCTAAAGAATATACATGAAAAAACCCACCTTAGAGACCTCTAGAGTCATATTGAAGTTGAATATCCTCTCTATCTTCTCAATCCACTTATCGAATTCCTGGGGTCCTTTTTCACTATTAAATATAGGTGGATGCTGATTAGTAAATTAAAAGATATGATCCTCTATTTTTCCTAGGTTCCCAACACTCACTTGACCCAGAGTTTGTATAGTGTGGATAAAAAATTCTATCAAATTAGGTTCCACTGGAGGGTTCACCTGTGAAACCTATCTCATAGATTACTCTCTTTTATTGGGAAGAGCACTTATTAGAAACATTCTGTAACAAAATACAAAAAAAAATTAGTCATGAGAAAATTTACAAAATCATAGGACCAACTTTAGGTATTTATAACAAAGTTTTAAAACATTATAAATTTAAAGTAACCATGAATGAACTTACATAAAAATGACATATCAATTTAAATAAACATCCAATATAGTTCATTCAAATGAACTCAAACTCCAAGTCTGAATCCTATTAAAAATTCATAACCACCCGTGGTAACTAAATTTCAGTCATGGAAGTGAGCTACCAAGGACCCTTTTCTACACTTAATATCTAAATTCCAATAGTCCAAAATTCTATCTACCCAATATGTAGATCCAAACTCAGAAAGTGTTAACAATCTTTAGGCTGATCATCCCTTTGACAACAAATTGTAATGAACCAGCCTGGGTCAATAGGAAAAGAGACCCAAACTAGCCCATCATGTAATATAGGTAAAAAAGATAACAAAACTAGTCTTGAATATATAAAAAAAGACATACAACCAGAGTGTTGAGTGAAAAAAATGATATACTGTAAGGGCATACAATCAAAGCCAAAATAAGCTAAACTTGAAAGTATGTCAAAATCCCACGTGGCCGACAACCACCTCAAAACCAACCTGAACCCAAAGAAGCAACAAGAGAAGAAATCATGCTACATGATTCTATTCCATTTAACTAAACCATGAAATAAAAAACCTTTAAATAACCAAAGTCACAATTAGGGTGTGATCCAAATTCCAAAGTCAAGAATGCAACAATTCTAGCTTTTAAAAAAATAGTTTTCAAAGAATTTTCAGAAAATAAATCCATTTGTAAATAGTTTCCCTATTGTTTTCATAAAATAATTTCATATTATCAAATTATTAATATGAAAAGTAGAAGTAATAAAATAAGGAATCATATCTATACATCAGGAGGTAGATAGAAAAACACATATCCATGAAACAATATTATGGATATCTATTTGATACAACCTCATATAAGAACCTGTGAGAAACAATCCATGATAAAAAAAATCACGAGTAAATAACCGTAAATTAAAAAGAAACTCACATTTGGAATCAAGACTATGGGACACTGTATATTGGACACTTAAAATCCTAAACATACAAATCATTGGATTTAACTGATATTGAGCCCTGCCATTATATATCATAAATGGTTACCTCCTAATGGTGACAAACACACACTAAGGATACTCATGCCTCTTTCTCGATGCACACAAGGTTACCAATGGGAAATTTTATAAAATAATTTCAAAACCATGCTAAATTATTTATAAAATGTTTTTAAAGCTAAGGCAATCCTCTTCAGAGTTTGAAAACCCATTTTTAAATGAATAAAATTCATTTTTCAATGCAAAAACATTTTTGAAAACATTTTCCTTTCCAAGAAAACCTTTAAAACCACATATAAATAAAAATAAATGGACAAACCAAAGTAATTTATCAATAAAGATATGAAATTCATCAAATTAACCCATTGTATAGAAATAACTACCTCAATATTATAGAAACCAAGCTTCCTTCGATAACGATGACCAAAAACCAAGAGAACGACTTTCAAAAGGTAATGCATGTCAATGAACTGAAAAGGATTAATAGAAAAAACTATCCAATCAAAAGTAAATTCAAAACTAAACCCAAAACCATATTCATAACCAAAAAATGGAGAAATATAAGGATTAGATTCCTGTAGAGAAGAAAACCAACCACAATGGTGATCAATCACTGAACAAAGCAATCCTAAAAGGAAGGAGTCACCCAAAATCTCCTAGAAAGATCCTGTAGGTTGAGAGAAAGGAATACCGCAATGGATGAAATAATTAACCACTCGTATAGAACCCAAAAACTCAATTCAAGACTATTACATGGAATGTAATCCTACAACAACTTATGTAATTCACAAAGCTCATATACACCAAAAAACCCATCACATTTTTATTAAAACCCTATTATCTTTCATTACATAACATTAACCATTTACACAACATGTAAACCTATCATTATATGTATCTAGTTCAAGGCTTCTATTAACCAACCATTAGATGGTGTGCACTCCCATTACATGGCATACAATTTCCCAATGAACTAAAAAAATTGCAGGATTAAGCTAAAAAACTCAAAAAAATCCATGGATTCACCATTACAAGTATCCTCACAATTTATTTTTCGACATTACTCATTCAATGAAAAATGAAACCAAAATAAAAGGTAAAAGAATACCTGAACGAAAGATAATGAGTGTTACAAGTTCTATACTATTGCATCCTCATGATAACAACTACCCCTTCCATAAGATTCTATATTTAAGAAGCATTATCCTCATGTGAAATCTTATTCAACTTCACATGATATCTTTTAAATGCCACTATTCAACAGATTTCAGATTCTAGTATAGTAGCACCACACTAAGGCTCGATGGTAGCACTACCATCCTCAAATGCCTAAAGAAGCAACATTATCCACTACAGTGGTAGCTCATTGACACCATGGGTGTCCATGGTAGCAGAGACTCTTCATATCCTTGCAATGGTAGCTGGTGAGAATCAACCAATAGTATCACAATCCCTTTCTTTTAAAGCTAGCTTTAATCTCATGTCCAATGGTAGCAACATATCCCGTATCCTTTTACTAATAGTAGTGGATCATCTCTTCCCAGAATGGTAGCAGGGTGACGATGGTAGAACAATAAGGGTTCTAGTGGAATCTCTTCCACTACCCCAATCCGATGGTATCACCATAATTGTTCTTGTAGTAGATCTACCATCACTCGTACTTCATGGTTGCATGATTTTGCAACGCGATGTTAACAACTTCCACCAGTACCGATATCTCTGCTACAACAGTAGCAGTATAGAACCTTGCTACCGCCAGGCGATTTTTTATTTCTATCATGAGTTATAAAAATATTCATATTCTAGTTCAAATTATTATTCTACCATCCCTAGTTATTTTCTATGCCACCACGAGACAATTTTATTTCAAAATTTTACATTTTTTTTATTTTTTTTATATTTAATATTTTAAAATAGTGCCTTTTTATAATAGATGTTGTTTTCATTTTCTTTATTCAAAAATAACTTTCTAATTACGTTTTGTTTATGCAAACAATTTTGAATTATTTTCAAACTTGTTTTAATATTATTTTAATTTATAATTCTTGATGTTTGTAGAAACATGTATCATATATAATTATTAATCAAAAATTATTTATTAGTTCTGAAATTCTTGATTTTAATTATTTATAAATTGTTTATTAATATTGTTAAATATTTTCAAATTATTTTTAATTTATAGACTACATGTTAAAATGATTTTACATTTTATACATTTGTACAAAAAGGTATTTTGTTATCTTATTTTCCATCAAATTTCATTTAATATTTATTTAATTAATTAACCATTTTTTAGAAAGATATTTTGAATGATTTAAATTTGTTTGACGTGGGCTGATTATTTAAATGATATATTTAATTTAGTTTGAATTGTTTATATGTTTATGTAATCTTTTTTGTCTCGGATAAAATAGGTTGACTTTGTTATTATAATTTTAAATGATTTTAACCATTTTCACGATCTCTCTTTAGCTGTTGAAAGATTTGTAGAATTTATATAAAGGACTTAGAGGATATATGGAATGAACAATGATAACTTCTTTGACATTCTATTTTTCTATGAGAATAATGTTGTGAACTTTAAAAGTTTTATACAATATGTAAAGTCCTCTAAAATATCTACTTCATCATCTTGATGATCTCTCAAGTGAATAATTTCATCTTCTTAGACTTCTACTAACTTTATAAGATGAGTTGATCCAATACTCAAGAACCGAAACCTATGCATATTCATATTGTTGGGACCAATTCAAGTATGAAGTTTGAATTTGTTCTTAATGGGTGTGAATGGAAGTCAATGATGAACAAAATAAAGAACAAAACTCTCCTAAGTGAAATAAATATTGGAATTCAGATGATTGATGCACCGATCCTAAGTGTTATTTTGAAGAAGTAAAAAAAAAGGGAAGAAGAGGGTGCGGGGAGGCTTGGAATTGCAAAGTGGCCAAGAATGGGTTTTTAGATAGAAATTGGCCATGAATTTCAATGCATACTTAGTTTTTTACTAAGTATTTTTATAAGTCTTACCTAAAAAATAGGGCCATCCCACTAGCCAGCCATCCAGCCTCAACCTGAGGCTCATGCGGAACCACAGGGGTCGACTGTGCCCATGGGGAATCCCGCCCGGATGGCCCACAAGATGCACATGGGGGCCTATATATAAGCCCCAAGGTATGTATAGTGGGTGCTTGGAGCATGCCTAAGGAGGAAAAGTGGGTGCTAAGAGCACACTCATAGGGAACTAGTGTGGGGCGTCACTAGAGGGGGGAGAGGAGATTTCTAGAAAAATAATGGAGCAACTTGTTATTTTAAGAAGCCAAAGAACACCTAAAGAATGAGCGAATAGCTGAGGAAAACAAAGTTTCCAAGATCACGTGGATTCGAGCAGGGTTTCAAAAAGTGATACATTACATCTTGAAAAAATGAATGATTAGCAAGAAGGCTGTGAGTTTGAAAAAGGAAAAATCCAAGATATGCGGAATAACTCCACGCAGGTTTGAAGATATTAAAGAACTCAAGATCTTGGTTATTCAAGTCAGAATTTTGAAGAGCATATCATTCGGATTTTGGACGCAGAAAAGATCTGATCTTACTTATAAAAATTATCCCACCAATTTGAGATGAGGTTGCTACTCCCAATGTTTTGAGGGCTCCTGTTTTGAGAAACAGAGTCTCTATGATCTTCTAGTTTTCAAGGGGAAAGTAAGAGCTGTGAACCATTCTAGGTTTGTGAAGAGTAAAATGTGAACCACTCTAGTTCCGTGAAGAGAAGAAGATCGGCGTACCTCACTGGTTCACGAATCATGGAACCACATACCGCTTCCATACGCGAGGTAGGAGAGATGAGAACTGTTCTTTTTTTCATGAATAGAGTTCTAGTGAACCATTCTAGGTTCATGAGAAAATGGTACCACATACTGTTTTGGTTCTTGCAAGAGAAAAGGTCCCGCGTACCACTCTGATCAACCGTATACCACTCTGGTTCATAGAGAAGTGTGTCCCGCGAGAGGAAGTCCTGTATACCACCCAATGCATGGAAGAGAAACATCTATCACGAGGTACATGAAGGATGTCCACACTTTGTGTGAAAAGGAAGCCCATGCATCCCTTGTGTGAGGAGGAGTCGTGAACCATTCTCGTTTTGAAAGGATACCTGCACATCCAATGCATAGAAACACTCCATACTATGGGTGTGAATGAGGAAAACAAGAACATCATACAAAAACCAAAGAGATGTGTGTGTAGATAAGGGACACCCAAATACACACATTTAATATTGAATAAAATCACATGATCATAACTATAAAAAAATCGATGTGAACAATGTGTGATAAGAATGGGAGAAGAAAAGAATGTGGATGGTGATGGAAAGTGAGTGTGTGTATTCGTATTCATGATTTTAAGAACACGACTAAATCCCAAGAATATCCAAATCAAGTTCAAAGAA
Source organism: Viscum album (assembly GCA_963277665.1). Classification (NCBI taxonomy): domain Eukaryota; kingdom Viridiplantae; phylum Streptophyta; class Magnoliopsida; order Santalales; family Viscaceae; genus Viscum; species Viscum album. The sequence goes on along the minus strand of OY728136.1, from coordinate 99,773,414 downwards.
AAGGAGAGAAGAGTTTTCATGTATATTTATAAGAACCATATTCATTTGTGCCTTCACACAAGAAAGTAAAAGAGGAAGGTCATGCATTCATGCATGCACATGAATATGTGAATACTTTGAAGAGAAGCATCCTAAACCAAGGGTGCACATGTGTAAAGAAGTAAAGTGGTATAAAATACATAAATTTTTAAATTCATGGTCACATGAACAAATGGAAGAAGAAGGGTTGATTCTGATGATGCCTAGTGAGATAGTTTTCAGTGTTTGAATAATCACAAAATAATTTGTGATTCTGGACAAGAAGAACAAGAAGTCTTAGTACATCTAGTTTTTGAAATCAAGGTAATATTGAACATTAAAGAGAATCAACTCTAAACTTCGATGCATGAAATGTGTCATGCTTAATAGGAGACAAAAACTTCCATGCCTATCCATTGAAGGGACTTTCACGTCCATAAACTGAGCGTGACTTTACCAAGGGCAGTGATCTTGGGTGAGTCAACGGAAGTGTTCAGAGGGAAGCAGTGAGATATCCTTAAAATTTTGTGAAGGAAGTGTGCCTAGGATAGGGTGACAGTAGTTAAACCCTGTAAACCACATCTAGTTATGAATATTGGAATTAGGTATGAATGGAAACTGGTCGGTGTATGCTCCTTGGATGTAGCCCTTAGTGGTGAACCAAGTAAAAGTGTTGTGTTGTCCTTCTACATGTGAATGTATTAATTACTGTACATATACATCATACTGGTTTAATTAAGTTCCTACCAATGTGGGAACAAGATCCAATAAAAAGGAGAAAAAGTTGACACCATGATTCACCCCCTCTCAGGGTGACCTAGGGTCCTTTAATTGGTATCAAAGTGTAAAGGTTTACATATGTTGGATACTCTTCAGTAATTATATTCAGAAGAGGATTTCAATTTTCTTTCCTAAGTCAACAATGAATAGTAGTTTTGATGAAATTTTATTTATCTCCAAGCATATGTCTATATCCAATAAGACCATGATGAACAGGAAAAATAAAGAGAAGAAGTAGTTGAAGAAGTCTCTCATGCCCAAATAAGATGCAGTGTCTGGTTCTCCATGCCCTTCCATTAACAAAGATATATCAGGCTTGGGAAGTAAAGAGAAGGTGGATCAGGTTTCCACCAGAGAAAAAGGAGACACTTATATGTCATTTTCAGGCGATCATGAGTTATTAAGAACCTATCTGCATGATATTCCTGAAAAAAGTTGCTTCTATTTGTATAATATTTCGATGTATGCAGGATGAGATCACCTGACTCGTAAGATAAGCTGATAATATGGAGGAAGTCTTGTAAATTATAATGTCATAATGTTATAAGTTCTCATTAAAAATTTAATCCATTTAAGAGAAATAGGGTGTCAATAAGAGTCTAGAAGAAAAGATCCATGCATTTAATGATGAGCTGAATAAGAGCACTAGAGTCAAGAGTTTACATTTGGAAGAAACCTCTATGAAATTCAAGGAACTTGACTCTTTGTTACAAAAAAATGTTAAGATGCATGAATATGAAGTTACAAGATTAAATAAGGCTTGTGAAGAGAATACTACTATGATAAAAGACCAGGTAGTCATCCTCAATAAGAGATGTCACGAATTGAAAGATGAGTTGGCCAATCTTGAGAAGACACACATTGAGTCTTCAAAAAATAAGGAAACAATTTCTACTAGTACTCAATGCTCATTGGAGGATTATACTATCAAAAGACCTCCAACATGTGATAAGAAGAGCATGGATTCACATATTGATCCATCCTAATAAGATGAGACAGTAAAGGTACCATCCATACCAAATTGTAGTAATGTTTCTAAAATTGATACTACAAAAAAGTACTGGTTGGAAGAAAAATTCTAAACAAGTATGGATGAAGAAGAATGGTAATAAACCTACCACCATGACTAGGGTGGATAGAGGAAATTGTGTGGAAGATAGATCCCCACAGAAAGCACAAAAATTCAAGAAGAAGACTCAATAACCTTATATAGAAGATGGAAATAAGTCAAGGTTTGTTGGTCAATGACAATGTTGTAACAGATATGGGCATTGTTCACTAGATCTTTGGTATAATCCCTTAAATGTAAGAGCACAAAGAAAGACCATCTTAAGGGGGATAAATAAAGAGAAGAATAAGCAACATCCATAGATTCTGAAGCACTTGTATACTTCAAAAAGATTTGGAATTTTAGATAACATATGTGATGTATGCAATAGGTGTGGTCACATGAATGGTGCATGTTCATTTCAGTAGGTACAAAAAGATGATAAGAAAATAAGACCACACGAGCATACTAAGAAAGAAAAATCATCCTTGGGAAGCTGTCAGAAGAATATTGGAAAAGAAAACACTCCCAAAAAGACTCTAAGGAGGAAAGTTGAGAATACCTTGGATTAAAAATCCAAGAGGTTGAGGGGTAGTGCATAAAAAATTACTACTAAGAAGATTTGGAAATAATGAGGAAAATGGAAGATGCACAAGCTAAGGCTAGTGCTAAAATAAAAAAGAAGATTCTACATGAATACAAAGAGGCTATGCGTGTGAGGTGAAACAAGGCAAGTCACACTATTAGAAGATGCTTTGAATTTACTCCAGCCCAACAAGAAATCCTCAAGAAGATGAATATTGCACCAGGAGATTCTATTTCTTTGAAATCCCTTGAAGAAATAAGATTCACACAAAAAGATATGGAAGAAATTGTGGGGTCCACACATTCATAGTCAGCATTGAAAATCAGTTGTGAAAATATGAAGAATGGAGCATCTGGGTTGAGAAAATCATCTCAACCTTGTTATTCACATGGATGAAACAAGGAGTATCCACCTTATTCTCTTAAATATTTGTGTATTGTATTTGTTCTTATCATACATGGAATTGAATTTGAATCAAGATCGTAGGGGAAGAACCTGAGATTATGTGATGAGAAGTGTTCCCTTGAGGGGGAGACACATGAATAATCTGACATAGTCATTATCTAAATCAGTATCAATATCAGTTGGGATAAAATTCAATAACTATGAAGATTGTATGAACATATTATCATTGAAAAAGGTATATTATTTCATAATCTCTGGGAGTAAATAAATTACTTATTGGCATAAGAATAGTGGATAAGTTCTCATATTAGGAGGTATCATGATCAATGGATAATGGAAAAATCTATTTTCAAAATCAAATCCACTTGTTTTCTACACCAAGAATTGATCAAGTAGACTTAGAGTGAAATTATTGATGGCACATTTATTAAGTAAGGACTGATACCCTCTCTACCATAATATTTGTATTTCTTTTCAGTAAGGGGGAGAGAAAGTAAAATGAAAGTTGAAAAGTGGAAGGGGGAGAGCAGATAAAAGGCTCTTATTTTGACATTAACATGATCATTTTAGATAACATTGAAGTATTGAAAACAAAAATAGAGGGGGAGATTGTTGGGACCAATTCAAGTATGAAGTTTCTATTTGTTTTCAATGGGTGTCAATGTATGTGAATTATGATCGACATAAAGAAAGAAACTATCCTATGTGAAATGAAAAATGGAATTTAGATGATTGATGCACTGATCCTAAGTGTTATTTGGAAGAAGTAATAGAAATGTAGAAGAAGAGGGTGTGAGGAGGCTTAGAATAGAAAGGTGGACATGCATGGGTTTTGAGATAGAAAGTTTCCATTCATTTCAATGAATACATAGTTTTCTACAAAGTATTTTTATAATCCTTACCTAAAAAATAGGGCCAGCCTACTAGCCATCCAACAAGCCTCAACTCGAGGCTCATGTAGGACCACAGTGGTCGACCGTGCCCATAGGGAAGCCAGCCCCGCTGGCCCACAGGAAGTGCTTGGGGGCCCATTTATAATACCCAAGGTAAACATAGTGGGCACCAGGAGCATGCCTGAGGAGGCAGAGTAGCCACTAAGAGCGCGCCTGCAGGGAACCGGTGCGAGGCGGCACTGAAGGGGGGAGAGGATATTTCTAGACAAATGATGGAGCAACTTGTTATTTAAAGAAGCCAAAGAATGCACGATGTTTCAATGTGGAATAAGTATGTAAAAAATGGATGTAATCCCGATCGTCCATCTGATATCTTTGAGATCTCATCCACACATCACATCCTATGTCCATCGTTATAATCCGCGCCATTCATTATCCTTGCACCGCGTGTGGTTGAATCAGAGCCATCTGATCTCATCCACCGAGGTTGTCTTCAAACTCTGGACTCCTTCATGCAGCCGCAAACTAGTGCTCGAGCCAAATGACAATCTCATCACTCTGGTCATCAATTGAGATCAGTTCATGCCAACAGTGATCATCTGGATGCTACGATCACATGCATGAAATTAAATTTGGATGCATGCGAATGAATCAAAGAATGAGTGAGTGTGTGAGGCTAAAAAAGTTTCCAAGACCATAGGGATTCAAGAAGGGTTTCAAAATGTGATACATGCCTTATTGAATACATGAATGATAAACTAGAAGGTTGTGATTTTGATAAAGAAAACATCAAAGATATACATCATATCTCCACATAGGTTTGAAGATATTAAAGAACCAAATATCTCATTTATTCAAGGAAGAATTTTTAAGTGCGTATCGTGGGGATTTTGGACACAGAAAAGATCTGATATTACTTATTAAAAGAGGCTCACTTATTTGGGAAGATGTTTCTCCTCCCAAGGTTTTGAGGGATCCTATTTTGAGAAACAAAGTCTCTCCGATCTTCTAGTTTGCAATGGGACATCATAAGCCACGGACCGTTCTGGGTTCATGAAGAGTAAACCGCAAACCACTCTGGTTCCTCAAAGAGAAGGAGTTCTACATACCTCAAGGGTTCATGAAGTAAAGAAACCCATACAAATTTGGTACATTAAGAAGGAGAGCCAAAAACTGTTTTTGGTTCGTCAAGAGAGTTCCTACAAACCATTCTAGGTTCATGAGGAAATGGTACTGCATACCGTTTTGGTTATTCAAAGAGAAAATGTCCCACATACCACTCAAATCAACCATGTACCACTCTGGTTTGCGGTGAATTGTGTCCCGTGATAGGTTGTCTCGTGTACCACCCATTGCTTGGAGGAGAAACACACGTCACAAGGTACAAGAAGGAGGTCCACACTTCGTGTATGAAAGAATCCCACACATCCCTTGCGTAAGGAGGATCCATGAACCATTATTGTTTTCAAAGGAGACCTGCACATCCAGTTCATAGAAACACTCCATAACCTTAGTGTGAATGTGGAAAATAAGAACATTATACCAACCCCCAGGATATTTGTGTGCAGATAAGGGAAACCCAAATACACACATCAAAGTTTGAATAAAATCACATGCTCATAACTATAAACAAATCGAAGTGAATAGTGTGTACTAAGAAATAGAGAAGAAAATAATGAACATGGTGATGAGAAGTGAGTGCATGAATTCATGTGAATGATATTAAGAGCACAATTAAAGCCCATGAATATCAGAATCAAGTGCTAAACAAAGGATAGAAGATGTTTTATGTGTATTTGAAGGACCCATATTCATTTGGGCCTTTACATAAGAAAGTATAAGAGGAAGTGCTTTCATTCATGCACGCACATGCATACATGAATATTTTTAAGAGAAGCATCCTAAACCAAGGGTGCACATGTATAAAGAAGTGAAGAGTAAGAGCATATCTAAATTGTCACATGCATGGTCACATGAACACATGGAAGAAGAAGGGGTGATTTAGATGATTCCTAATGAGCTGTTTTTCAGTGTTTGAATAATCACAAAAGAATTTTTGATTATGTCCATAATGAACTATAAGTATTAGTACGTATAGTTATTGAACTGGAGAAGATATTGAATGTTAAATAGAATAAAATCTGGACCTCTGTTGATGCTCATTTCTTCATAGAGTCTAAATATTGGAAATGGGTAATATCTTAGCTCAAAGTGATTCAACCTTTAGACAAATATCAAAAATTGACAAAGGAATGAATAAAAAGAACATTGCACAAGGGTCGCGCAAGTTCTACCATGGTCACACAAGTACACTTGCTCGCCGCATTTTTGATCGCGTAAGTCACTTGCGTACCCTAATTGATAACCGACTGGGGTCTTCTCCAGCCTATAAATAGCCCCGGTGGGCCCCCCATTTCGGGATGAATTTTTTCCAGAATTTAGATACAAAGATCTAAATTCCCAAGTCTCTTCTTCAAGTATTTAAAACACTTCTAAGGTAATTCTTTACCTAGAATGTAAGGTCTATAAAAGAGGAATAAGGTCTATAAAAGAGGAATAAGGTCTAAGTGTTATAAATCACTAACACTTGTGCGCCTAAAGTGTTTTAACCTTAAGGGAAATGAACATACTTGCGCGCCTCCTTATCTATTCATTAAAACTTGTGCGCCCCTCTTCTGTAAGTACCTTAGGATAATTCTAAAGTCTTTGGTCAAGGATCACCCAAGTATTACATTAAGGGCTGAAAATAACGCAAGTACCCATGTGCCGCGCAGGTATACCTGCGGGACCAGGACTTGCGCGCCCACGCAGTGCCTGTGCGCCTACCAGGACTTGCACGACCTTCTATTTTTTGGGTGCCCTTCTTACCCATTTAACCCCTCTTATACCATTCCACCTCTCCTATTCAAGATTCAGTCTTCAAGACACTATTCAAAGCCATTTATGGCATGTTTTCTTGATTTAATTCCTTATCCAAAATGAATTTTGTGAAAGATCTCTCAAGACCTAGTGATTTAAACATCTTTATTTCACTAAAATCAGAGATTTCATTCATTCAACCTCATCCTTTAAGATGAGAGAACCCTATTACTGGGAATCCTCTTTAGAAGTAAGCCCCAAGTCCTCATTAATCTGAGCCTCCTTTTCAGGAGTAAGCCCCAGTCATAATTTTCTTTAATCTGGGCCTCCTTTTCAGGAGTAAGGCCCAGTCATAATTTTCATTAATCTTGGCCTTCTTTTTAGGAGTAAGCCCCAATTTCAAATCCTATTAGTTGGGAATCCTCCTCATAAGTAAGCCCCGACCATAATTCCTTTAACCTGGGATCCCTTTTTAGGAATAAACCCCAGTCTTAAAGTTCCCAAATATGGGCATCCTCCTTAGGAGTAAGCCCCAAGTCCCTTAATTTTTCAAAACCCTTAACCTGATCCTTCTTCTCAGAAGTAAGCCATAGTTTTAATTTCTCTTAACCAGTATTAATTTCCTTTTGATCTGGGCTTCCTTCTCAGGACTAAAACCCAATCATAAGTCCCCACTTAACTTGGGCATCTTCCTTAGGAGTAAACCCCAAGATTAGAGTATCCAAATCTCTATAAAGCACATATACCTTTATGGAACCTATTCCTGGATTTCTTCTCTGATGTAAATCTTAATCCTCATCTATCTGGGCTATCATACACACATAAGCCCCATATCATTGCATCTTTCATGACACAATTGTCTGGTTTCACCAATACCTACTGTTTCTCACACCGAGCCTGACTCACATGATCTTAGAGTGTAAAAGTAATAATGAAATCTTTCTTTGAGCCATCAATCATGAATAAAAATCATACTACCTTACTCGAACTATGTGGGTTCTGATTCCTTTTCCAAAACAAAGGATACGTAGGTAGCCCATCTGCGGGTACGATCCCAACTATGAAATAATCCATGTCCTTCTGAATGACAATAAACTTTAAGTTCCCCACTGAGTGGATTTAAAACTAGTATGGTCATCATAATGACCAAGATACTTTTTAGTATTTAAGGATACCATTGGCTAAGAATCTATAAACAAATACAGATGATTCTCTATCGATTAAGAACCTCGAATACATATAAAATATTCTCTAAATTTACTACATATTAATCATTGATTGTGAGATCTAAAGGAAGGATCATTTTATACTGGGTAATGTATTAAGGATTCATGAACATAACTTAAATCTATAAAGAGAGTCCCGGAGTAGACAATAATTCCCCTAAAAAAGGTGTGATGAGTCCGACCTCACATCCCATCGACCAATGAAAATTCCTAAGCCTCATCTGTCCACAACTAATGAGCGCCTACCTTTTAAAAGTAGGTTCAAATGGATATGAAATCATTGGATGTTTCTAGTTCTATGAACAAACCCGTTAGAAACTGCTCGGAATGTTTGAATCTTAAATCAATGAGATCATCCCCAATTCCAGAGGGAACAAAAAATGGTGAACCCGACGTGAATCCTTAACCAAGTTAAAATGATGTTCTACTTATTTGTTAGGCCCCTATTTAAAACTCAATGAGAGGGCCAACAAAAAAAATCATTGACATATGTTCTCATCAAAAATATATAGTGTCTGAATTTATCTTGATTACATATGTTATATCAAACAGGCACTCTTTTCCATGATTTTATGCATTCTAAGAAATGGATACTCTCAAGTTCACTCCTATGAATACCGCTGCTGCGAATGCCACTGCTGCTACTCCTGCTGGATCGTCGTTCGCTTTGAGGATGAAATCACCTACTCAGCGTCTTCAACGCTGGGTATCAAATGCACTGGTTAAGGAGTGCCGTCAAAACTGTACTATTCCAACTCTAGAGGTTGCTCGACGAGCCCACCAAGTGAACAATTCACCCTAGTCGTCCGGATAGCGACAACCAGTGATCAAGAAGAAGGTGGTGCTAACCACCATCTCCAACCGTTTTGGGTCGTTATCCCCGGAATGCAATCACCATTCACTCCCATATTCTGAGGAGGTGAATGAGGAGGTCCCTCCGGGCCTTAATTCAAGGAGGCATGAGTCCTTCCAGAGGGCTCCCATTAACAATCTCCACCAGACTTGTGTGGTAGTGCACCCTCAGCATGATGAGGGTACTGACTCCTGGTGTTCGACTCAAGTTTCTCGAACTCGAGCAGGCAAGACGAATCACCAGAGGCGAAATCCGGTTAACAGTGAGCAGGTTCTTAGCTCTGCCATCTCCGGAGAAGTATACCAACCTAACTTGGTGGCAAGAAATGAGTGGGAACACACACCTGCCCATTTCCAGCAGACTCGTCTGGCAGCATCACACCAATCCCACCAGGCAATTCCGGAGGAGTACAATAGGCAGGAACATATACCTATTTATACATCATCAGCTAGTCAGCAGGCTCGTCTGACTACATATGATGGAGCTCGTCGACCACGTTTGGAGAAGTCCAATTAGTAGGCACATACTCCTTCTAGTATTGATCAAGCCTACCAAGAGTCTCGCTTGGTAGCACAAGTAGAAGTCAGTCGGAAAGCTCCAGCGACAAACATGAGGTAGACTCAACTTTTTACCCCCACACTTGAGTACTGCCAGAATTTAATGACAGGAAAAGGAGGACAAGAGTAGGAACATACACCTACTCCAAGCATGGAATGGATATATATCCCCGTTCCGGCAGCTGAAGTCACCAAGCACATTCTGTCAATGGTGAAAGAGCAGAAGCAAATTCTTGCTCATATCCTGGATGCCTGTCAGGATATTATAACAGCTTTAGCAGCATCTCAAGGAAAGATACACAAATCTGTCCCTAGTAGTGGAGTGACACATCAACAGTTCACTCTGGAGCAGATACATACCTTTGTTCCAGTCCAAGAGGGTTGTGGGGCGTACTCCCCCATATCATATAACAACCAAGTCTAGTACATACACTTGATTTGAGTGGGGATTGTCAGCCTAACATGGCCATCTCTCCTGATCAGGCACATACACCTACTCAGAGTAACAACTTTCATCAAAAAGTGGTTTCCAAGGAGAGTAAGAAGGCTTCTAAAAAGAAGACCCACCTAGCACAGTCAAGAAATCAAGAGCCAATCTGTAAAAAGGTCATGCTTGATGCTGGAGTTCATGAAGCCCTCAAACAGTTATCTATTGGAATCAAAGATTCTACTCCTTCATTTCCCAATAGTGGGAACATTAATTCCAAAGGTCTTCAATAAACACTTCTTTATGAATGCTTGCTTCATGACAGTTCGGTCGATCATGAAGTTTCATCTTCAGATGAGAGCTACAATAACCCTCTATGTGGCCAGAAGACCAAGGAGCAATAGATCTCATCTTTTGCTATAACCCACCATGGTGGTTCTCCCCATGATGATGAATTTCTCTGCGAAAGTCCTCTCCGCAGTAGTGATGCACATTTCCCGGAAAATTCTCTAGTGGAAAATGTAGTGCTGAGAAATCCCTCTTATCTTGAGGCACTTGAAAATGTGAAGCTAGTCATGTATGATGCTTTATCGCTAGAAGGTGAAAAAATTTCTCAATCGGAAGATAGCCCAGGGTGTAGGTCATTCTCCGAACCACCCCTAAGTCATGCATCTTCTAGTTTGATTAGTGATTTCTCTACCAATCTTGTTGAATCCGATTAAGCAACAAGGAAGCACCAGCTCTGGTCAAATCAGGTAGAAGAATATTCATTCAATGATAAAGAGGAAATGCTGAACATGATAAAACAACTGGCAAAAGGTGAAGTGCCAGTCATGTTTTGTCCTCTGGCTGACTCTCTGTATGACATTCTAGAGATGTTGACGGAAGATGGAATTCATGATATTTGTCTCAACATATGGAAAACTATTTGTCAGTTGAAAAATAAAGTATTATCTTATGATGAATACGAAAATCATGTTAAGATAATATAAGGGTTACAACGTCAGATTGATTTGGAATCTCTATCAGTATCTCGATATCCGAAGGCTGAAAAGCCGTAGAGAGCCCTTCAATGTTCATGCGTTGGTGCACTAAGAAGATTGTGCTGGTTAATTTCCAATGCCCCATCTGGTATTTATGTCAGAGTATGGGGTGTTCATGGAGCACTACATTTCATTATGCTCTCCAGTCAGCAAAGCCCGCCGAAAATGGTGTCATGTAATGTTATTGCCCGTGGCCAGCCATAGTCAATGGGTTTTGTTTGCAATCAAAAGCTTTCCCAAGAACATGCCTCAACTAGTTCTTCTCAAAATCAAGAATACAGAGAACAAGTTGTTGAATTACTCTTGCATCAAGAAAACGAGAATATTGAAGAGGCCTCTCGTATGGAGCAAGCACATCATCAAGTGAAAGAAGATTCATAAATCATCCAACGGTCTTTCGAGCCAGGTGATAAAAGTGGATGTCGATTGATGAATTTTGCTAATTTCTGGACTACGGTCTGCAAAATCAGGAGAGATTTTAAGAAAGTCTCAGACATAGCATGTCAAAAGCCACCCAAGCTCACAAGACTGGGGACTCTTTTAACCCAACCCTCAGAATCAATGAATAGGATTCAAGGAGTTGAGCAAAGACCGCAGGAACAACCCCAATCCACCTGACTCGGGACCTTTTCAAATCATCAACCCCCTCCTTGGAGCAAGTTGGCCTTTTCTCGATTGGGAAAGAAGCCTCAAGAAGAACGGAGAGCCAAATTATTAGAAGATTCTCTCCAAATTATGATTCTCCAAGAAGTTCCTGAGGGATCAAACCAACAAAAGTCAATGTCTCTTTAGGGGCATGGCAGAAGACAATATCACATAAATGCTGATGGAAGGGATTTAATGCATTATGCATCATTTAATGTCATCAATGCCATTATTTCTGATCCACCAGATGAGGGTCACTCAGAGGGATCATATGAAGAGGTTCCTGTTCAAGAATTTGTACACATAGACACAAATGAACAAGGTGTGCATACACAAAATCAAAGGTTAACCCAAAATCTGGGTGTTCCTTAAAATAACCCACTTCCCCCTCTCCGAAAGGGATCAAACAAGGGGAAGGGAAAGAATCATGTTACATATCCTTCCTCTGGAGAAGGCCAATCTCTCTCACTAGAGCAATGATTTGTGCAACAAGAGGAAGAAATGAAAGAATTTAGGAGGTTGAACACAGAACTACTTCAAGGTAGTCTTCTTCCTAAGCGTGCTGGAGTTAGTCAGCCAAGGGAGTTTGTTGTAGCTACTGAGATGGATCATGAATATCCTACTTTATCAGTACACCCTCACAGGTATAATCCTACGGGTCAAGTGCAACAAAAATTGGCAGTGCTGCCATCAGTTGCAGTACCAGCTGCCATACCTTTCCAAGCTCCAATTAGTGCACCTGTTCATGTCCAAGCTCAACCGGATGTTTCTAAAAAGTTAATAACTACTATTGAGTCATTAACAGCTCGGTTGGAAGCTATGGAGGGAAAGAGTGCTTAGGTTCAACCCGAAAAGAGTGATTACCCGAAATGGGTAGATGCAATCCCTCCCCCATCAAATTTTGGGAACCCTGTATTCCTTATTTTCAATGGATCTGGTGATCCTGAATAGAATTTGATGCATTACGTGTCTTGTTGCGATCCTATGATGGGAACTCCGGATCAGCAAGAAGCAGTGAAACTCAGATTCTTCGTGCGAACCTTGCAAGGACCAACCTTTGTATGGTACACAAGCTTGAAATCCTGGTAAATTACCAGATGGGAAGATCTCCGTCAACGATTTATTCTTCAATTAAGCTCAAATTTGCCAAAGACAATAGTTTTTGATCTTACAAACTGTAAGCAAAGGAAGAATGAAAGGGTCTCGGATTTCATTGCTCGTAGGAAGGGATTAACATATTCCCTAATCTTAGCACTCCCTCAGGAATAATTGTTGCCAATATGTGTGGAAAATTTGCGCGATGAGTTTCGCACACCACTGATCCCTATGAAATACACAGGAGGGTTTTCAGACCTTACTTAAATCGCTCAACAGATTGAATATTCTCTTATACAGACTAAGGCTAAATCTCGTGTAATTCCATCAACTCCAGGAAGGATAATGGGTAAAGCAGAAACTGCTACAGTTATGCTTAAACAAGAACCTATACCTACTTCTACTTCAAAACCTTTATCTTATCGAAGGGCTCCACCACATGAGCGCCAACAACAGAGGCCATTTCATCAATATAATCAAAGAGATCAAAGACGAAAATAATTTGAGGATTTTAAAAGAAAAGTTTACTCTTTCCGAAATGAAAAAGTTCCTGGTTATTTCCTTTCGGCTCTAGAAAATAATTTGGTTCATTTTCCAAGGCCCAAGAGGCCAAACAAGGAAGGAGATGAAGACCGTCCCAACTATTGCCCGTTTCACCAGATGTTGGGGCATCCCATTCAGGAGTGTTTGTTTTCAAGGACCTCCTACAAAAGATGGTCGACTCGGGACAAGTCAAACTAAAAGGATCTTCAGCCCAAGTAGCATGTGTTACTACTACAGTTCCAGAGGAGGAAGGCGAGTGACAAGAAGTCAAAAGAAAAAATGCACAAAAATACGACGATTGGATGGTCAAAAAGACAATCAACCGAATTCATGCTATTTTGCGAACATAATTGAAAAAACCAATTGTGCCTTCTTCCCTGAATGCTGCAGAAAAACCCTCTTCATCAGAGGGGAAATCCTCAAAGAAACGACACAATTCCAAGGAGGAACAATCAGAATAAGATGAGTATGTGTCAAAGACTAAGTTGTCTTTGACTCTGGCAGATTTCATGTCATATACTTCGAAGCTACGGGCACCATCCCACCAAATGGCACAACCTAAACATGCTAATCAGGCAGAGTCTTCATCGGATAAAGAGTTGATTTTCGGTTATGTTAATATGATTCAATTAACAGATCCATGTGCTAGTTTCAGTTTCAACTTTGATGAGCCCGAATTCCCTATATCAAATAGAGGAATCAGAGGAAGTTCCATAGGCTCCGGATACAGGGGAAGAAATGGATCTTTCAGAAGACACTATTCCAATTCTATCCCTACTAGAACTGTTTATGCAGCAGAAACTCATGGTAGAGCCCTTCAGCGAGCTCAACAAGAACAAACAAGTTCTTCCACCAATAGCAAATTCAGTCTTGGCGCAGTTATTCTAGAAGACCGGTTGAAGGTTCCACCTTCTTCCACTCAACAATTAAATGGATCTAATCAGTCTAATCTTCCAAATCCAGGAATATTGCCAACTCCTATCCCGATACAAGATGCATTAACTTCCAAAGCATCAACATCCAAGACACCTGCTAAATCACATGTTCCTGTTGGGAAACGCATACCTTTGGATCAAAAGTATGATATATTGAAACACCTGGCCCAAGTACTGGCCAAGTTATATATTCTGGATGCCGTGAATTTATCAAAGGATCTTCGGGAAGCACTCATTGAGGCTTTGTCAAGTCCTCAGGAGTTTGAAACTGAAATTGCTGCAGCTGAAGTCTATCACATAGAGAATAATCCTTCATAATTCCACGCAGTAATATCTTTTACTGATGAATATGATGATTATGTCGTGCATGGATATATTAGACCTTTGTACTTATCTGGCAAGGTCAATGTCATAGACATCCGAAGAGCTTTCATTGATAATGGTTCAGGAGTCAAACTCATTCCCATTCGTACACTTCGTCGATTGGGCCTCACAGAATCTGATTTATATCCTTACACCATGATGTTACAAGGATATGATAAAAATGAACAAGAAACACTGGGTGAAGTTACACTCAGAACTCAGTTTGGGGATCTTGTATCCAATTCATATTTCATGGTTGTTGATCAAGACTCAGCCTTCAACATCTTTCTTGGAAGACCCTGGCTACATCAACATGCGGCTATCCCTTCATCATACCATCAATGTCTCAAATATTGTTTCGATGGTCAAGTTGGGACATTGTATGGTGATAAGGCCCCGTTCAAGACATGTGAGTTTTAATACATTGAGGTAGAATTCTATCACATGATGGGAAAGGATAAATCCAAAACTAGGGAGATTACCAAAGTTAATGCTCTATATGGTTTGGAAAAGATTCTAGTAAATCCATTTACGCATGTGAGTACAGATTACATGTTGCTTATCAGTCAAATTGACAGGATCGACCCAAAGCAAAATACTCTTATGGAAAGATCCACAATGTCAATTATGGTAATCGAGCCAGACAACATGGGAGAAATTGGTGATCCTCCAGGCAATGATGAAAGCTCAAGTGAAGATGTCTTCGTTTCATCTGCTAAAATCCAACAAGTCTATACTTCACCAACCAGGCCAGAATAAGTGATAGAGATGTTAGAGGTGAACAATGATGTCGATTATCAATCCATCATCTCCTATTTATTACCCAAGGAAGACCCTTCATCATAAATTGGGTCGGAAATGGGAGCCTATTCTTCAAGTTGTTCAAGTTTTAACATCTCTTCTGATCATGGAAATTTTGCTTCATCATATACTATACAATTAGAAATGGAAGAAATAACACCTGTTGAAAAAGAAGAGGAAGATCTCAGGGATGCTCCTACAACATTTGAAGAGGGTATCTCTATCACTTTGGATGAACTCAGAGAAATAAATCTGGCTACAAAAGAATATCCACACCCCACTTTAATCAGTGCGTCCATGACTCCCGAAGAGCAAGAGATGTATATTTCCTTTGTAAAGAAAAATAGAGATATATTTTCTTGGAACTATACAGAGATTCCAAGGCTTGATCTTGATGTTGTCACTCATTTTTTGGGTTTACTAGAAGAACATTGAGGATTTAAGCAAGCCGCGAGAAGAATGCACCCAACTTATGCTTCCAAAATTGAAGCTGAAGTGGATAAGATTATCAAAGATAACCTCATTAGAGAAGTTCAATATCCCAAGTGGTTGGATAATATTGTCCCTGTGAAGAAGAAGAATGGAAAAATTAGAGTTTTCATTGATTTCAGAGATCTTAATCGGCATTGTCCTAAGGATGATTTTCTAGTTCTGATTACTGAACTTTTAATCGATGCAACAATTGGATATGAAGCACTTTTCTTCATGGATGGATATTTTGGATGTAATAAAATTCGAATGTCTCCAGAAGATGAGGAATCCACAGCTTTCAGGGCCCCTCTGGGTGTGTTTTGCTATCAGTTAATTCCCTTTGGATTAAAAAATGTAGGCCCAACATATCAGCGTGAAATGCATCGCATCGTTAATCCATTTTTAGGGAAGTTTTTTGAATGTTATGTGGATGATTTGGTGGTCAAATACAAACAACTTTCTAATCACTTGGCTGATTGGGAAGTCATATTCTACAAGCTTCGACAACATAATTTGAAGATGAACCCCTTAAAATGTGATTTTGGGGTAACCTCAGGAAAATTTCTTGGCTTTGTTTTACACCATCGTGGTATTGAAGTCGATCCTGAGAAGACCAAGTCAACCCTTGGTATGTCACCTCCTCAAAATTTGAAATAATTAAGAGGAATTCAAGGACACTTAGCCTATATTCGGCGTTTCATCTCCAATTTGGCAGGCGAAAGTTTACCTTTCACCAAATTGATGAAGAAGGGAGTCACTTACCAGTGGACTGAAGAATGTCAAGAACCATTTGATATTCTCATGAAATAACTCTTGAGCCCACCGGTACTTATGTCACCTGTTGAAGGAAGGGCACTTATCCTTTACGTGACAGCCTTAGAGTGATCATTGGGTGCCTTTCTTTTTCAGAAGAATGATGCTGGGAATGAAAACAGCCTATACTACCTCAGTCAGAATATGCTTGAAGCAGAAACCCGATATTCAAGTATTGAGATGTGCTGCCTGGCATTAATCTTTGCAGTTCAGAAGTTGAGGCACTACCTGCAACATCACGAGGTCCAATTGGTATCTCGCAATAACATGCTCAAATTCATCGTTAGTTGTCCAATTCTTACATGACATTTGGCAAGGTGGGCAATTATTTTGCAGCAATTCGACATTCAGTATGTGTCTCAAAAGGAAATAAAGGGACAAGATCTGGCTGATTTCCTTACTGAACACCCTTCAATGGAAGACACAACTTCATATATTGAACTCCCTGATGAGGAAGTCTTCTCTATTCAAGACATTCCTCTGGCATGAGAAATGTATTTTGATAGTGCTTCGAGAAGTCCAACAGGTAGGAAAATGGAAATTCCTAAATTCAACAAAGATGTCTTAGGAATTGTTCTAATTTATCCAGAAAAGGCAGTGTTACCTTATTCCTTCTTATTGTGGGAAGGTGGTACCAATAATGAAGCAGAATACCAATCTCTCATCGCAGGCTTGGAATTGGCGCTTCAAGCATAAGTGAATCAGTTAAAGGTGAAAGGTGATTCAGACCTGGTAATCAAACAAGTCAATGGGGATTATGCCATCAGAAAAGTATAACTAATACCTTTGTATGATTACGTCATAGAGTTAATGGAGGAATTCCCTTCGGAACCGACATTTTCTTATGTCCCAAGATCACAAAATGCTCAAGCTGATGCACTGGCTAATATAACCACAGCTCTGGAAGATCCAAATCGGGACGAGACAACTATCAGTATTTCCCACTATTGTGAAATTTCAACTTATGCTTGAATCAGACCAGAGAAAATTAATGAAATTAGTCCCATTCCTGATCCGTATGGTCATACTATAGGATGTATGTCACCTATCAGGGAATACCTTCAAAATGGAACACTTCCACCTAATAGAGCCGGTAAAGAACAAATCTGGTGACATGTGGTCAATTTTATTCTTTATGATAGCCTAGATCACCTAGAGAAAATTCTATACAAACGTGGTTTTGATGGAGTTCTTTTCAGATGCATTGATGGTGAAGAAACAATGGCTGTCATGAAAGAAGTGCATGTAGGAGTCTGTGGTGCCCACCAGTTTGGACATAGACTCTCTGATCAGATTTGAAGGCTTGGGTACTTTTTTCCTTCAATGATACAATATTGTGTTGATTTCACAAAGAAGTGTCCTTCATGCCAAGTACATGCCAATTTCATTCATCAACCTCCAGAATTTCTTCATACAGCTAAATACTCGTGGCCACTTTCCATATGGGGAATGGATGTGGTGAGACCTTACCCTTCAGCTACGACCAAGTAGTTTAAGTATATTCTTACTGCTACTGATTTATTTTCCAGATGAACAGAGGCAATACCTCTCAAGGAATTCAGTTCTAAATGAATTGTTAACTTCATCAAGACTAAAATTATTACTATATTTGGTGTCCCTCAAACCATATTGATGGACAATGGCACTAACTTCTGTTCATCCGAGGTGAAGAAGTTGTATCAAGAATACAACATTAAATCCAATCATTCATCTCGGTATCATGCAGCGGCCAATGGCCAGATAGAAGCATTCAACAAGACTCTTTCAAATATACTGCAAAATATGGTGAATAAAGATAAGAAGTCATGGCCTGATAAACTCTTTTATTCTTTATGGGCTTATCAGACTACCACCCGCACTGCAACACGGTCAACTCCATATTCACTTGTATATGGAACGGAAGGCATCTTGCCCGTTGAAGTTCAACTACCCTTGATCAGAGTAGCCATTTTTGATCAGTCGTCTACATATGAACAGTCTCAAAAGTGATTGAATGAATTGGAACAGTTATATGAGAACAGATTATGCACTTTGAACCACTTGGAAGTCTATCAGAATCGAATAGCACGAGCTTTCAACAAAAAAGTTCATCTTCGTTCATTCACTCAGGGAGAATTGGTATTAGTTCTCAGAACTCCAATGATACCAGGAAATAAACCTCCCAAGCTTGAGCAAAAATGGGAAGGACCTTACTCAATACATAAGTTCTACTCCAATAGAGATTATTCTTTAATCTCGATGGATGGAGAACTCATCACTACTCCAACCAATGCTAGATTTATGAAGAAATATTTTGTATGAACACAAAATAAAAATGGTCTATGCATATGACCTTAAACTATTTGCACGTCCCTTACATCCAGCGTGACATTAAACTGCACCATCCAGGTTCAATGCATATGACCTTAAACTATTTGCACTTTCATCCAACATGACGTTAAACTGTGTCCCCCTTTATCATCCTTACTATATAACGATAAACTATATAGAATTCCCTTATGTCCAGAAAGACGTTAAACTGCATAACCAATGGTCCATGCATATGACCTTAAACTATAGGCACTTACATCCAACATGACGCTAAACTGTATCATCCCCTTTTCATCCAACATGATGTTAAACTGTGAAAAAAGTCCCTAATACATCCAACATGATGTTAAATGGTGTACTCTTTTGTCCTCACTGCATGACATTAAACTGCACAATCCCACTTTTTGTCCAACGTGACATTAAAATTGGATAATCCCTTTATATTTCCTACATGATATTAAACTTTGCATCGTTAGATTTGTTGCTACCTCTTGTTTCTCACACTGAGTATGACTCACATGAGCTTAGAGCAAAATTCAACCATAACACTCTCTCTCAGATACTAACCATGTGTAAGTCCCAACACTATTTTTTAGGTCATTGTCCCCAAGGAAAACTTGATCACTAATTCATTCTTTAATTGAACTACGTGGACTTTGATCCTTTCCTTACAGGATGGGTACGTAGGAAACCTCCCAATATTCAAGCCCAAAACCAATCTCTTCACATCGGTTCACCTCCATCTCATACGATGTTGATTTGTGAAACCGCCCCCATAATCAATATCTTTACATTGGTTCACCTTCTTCCTTACTATACGACATTAAACTGTACAATACTTTTGTCATGTATGACAATAAAAAATAATATTCTTTGATACCCCCACCCGAGAGGGAATCATTATTTACATTGATTTTCAATCATGTTTCATTTCAAAGACTACGTGCATACATAAAAATGCCCGAAACTTTTATCTTGGGTTAAACCATCATTGTACTAAGGTCCTCTTTCACCCTTCACATGTATGAACCAAATTTTTACAGAGGGTATTTCTATAACTATGTGGGCTTGATTCCCATCCTTATGGGATATGTAGGAATGTTCGAGTGTCCCTCGAATCCAGCCCCAAGTCTTTGGGCCGAACCCCAAATTCCACTTTCAGTCCCTTGGCTAAAAAGTCCCCATGAAAACACACACTTTGTATTTCTTATAATTGTCTGAGCTCTATGAACCTAAAATAAGATCTCCTATACTTTTGTCCCACACGATGTTAAACTGTAGTTTAAGAACTATTTATGGCTTGATTCCCATCCTTATGGGATACGTTGTGAAGTCCAACATTTCAATCCAGGACCCAGCCACAACATGATTATGGTTAGAATTGATCTATGTATCTCTACATACATTGGACAATACCCATATTTATGTTTTATAATCTTAACCTTAAATATTTTCAGATCTTCATAACCCTTTTCTTAACTTCTAATCATAAAAGGCCTGAAATTCTGAGAGTTCTTTTGCCTGACCATGCAGCACGTGCCCTTAGGTGGCCTTGCATAAGTAGTCTACCTAACAGACCTGTCAGCCAAAAGATGCTATTTATTTGACTATGCAGCCAATGCCCTTAGGTGGACCTGCATAATTCAACCCCCTAATGGGTTTGTTAAATAGTGGTAACTTCATTTTTGGGAGGAAAACCTCTTTTTTCCTTATTTTTCTTAATGATAATATGTAGGGATCCGAAAAAATATCCATCCTTAACATATTTGTCCCATATCCTTTTTCATGATCTGAAAGTATTCAAGTCTATTGTTTATATTCTCCTTCCCTACGTTTGGGTTAGACCATTTTAGGAGTGATATCCATCCAGTTCTTCGATAATATTGTTTGGAAATATCTTCTCCATATTCAAATACATTTTTCCATATAGTAAACTCTATACTTTGGAAAATTTGAATCTCCATAAACTTTCACTGGATTTTTAGCACTATGAAAGTAAATTTCTGAGAGTTCTTTTTCCTGACTATGCAGTACGTTCCCTTAGGCGGCCTTGCATAAGTAGTCTACATAACGGACCTGTCAGCCAAAAGATTCTATTTATTTGACTATGCTGCCAATGCCCTTAGGTGGCCCGGTATAATTCAACCCCCTAACGGGTTTGTTAAATAATGGTAACTTCATTCTTGGGAATTACTTCTTCTAATGCATTTTAGATCTTTTTCATATCATTCCTCAGATTCAAATATTCTTAAGTCATAGTTTACATATTTTCCCTCATACTTGAGTATGGTAATATGTTTTTAGATGAATTATCAAGGAATTGAGTTAATTATAATTCATTCGGTCAAAGCTATTTTGACCTTAAAAATTATCCTTTTTATGTCCGACGTGCATGACTTTAAATTGCCCACAAAAGACAAAGGAAATCTGAATAAAAGTCAAGTTCCAACTCACTAAACATACATTTTGTATGATATAGGTAATATTGAGAAATTAAGAGATTCAATGTTTGTAGGGTTATTTATATTAATCCTAGTAAAAATCAAACTATGCTTACTAGGCCCGTTGGCTTTGGTAAAATTTAAAGCAGGGAGAAAAAGAGAATGCGGGTACAAATGATTGAAGGTGAAAGTGTTTTTCATTGATGTACAAGAGTAAGAAGGACATCCACAGACTGTAGTCTCTTTCCTTTTTAGGAATTACAAAAGACTTTCAACATAACTCTTCATTTGATTTACGACATCCCGAGCTTCATCAGTAGCCACCTGGAATTCATTCATTCAATTGGATACCATAAGAGATGCAGTGATACCAGCGATTCTTAGAAAAATTTTAAAAGAATGTTCTTGAGTGCAGTTTGAGAAAATATTCTGCTAATCAAATAGTGACTCTGTTTCTATCCAAGAGACTTAGAAGATGGATACATGGATTTGAGAATGAAGCATTGGAAGTAAAGATCCATTTGGAGAGAGTACTCTTTTCAGATATTGTTCTAATACCATATTTGTCTTCTCTTCACCAACTGGCAGTGGGAAACATTTCAGCCCATGGGTTTTCCATTTTCATATCTGCATGGAAATGGCATGCATGAAAAATTTGAAAGTTCATGCCAATATTATTGCTCTTAATGCACAACATAACCAAAATAGAGGAGTAGAAGTGCAGCTGCATCTCAGGAATATAGTTCTTTGCATATGGAACATTGACTCCTTGCAGATGACCATGACCATACAGGGGAAGATAGATGCTCTGTGGGAAGTTAAGATGATATTTCTTCAAGTACTTAGCCAAATATAGAAGAGTGCTGTCACAAATATGATAGTAATCATGGTCAACAATGTTCATTATGTCATCAACCCACTTTCTAGCCAGTTCATCAGCCATTCCAATTCTCTTGGGAGCAATTGGATCTTCACAAAAGTTGACTAATTAACTATTAAAGTATGTTAATTTTTCATAAACTTTTTGAAGGATTTGAAGAAATTAGTTAAGTCATTAAGGCGTGCAAGTCCCATAGTTGGTGCGCAAGTCGCCTTTGGTCACACAAGTATTGGGAACGCAGGTTTCACCATGCAAGTATAAATACCTTAACAGCTGTGCGACATAAGAAACAACAGCGCAACACAAGAAATATAAGCGCGACGCAAGAAGCGCAGACAAGTGAGAGCCGGGTGACAACTTGCGCGCCGAGAGAAAAAAACAAGCAAGAGTCGGGTGCTTTGCGTGAAGTGAGGGCCTATATTTATAGACCAGGCCTTACCCCTATGCGCAAGACCCTGCGCGCTAGACCCTGAGTGAACGAAGCTCATTTGCACGCCATAACCTGCGTGCCCCAATTTCCTTTTGATTCTTGATTTCCTCAGAGTCAAATCCTCATTTCTTTTGGATTTAACTCTAAGGGGGGACTTTTGTTGACGCTCCTTTCGTCACAGAGTCTAAAGATTGGAAAAGGGGAATATCTTAGCTCAAAGTGATTCAACCTTTGGATAAATATCAAAAATTGATGAAGGAATGAATAAAAAGAACATTGCACAAGGGTCATGCAAGTTCTACCATGGTCGCGCAAGTACACTTGCACGCCACATTTTTGATCACGCAAGTCACTTGCGCGCCCTAAGTGATAACTGCCCAGGATCTTCTACAACCTATAAATAGCCCCGGTAGGCCCCCCATTTCGGGAGGATTTTTTTTCCAGAATTCAGATACAAAGCTCTAAATGCCCAAGTCTCTTCTTCAAGTCTTCCAAACACTTATAAGGTAATTATTTACCTAGAATGGAAGGTCTATACAAGAGGAATAAGGTCTAAGTGTTAGAAATCACTAACACTTCTGTGCCTAAAGTGTTTTACCCTTAAGGGAAATGAACATACTTGTACGCCTCCTTATCTATTCATTAAAACTTGCGCACCCCTCTTCTAGAATAACCTCAGGATAATTCTAAAGGCTTTGGTCAAGGATCGCCCAAGTATTACCGTAAGGGATGAAAATCGTGCAAGTACCCATGTGCCGCGCATGTATACCTGCATGCCCAGGACTTGCGTGCCCACGTAGTACCTACGCGCCTACAAGGACTTGCGCTCCCTTCTATTTTTTGTGTTCCCTTCTTGCCAATTTAACCCCTATTATACCATTCCATCTCTCCTATTCAAGATTCAGTCTTCAAGACACTCTTCAAATCCAATTATGGCATGTTTTCTTGATTGACTTCCTTATCCGAAAGGAATTCTGTGAAACATCTCTCAAAGCCTAGTGATTTACACATCTTTATTTCACTAAAATTAGAGATTTCATTCATTGATCCTCATCCTTTAAGATGAGAGAACCCTATTACTAGGCATCATCCTTAAGAGTAAGCCCCAAGTCCTCATTAATCTGGGCCTCCTTTTTAAGAGTAATCCCCAGTCATAATTTTCATTAATCTGGGCCTCCTTTTTAGGAGTAAGCCCCAGTCATAATTTTCATTAAGCTAGACCTTCTTTTCAGGAGTAAGCCCCAGTTTCAAATCCTATTAATTGGGTATCCTCCTCAGGAGTAATCCCTAACCATAATTACTTTAACCTAGGATCCCTTTTCAGGAATAAACCCCAGTATTAAAGTTCCAAAATATGGGCATACTCCTTAGGAGTAAGCCCCAAGTCCCTTAATTTTTCAAAACCCTTAACCTGAGCCTTCTTATCAGGAGTAAGCCCCAGTTTTAATTTCTCTTTACCAATCTTAATTTCCTTTTGATCTGGGCTTCCTTCTCATGAGTAAAACCCAATCATAAGTCTCCTCCTAACTTGTGAATCTTCCTTAGGAGTAAGCCCCAAGATTAGAGTATCCAAATCTCCATGAATAATCTGAAATTGTCATTATCTAAATCAGTATCAATATCAGTTGGGATAAAATTCAATAACTATGAAGATTTTATGAACATATTATCATTGAAAAAGGTATGTTATTTCTTAATCTCTAGGAGTAAATAAATTACTTATTGACATAAGAATAGTGGATGAGTTCTCATCTTAGGAGGTATCACGATCAATGGATAATGGACAAATATTTTTTCAAAATAAAATCCTCTTGTTTTATACACCAAGAATTTCTAAAGTAGACTTAAAGTGAAATTATTGATGGCACATTTATTAAGTAAGGACTGATACCCTCTCTACCATAAAATTTTTATTTTTTTCCGTAAGGGGGAGAGAAAGTAAAATGAATGTTGAAAAGTGAAAGGGGGATAACAGATAAAAGGATCTTATTTTGACATAACATGCTCATTTTAGAGAACATTGAAGTATTGAAAACAAAAACCAAGGGAAAGATTGTTGGGACCAATTCAAGTATGAAGTTTCTATTTGTTTTCAGATGGGTTTCAATGTATGTCAATTTTGATCGACATAAAGAACGGAACTATCCTATGTGAAATGAAGAATGGAATTTAGATGATTGATACACTGATCCTAAATGTTATTTGGAATAAGTAATTGAAATTGATAAGAATAGGGTGTGAGGAGTCTTAGAATAGTAAAGTGGACATGTATGGGTTTTGATATAGAAAGTTTCCATGAATTTCAATGCATACATAGTTTTCTACAAAGTATTTTTATAATCCTTACCTAAAAAATAGGGCCAACCTACTAGCCATCCAACAAGCCTCAACTTGACACTCATGCAGGGCCATAGGGATCCACCGCGACCATAGGGAAGCTATCCTAGCTGGCCTTCAGGAAGCGCATGGGGGCCCATTTATAATCCCCAAGGTATGCATAGTGGGCACTAGGAGCATGCCTGAGGAGGCAGAGTGGCCGCTAAGAGCGCGCCTGCAGGGAACCAGTGCGAGGCGGCACTGAAGGGGGGAGAGGATATTTCTGGCCAAATGATGGAGCAACTTGTTATTTAAAGAATCCAAATAATGCACGATTTTTCAATGTGGGATAAGTATGTAAAAATGAGGATGTAATCCCGATCGTCCATCTGATCTCTTGGAGATCTCAGCCACCCATCACATTCCGCGTCCATCGATATAATCCGAGCAATTCATTATCCTCGCACCGCGTGTGGTTGAATTAGAGCCATACGATCTCATCCACCGAGGTTGTCTTCAACCTCTGGACTCCTGCATGCAGCCGCAAACCAGTGCTCGAGCCAAATGACAATCTCATCACTCTGGTCATCAATTGAGATCAGTTCATGCCAATAGTGATCGTCTGGATGCTACGATCACATGAATGTAATTACATTTGGATGCATGCGAATGAAACAAAGAATGAGTGAGTGTGTGAGGATAAAAAAGTTTCCAAGACCACAGGGATTCAATCAGGGTTTCAAAATGTGATACATGCCATCTTGAATACATGAACGATCTACTCGAAGGTCGTGAGTTTGAAAAAGAAAACATCGAAGATATACATCATATCTCCACATAGGTTTGAAGATATTAAAGAACCAAAGATATCATTTATTCAAGGTAGAATTTTTAAGGGCATATCGTAAGGATTTTGGACATAGAAAAGATCTGATATTACTTATTAAAAGAGGCTCACTTATTTGGGAAGAGGTTTCTCCTCCCAAGGTTTTGAGGGATACTATTTAGAGAAACATAGTCTCTCTGATCTTCTAGTTTTCAATGGGAAATCAAGAGCCACGAACCGATCTGGGTTCATGATGAGTAAACCGCAAACCACTCTGGTTCATCGAAGAGAAGGATTTCTGTGTACCTCAAGGGTTTGTGAAGTAAATAACCACATAGAACTTTGGTAAAATAAGAAGGAGAGCCAAAAACTATTTTTGGTTTGTCAAGAGAGTTCCTACGAACCATTATAGGTTCATGAGAAAATGGTACTGCGTACCGTTTTGGTTCTTCAAAGAGAAAATGTCCCACATACCACTCAGATCAAACGTGTACCACTCTGGTTTGCAGTGAAGTGTGTCCCGCGATAGGATATCTCATGTACCACCCATTTCTTAGAGGAGAAATGCACGTCACAAGGTACAATAAAGAGGTCCACACTTCGTGTACGAAGGAATCCCACACATCCCTTGCGTAAGGAGGCTCTATAAACCATTATTGTTTGCAAAGGAGACCTGCACATCCAGTGCATAGAAACACACCATAACCTTAGTGTGAATGCGGAAAATAAGAAAATTATACCAACCCCTAGGAGATGTGTGTGAAAATAAGGGAAACCCAAATACACACATCAAAGTTTGAATAAAATCACATGCTTATAACTATAAACAAATCGAAGTGAATAGTGTGTACTAAGAAATAGAGAAGAAAATAATGATCATGGTGATGAGAAGTGAGTGTATGCATTCATATGAATGATTTTAATAACACAATTAAAACCCAAGAATATCAGAATCAAGTGATAAAAAAAGGAGAGAAGATGTTTTATGTGTATTTGAAGGACCCATATTCATTTGGGCCTTTACACAAGAAATTAGAAGAGGAAGTGCTTTCATTCATGCACGCACATGCATTCATGAATATTTTGAAGGGAAGCATCCTAAACCGAGGGTGCACATGTATAAAGAAGTGAAGAGGAAGGGCATATCTAAAATGTCACATGCATGGTCACATGCACACATGTAAGAAGAAGGGGTGATTGAGATGATGCCTACTGAGCTATTTTTCAGTGTTTGAATAATCACAAAAGAATTTTTGATTCTGGCCATAAAGAACCATAAGTATTAGTACATATAGTTTTGAACTGGAGAAGATATTCAATGTTAAATAGAATCAACTCTAGACCTCTATTGATGCTCCTTTCATCACAGAGTCTAAATATTAGAAAAGGGGAATCTCTTAGCTCAAAGTTATTCAACCTTCGGACAAATATCAAAAATTGACAAAGGAATGAATAAAAAGAACATTGCACAAGGGTCGCGCAAGTTCTACCATGGTCATGCAAGTACACTTGCACACCACATTTTTTATCTCGCAAGTCACTTGCGCGCCCTAAGTGATAATCGCCCGGGGACTTCTCTAGCCTATAAATAGCCCCGATGGGCCCCCCATTTCGGGAGGGATTTTTTCCAGAATTCAGATATGAAGCTCTGAACGCCCAAGTCTCTTCTTCAAGTCTTCCAAATACTTCTAAGGTAATTATTTACCTAGAATGGAAGGTCTATACAAGAGGAATTAGGTCTAAGTGTTAGAAATATCTAACACTTGCGTGCCTAAAGTGTTTTACCCATAAAGGAAATGAACATACTTGCGCGCATGCCTATCTATTCATTAAAACTTGCGCGACCCTCTTCTGGAAGTACCTTAGGATAATTATAAAGGATTTGGTCAAGGATCTCCCAAGTATTAACCTACGGGCGGAAAATCACGCAAGTACCCATGTTCCGCGCAGGTATACCTCCGCGACTAGGACTTGCGTGCCCACGCAGTACCTACGCACCTACCAGGACTTGCACGCCCTTTTATTTTTTGGGTGCCCTTATTTCCCATTTAACCCCTGTAATACCATTCCACCTCTCCTATTCAAGATTCAGTCTTCAAGACACTATTCAAATACATTTATGGCATGTTTTCTTGATTGACTTCCAATATCCGAAAGAAATTCCGTGAAACATCTCTCAAAACCTAGTGATTTACACATCTTTATTTCACTAAAATTAGAGATTTCATTCATTCAACCTCATCCTTTAAGATGAGAGAACCCTATTACTGGGCATCCTCCTTAGGAGTAAGCCACAAGTCCTCATTAATCTGGGACTCCTTTTTAAGAGTAAGCCCCAGTTATAATTTTCATTAATCTAGGCCTCCTTTTCAGGAGTAATCTCCAGTCATAATTTTCATTAATATGGGCCTTCTTTTCAGGAGTAATCCCCAGTTCCAAATCCTATTAATTGGGCATACTCCTATGCAGTAATCCCCAATTATAATTCCTTTAACCTGGGATCCCTTTTCAAGAATAAACCCCAGTCTTAATGTTCCCAAATATGGGCATTCTCCTTAGGAGTAAGCCCCAAGTCCCTTAATTTTTCAAAACCCTTAACCTGAGCCTTATTCTCAGGAGTAAGCCCCAGTTTTAATTTCACTTAACCAGTATTAATTTCCTTTTGATCCGGCTTCCTTATCAGAAGTAAAACCCAATCATAAGTCCCCTATTAACTTGGGCATCTTCCTTAGGAGTAAGCCCCAAGATTAGAGTATCCAAATCTCCATGAAACACATATACCTTTATGGTCTCTATTCCTGGATTTCTTCCCTGAAGTAAATCTTAATCCCCATCCATCTGGGAAGTCATACACACATAATCCCCACATCATTGCATATTTCGTGACACAATTGTCTGGTTTCACCAATACCTCTTGTTTCTCACACCGAACATGACTCACGTGAGCTTAGAGTGTAAAAGTAATCAGGAAATCTTTATTTGAGCCATAAATCATGCATAAACATCATACTCCCTTACTCGAACTATGTCGGTTCTGATTCCTTTTCCAAAAAAATGATACGTAGGTAGCCCATCTGTGGGTACAATCCCAACTCTGAAAAAATCCATGTCCTTCTGAATGACAATAAACGTCAAGTTCCCCACTGAGTGGCTTTAAAACCAGTATAGTCAACATAATGACCAAGAGACTTTTATGTATTGAAGGATACCATTGGCTAAGAATATCTAAACAAAAACATATGATTTTCTATCGATGAAGAACCTCGAATACATGTAAATTATTCTCTAAATTTCCTACATATCAATCATTGATTGTCAGATCTAAAGGAAAGCTCATTTTATAGTGGGTAATGTAATAAGGATTCACGAACATAACTTAAACCTATAATGAAATTCCCGAAGTAGACAATAATTCCTCTCAAAAAGGTGTGATGAGTCCAACCTCCCATCCTCTCGACCAATGCAAATTCCTATGTCTCATCAGTTCACAACTAATGAGTGCCTACCTTTGGAAAGTAGGTTCAAATGGATATGGAATCATTGGATGTTTCCGGTTCTACGAACAAACCCGTTAGAAACCGCTTGGACTGTTTGAATCTTAAATTAATGAGATCATCCCCAATTCCAGAGGGAACAACCTCGATGCAAGAAAAGTCTCATACTGAACATGAGACAAATACTTCTATGCCTATCCATTGAAGGGACCTTTACGTCCATAAACTGTGTGCGACTTTACCCAGGGCAGTGAGTGAGGGGGAGTCAACAGAAGGGTTCTGAGGGAAGAAGTGAGATATACATGATCTTTTGTAAAGGCGGTGTTCCTGGGATAGAGTTACTGTATCCAAAACTTGTAAACCACATATAGTGAAGAATTTTGGAATTTGGTATAATCGACAACCTATCAGAATATGCTCCCTCGACATAGCCTTTAATGGTGAAGCAAGTAAAAGTGAAATGTGGTCATTCGACATGTGAATGTTTTAATAACTTCATGTATCCATCATACATGTTTAATTATGTTCCTACCAACTTGGTAACACGATTCGATAAAAGTGAGAAGAAGTTGAAACCCTGATTCACCCCACCCCACTCAGGGTGACTTAGTGTCCTTCACATATATCTCTTTCATCCAATTGTATTATGCCTATAAAACTATATACCATCTCTCACACTTGATCTCACTTTATTTTTATGATTTTACATAAAAAATCATTTTATTTATTTAGGTTGTGATTCCTAGATTCTAATGTTAGGATATGAGGGTTGTGACTTGATGTATATAAATTCAGTGTTGTATTGGGTTGTGACTCCTGAATTCTAAAGTCAGGACCATTTGGGTTCTGGCTCCCTTTTTCTAATGTCAGTTTTTTAATTGGGTTGCGACTCCACATATAAAATTCACACATGTTTTGGTTATAATTACAATAGAAAAGTAGTTTTTAATTGGGTTATGATTCCCCTTTAAAAATCAGGTAGTCCACATTGTATATATTACTGTGTAGGGAGGTATAAGAGTAGACTAGGTCCACTTTGGACCGAATTACTATAAAAAACATTCGTTTGTTATTTTATTTATTTTATTCCCCTGATAAATCACTATATTAATTAAATTTTATAATTAATTTAAATGATTAATCGATTCAATGAAGAAATTTTAATTCGGTAAATTCACCCCCTCTAGACCATATGTCATATCCCTATTTGACCTAACAGTTTCATTGTCTTTAGATCTTGACCCTCTATTAGAAGAGTTTGATCATGCTACCTATTTCCAAACAAACCACCCCATATTGAGAAAAAGAGTTCACCTGTAAAAAATTATTATGTTAGTATTACTATAAATAAATAAAATAAACATAAATATGAAATAGTATATTAATAAAATGTCACTTTTAAATTGAAAAGATACACTTTGAGTCATAAGGGTCACACCATGTGTCATGTTAATGTGTGATTAATTTCTATAAATCACAAATAATTTATAGATTATTTTCCAAAAGTATCAAGACATTGCAAGTGTATTTTATTATTTTTAGGTATGTGACTTGTGCTTTGAACTAAATTATCAAATTTAAACTAAAAACATAAACTTATAGTCATGCTGGTCAAATGATGTGTTAGTGTAATGTGTGGTTGATTTCTACAAGCCAAAAAAGATTTATGGATCACTTTTTTAAGGTATCAAGACAATATGAGTGAATTTACTCAACTTGACGTATGTGACGTGCATTTTAAACTAAAATGTCAATTTTAAATAAAAAACTAAGTTCGAGTCATACTGATTACAACGTGCATCAGATCAACATGCAATGAAGTCCTACACATCAAAAATAACTTAAATATAATTTTACTAAATTATTAAGGAAATCCAAGTTTGTTTTTATTTGTTTTCAGTGCATGATACACCTTTTTAACTAAAATGTAATTTTTAATCTAAAAACACACACTTTGAGTCATACCAGTCACACCATGTGTTAGATTGACATGATATTAATTCATACACATAAAAAATTACTTATGGATAAGTTTTCTAAATTATCAAGATAATATGATAGTGTTAACTTATTTTTTATTGAGTAATATATTATTTTAACTAAAATGTCATTTTTAATTTGAAAACACACATTTCAAGTCATACCGGTCACACCATTGATCAGATCGAGGTATGCATAATTCATACATATCACAAGTGAATTTTGGATATTTTTCCTAAACAATTAAAATAATCTGAATTTGTTTGATTAGTTTTGATATATTAATGCATATTTTTAACAAAAATGTCATTTTTTGACTGAAAACACCCATTTTGAGTCATAACGAGAACACATGCATCATATTGAGATACAAATGATTCCAACATGCCAAGAAATAACTTACGGATCATTTTTATAAATAATCAAAACAATATGAGTGTGTTTTATTGGTTTTGAGTATGTGATGTTCTTTTTGAACTAAAATGCCAATTTTAAATAAAAACACACACTTTGACTCATACTAGTAACAATGTGTGTCAGATTGATAATTGGTTGATTCTTATATGTCAAAAATGACTTAAGGAATATTTTAATAATGTATAAAGACAGTCCGGGAATTTTTACGAGGTTTTTAGTGAGTAAAACCTATTTTAACTAAAATATATTTTTTAAAACTAAAAAAACATACTTTGAGATATATTGGTCCCATCGTTTGTTGTAATGTTTTGAGTCAGACTCCTATACATCAAAAATAACTTATGGATATTTTTACTAAAGTATCAATACAATTAAAGAATGTTTTCTTCGTTTTTAGCATGTGGAAAAATTTTCTTACTAAAATGTCATTTTTAAACTAAAATCACACATTTCAGGCCATACAAGTCACACCATGTATAGGATTAAAGTACAGTTGATTCCTATAACCAAAAATGACTTATGGATCATTGTACTAAAGTATCAAAAATAATATTAATGAATTTTCTTAGTTTTGGTTATGTCTTTTATTTTTAACTAAAATGTTATTTTTAAATAAAAACACACACATAGAGTCATACTGGTCATACCATGTGTAATATTGAAGTGTGGTTGATTCATACCCATAACTTATATCTTAAGGATTTTTTCCATAAATTATCAAAATAATTTGAATGTGTTTTCTCAGTTTTGAGTATGTCACATGTTTTTTTGACTAAAATGTAATTTAAACTAAAAACATGAGCTTTGTGATATATCAATCACACAATGTGTCAAATTGATGTTTTTCAGTCTCTTACTCGTCAAATATGACTTATGGATCATTTTTCTAAAGTATCAGGATAGTCTAAACACGTTTTCTTGGTTTTCAGTGAGTGAAACACATTTTTTACTAAAATTTCATTTTTAAACTAAAACCACACATTTTGAATCATGATAGTCACACCGTGTATCGAATTGTGGTACTAATGATTCCTAAATATCACATATGAATTATTCATTATTATTTAAAATTATCAAAGAAATTTGAATATGTTTTCTTGGTTTTGAGTATGTTATGATTTTTTATCTAAAATTTCAATTTTGACAAAAAACATGAATTTTGATTCATTTGTAAATTGGAAACCCACACTAATGAACATTAATTCAAATAAATAAAAATTTCTCTATGAAAAAATAAATAGTACCCGAGTTTATCAACCTTTTTGATGAATTTGTTGAAAATTGTTCTTCTTAAATCATTTTTTCTCTTAATAGAGAATAAAATAGTCAAATAAAAAAATTATCAATGAGTTCACTTCTTCATGATCTCTAATAAAATTAACTAAGTATTAGATAAATATGATAAGCAAATTAACTAAAAAATAAATAAAATGATGAGAAAATAAACTAAATGTACAGAAGGAAGTCACTTCTTCACGATGTTGGCATAAATTCTAACACCATAAATTCTTCCCATTCATTTAGAAAAATATATTTCCTCTTTTAAATATGTGGACTATCGATAGTCTTGGTAGTACTTGAAAAATATAAATAAACAAAGGATTAATAAATATTTTAAATGAAATTGTCATTATCATTAGATATACCTCTTTGAGGATGCTAGTTTGTTGATGGAATACAATATATTTTATATAATTTCAAATGTAATAACCATAATTTTTTCTATTTTTTTGTTTCATAAATCATATAAATATTGAGAAAAATAAGTAATTTTTGATATATATGTTTTTATAGTGAAATATTATTATATATAACCTAACATATATCCACTTATTGAAATCTATTGGATTATTGTGCTTATGCACTGTCCCAGTGCCATGATTTTGCGGATTTTCAACACCACCCCATCATAACAAAATTATAATTAGAACTTAATATAAAATGTATAAATTGAAGTTTATTTGTAGAAAAGTTTCATGTAGTGCATTATAAATTGATCAACATCATCATGTGTGGTTTATTTGTTTGATATCCATGCATTTAATCATGAAAATAAATCTTTTGAGTATCAAAATCAATTCTAATGTGAAACTAATGATCCCTAAAAAAATAAATAAGTAATAAAATGAATGAAAATAAATTTTATATGATTAAATTGTAGAGTTTTACCCTTTAATAATTTGTATTATGAATAATATTTTATATATAAGTTTGTTTTCAAACATTAAAACCTGTATATAACCAATTAATAAATATTCCTCTTATTCCAATGATTTTTTTATGTATAAGTGATGTGAGGACTAACAATTCAAAATTTTTGTTCATAGGGGCTTCCCTTCAAATAGTAAAGTTATATACACTTGTAAAAATAATAAATAATTGTTATCTATAATTAACATAGTTGATTAGCTATTGTAAAAATAAATTATGAAAACACCCCTCATGTATACATTTACAAATGATACTCCTAGATATCCATGCTTGAGGATATAATCTATATTCTCAGGACCAATAAATTCTATAATGACCTCTCCATACAATTTTTCTTCAAAATCAATGATGGTCATATCATTATATTTGACATTGTATCCACATGAAATTGTAATATTAGTAAATGTATAAGTTGTACTGGTGGGATAAAATTAGTTTCTGAAGTTCTTTTAGATCGATTAGTAGGTCCTTTATACTATTTTAATTTGACCTTTCATTTCTCCATTTTCTTCATCTATAATAACATTTCTTGGTTTATGATTTTTTTCATTAATTGTTAAAGGTTTTTAATAATGAATAAATTGGAAAGGAATACCTCCCTATGGACATGTATTTTGAGAATATAAAACAACCATGTTATGAAATTTATAATAGAAAGTTTGACCATATGAACATTCATATCATTAAGGGGAATAGGTAGCTCGGTGCTCTTCCCGTGAGCTATTTGAATACCCAATCTCACATAACCTTTTGAAAGTTCTTTGTTCTGTAGAATACCTCCATGGATATTGTACATTGTACCCCTCACAACAAGGTGATGAGTGGGTGATAATAAAAATAAATCTAAATAATTTTCACCTTGTTTAATATTAGTATTGGAAAGCTATTAGTATCTACATAATTCACATTTTGTTGAAACAATTATGTTAAAAATGATTACCTCTAATAAGAATGGGCTTTGAGGGGAATGAATTACCTCAAAACTATGTGTGTGTGTGTGTGGGGGGGGGGGGGGTATTCATGTAGTGGTTGTTGTTGTGTTGTTTCTTCTCTTTGATGCCTTCCCATAACATTCCTTGAAAACTCTGACTCCCAAATAAGTCTTTATTTTAGATTAGTTATTCATGTCTTTATATCCTCTATTTTCTTACCTTTACCCCATTTCATTTTTTTCTCAATATATGTATGGGGAAAACACTCCAAAACTCACATCTAAAAAGGATTATTTCTCAACATTTTTTCAGTAATGAATATTAGTATAAATATTATTTTATCTAAATATCGTATTTTAATATATAAATATATTTATATCAATATGAATATAGATAATAGATATACAATCAAATTTGATTTATATATAATAATTAATATATATATTTACATAAATTTTATTTTAATATATTAACATATATATAGATGCATTTATAAATTTATTTATAATATATATGTTTAACTATAATTTATACAAATTTATATACTTGTATGATTAAATGTATATAATAAACATTCAAACAAGTGTTTCTGACTCTTTAGTTCTAATAATTGGGTGGGGGTTTGAATCCCTCTTCATGATAATAATTAAAAGTATTTTGAATTATGGGGAATGGGTGATGGGGTTCACAAACTTTTGAAACCTCCTTGATATTTTTTAGTGGGCTATTGTAATATTTTAAATGAAAAAATGGAACTTTTTTCATGTATCAAATTTCCTTATAATTTTTCAACACTAAAAAAATGTATTATTTTTTAGCATATTCCACCTTAATGATTTAATAACATTGAAAATATTTAATTTTTAGTGGTGATAAATGCTAAATCTACCCTCATCGCTTTACTAATAAAGCACGTCATTCTCCCCATTTGAGTAAATTAAAAAAAATACATTTCTATGATAATTAAATTTATTATTTAATTCCCTTTTATGTTCTCTCATATCGTGGTTGTGTGATTTTATTTTTAAACCTTTATAACATATTATGAATAACAAAATTCTAATATAATGATAAAATAAATTCTGATTATCATTTTGAATTTTTAAAAGTTTTAATTGTTTATCCTTAAAATATTTTAATGTAATTATATATAATTATGTTTGATAATATTCATCTAAAATTAAATAATCTCGTTGAGATTATCAAGAAAAAAATTATTAAATATCCTTAAAGGAGGTAAAAATGATGATTTTCTTTTGAAAAAATAAATATCACTGTATGTGATAGTTCATAAAAAAAGATTGAACCATATTCTATAAGATTTTAAAAAATGATATACTACAAAAAATGAATGAAATGTTTTACATTTTAAAAACTATTAAAGAGTTTATAAATATAACTCATCATGTTTAGGATAATATCACCATTGAAATTTATTGCTATAAAGGTCACAAATGATTACATTTTTAGAGAAATAACTTATAAAAAATTCATGCATTTATGTAAGTATGTAACAACTACATCGCTTGTGATGTTAGAGAGGTGGTATACTAAATATAAAAAATACATTAGATTATGTTAGTTATAGATATGGATAATTAACTATTGAATAAAAATCATCAATCATGATCCCTTGAATTAAGAATAGTATTTATTAAAAAAACCGTACTTTCCATAATAATATTTCAAAAAAACAAATTTTTGGATACGAGTGAGAGGACATGAATTTAGTAACAATAGTTTCCAATTTCATCATCATAGGTAGGGGGAGGTTAAAATTATTTTGATGACAAAATATATATTGGTTCTATTACCATTAAAAAGACATAAAATACCTGTTATAAATGGGACTCTAAAGAACATTGGACCCATGTTTTATGAACACCAAAAATGTATTTGTAAAATGTAAAATGAATCCCTTAAAGAGATACAATTATTCAAAATTCACTATTAATAATGAAAAAAATATGATTTTATTTATTTCAATACATTTTCATTTTTCAAACTCCATTTTTTAGAATGGTGTAAGGTGATAATCCAAAAAAATGTTGTTATTATATCTTTTTTCAGTTTTAAAAACTTTGCTCATATTAATCCTTTTATCATGGAAGAATAAATATTAAAAAATTATGTTTAATGTCTTAATTTTAAGTGTTGAGATTGATTTTAAAAAATAATTCAATAAAAACTAATATTGATGATATATACATATTAAATTGAGACACAACATATATCATTATTAAAAGTGAAAACCATTTTTTCAATCAAGGATATATATATATATATATATATATATATTCCACTAATAAATTTGGAAAGAGATATATACATGAGAAACTAACAAATTTATCATCATGAATGTATTATATATATAAAAGTTACTTAATCATATATAGTAGTTAAAAACGACCCAAAAGGTATGACTTTGTGGCATGAATAACTAGGTAATTGTTATTTAGAAAAGAAATAACAAATAACAGAATGTTCACAATAATATTCAATTAATGTCCAAAATATCCTTCCACTTTATAAAATTCATTGTGAGTTTTTTTTCTCTTGTAAAATTTATTATGAGACCTTCAGAAACTAATATTTAAGTTGAATAACCAAATTTTCATAAATGAATTCAAGCAGATATATGTGGATAAATTCACCCATTGCATGGACAATTAGAAAACTTTATGATATTAATATATATATTTAGAAGATGATATCCATTTTTCTATTATCAAAGAAAAATGAGGCATTCATAATATTTCATTCTCAAATAATCAAAATAATGACACAAGTCCTTGATTATATCATTAGGAAGGAATGAATTGATAATTTTACACCCTTCCAGTTCAATGATTATAATATGGTGGTTGGTATTCTTGTATAATATCATGTTTATCATGCACATACACCAAATGGTTTACTCAAATCATTAAAAAAATATCTCCAACTTTTTTTATTACTGGTGATAAAAAAACAAAACATTAAAAATTTATATAAAGTCATGAATTTTTTTTATGTTTAAATATTAATTTGCATTGGTCTAATTTGACATCATAAATATATTCCAATAAAACTAGTATTTGGATAGGAGTTTGATAATACACTTAGTTTTTTTAGTTTTTTCTGTGAATTTACTTATTTATTCCCTATAATGTACATATATGAGAGATAAAAAGTTCCTAGGAATATATGTGGGGTATTAATCTCCCTCATCATTATATATGTTGAGTCTCAAACTAGTGATTGTTTCAAAAAAACATTTTCTTATTGAAATTTAATTGAATAAATTTCCCAACATTAAGTGTATAAAAGAGTTATGGGAAGATATTACATGAAATTAGTAATATTTAACTGTTTTAGATCCTCTCACAAGATAATTTTTGTTAGAGATGAAAAATATTATACATTTAAATGATGTGAAAAATCAATTATTAGATTCATTTATTGTCATAACGAGTATAACTAGATCAAACATCATGGGTTTTAACGCAAAAACTATAATTGATGTCCCAAATAGAAAATTAAATAATAATATTATACATATATCAAAATAATTTTAATTCATGGTATATTGATATGTCTTAAAGATAAAAAAACTCAAAAATGGGTGTAAATATAAGTAATAATTCTAATATGGAGGTGTTTTTTCTATAATAAACATGAAATTTAAGTGATCTTATAGAAACAAATAATAATGAAAGTAAACATACTTCAAATGATATAAAAACTCTAAAAATTGTTTAAATTAATGAGATTTGTTTTAATTTTTCCACTATATGATAATATGAAATAAAAATGAAATGAAAAATATTGATGAACCATTTTTTACATAGTGACACATAATACAATAAAAAAATGAGATTATAAAACGATGTTATGTTATTTAATGTTAAAAGATATATGATTAGGGTAAATAAAACATATCAATGAATAATAATATAAATTAAACTAATAAATGTAAGATTTTTTCCCATTATTCTAACACTAGAAGGAATAAAATTTATTAGTCATATAAGTTTGTTCTCACATAAAAACGATAAAAAATTAGACTTTGAGATAAAAATATAATCTTATTGGACATGGGATTTTGAAAATATGTCTAATTTAGTATAAAGAAATTTATTATTCTATTATAGATGAAATTTCCTTTAAATATTTAACTATTTGAATTATATCTTAAAATGTTATAATGTTTCTTATGGATGTTGTCTCAAGTCTCTCATATGATCCAATTAATAGTAATATCTCTAAGGGAATTACCAAAGGATTTAAAATTCTAGAAGAATTAAGTTCAATGTATATGAATCTATATTCAATTAATAATATATATCTAATTAATAAGAAAATATATTTTATTGGTTTAAAATAGTCAGAGCACATGTGATATAATCATTTATGAGAATATTTTTTCAATAAATGATATGTGAATAATATAATATATACATGTGTTTTTACTATTAAATACATATCCAAATATGAAATTATTAATATTTAAACTGATGTTTTAAAAATCCTTGATATTGAAGGAGTGATAAATATAACAAATATATACTTATAGGAATAATTTAAGATGAATTATATAAGGTAAACAAAATATTTTATTGGTTTAAATATTGAAAATTTTAAAACTGTTATATATCTATATTAATGAAATTACATTGAGGGAGTCTTAATATATTTTAACTTGGATAAAGTTAATTTTTTATGTTCTTAAATGGTTGTTAAAACACTAACTATTGAAAAATATATATTATGATATTTCGAGGAAAATTAAGAGTTTTTAGGTCCATAATTTTAACATATCGGTTCAATTGGGGCTCTTATGCATCTTTGTAATTGTATCAAAATCAAGATAATTTTTTCTCCTAACTGATTGGAAATATTTAACTCATATATATAGAATATATAATAGAATTAATTTTTTGTTGTTATTATTGATTTAGGTTTTTTATACTCAAAAAATGAAAATATAAGGTGATAAGTTTTGTTTATATATGCTATTTATTATATACATATAAATAAAAAAATATAATAAATTTTAATTCATGGCTGAATATGTTTTTATTTCTTAGAGATCACATAAAGAAACACTGTATACATAATAATTAAATAACGCTATAGTGATTTCACTTTATTAGGAAAGTAGAGAATGTGTGTAATTAAGGTATGTGATTCAACATTTCCAATTAACAAAGTTTTTCACACATATAGAGGTTCACCATATTGTCTAAAGACAATATTTCTTATGTCACTCTTATAAGGTGAGGTTACATAGAAAATGATACAAAACATACACCTTATAGGTTATTCTCATTCATGAAAGTATTTATAAAGAAATAAGATATTTATTTTTAATATGTTAAATCAAGTGCTAATTTGGTTGATAAAATTATTAAAGTGAAACCAACTATAGTTTTATAAAATATTTTACCTGGAATATAGGTACATAAACTTAACAAATTATAAAGTTCCTTAACATGAACATTTGATGGGGGGTCTATATGATTCTACTATTTTTTATTTTATATATTTTTATCTTATTGGGGTTTTCTAGATAAAGTTTTTGAAAAGGAAATGTCCAATCACATATGAATAGATAACACATCAAGAATAATGGACATCAAATGAGAGAGTGTTAGGAAATAAAATATTATTGGTTGGTTACCCACTATATCCTCTATTTGTAAAAAATAGTGGGAAATTTGATATAAATTACCCCACTAATCTATTATAGAAAATTACATCATTTACATCTTTTATGTGGGTTAGAGAGGAACAATTTCATTGATGATTAAATTATATACCTATATATAAGTGTGAATTACCAGAAATGAGCATGTGTCCCTCTAATTGTAGTTAATTAGGTCATAATAGATTAAATTATAGGTGTGTTTGGTCTAATGGTATGGAATTCAAGTAATCAAAATGTGAGATTTTTTTTAATTTTTTGGATTTAGAATATGGGACATTTTTGAGATTCAAAGGATTATTTGAGAGTCGATGAATGGAATCTTAGGTGTTTATACATGTGGTTCATGATATTTTAAAAGGTTTAGGGGCTTGATTAAGGATATTTTATAATTTCATATATAGTTTAAAACTATATACGACACCCCGGTAGGAGGTACCAGGTAGCTGGTGAGGTCAGAAAGAGAGGGGGTGTCACTAGTGGGACTATTGAGTATTGGGTACCCTTGTTCTAGGGACCTGGTATCCTAGTATAGATTTTATTTTAAACTTGGGTCATTTTACCCTTTCCCATAATGCTTCTAACCACAATAGATATTCCTTTAAGCCTCACTTCCTCCCAACTGCTGAGATCCACCTCCTTGGTTTCTCATGGTCACCTCCTTCACCTCCCATT
The DNA here is from genome assembly GCA_963277665.1 of Viscum album. Taxonomy (NCBI): domain Eukaryota; kingdom Viridiplantae; phylum Streptophyta; class Magnoliopsida; order Santalales; family Viscaceae; genus Viscum; species Viscum album. The sequence continues at coordinate 99,732,455 of OY728136.1, read as the reverse complement.
AACTTCTTCAATCTATGGATTATAAGGATGGATTTTCATCCCCATAACTAAAGTTATCCTCCAACATTCTCTTATTATTCTCTCTTATACTATTTGCTTCCAATTTCCTTCCCACTGGTTAGATATTTTGATGTGATATTTCATTAATCCATAGTGAACCCCATTTTGGATTATAGAATCCTATTCTATTAACTAAAATAAGCATAAATGGGATGTTTTATTTTATTTAAGGCTTTTTTGGTATTAGGTTATTAATATTTGATTTATTCTAGGGATTTAATGAGTTTTTAATAGAATTGGTGGATTTTTAGGTTATATTAATTAGTTATTTTAGTAGTTTTAGGATCACTTGACTACGTGATCAACACTGATATGGGTGAATCAGTGTTGAAATATTTCTTTTTCAAACATATTCTGTCTCATTTTCTTTTTCAATAAAGATCTATCAATATCACTTGGTATAGAAAATTAAAGGTTTTAGGTGCAGTGGAATCCGACTGGGTCCTTTCCTAATGATGTTTTTTAATAGTATCCAATAAATAGATCATAAGAACATGATAGATAATGACATGTCTCATGATTATATTAAAATAATCATAATTATATAATTCTAGAACCCTAAAAGAATATCTTTAATGTTTAATTTTTAATTAATTTAAATGTAAGAAATTATCTCGGTTATGAGTACTTTCATTGATGTAGGTATTGATTAATTAAAACTCATATGTGATAAACCATCTTGGTTCCAATAATATCTATGGTAGATTCACTATATTACTAATGCACACATGAAAAATGATCTATAAATGATATAGATGGAAGATTGAGTACTATCATGGTTGATACATTCATCTTGTATTATTTTTCTTGATCACAATCCAATCCCTGAGGCCTGAGGACTGACTTTCTTATCTATCTTAATTAAAAAGTGGAATGTTGTGGAATATATTCTCTTGATTTTGAGGGAAATATTTAGATATTTTCTTTATCAATATTATTATTTAGGGAGATATTATTGTTTGTAAAACCACACCTCTATAGAAATGATATAACAAGGTATAAATATAGCCAATTTAGAGAATTAATCCACATAGTCCCTTAGATTATATATTAATCCTCAGAAGAACCCACAATAAAAATAAAAATATGATATTGTTTTTAACATGTTTATGTATCACCGGTAATATAAATATTAATAAAAGAATTAATATTTATTTAAATTGTATTTAATATATCAATTTCATTATCTGGTGTTTAACATAGCCTGACCACCATGATCGGCATTTACTGATCCTGAAATAATAAATATCTTTCAATAAATAAATAAATAAATATTATATTCATGGTGTTGAGAATAAATATTTACATAATATTTTCATAACTAAATTAATAATATTCTTTATTACCTTGAAAATAAAACAAGGGATAAATAAATATTCTACTTGGCAGTTTTTAATATAAATATTTTTTAAATATTCCACTAATATAGAATTAGTGACTAAATAAGTATGATAAATCATTCTAAATATTAAATAAAACTAATATTTAACCATGATCAATGGATACACTAAGTGTGTGACCCTATAAGCCTCTTCCTCAGTGACATTAGACACGCTTGTATAAAGTCCAATATCAGTATCTAGAAATATGTAAAGGCACCCACAATGGAAGTATTTAATGTCTCAATAATGAGAACCACATATGAACACTCATTATGTAATATAATACATTTTAATTAATATATAATCAAGTAGGTCTCAAAGTCATGTCATTAACCTATATGCTCAATATGTATTTCTTTGACTATCTGAAATGAACCCATCAATACACCCTAGACATATAATTTAGTTTTATAGTTCAATTATAATTATAATTATAAGATATGTAATTCCATAAATATATAATAGATAAATCCTTACTTAACTTATTAATATATTTCCTCACTCATTATGCACATATTTGAAGATGGGAGAATTGAATCCCATAATAGTGGTGGTCCAGCTTACAAACAGATCCACATTTTTCCCAATTGGAGTTCTGGAAGATGTCCTGGTGAAATTCAAAGATCTCTTATTCCTAGTTGACTTATATGTGCTGAATATGAAAAAATATAGGATCTCGTTTGAGTCACCAATCATTTTGGTGAGACCTTCCTTGAAGAAGGAAAAAACCATCATCAATGTCCATGAAGGGACACTCACCATGGAATTCAGAGATAATAATTTCCACTAAAATATTTTTTAATCCATGAGGAACCCATAATATGATCACTAAATATTCGTACTATACCAAAAATTTCTTACTTATCCAATTAATGAACTAGGTGTGTTCCAGGAATTCTTATCCTTAGGATATAATTTTTCGATTGAAAATATCACTAAATATGTGGATTCCCAAAATGATATAGATTCTGATTTCATGTGGTAAGAAGAGGTGTAATATGATTTCATTGATTATTTGTTTGATAATGAGGAAGATATTTTTTCTTGGTTGAAGAAGGTATAACATTTTGAAGTGGGGAATATTTTTCTAATTTCATCCCTTGAGTAGTCCCTAGATTTTAAATTAAAACCACTCCCCATTGATTTGAAATATGTATACCTTCAGGAGGGAGATAAATTATCAGATATAATTTCTAATAATCTATATAAAATCCAATAAAAATCTTTTATTGACATTTTGAGAGATAATTTACATGTAATATGGTGCATCTTATGTGATATCCCAAGAAAAAACCCAAAAATATGATTCCATATAATTATTCTTAAGGGAGATTCCAAAATATTCAGACAACCCAAAAGAGACTGAATCCCACCTTGATGAAAGTTATGAATAATGATATTGAGAATCTTTAAGAAGATGAGATCATCTATCCCATCTCAAATTCCCAGTTGTTTAGCACCATTAATGTAGTTCCAAAAAAACTGGCCTAACCACTATGAGGAATGAAAAGAATGAATTAATCGGTATCATAATTTGAAATAGATTGAGTGTGTACCATGATTTTATAAAGTTGATTAATGTCACTTGGAAAGATTATTTCCCCAGCCCCTTAGTTGACCATATATTAGAGATATTTTTAGGGAGAACTCATTATTTTTTTTGGATGTATTTTGAAGTTATTTTCAGGTACCTATTACTCCCAAGGATCAAGAGAAGGCAACCTTTACTTATCCCTTTGGTACATTTTCATATAAAAGGATACCATTTGGATTATGTAATTCTCTAGGTATATTTCATAGGTTCAGGGTAATTATTTTTTCTGATCACATTAAATATTTCTTGGAGGTTTTTCTGAATCCTTTCACATTTTTTTGTAAATTCCTTTTACCATTTTTTGAAAAGACTTGAAACAGTTTTGAAAACATTCATTGAAAAGAATATCATTTTAAATTTTGAAAAGTGTCATTTAATGTTTTATATAGTAATTTTATTTGAGAATGTCATTTAAAAAAAAGTAATTGAAGTATATAAATAAAAAATTGTAGTGTTAAAATCATTTCCTTACACAACTTGTGTGAAGCATGTTAGATCATTTTTATGACATCCAGGATTATAGAGGAGGTTTATCAAATATTTCAGTAAGATTTACCTCCCTATATTTATATTTATTTTTAAATATGAAAATTTTTATTTCAATGGTACTAGTAGGAAAGCCTTTGATGATTTGAAGAGTAGATTCATTACACCACCCATGATGCAGCCAACAAATTGGGAAGAACCATCCGAGTTACTTTGTGATGCTTCCAACCAAGTATTTGGAAATTTCCTTTATCAATGAATTAAGGGAAGTAAAAAAGTCATTTCCTATGAATCATGAACATTAGATGCATCCAAATTCAATTACAGAACCACATAAAAAGAGTTTTTATTAGTTTTATTTTCTTTATAATGTTTTATATCCACATTCTTGGAACTAAAGTCACTGAATTTTATGATCAAGATTTTCTTAGGCACTTTATAAATAAGGATGAAGCTAAACTGAGTCTAGTGATATGGATGTTATAGCTGTAGGAGTTCAACATAAAAATCAAATATAATAAATAATCTTATAACGAATTGGATGATCACATAATTATACTTCCCAAAACCACTGAAGTAGAAATTTCAGACAAAAATACATTGAATGATCACCTTCTAGGAGAGATGTTGTACTTTAATGATGGAGAAGTGCCTTGGTATGCTGAAATGGACAATTGTTTTAACATCTCAAGTTCTATATCATTTCAATTCCCACCAAATTCAAAAACTAAAATCCGATTGTAGATATTACATTTGGGATTATCCATTTCTTTGGAATATTTTCAATGACCAAGTGTTAAGAATATGTTTTCTTGAGAGTGAAATTTGTTTTTTCTTTCAGTTTCGTCACACTTTAGCTTCAGTAGGTCATGTTGGACCTCAAAGGATAGCATGAAAGATTTTATAATATGGAATTTTTTGGCCCACCCTTTTTAAAGATGCTTAGGAATTTTGTAAAATGTGTAAAAAATATGAGTTTTCTGGAAGCATTTCAAACAAACAAGAAATTATCCAAAAACCACTTAACTTTTGTGAGATTTTTGAAGTCAGGGGGATAAATTTTATGGGACCTTTCCCAATTTTAGTTGGAAATTATTCAATCTTTCTTTTAGTTTATTGTGTTTCCTAATGTGTGGAATCAAAATCCATGAGGACTGATGATTCTATTGCTGTTTTAGTTTTTGTCAGGGATAATATATTTTCTAAATTCAGAGTGCCTAGATCAATAATCAATGATCAAGAGAATCAGTTTTGAAATAGGATAATGGAGGCTTCAGTGAAGAATTATGGGGTACATTTTTAAACAACAACTCCCTATCATCCATAGACAAATGGTCATGCTGAAGTGTCCAAAAAATGAATCAAATGAATTTTGGAGAAGTCTATTATACCAAACAGGATTGATTAGAGATAAAGTTTGGAAGGAAAATTTTGGGATTATAGGATAGCCTATAATACCTTAATTTGAGTGAGTCTATATAGGCTGATTTATGGGAAAAGAAATCACCTACTTCTGGAATTAGAGAATAAGGAATATTTGGATATGAGGAAGATGAATTTGGATCTTGGAAGTGTTGTGAAAGAGAGAATATTACAGATACTAGAGATGGAGGATATTATAAGGGACATTTTTGAAAATTCAATTATTTAAAAATAGAGAACAAGAGTGGCTCATGACAAGCTGATCTAACTGAAATACTTCCATCCTCAAGACAGATTTCTATTATTCAACTCAAGACTCATGCTAATGCCATGGAAAATTTGTTCCAGATGGGACGGTCCATTTATAGTTACTCATGAATATAATTTCAATGTTGTGAATTATCTTAATGATGGATATAAGTATCCCTTCACTATTAATGGATACAAGCTAAAGAAATTCCATGGGACCATTCCATCAGATCTAGTAGAGGAAATCACACTCCTCCAACCCGTTTGTCAATAAAATTCATCAGGTTGTATCTATCCTTTATACTTTCTTGATTGTTGTGATTAAATTTAAAATATAAATACATGAAAAATATATTTGAATGAAATTATGTCACTACATCCTTTAATTGGGGGGGGGGGACCTTTGTAGTTTAGGATTTTCATTTTCTGTTTTTCTATTTTTTTGAAATGTTTTCTTGTTTTCAAATTTTTGTGATTATTTTTCATCTTTTGTGGGTTTTTGAAACTTTTGAGACGAAATGATTATCATTTCCATATTTGAAACCCATGTTAATGAGTGAAAAAGTTTATTCCATGAAACTGATCTTAAATGAAAGGTGAAAATTGCTTTATTTCATGTTCAAATATTTGGGAATTTCATGAGAAGTACTCTGAGTTTTTTAATATCATGCCACATTTTACTGTCTTTATCTTTTAAATCACTTTACCATGAGGATTTTGAACCATTTTTTTCATATTATTTTCATTCACCTCACCTCTTCAGAAAACCAAACCTTGCTTGATTTTACTAGAGTTTGATTTATTCCTTAAAAAACTTATAGTTTTGAGGTACATTTGTTTTAAATGATTGAGGAATTTATTTGGTTTAACCACCCTTTTAAAGAGAATATTTTTCATTTAAGAGTTCATCATATATTTAATCCTTTTATACCTCATAATACATGAACTTACTATTTAGTTATCCACATGACAAGCCAAATTTCCCTATCAAACCTACTTTTTAAGTGCAATTACATGATCTAGTTGAACTTAAGTGTATGGGAAAGCTATCTTGTGTTTTGATACATCATTCAATGATACTTTGGGTGGAAAATAAAATGCTTAATAGATGTGTTTATAGCTGAACAATATAATTATATTGAAATATTTTTCTTTTCTAGGGCTTTTATGATAAGATAAAATGTGAATTTCTAAAGCTTATAATGGAGAAAGAAAGGTATGCCTTTTCTAGAGCTTTCAAGAAAAATTATATTTGAGGTGATTGAATTTTTTTCTATTGAAATGATAAATGGTGTTAAATTTCCATGAGTTTTCATGATGCTGGAGTTGATTTTCTACTATGGGAATTCATGGGGATACCATACTTGATTGAAAATTAGAATCTAGTAATTTGTCTTCAAAAGATCTAAACCCTCTTCATTCAGCCTTAGAAAATTTCACATCAAAATCCTACCAATCAGAAACCATAGAAAAAAATTGAAAAATACTCTTGATAAGCACATTTCTTTGACTTGAATTGGGTGGAGAAGAAGGAATTTATCCAGCCTACGATGACTCTTGTATGGGTTTGGATGAGAAAAGCCTTGTTTAAAATTGACATTTGTGAGATGAGAGAAAATTCATGTGAGGTAGGAGTCTTATGTTCATGGGAAAAGAAATGAAGTGGAAATATATTGAATGGTTGGGTTTTAGACGTTTAAATAATGGGTTTTGAGGATCCATGGTATCTTTTATTTATTGGTATGGAATTTTTGGATCTCATAAGGATGTGTTTTTAATTTACATTGATTTGATTTTGATGATTACTTATCCCAAAGTCCAAGTGATGAGTATGGAGGAATTGATATAGTTAATATTTTCATTATTTTTCATGCATGTTTCAAGTATTTAATCTATTCCAATTAGTCAATGTGATCTTTTTTGAATCATTTTTGTATTTTTGGTAAATTTTCAGCTTAATTTTAAAAATTGTTAAATTCTAGAAATTTTACAGTTTTCTGAGTATTTTGTATTGCAGGAATATCTAATAAAATTTTGATCCAAATTGAGTTATTTATTTTTTTAGGATTTCCATTATTGTGGGATTCAACTCTGTATTTAGGACCCAAATCCAATTCAAATCAAATAGTCCCAAAAAAGAAATCAATTATTGAATGTTTTCTAGCCAATAGAATGGACCCACCTCAGAAATAGAAAAATTTTATGGTCTAGAGATATCCAAAAGAAGTGATTCCAGATGGAGAATAAATAGTAATCCACACCTCATGTTCACATTATATTTTATGAATAAATTCTCTCATTAATGCATCCATTTAATGCATAAAATTGTATGGATTTGAAAAGTATGATCAGACATAAAATGTAGTATTCATTAGTTCACACATAAGATTTTTTAAACTATTCCAAATAAGATATAATTTTTCGTTATCATGAAATAGGGAGAGGGAACCAACTTTTATGAATAAAAATTCCAGATATTTGTCAATTTACTATGAGAATTGATCTCAAACTTTTAGTAGAATGAATCTAGAGGGAAATTTTTCCACATCTCAACCCTATATATATGAGTGTCCACTTCCATTCAAGGTTGTTGAAGGTGGATATGGAGGGGATATGATAAAGGTTTTTAAGATTGAAGTGATGTATATTTTCTCTTTCCTCTTTCATTAGTTTCATAATGCTCTCTTCTTTCCCTTTAAACTCTTTTACCTTTCACAAGGAGGGGTAAAACCTTTGAGTGATCAGGGAAGGGGGAGTTTTACTTTTTTAATGCCAGAGTATTTTTCTTTAATTTGAAACAATATTTATCTATTGAATGATTTCTATTTTCAATTGTGTCCAATTATCTTATTTATATTTTATTTTGGGTTTTTGTTTCACTCATTGTTTATAGATTTGGTTGAATAACATTGAACTACCTCCACCTAGTGCAGTTTGTCTCGATCGAGAAGATTGTGTTAGATGGTGTGTGTCTAGAGATCATTGGCATGTGTGTGTAATAAGTGAACTTTTTATAGATTTTTAATGAGAAAAAATTCCCAACAGGTACTTTCTTTAATTATTTGGGAAAGGTTTGTTGAATTTCATGCACATAGGATTGGTTTCCATTGATTCCCTCAACCAAAGGTGATTGATAACTCAATCAAGGAGTCTTTAAATTTTCATTAAATAAGAAGAGATGGTGAATTATCTTTACAAATATGATGACATTTAAAAAGGTGATCCTTCCCTGACACCATCACTCTCTTTATCCACTTGTGTTCAAAATTTATTTTTAATTTACTTATTTCTTTTTAAACTCAAACAACTTTAAAAACAACCTATACTTCCTTCTCAAATTTAAGTGATAAACATGATTGTTGTGCGCTCTCTCTAGATACATCCTAGGTCAATCGATTTACTATATTTTAACTTAGTAAATATTAGTTTATGTCACACCCCATGATTGACACGTGTCAATATTCTATCAGAATTATCACATTAATGTAATATAGAAGAACAATCAATATGTGATAAGGTATTTTTTAATATTAAAAAACATGAATACATAGACAATATAATGTTTAAAATAATTGATTCTAGGGCCCATAAAAAATGAACAACACACCATATTTTAATGTGGTTAGTTTCCAATATGGCTGACTATGTCTCTGGTGTATAGTGGTTATTATCTAACGTATACAAAAATTCTATTTTATTATTAAAATGAAGTCACTAGAAATAAAATACCATTGAACTTGATATATTTCTGACATTGTATATTAGAAACAATCACCCAACAATTACAAAGAAATAACAATAAATGATATTCTTGAAGAATGATCACCAAAGAAAGTATGAGTCTCTGATAGACAAGAAAAATATGGTCATTCTCCTCCTCTACACAATGATCTCCTTAGGCTGTATGTCTCATAGTGTTATTGGAGAGATATCACATACAAATTTTAATCCTTTATCTTTTATTTTTATTTCAAAACTCTTCTCTACTTATCCATCAAGTCACGGCGAAAATTTGTCCATAAATATTTCCCACAATGCTTCCTATAATCTATATAAAATATTCACATACCAGACTTCCTAGAAATACTTTTATTTTTAAATAAATGAGTAAATGGTTATAACATCTGCACAATATTCTCCTTGTTAACTATCTATTATCATGATTTGAATAAACAATTATAGTGGTAGAATATTATAGAATCATGTTGACTACTTTTAAGATTATATTTATAGATGCAAAAAATCCTTGTCAAATTCTTTAATCCATTCCACATAATAAAAAAAACAAACAACTGAGGAAATAGATTAATCATATGTAGCATATATGATCTTCAATTTATTTTTACCCATGTATATAAATATCATATTCATTCATTGAACTCTTCTATTTTATCTTAATTTCCCTTTGAAACTTCAAATTCACTCATACAAATCCATGTAAAATCCCAAACAATTATTACATAGCTACTTAAACAAAAACTAAACTCAAATATCTTATGAGGTATTTGAAAATTCTAAGTTAATATTATGTAGAGTCAAAGTTACTCTTATGTAGTGCCTTTAAAAAATTTCCAAATAATTTATTCTTATAGACCTTGGATTTAATCTAACATTGGTAGAAAAAAACTAGTTATACTATTATGTAGTAACATTTTTGATATTATATATTAGTTATTATTAAACAGTATATGTTAAATAAATGTTATTTGGATGTATAAAAAGTATTTATAGTTTATTATTATACATCTCAACACTTTTCAAATCCTCATCTTCAACTCAGAACTTTTAGAACTCTACTCCATCCTTCTCCACTCATCCCCAAGCATATTTAGTTACATCCCATCAAATGAAAAACAATATCAACCAATTTAAATAATTCTCATATTTATTTACTCTCAAGATATTTATTTATATAAAATACAGCAACATCATCCATAGTAATAAAATATAGTTATATTATTAGATATTCTTTAGAGATATCTTCCTAGATTTTTAGTCATTTTTGGTTATTATTCAATTATGGTGAATATATATATAGTATTCTTCAATTATAGATTTTGGTTCGATGGATAATAATAAATTTTTAAAAATCATATTAAAATAAAAATCTCACCAATGGTTATGCTAGGTATCCTCAACCCATCGGGTGGATTTTCAAGATATTCCTGAGATAAGCCTGCCACTTGTTTTTTTCCCAACTTAAAAATAAAATTTTAATCAATATTATCCTAAAATATAAATAGGTTGTTTTTCAATAATGTTTTAATATAAAAACTTAAACATACTTAATGAGTTTTCATATGATTTAATTGTTAACATCGACATAATCTTTTAACTTTTATAAACCTTTTTATATAATTATAGAAAGACAAATGGTCAGGTGTTTCTATTTACTTTTTAGTTTTCCCTATGATGTAAATAATCATCAAGCAGATAACACACTTCCAAGATTCATTGAAAATAATATTACTAATGATCAAAAATCAAATTTCACTAACATTAAAATGGTTGAGGAACTAGAATAATTCTTCCTCACTTCTTCTACATTGATATTATTTTATAAGTTATATTTTTAAAATCTATCTCATGTTTAGACTAGATCAAATGAGAAAAATAACATAATCTGGTGATGGTATCTCTAAACCATGTTAAACTTCCAAGTGTGCTGTATTATTAACTATGTAACCCCCTTGGATGTTAAATTTCAAAATAATAGAATTCAGACTACTTTAAAACATGCTTGTAGTGTGTGCAGGGAAACATGGATTCAGTCAATAATTTATTATTTAAAGATGCGTGGAAAAATTTCATTTGGTGTATTTTTGTTGGATATATGGGGTCCAATGGTAAATTTAGAACCATGGAATAATTCCTTGATATATGTATTTAAACCCATGATGAAAATTTCATAAGTTCTCAGGCCCTTTTTATGATTTTAATAGCATGATTTTGGCTCATGTGGGACCTTCTCAATGGAAATCATTATCCTGGTACAATCCCTTCTAAATCCTACCTTAAATGAAAATTTATCTTTTTGTTTATGGACATAAATTCATTATGTAATAACATTATTACCCCTATTATTAAGTTAATAGAGTCCCTATGGTATTCAATATGATCCAACTGCTAACAAAGAGGTAAAGTAGAACTAAGTGCATTGAAATACTATAAGTCAGGGTCTCAAGATAAATATAAATTTTTCTTGGATTTAATTAATTATGTGGGGATAAAGAAATATTCATGAATGGAAGGTCTTATTACAATTTAATAACACTTATTTATATGGAAAGGGTAACTCTCTTATTGTAGAGGCTCTCACACTATTAACCAGTTTTTTCCTTTATAACAGGCACAATATTAGGTATTTTTCTGTTGAAATAGAATCATTCTTGATGATCCAATTATTTTTGGTAGTCTCCACCAGCCGTTGGATTACTTCTTATACCATCAGAGCATGTAGAAGTATACTTCACTATGAAGTATATATTTTACATACTTGGTGAAAGGTTAACAAAAAAGTTGATCTTCTCACTTCTAAAGGTTACCCAATAAAGATTATTATTTTTTATTTGAGTAATTGTTAATTACAAAAAGATTATATATGTATTTTTTATGGGGATTCCATTGGGATCTATTATTTTAGACCACCTTAATGTAAATGGATCTACTAATTTCTTTTCAAAAAAAATATATAGATTTCCAGTCATTGAAAAGTTGATCATCTATAACTCTTTGGTCACTCATGTTGAATTTTAACTTGAAAGTTCATAGTTAATAATATCTAATAATTTTTTGCATCGGTTATCATATATATATATAGATATTAATGATTAACTTTTTTATATAACTAGTTTCGTTCTTGACTGACCTATATAGAATAGAAGGTTTGATTCATTATCTTAACTATAATTTACCATAAATTTAAAAAATAGACATATATTATTTACATGTTGTTTTCCCCTAAAACATGTATTTTACATCCAATGTGGTTTTAATATGTCATATGGTATTCAAGTTATAGAAAATGTAGTGGGTTAGTTCATGTGTGAGTTATGTCACTTGATTTCATTATGATAGGGTGTTATAAACATTATTTTCACAAGGAATTTGGGTTAAAATGGAAACCTAATGTAACACCATGACCTAAATCACTGGGTCTAGTTCAGTATTCCACAAGACCATATGTGTGGCTCCCTATACATAAGAGGTTTCCGACTAGTAGTGCGGGCCAATGGGAGCATCATGGGGAGACTATACCTTTAGTATCAAGTAATAATCATAGTATACAATGGACGTGGTAACAATAAAAAAACAATAATGAAAAGATAAGTCAAAAGAGTATACATACACATAATATACAACCCATATAATATAATTATAGTATATCAATCACACAATCCAAAATAAAGAATAGGGATCACCACAAGCAGTGGATTAATATTTGAGATAAAGGTAACTAAGAAAAAACAAAAGTGGACATCCAAGCCTAAAGTCTCTCCTACCACACCCCACACCCTCCTACCGATCCTGCTCAATTTCCCATTATACAGCCTTTTCCCTTGAACAGATCCCTAATCATGAAATATACAAATGCACTGAGATACCACTATATGGTACGAGTATAAAACCTAGTAGGATGAAACCAATAGGACCTTAATATAAGTGTATAAGTTACACTCATTCATTCCATGGAAATAAAAAAACACATATAATTAGAAATTATATCACATAATCACACCATAAATGCCGAGTTCTAGAGACCTTATTTACTTTCATTGCCTCTATGATGAAAGGAATGTCAACCAGCCATCTGAAACATACCCCTAGATGTGATAGTTCAAAAACATGCTTGATACATCATCCTTGAAGGGATAACACATGTACATTCCAAACAAAAGTATGAAAAATCCCCCTTAGGGGGATAGTCCATTTGGATCAAACTACACACTCAACTAAAAAATACAAAGGAATATAACATAAAATTTATAGATATAAGATGACCGATCAAACCTCACATCATATTAATCAAGAGACATAACTATCACAAATCTGAATGTGTGAAAACATCAAGAATAGGTCTCATAAGGCCGTATATGCACACATCAAGTGACAAAATGTAAAAAATAGGTCTCATGAGGCTAAAAAAACACACCTCATGTGATCAAAAATCAAAGATTGGTCTCATGAGGCTACACATGCATGCCAAAAATCATTCCAAAAACTCGTATAAACATACACTATTGATAAGGACCACCAAAATTAGGTGAAACAATGTTTTCATGATAGGTGTCATTATCAAAGTATTATTTCACCACTCGAAAACCTAGGAATATTCATTAGCAATAGTATTTTATGTCCAAAGGATTTGTAGATTCCAATTCTCTAAATTCTGGTGTGGATTCTATCAATCCAAAAATTCCCTAGATAAAAATAAGAGATAAAAATAATGCTCGAGCATTTATGGGATGATATATAGGGATATGAGAGAGTACAAAATCATCATAAGATATTCCCTAGGGTGTTAGGGGTCGAAGTATACATGAGAGAGTGAAAAAGTTAGAGAGGGGTTGAGTTCTTAAGAAAAACATAACATAACCTAATTAGCTTTAGAGGCCCCAAATGGAACCACCACCAATTCAGTGGATTTTAGGAATATTTAATTCTTACTGGGAATAATACTTATTGGATAGTGAGATTTTTAGTATTTCTATCGATCTTATTAACTCCACCGGTTTGTTAGTGGAGCTGCTATATATTTTTAAGCCACATCATCACCCACCGGCCTAACCCTTTCTAACTCTAGCCTCTTAAACACCTCTAACCCACCTCAAAAATATTTAATACATATTCAAAAAGTTTTTTACAAGATTAAATGAGATATAAATTAAATATAGGGTGTTAAACCTAAAGTTTTCTATTTTTTTCAAGTCATTTTGAGGACTTCTAGTAAATATTGAATTCATTCTTGAAAAAAAAAATTAGTGAATTTTTATGTTTTTGATAAAACATATATTCTTTAGATATATTTATGTTTTATAATTTGAGATCAATTATTCCCAGTTAAAAAAATGAATTATAATTAAAAAAACCATTTCTATCCATTGGTTAAGTTATTTCCTTGGTTATGATATAATGTAAATTTTAATTAAGTGAAAATGAATGATTTGTAACTTAAAATTATTTAGTTTATAAAATTAACATAAATATTTACATTAACTAATTGGATGTTTTTTTAATAAATAATTGAGTTTATATTTGATTTATGCATGAATTTTAAAATATTAAGTTACATATTTAATAAAAACATCCTGTGGGTAATTTCTTTTCTCTTTAAAATATTTTTTCACAAGTTTCTTTTCTTTGAGAACGTAATTCAATGAATATTATTTAATTTATTTTTAATGAAAGGATTATGTATGGTAAAAAATTTAAAACTACCCTTGATATGGATGACTATAATTATAAATGGTTTTAATAAATTAGTAGTTATCAAATAAATGGTTATACTAAACCTTAATTTGGGTAAATAATAGTTTTATTTTAATCAATGAATAATCGAGGATGAAGTGATTTTGGAACCAAATCATTATTTGTAAAAGGTAAAAAATGAAGATATATGTTTCCTTGGATATCACTCATAATTTTCTTATAGTTGGGACACTTTTCAATAGTATACCAATGATTTATCTTCATTTGTGTTGTTATTGTTGTGTATGAGATATTGGTCTTGTTATGTTTTGTGTCCTGTTTGGAATATTTTTGGTATAACTGTAATATGAAGTTTATCATATCTTATAATGGATTTTGGTGATATTAGAACACTTATATATTTTCAATGTTATAGTTTTCCCATGGAATACCCAGTATATATTTTATATTTTCATATCATAAATTGTTATCATGATAATATGATTTTGAGATTGACATATTTATGACAGTTACTTTTTTTATGATAAACATTTCTATAGTTAGACATATTGGGCTTGTGGATACTTTATATTGATATTGTATACTTAATAATGGATATTTATTTTATATATTGAGCATGTAGTAATTTTTTTAAAATTTTTTATTAACTATTTGATCATGTATATCGACTAATGGGGGAAAAGTTACATAGATTGGATGGGCTGCAAGATTTACCTAAATTAGTATATACCTTTCCCTATCCTAATTAGATAAGCTAAAAGATTGAACCAAATTAGTATACACGATTCCACTTCCCCCAGACTGTATGAATATTACACCATAAATCTATTATATATATTCATCTTTGATTATAGGTTAGGCTTGAAGTAGGTAATTTGGGTATGGAACTACCCACTATAGGGATTTATTTTTTATAATTAGTATCCATTTGTGATTTACTTACTGTTTTCCCTGTGATGTTTTATTTTTGATTTCTAAATAAATTTATCATGTAAATATGTAAATTTGTAGACGTGTTAATGAAAAAAATTATTTATTTACTATATGAGTTGAGACATCATTGGTGTTTCCCTATTGAGTATTTATGCTCATACCCATCATAAAAACACTGATGGACATGTAGTTTCATTTACCATATTTCAAATATGAACTACTACATTGGTTTCTGCTGGACATAAATGTATTTTTTAGTTTTTTATATTATAAGGCTAGGTTTTTTACTCCCTTTCATATTAGATATATTGTAATGTTTGTTAGGGTATGTGTTTTAAATATCTTCTTGTTCTATATAAATTATTTTTCTTAGAATTTGTTTGGTTGTGTTGACTTTTATAGCCTATTTTTTATATCATAAACTATATATAGTTTTGCTTTTTATTAACTCATATAAAGAGTTAATATATATATATATATGTGATAATTCTTTCAAATATTTTTGATATACAGGTCCTTCGGAACAATGAACATGTTGTGTATTTTATTTTTAGAATGTATGATATATGAACAAGCCATGCCACTTTTTATTAGTATCACTATATGAATGATTATTAAAACCAAAGTGGAAAAATAATTCCCTAACATATTACTGAGACCCATAGTTCTATTTTATACCTTATAGGGATTAGGGACCACTTCTCGGGTAACAATGTCTTAGCTTAGGCATTATTTGGGTATCTAGGTCTTAGTCATTACAGATGGTATCAGAGGGATGTTCTGTTATTTTGGATTTTTAACATTATTAGTTAGAAGATAGGACTGTTGGTATATGACAAGTACCATAAAGAGGCTTGATAAACCTCTTTATAACAAAATATAAAGTTACTATGGGTTTTTTAGGTACTCAATAGGCACTTTTAAAAATGAGTGAGGTTTTTTTATCAATGTATTTGATACCATATTAAGAAAATATAGGATTGTTTAGGTCTCAATTGAGAGCCAAATTTTACTATGGTTCATACATCAATTTTCTTGTGGAATATAAGGAAATACATAGTATTTATATAATAAGACTATTATTTGTGAATAAAATTGATTAATTATAATAAATAAAAAATTTATTAATGTTTTCCTCAATACCTTATTTTGGGTGACTCAAATAATTAATATTATTCACAAATATATTTTTTTATATTTAATATTAATTCATTTTTTAGTAAGTGATACCCATATTTTTCTTAGTAACATATTATTATTTAGGATTATCTCTTCTATATGATGTTATACCACTAATAATGTTATTTATTATTTCCTATCCTCTAATGTATTATAGAAACTATTATGAATTGGGAACTTAGTCATGACACATGTTTTATACTTAGTAATGTGTTATTAAAACTATTTTATAACCTCATTTTGGTGTTTGAGACTTGTAGTTCCCTTTCTATGTTTTCATAAAATCCTTATTAATACAGAGGAGTGGTTATATAAATGATTTATTTTTTTTTTAAATGTAAAGATAATGTTTTACAACCCTATATTTTAAATGGTAAGTGAATTAAAAATTAATATTTATCGGATAAATGATTATCTTTTGTAAAATAAAACTGGTAAGGGTTTATCTCAAAGTTTATTGGTAAAATTAAATGATTTTACAAAATTCACTACTTTTTAAAATGGATTTTACATGTCATTTTGAAATGGGAATTTATTTTTTTGTAAACAATTTTAAAAAGGGAATGTTTTTGATGAACTAGAATTTAGTGGAAGGAAAATAATAGGAAAATTTTGGATTATTATTAATATGGGGAATTGAATGAGATTATATTTGATTTTTTATAGTATTTTAAGGATATTATATTTATTAACTTATTTTTTGATATATTTTTTTTATTTTTTGATTTGGATTGGATTTGTTAGTTGTGAATCAAAAGTGTGGTGGATGATTTTTTATTTTTATTAGATGATTAGTTGTGAATTGATAGTATTTTGTTGTAGTTATTTTATAGATGAGTTGTCGGTTCAAATCTTGGGGGATTAAAAGTGTTATAGCGGGGAGGTTATAATGACCCATGATCTGGTGAATTAAATTAAAGATTAATTTTGTCTATTGGTAGGGAATTTAAGTAATAGAAAAGGCAGTTTATTTCATATTTTTTTCTTTAGAATAGGGTCCATATTTCATTTTGGAATTAATAAGTGAATTTTGGTGTTAGTTAATGGAATATTAGATGATTATACATGTGGTTTGATGTTTCATAGGATTTTAGGTGGTTTGAGTATGTCTAGGAGGTGTTGTCTTCTATATTTTAAAGTGGAAGATTACCTTGTGTAGATGATGGGTGGTATTGGGTACCCAGTGTGGGTAAAAAACGAGGGTAGGGATTTATAAGTACCACCAGGTACTTGGGGGTCTTTTACTAAGTACTTGGTAGCGAAATATGATTTTATTTTAAATAATTTCCATCTTGATCTTTTCCCTTCATCCATTTAACTACCAAAGGAGTTTATTTAATCCCCACCTCCTCCTAACAACAAAGATCCACATATTTGAATTATCATAGACATATTTCCCCCCCTAAATTATTCAATCTGTAATTTTAAAGATTTTTTTCATTTTAAAAATGAAGTTATGCCTCCAATATTCTATTATTCATCTCTCTTATACACTTTGTTTTATAATTTTCTCCCTCTTGGTTAGGGAATTTTATTTTAGATTTTATTAAGGCATGGTGAAATTCTATTTTAGATCAGGACTTCCTCTTATCTTATATAAAGGAAACTTAAATAAGATGTTTACTTTAATTTAATGTTTTTTTAGTACTAGGATATTGATATGTGATTTATTCTAGATATTTTATGATTTTTTGGTAAAACTAATGAATGTTTAGGTTACATTAATTAAGGATTGTTATATTTATAGTCTAAGATATATTTTTAATGATATATACCAATGTTTTTATTTGGTTTTGATTATGTTTTAATTGTTGTGATCATATAATTACTAATATTAGATTATTGATTTTGGTTTGATGGATAATAAGAGTTGTTTATAGATAATTTGAAATAATAAAGATCTCTAATGGTAATGGTAGGTGGTCTCAAAACCTCAGGTGAATTTTCCAGATATGTTGGGGACATGCCTACCACTTTTTTCTAACTTAATAATAATGTTTAAAAAATATTTTCATAAAAGAATAATTCTTCCTTATTCAACTATATATTTTCAAAACAATTTGATCATATGCAATGATTTTTCATAAGAATTAATTATTTGTATTGATAAAATATTATCTCCTTTATAAACCACATTATACGATTCTATATAAATTTTATCTTTTAAAAATAATTGGTCACTCTTTTTTCCCATATATATATATACATATATACATATACATTTTGATATTAATTATATTTTTGGTATTATTATTTATTTCATCTATAAGGTATATAATGTTTTTTTAATCAACTTAGCTATAATTTTCAATAAATTTTATGAACATGTATTATTTAAGTGTCGTTGTATCCCTAAATATTTAGGTCACACCCAAAGTTTTTTCTAAATATTCCATTCAGTATTTAAGGTATAGAAAATGTAGTTTGTTGGTTTATGTTTGAGTTATATCACCTAATTATATTATATAAAAGTGTTATAAACATTATTCTGTCAAAGAATTTGGGTCAAAATGGAACACTAAAGTGAACAATTTATGTCAAGTCACATTGAGGATTTCTAGAAAATATGGAATTTGTTCTTGAAATAAAATTTTACATAATTATTATTTTTTGAATAAAACAAATTTTATTGATATATATTCATGTTTTATAAAATGAGGTCACTTATTTCCACTTAAACCTAATTTAAATTTTAAGTTAAAAAAATCACACTTAACCCTTTGTTATGTAATTACTTTTATGATGAGATAATGAATGGGTTGATTAAGTGATAAGGAATATTTTATAATTTCAACTCATTTAGTTTTTAAAGTCAATATAATGTTTCACATATATTAATTTGAATTTCTTTTAAGAAATAATTATATTAATATTTGGTTTATTGAAGTATTTTAAATTTTTAAAGTTACTTATTTTGTAAATTCATCCTTAATGTAAATTTATCTGAATTCATTTGTTTTCAAAACTCAATTTTCTTTTCAAACTAACTTCAAATATTTTTTTTGCGTCATTTTTTGTCGAAGGATTAAGTGCGTGACCATATTTGAAAAACAATTCTCATTATTTTTTACTCTACTTGGAAATGTTTTTAACAATGTTCTGGGTACCAAAATAATAACTATAATAAACATTAAATTTATTTATTTAAATAAATAAATAATCACGATTAATAGTTTCCTAAAAAAATTATTATCAATGAAAAGTAAACCCTGATGATATATGTTTCATTGGGTGTTTCTCATATTTTTCCAATAGTTGGATCAATTTTAATTAATATAAAAAATATTTTTTTCATTTGGATTTCTATTGTTATGTCTATGATATAGGTAATTTCATGTTTTGTTCCTTTTGTAACATATTACTGGTATAATTATAATATTTATTTTATCATTTATTTAGATTGATTTGGGAGATTTTATAATGCCTGAATATTTTCGATATTGTTGTTTAAGAATGGAATAACCACTAGATATTTGATATTTGTATAATATGGTTTTGTATCTTGATAGAATTGTTTTGAGAATGAAATAAATATGACTATTCCTTTTTTATGATAGGAATGTCTATATTTTGACATATTGAGAATGTGGATGCTATATATTGGTGACGTATATATGATCATGGATATTTATTTGATATATTTATTATGTGGGGAAGTGTTGTATAATATTGTTATAAGTAGTTTGAGTTGGAATTATGAACAATGGAGGATATGTTATATAGATAATATTGGATAAAAGATTGCATTGAATTAGTATACACATTCCCCTATCTTGAGTGGAAGGATTATAAGATTCCCCTAAATTGGTATAGAAACATTCCTTTACCACCCTAATAGGATTGGTATTACAACTATACTTAGTTATATATGTTCTTTTCAGACTCTTGGTTATGCCCGATGTGGGTAATTCAGGCATGGAAACTCTCAATTTAGGGAATTGTTTGTTTATAATTTCTATCCGTTTATGTATTAATTTATTTACCTTTATACCACCATGTTTGATTATTGACTAATAAAATAAATATGTATATATATATATATGAAAATGTATGGTTTTGATGAATATACATGACTATTTACTATGTGAGTTGATGTACCATTAGTGGTGCCATATTGAGTATTTATACTCACACCTTTCAAGGATACCTGATGGACATATAGTTTCACTTACTACATTTTAGGTAAGAACTAGTATAATAGTTATTATGGGATGTATCTTCGTTTATTAGTTATACATTCCGTAATAGTGGGTTCAGTGTCCCCTTCAGTGTTGGTTTTGGTGGTTTGTTTGTTGGGAGATGTGTTTAGAATATCCCTCTATTCTATGTACTTTACATGTACCAGGAAATATCTATCCATACAGACATTTATGGAATATTTTTGTTATCTCAAACTATATCTTTCATAGTTCTAGTTGTAGTCATATATATAGTTATTATATATATATATATATATATGATAATTCTCTAAGTTTTTACCAGTGTAATTTTTATTTTGAATGATGAACAAGTTATGGGTTCTATTTTTGGAATGTCTGATATATGGAAAAAGTATTCCAGATTTTCAATAGGATTCATCCATCAATAATTCAAGAAACCAAGATGGGTAAAAAATTACCCAGAGTAAAAATAAGACCCACGACCTTAGTTTCCAACCCCTATGCATTGTAGAACACACTTAGGGTGGTAACATATAGTTTTGAGTACTATTTAGATATGCAAGCTTGGGGTTTTGCACTATTACCATGGTTGTATATATATTTTTCTATATTTTTAATATAAATTATTCTATTATAATGTTTTTTTATTTTTTTAATTAAAAACATATAAAGGATTATCACTCCTAGGATTTAGATATCATCAATGAAGATTTTACCACTTCCTAAAAAATTATTTTTATTATACACACAATTGTGTTTTAATCCTAATATTTAATGTTTATAGGATAAAATATCTTCCAACCAAGAAAAACCATTTTGGTAAATATTATTAGGCCTATAAGGATAGATATGTAATTAGGGGAAAATATAAGTAAGATAAATTTAAAACATTCATCAAATTTATTCTTCATTGATGTATCTTATCCCATAATTATTAAAACAAATTATCTAAAACATCACCAATGAATGAAAATAGGGTAAATAAATCTTATAAAGAAAACAAACTAATTTTATTGGATTATCCTAAATATGGTGGCTAATACCATTTGAAATAATGTTTCACTACCATCTAACATGAATCACAATAATCAAATTGATTACACAATTTAGAAGGCTACACTATCCCTCAAATAACACTACACATAAATTTTTTGACTCAATTATATTACATAGATAAAAAAAGAAATGTAAAAAAATCAATAAATTCTCAAAATATTATGTAATGACTCAGTCTAATTCCTATGCTCTGACTCAAATCACCGAAAGAAATCATGCACATTTATTTATCATTTGATTCTGAAATAAATGATGAGTGATAAATAAAAAGAAGGCGGGAAGTTATTTTACCTCAATATACAATACTAAACAATAATAAGAGACTCCATTTCAAAATATTCATATAATAACTATAGAATAAAAATGAGATAATATCTAAAAACATACCCAGTATCTATATGAAAATGATATATGAGTTTTCAAATAATAAAACAAGAAAAACACAAAATTATAACACAATCCATAAGTTTAATATCCAATAAATTAATAAAAATAGTACTAACTGTCTTCACTTGATGATTCTACTATTAATTCTAAAAATATACATCATGACTTCAGTTTCTATATCCTAGGAACCCTCATGTGTAGGGGACTTGTAGATACCTGAAGCTTGACGTACATGGACATTATATTACTTTTGTGGAATACTTAGCATATAACAAAAACACACACACAAGGATCGTAATAGTTTAGTGTCTTTGGAAACTCGGAACATAATCTTCTAATCATGGTGAAAGATCTTCAACATATCCCATAAAGATCTTCCCATTTTTTTTCCTTACCTAAAATCTTTATTTTAATCCTGGTGGAAAATAAAACATAAAAGGGTGAGCTCAAATTCTCAGTAAGGGTAAACAAAAGAAATATCAATCACATCATATTCATAAGAACATATCTCTTGGAAATCTTAACCTGCAAAAGAGATCATGATTTCATAACATGGGATAAATCATAGTAGTAAAATGTAATCCCAACAATCATAACTTAAAACATGAAACTTTGTGGCATAAACACATAATCATAGAGAATCATATCTTATTAGTCAAGACTCATTACCAAGACTGTCTTAGTGGACAAAGTCCATTTCTGAACTGGGTCACCCTCGTTTCAGTCCTCTTTCACTGAACTGGTATAACCTACCGTTCCAGCCATGTCTATCTCATGAGATATAAAATCTTTACCCAATGCATTGGAGGGATATATAGGTCCCGCCCATCTCATAGTGATACCATTCTTATGTGTGCCAGAAAATCAGAAAACCATACATCATAGCATAACCCATGTAATAAAAATGGGAATCTTAAACATCGTGACATCATAAAACAATTCATATAAGATAAATGAATTCATAAAAATATAATTCCATCATAAAATAATCAAATCAATGTAATAATAGGGATAAAAACATAACCCTTTATTATATTAGATGGAAAATAATTTTGATGAAACACCTGAACTTCATTCTTGAGGAAAATATCCTTTCTGCTTCAAAAACCCTTTTCCTTTCTTAACATGTCGTACAATTCTAAACTAAAAGAATTTGAATAAACTTGAAAACTTTTAAAGTAAGATTCTTGGAAATAATGTTTTAAAAATCCATTCATGCCGTATAAGTTAAAAAAACATTCTTCCCGTACTTTTTTCGGAAAAGTCAAAAATTACCTCGTACGAAAAACGACAAAGGATTCCTTTCATATCTTTTACTAAAAACTCACCGAATGGTAAAATTGGATTTAAACTATTGTATAAGGATATAAATATTACATATTTAGGAAAAATGGATGTGGATGATAAAATATATCCCAGAAAATACCAAATTATAAACAATCTTGGCTAAAATGAGATTGTGATATTTTCCCTTACCTTATGTCCGATATGCTTTGTACGTATCCTAACCTCCTGTATAATGATTTAAATAATGTCATTAACTTATTAAAGAATCATATTCATTGTTATGATATCATATATGGTTCACTTATGACTTTATATTACCCGTTGTTTTGTAAATTCTATGTTAAAGAAGCGTTTTGGGTAAAATCGTTTCATTTATCGTAGGTGTTTGGACTTGTTGTTCTTGACATTATTATTACTTATATCATGATTTACTTACTTCCAGAATATAAAGTATGATTTATATATCATATATATTCATTATATATATATATATAATAGATAGATAAATGAAATGAAACACACTATTCATGGAGACGGTAGTCCGTACGTACGCATGAATGCTGTTTTCCTTTCCTTATTGTCTTGAATGGACGTAAGTAGATGACATACATAGATACATAAATCTAGTAGATTTCCCATGTCATATATTTCATTATTATTCATTATATATACTTTATAATAATTTTGGAATGGTTAACATGGATAATGAATCTCATCGCGTCGTGGAGACGATAGTCTGTACGTACGCACGAGCAATGATATCGTTCCCATGGTCGTGGAATTGTGTTGACGTGTATGTATACTATTTAAGTATCAATATCACTTTATAATAATCATATATAGTTACTCATTACACCATTATACCCATGTAATTAAGGTGGTGGCGGAAAATAGATTACACCACGGCGTGGAGACGGTATTCCGTACGTACGCACGCGCGGTGATTTCCTTTTTCCGTAGGATGGATAGAAGGTTAATTAGAGATGTTTCATATTTATAATAACATATCAGTATATAAGAAATACTGATGTTATTACTTTATCATTAAACAACTAAATAAGACGAAGTTGAAGAAGAATGAAATTGAAAAAGATCGGTAATGGATATTACCTCTTTTTGACGCGCCTTCACTTAACCTCCACTTAAAGAACTAAGGATGGTATTTGAAGAAGACCAGGACCTCTAGGATGATACTAGGGAAGTGGGGAAGAGATTTTTTCAGGGTTTGGCCAAGCTTGAATTCTCAAATTGGTGTGAGGAGGAGAGGGAGGAGGTGCCCTTTTATAAGGGAGGAGAGAGGCACCTTAGGAAAATCTCAAAATATTATTTTATATTAAGGTTAAATTCGGTTTATAATGGTTTCAAAGGGTATTATTTCTAATATAAAGTGGGGAAGAGTCAAAATAATTTCATCCAATAGTATTTAGACATGTTTAGGTTATTAATTTAACCTTATCAATTAGATTTAACTCTAAGCTAAATAATTTAACTTTTACCGTGTCTTTTTGTTTTCTTACACTATATGGTTAATAAAATTACCATAACAAGCCAAACGAACTCCAAGTTGTTTATTATTAATATATATATCCTTATATAAGTCATTTTTCCGATTCTTAAATTTTTAGGAATTAAATAACAATTAATAATATAATATTTGTTTTAAAAACTAATTTATGTCAATTTTGACGCTATTTGGTACATGATTTTTATGAAATTCATAACAGAATGATAAGTTCGAAACAAGTTACGTATATCAACAATAACATGTCATATTAACCTATAAAATTAATGTAAGTCATACAAAGTCTCAAATTACATTTATTTGTGAATTTATAACATCAATTATGTCAATATTTCATTAATAAGACAATTACTGCATCATCTTTGTGTCATAATAAATGATACTTATTTAATCCCTAAAAATAATAAATAAATTTCTATGATGTAGATAATTATATTATATTTCTGGAGACTATTTATGTTCGAATTTTCATGAAGGTTATCACTAAATTATAATTATTATACTTATAAGATTTAAGAAAGTGACATGTTGTCACATTCTTTGGTTTTAATAATAATTAAATTATTTTCATAAACAAAAGTCCATAAAATGAATCTAATCCGACCCTTAGGTTATATGGGTCTACTTTTCACCATCCAATAGTATTTTTCCAAGTGTTAGGGGAATTTTATAATCTTATATTTACCCTTAATTGCCCGATTTATCTTTAACTATAGTAAGTAAAATTTACCGTAGTTACTATTTACAATGCCCAAAAATAAAAAGTAGCTTATTAACATAATTTGGACCCACTGATTAAAAATATGGAATACATTTTTCCAAATTCAATACACAAAAGATGTAGAAATTAAATTAAAATTAATCCCGTTGTTGAAAGAAAACGGGTTTTTCTTTAAAACATTGCAAAAGATTGAATTGATTTGACCTACGAATTCAAGGTAAAATCAATGATAATAACATACATTATATTAAATGGTAAAAATATATATTCTATTTATACTTTAAAACCATTCAATATTATAATTTAACCACATAAGATATTACGATGAAAAAAGTTTTTTTAATTAAAATATAGCGTGTTTTCACTATTCATTAAAATATGAAAGTTATCGGAAAAATATAAAAACTTTATCTAATGTAAATTTTTATATCCTGATTCAAAATAAGAATTTTATTTTATCAAATTGAACTTATAAACATTTCAAAAACTAGATTTAAAGTGGGTGCGCCATCAAAATGCGGCAAAACAGCATTTTTTGAAAAAAATACTTATTTTACCTGAAAAAATTATTTTGTTCTTATACCATGTTCCAGAAATGTGTAAGATGAATAATAATGTTATAAAATTAAAAATTTAGTTAAAACTATTCATAACAGCTAGTTCATAACAATATTATAATAATATATTGTTGTTTAGTAAAACCTGGTATTGCGTACAACACACGCTATTGAGGAAGGTCGCGATTGCATGTAATGCAAGCCAAGTCAGGGTTGCGTGTAGAGCACAACTCCTTTGTTGTTGCGTATAATAGAATCCAACCATATTTTATTTATACATTGAATATATATATATATACACTCAACGATGCGTAGAATAACTTCTATCAAATGAACTTGAAATTGTGTGTAACAAGAGCCAAGAAAAGTGTTGCGTATACTGCAAGCTAATATAGTGTTGTGTATAGCGCAAGATAATCTTGGTGTGTCGTACAACAGAAGATATGAATGAAATTAAAAAGAATGTATCTTATAAAATCTCGGGTTGTTACATTCTACCCCCCTTAAAATGAATTTCGCCCTCAAAATTCGTCGGGGTTATAAATCGTTTACTATTCATAAAAACCCACATCATAAAAAGAAATACCAAAACTGAACTTTAAAAACTAAAGTATGAAATATAACGGTTACCCAAATGAACTCATCACTGGGTTTCCATATAGGAGAAAATATGGACATGGAAGAGAAAACTAACCATCATGTTCTGATGGAGAGTGGTAGAGAACATGGCTATGAAAAAGCCAACAATCAAAGAGCCATAAATTTGTGACGATCTAAGGTAACATATGATTCATCAGATATAAGAGCACTAGGACAACATTTTTTTGGTTTTCAAGATCATTTCCCTAAAGTTGATGAAATTGGAATTAGAAGAAATACTTTCGTGATTTTGGTATAGTCTCACCGTTTGTCGTTCTTTGGACAATTTCCACTTCATCTCTTAAAAAAATGAATTTGAATTTGTCATTCATGATGTGTTAGCAGATCATGGGATAGAATGATGGGTCATTCCATCTGTCTCAAACAAAAGGTTAGAAAAGTTATCAAAAAATACATAAGTCCATCTATAGTGAGATTAATCATATATGGTTCCTAAAATGGACTTATACTTCATATATCATACTGCTTAATATAATAAAACTAGTTTCCACTAAACAGGGACTTCCTGTAGGCCAGTGGTAGGCAATAAAGGCCAGTCGCACTTCGGTTGTGGGTTCGATTCCCACAGCCTTGTCCGACGCGATGGGCTGTCGCCCATCCTACAGGTTGTCCTTTTTCTAAAACTATATTATTATAACATCCCATCAATAATATCGAAAAAAGTTCTATCCTAACTTATGTCCAACATAATCCATTCCAATCTTTAGACTTATCTAAAATACTTCGGTCCAAGATCATAGTTTAAAGAAAAATATTACTTGAAATGTCATCAACCAACCATCATTTATCCCCCACATATCTTGTTGGTCACATTCCAATCATGTGAATACCTTAATCATGTATTCTTATGAAGAATTAATATCCATTGAACCTTAGTGAAAATATGAATGCAGTTAAAATTTAACACTTTCCACATACCAAAATCCTCAAAATTCTATATACTCAAACCATGATATCACTTAGTCCTTATATCAATCATGAGCTCATGAATACTATCAAACATATTAGATTCTCTTTATCCCTTCATTATGTGCATATCATCTTCTTTCCAAAAATATTTCAATCACTTTTCATGGTTACCGATGCCATAAAATTATTGAAAACCCCAATATACCAAAACATAAATATTAAAATATTCCACGATACTATATACAACATTATTCTGGAAACCCATTACATAAACACTTAATCATTCCACCACATCGTTGTCATATTCAACATCGCCAATGGTGATCGCATGTGACTTCCCTTTGTCCTTTGCCTTAAGTGGTTGCTCGTGTCGATCATTATTAGCCCTTGGATTAGGGCATTGATTAGTATAATGCCCCATTTCATTGCAATTGAAGCATTGAAGTGTTGTTGGTGCGTTCTCTGCAGTCTTTTATTTATTCACACCATTAGCAACCCTTTTTCCATTACTTCAACACTCAGCTGCTCGATGACCTTATTTTCCACACTTAAAACATTTTCTAGTCCCTTTACGACAATCTCTGCCATGCTTCTTTCCACACTTTGAGCATAAGGAAACATTCATCTTCTTTTCACCATTATTTTGAGATTTCTCCTTGAACTCCATCCTTCGTTTCTTGTCAAAACTATGAGATGGATAAGTAACACCAACTTCCATTTCTACCTTGATAGCACAATGCACAATTTCTTCATAGCTACTGAAGTCTCTTATAGCTAATGCCCTTCGAAGATTTGGTTTTAAGCCACTGAATAATCGATAAACTTTAATTTCAGGTTTGATGATAAATCCAGATGCATACCTTGAAAGCCTTGTAAAATTCGCTTCGTATATACCAACAGATTCATCATCATTTTGCTTTAGTTCAAGAAACTCCTTCTCCATCTTTGTTCGAAGAATACGAGGGAAGTACTTATTGAAAAATAAGTTCTTGAACTCATCCCATTCCATGGACTCAATTTTATCTCTTTGCCTCATATTCTTGATAAGATTCCACCATTGATCATCTTCACCTTCCAAACGATATACTGCTAAGATGACTTTATCATGTTCAAAACATTGAAGAACTAAAAATATCTTTTCAGTGGTACTGATCCATTGTTCAGCAACAAGTGGATCAGAAGACCCACTGAAAGAAGGTAGACGTTTCCTCATGAAGGTCTCAATAGAATGTTGTTCCCTTCTCTGCTTATTTGGAAGTCCAGAATGATTCATAGCTTTTGTAAGTATAGAAATAAGATTTTGCACTACATCTCCCATGACATTTGTTTGTTCAAGAGGACAATCATTGCATTGTCCATTGCATTGATCAACACGGTTCCTTCGGGTTCCAGCCATCGTCTAAAACCCAAAAAGAATAGTGTGAGAGGAAAAAATCATGCTAGAGAAAACAACATAATGAAGGGGGAGTATCCTCAATATCTAACATCTTAGGATAAATTCTATGATCGTTACCGTAGTTCTAGGACTTTATCCTATACGTATACTTATCCTTAGGGACATCCCTAGACATACCTTAGAAATATCTATAGGGATCTCACTAATGTTTTCGCATCCTAGTTTCCAAAGGTTGACTAAATATTTCCTCTGATACCAACTGTAGAGACCTGAAGCTTGACGTACATGGAAATTACATTACTTTTGTGGAATACTTAGTACATAACAAAAACACACACACAAGGATCGTAATAGTTTAGTGTCTTTGGAAACTCGGAACGTAATCTTCTAATCATGGTGAAAGATCTTCAACATCTCCCATAAAGATCTTACCATTTTTGTTTCCTTACCTAAAATATTTCTTTTAATCCTGGGGGAAGAGAAAACATAAAAGGGTGAGCTCAAATGCTTAGTAATGGTAAACAAAAGAAATACCAATCACATCATATTCATAAGAACATATCATTTGGGAAATCTTAACCTGCAAAAGAGATCATGATTTCATAACATGGGATAAATCATAGTAGTGAAATGTAATCCCAAAAATCATAACATAAAACATTAAACTTTTTGGCATACACACATAATCATAGAGAATCATATCTTATTAGTCAAGACTCATTTCCAAGACTATCTTAGTGGAAAAAGTCCATTTCTTAACCGAGTCACCCTCGTTTCATTCTTGTTTCACTGAACCGGTATAACCTACCATTCCAGCCATGTCTATCTCATGAGATATAAAATCTTTACCCAATGCATTTGAGGGAGATATAGGTCCCACCCATCTCATAATGATACCATTATTATGTGTGCCACAAAATCAGAAAACCATACATCATAGCATAACCCATGTAATAAAAATGGGAATCTTAAACATCATGACATCATAAAACAATTCATATAAGATAAAGGAATTCATAAAAATATAATTCCATCATAACATAATCAAATCAATGTAATAATAGGGATAGAAACATATCCCTTTATTATCTTAGATGGAAAATAATTTTGATAAAACACTTGAACTTCATTCTTGAGGAAAATATCCTTTCTGATTCAAAAACACTTTTCCTTTCTTAACATGTCGTAAAATTCTAAACTAAAAGAATTTGAATAAACTTGAAAACTTGTAAAGTAAGATTTGTGTAAATAATGTTTTAAAAATCCATTCATGCCGTATAAGTTAAAAAAACATTCTTCCCGTACTTTTGTCGGAAAAGTCAAAAAGTACCTTGTATGAAAAACATCAAAGGATTCCTTTCATATCTTTTACTAAAAACTCACCGAATGGTAAAATTGGATTTAAACTATTGCAGAAGGATATAAATATTATATATTGGGGAAACATGGATGTGGATGATAAAATATATCCCAAAAAATACCAAAGTATAAACAATCTTGGATAACATGAGATTGTGATATTTTCCCTTACCTTATGTCTGATATGCTTTGTACGTATCCGAACCTCCTGTATAATGATTTAAATAATGTCATTAAATTATTAAATAATCATATTCATTTTTATGATATCATATATGGTTCACTTATGACTTTATATTACCCGTTCTTTTATAAATTCCATGTTAAAGAAGCGTTTTGGGTAAAATGGTTTCATTTATCGTAGGTGTTTGGACTTGTTGTTCTTGACATTATTATTACTTATATCATGATTTACTTACTTCAAGAATATAAAATATGATTTATATATCAAATATATTCATTATATATATATATATAATAGATAGATAAATGAAATGAAACACACCGTTCATGGAGATGGTAGTCCGTACGTACGCATGAACGCTGTTTTCCTTTCCTTATTGTATTGAATGGAAGTAAGTAGATGACATATATATATACATAAATCCAGTAGATTTACCATGTCATATATTTCATTATTATTCATTATATATACTTTATAATCATTCTGGAATGGTTAACATGGATAATGAATCTCATCGCGTCGTGGAGATGGTAGTCCGTACGTACGCACGAGCAATGATATCGTTCCCATGGTCGTGGAATTGTGTTGAAGTGTATGTATACTATTTCAGTATCAATATCACTTTATAATAATCATATATAGTTACTCATTACACCATTATACCCATCCAATTAAGGTGGTTGCGGAAAATAGATTACACCACGGCGTGGAGACGGTATTCCGTACGTACGCACGCGCGGTGATTTCGTTTTTCTGTAGGATGGATAGAAGGTTAATTAGAGTTGTTTCATATTTATAATAACATATAAGTATATAATAAATACTGATGTTTTTACTTTATCATGAAACAACTAAATAAGAATAAGTTGAAGAAGAAAGAAATTGAAAAAGATCGGTAATGGATATTACCTCTTTTTGACGCGCCTTCACTTAACCTCCACTTAAAGAACTAAGGATGGTCTTTGAAGAAGACCAGGACCTCTAGGATGATAGTAGGGAACTGGGGAAAAGATTTTGGCAGGGGTTGGCCGAGCTTGAATACTCAAATTGGTGTGAGGAGGAGAGGGAGGAGGTGCCCTTTTATAAGGGAGGAGATGGGCACCTTAGGAAAATCTCAAAATATTATTTTATATTAAGGTTAAATTCGGTTTATAATGGTTCCAAAGGGTCTTATGTTGAAGCTAAAGTGGGGATGGGTCTAAATCCTCTCATCCAATAGGATTTAGACAAGTTTAGGTTATTATTTTATCCTTATCAATTAGATTTAACTCAAAGTTAAATAATTTAACTTTTACCGTGTCTTTTTGTTTTCTTACACTATATGGTTAATAAACTTACCATAAAAAGCCAAAAGAACCCCAAGTTGTTTATTATTAATATATCTATCCTTATCTAAGTCATTTGGCCTAACCTTAGATTTTTAGGAATTAAATAACAATTAATAATATAATATTTGTTTTAAAAACAAATTTATGTCAATTTTGATACTATTTGGTACATGATTTTTATGAAATTTATAACAGAATGATAAGTTCGAAACAAGTTACTTATATCACCAATAACATGTCATATTAACCTAAAAAATTAATTTAAGTCATAAAAAGTCTTAAATTACATTTATTTGGGCATTTATAACATCAATTATGTCAATATTTCATTAAGAAGACAATTACTGCATCATCATTGTGTCATAATAAATGATAACTATTTAATCCCTAAAAATTATAAATAAATTCCTATGATGTAGATAATTGTATTAGATTTCTGGAGACTATTCATGTTCGAAGTTTCATGAAGTTTATCACTAAATTAAAATTATTATACTTATAAGATTTAAGAAAGTGACATGTTGCCACATTCTTTGGTTTTAAAAATAATTAAATTATTTTCATGGATAAAAGTCCATAAAATGAATATAATCCGACCATTAGGTTATATGGGTCTACTTTTAGCCATAAAATAGGATTTTTACAAGTTTTAGTGTAATTTTATAATCTTATATTTACCCTTAATTACCCGATTTACATTTAACTATAGTAAATAAAATTTACCGTAGTTACTATTCACAATGCCCAAAAATAAAAAGTATCTTATGAACATAATTTGTACCCATTGATTACAAATATGGAATCCATTTTTCCAAATTCAATACATAAAATATGCAGAAATTAAATTAAAATTAATCCCGTTGTCGAAAGAAAATTGGTTTTTCTTTAAAACATTGCAAAAGATTGAATTGATTTAACCTACGAATTCACGGTAAAATCAATGATAATAACATACATTATATTAAATGGTAAAAATATATTCTATTTATACTTTCAAACAATTAAATATTATAATTTAACCACATAAGATATTACGATGAAAAAAGATGTTTTTAATTAAAATATAGCGTGTTTTTACTATTCATTAAAATATGAAAGTTATCGAAATAATATAAAAACTTTATCTAATGTAAATTTTTATATCCTGATTCAAAAGAAGAATTTTATTTTGTCAAATTGAACTTATAAAAATTTCAAAAACTAGATTTAAAGTGGGTGCGCCATCAAAAGGCGGAAAAACTGCATTTTTTGAAAAAATACTTATTTTACCTGAAAAATTTATTTTGTTCTTATACCATGTTCTAGAAATGTGTAAGATGAATAATAATTTTATAAAATTAAAAATTTATTTAACACTATTCCTAACGGCTAGTTCATAACAATATTATAATAATATATCGTTGTTTAGTAAAACCCGGTATTGCGTACGACACACGCTATTGAGGAGGGTCGCGATTGCGTGTAATGCAAGCCAAGTCAGGGTTGCGTGTAGCGCACAACTCCTTTGTTGTTGTGTATGACAGAATCCAACCATATTTTATTTATACATTGAATATATATATATATATATACACACACTCAATGTTGCGTAGAATAACTTCTATCAAACGAACTTGAAATTGTGTGTAACAAGAGCCAAGAAAAGTGTTGCGTATACTGCAAGCTAATATAGTGTTTCGTATAGCGCAAGATAATCTTGGTGTGTCGTACAATAAGAATATATGAATGAAATTAAAAAGAATTTATCTTATAAAATCTTGGGTTGTTACAGGACTTACCCTTAGATAATGGATAATAAGTTCTACATGCATCACATGTGACACATGTTAGATATGAGCACAAGGTACCAATTAGGTTGTCACTACCCAAAACATCTTATCTACTATAAGTTGAAGTGTATATA
Organism: Viscum album; assembly: GCA_963277665.1. Taxonomy (NCBI): domain Eukaryota; kingdom Viridiplantae; phylum Streptophyta; class Magnoliopsida; order Santalales; family Viscaceae; genus Viscum; species Viscum album. Next base: position 99,698,292 of record OY728136.1, on the reverse strand, counting down.
GTAACAAAAAAAATTTAGAAAGTAAGGAAAGAAAAAAAATATTTAATTTATTTTATATATACTATAATGAAATAAAATAATCGACCTTGAGTTTCAGTTCCCACTTACAAACCAAACCATCATGAAAACCAAGCATAACTACCTCGATCCAATCTCATAATCCTTGATGGTAAGAATTGTACACCCTCTATATATGGGAAATAAACACATATATTATTGGAAGGAAAAAAATCATCAAGTACCACATGAACATCCCTGTATCCATTGTGCTTATACTATGGTAAGACTTTATAATAGTACACACACAACTAGTGTGTATCTCTGTATAAAATTATATTCACCATCATCAATGGTCAATAGAACCGGTAAGAAATTTACAATAATATTTTCATTATACTCACATTTTTTGAACATTATAATAGAACATATATAAAAAGACTAATAATAACTAGTATATATGAATTAAAGATTCATAATAAAAATTGAATAACTTATAGCCTGAAAAAAGTTAAGTAAATCAATTTAATAAAAAAATATTTTTCAAAACCATGTTTTTAAAAGAAAAATAAATTTTTAGTTATGTCTTATTCTACCCCAAGTTTTTGTTGAGAATTATATTTTAATAACATTCAATAAAGAGGGGGTTACATACTAAATACCGAGTCTAATACCTAAGTCTGGAGGAAGAACTATGAAATAACCTTGATAGATTATAAATAACTAATTAAAAAGGATTTAAGTATCCAGTTACTACTTAATAAAGTATCATGAAATAGGAGGAAGAATAGAGGTCTCACTTTAGCATTGCCAAAGAATATCTTATGCAGTTACTTAAAGTATATCTAGATTAACCTTAATAATGTAATCACCTGAGAAGAGAATTTAATGGTGGAAATTATATTTAAGAGAGGTTAACAAGAGTTTTAGAATACAATCATAAATAACGAAATCTTATTATTATGATGTTTATGAAAAATGATTCATTTTTCCTTTTTATTTAAAAAAGACGTCATTGCACTACCAAAAATCTAGAAGTTAACCACTTGACTTATTATGGGAACTAGATTTTTAGTGCCTAAAATACAATTAACCATTAGACGTTGTTACTATCTTTAGGAACTCTTTAACCCTCATTTTTAATCATTCTTTGGATGTGTCTCATTTGGGGGTGCTTCGGGTAAAATTTTAATTTTTTTTTTAAATTTCACGGTAGTGCACAGTTAGCACCAAGTTTTCCAAAACCATGTGCCCTCCTAGTGAAAATCATGAAAAACCAAATAATTGGGGATTTCATGGTTGGATAATTCGTTTAAAAACCATTCACCCACCTAATTGAAATAGTATTCCCCATTGAATGGTCGCACATTTCGAGTGTGTGGTTTGGGAAACTATGCGACCCACTCTAGGAAACCGTGTGCACAAAATTTTTAAATTCCAAAAATTAAATTAAAAATTACTAAACCCATTTTTTACTAATTATTTACCCTAAATCAGTATTATTTATCTTTTTGGGTATTTAGAGTTCCCAAAAACATATTTTGGATCCTCAAACCTGTTAGAATGCTGATCGAAGTTTGGTAAACATTGATCAATTCCTCTCCAGTAATATTTCTTCTCCCATTCATTCTATCCCTCTCTATATATCTACTCTTTCAGGTTTTTTAGATTTTATTATTATAGATAGATATAAAATCATTTTCTTTAGATCTTGAATTTAGTTTTTTCCTTGATCTCTGTTTCTGATGTTATTTGTTGGAAATAACCATTGCGGGCATTGTGATTCGTAATGTCTGTGATAAAAGGTAGTTGGTTCCATTATATTTTCTAGGGTTTAAACCCTTGATTTTATTTCCTAAATTTAAATTGATTTCAATTGAATTTTTTGAAACCCATTCTAATGTAGATTGTAATTTGAATGTACTAATTATGGAATTTTGGGGAGAACCACAATTCCAATGGAATTGGAAATTAGGGTGTGATTTGAATTTGATGGAATTGGTGAAAATTGATTTGTGAATTTATTTATGAGAAAAATGAATTAAAATGATTTGACAGGATCATATGATTGGTTTTATCTTGAAAAGGAATGAATTTATTAAAAAACCATGTTTTGGTTTTTAAATGGAAATTGGATTTTGATACTGGGAATGGGGTGATTTTTTAAACAAATTTGAAATAAATTCCCCATTACTGTTTGATTATTTGGGAACATGTTAGCCTGGGTAGTTAGTGGGGTATTTGTAAAAACTATGCTAGGATAGGAATTCCATAGAAATGGATTTTATCTTTATAACTTTAAAAATAACCTAGTTAAGAAAATATTATCCCTAGTGGTATATTGATGAGACCTCTTTGTCCAATGTTTGAGGAATGTGTGTGCACATTTCCCTGAAAATTGAAATGAGATGTGTGAGGTTCCCATAGATATGAACCATCACAGCTCTTAGAATATGTCAATTTTTCTAGGTTGTGATTATTGTGAAGTATATATTCCATTATTTTTGAAACTATTTACACATGAATAATGATTTATATAAATGGTTTTATATAAAATGTTTAATTAAGTCATTGTTTTAAATATTTAAATCAATTTAAATGAAAAGAATATTTTGTTTTGAATATGAAATTATACCGCCATACCTATTTTATTTGAAATTTAAAGCCTGAATTGGTTTATTTTATTGTGGAATCTTATTGTGGAACACTTGTTAAGACCCTATTGGGATTTTATCTCAATCCCTACCTTTTTCTTCAGGTATTTTTATATTTCTTTCTGCTAGGTTTGTGTAAAGGGAAAGCACCACTTAGAGGTGGTATTTGTTGTTGACTCCTTTGAACATGGAGTGTTGTGACCGTTGGGACTTGGGTTTTTTATCTTGTCTTTATGGTACTTTGTTGATGTAATTTTTGGGTTTTGTTACACCTATTTGACTTATGGTACCATCTCCTTTAGGATTTTATTTTGAGCAAACTGATATGCATCATTTTCTTCCACTGTGTTTGTGAAAAAATAATTCCATATTTTATCTTGTATTTTTCTAGTTGCTAGTTTCCAACCCCTAGGGATTATGAATTCACTTTAGTCCATGTTAGGATCAGTTGGGTTTCGAAGGTGTAGGTTAAGAACCTTGCCTTGATGTGAGTATGGAATTTGAGTAATCTTTTCAGGACATAGTAGGTAGTTATGAGTTAGTGCCTAGTCATCTCTCTTTATAATGAGTCTTAATTAACCAAGGGTGGTTTAGGAAAGGTGTATTGAGAATTAGTTCTAGAAATTTTCCTAATTTTAATTTGGATAGATTGAAATGAAAAAGTTTTCTATCTATATGATGTGATTACATTACATATTGATTTTTTTGAGTGTTTATCTATATAAGGTTATGTCATGTTCAATGTTTTATACTAATGTTTTGAAGCCTCATTCCTCATAGAATACACGAAAATAAGATCTCATGGGAATATACTGATGAACTACAAGGAGAAATTCCTCCCATGGACCAAAATCTGGTTGAGGTGATTGTGCATGCTATCCAAGATCTAGGAAAAGCATCTACCCCCATTCCCGTTCAAGCTCCAACTATGGAACATTAGAGGTATGAGTCACAGAACCATTCATAGGAGTTACTTCAGTAGAATGCACCATCACTCTAAGGCTCAAATGACAACCAAAAGGATGAGGATTGGTTGTGGATAATTGAACATTTTTTAGTTCTTAGAGAAGACTAACTCAATCAAGGTGAAATGTTCCACCTTCAAACTAGAAGGACATTGCCAGAGATGGAAGGGCATAATGGGGATGGAGAAAAATCATGAGTACTTAGAGTTTAATCAATTTAAATTTAGTTTCACTAACTAATTAAATATATATTCTATGGTGTTGGATAAGGTTATAATGTTTTTCAAACTCGAGCCGGTTGATAGGACCTGACTGAGTAAAAAAATTTCTTTGCTGATCTTATGAAGTCTTAACCCAAGATTGTATCAAATGACTAAAAATTGAATTTTTATAATAATTTTTTTAAGAAAAAGTGAGAGATGATGAAATCAACCACAAGAAGAGAAAAAAATGTTGAATGAAAGTTTAAGCCTTCCAGAATTGATCTCCCTAGACAGATTCCAAGAGATATTGGTTACCTGAGCTTCTACTTCATCCAAAAACAGATCTTCAAACTTGATGGTCAGCTTGTCCAATGTCTAGATGTATTACTCAAGTCTAATCTCATCATTATTGAATCCCCAATAAGAATAATATCCTGTTTTTTAATCCATGAATATTGTTCCTCATTATGGGTCACCCCTAATGACCTCCCCATCATTTTAGCGGCTTCCTATTCTGATGCATTGAGTGTTAGGACCTTAAAAACCAATTCTTCATCCAAACTCATAATCAATTCCAAGTATATATCAAACACCTCATCTGATATCTTCTGCCAAAAAGATACATCATTGTATGACTTCTTTGTTTTTCAATTTCTTTGTGGAATGTGTCTCTATTGGATGCGGAAGAAAGGAGTAATCCTTCCTCGCTTTATGAATTCCATTTCAGTTTGTGTCACTCCTCAGGCTACGAGGTACCTCTCCCAAAACCTTATTCTCAGTATCACCTACACTGGACTCACTCCTCTTACCATCCAAAGAGGCCCTAACCAACTCATCCTCAAGCTTCTGCACCAGTTCAAAATTATTACTCAGTGCAATGTATGCCACCTTTCTACTAGAACTTGTCCTGGTAAAGTCTATACCTCTTGTCTCCTTGCTCAAAATATTATACCCTACAGAATAACCCTATTTAGGATCAATGGGATCCACTGCCTATCCTCCTTCACTACTGCTACCCCTGAGAAGATGTAAAATTTATGGTTTGAGGTTGGGATTTTTGATCTGATATTTTATCTTATGTTTTCTTGTTAGAGATATCTTCTTATGCTGATGTGATGGATGGAATGTTGATAGTTGAACTTGGTCTGGTTGGGTTTTAAGGTTTTATGGGAGTTCTTTTTCTCCCAAATGGCAGTTCTTGGATACCCATTAAAGAAAATTTAAAGTGTGATGAGTCTCATGGTGGTTCTTTATAGAAAGGATCTTTTATACCTCCTATAGTGCTTGGAATATGCCCTTTTATTTTATACCAATGCGGAAAGATTGAGAACTCAAAATGGGTTTACACTGAGGCACACAAGATATGTGGTTCCTGTGGATGCTCAGGCCATTTTCATAAGTTCTTTTATATCTATTATACTCCACATAGTGGCATGGGATCATCAGCACCTTAAAGTAATGTGGTGAAATCAGATGATTCACAAACTAAGGGGTTTTATCCACTGTAATCTGGAACGAAGCTTATTTATATAGGGGAAGAGTCTCCAGAGGAATAATATACAATTCTAGTGATTGTGAGTGATACCGTAACTATAGCTTCACCTTTGGTGATTGTTTTATTTGATACTGGTGCATCTCATTAATTCATTTCAACTTGTGTTTTGAAAATGATAAATATTCATACATAGATTTTATCTTATATGATGAATATTACTACACCCCTTGGAATGAAGAGAGAGAAGGGTCTTAAATGTCCTATTTGTGTTTTCTCATTATTAGATATTGAGATTACTTGGGATTTTTTGGTTCTTGATAAGAAACCTCTCAATGTCATTTTTGGGATTGATTGGATAATTTGAAATAAATCATGAATTTATTTTTATCTTTGACGGGTCTTCTTTTATGTACCAAATGGGGAGTACCTTATCTTTTAGGGAGAATACGACCCAAGGTCATGCCAAGACAGAACTTGTTTTCTAGAGTTGCTGAAATTAATATCAATATTTTCTTTTGTCCTGGAGAAGGAATCCTTAAGTGACTATCTCCCTCCAGATTTCATCGAGTTTCCTGACATTTTGCCTTCAAACTTGTCTAGTTTTACACTGGTTATATAGGTGGAGTTCTCTATTGATTTAGTGCCATGTAATTAGTTGATTACTATCACCTCTTACCACATGGAACTGTATGAAATTAAAGAGTTTAAGGACAAATTAGATTATCTTTTAGAGAATGTATATATACACCTGAGTGGGCCACCTTGGGAAGAATATGTTCTATTTTCTAAGAAATTTGATATGTCTATTCCTCTATATGTTTATTACCAAAAACTAAATCGAGTTTGTTTCGGTGCGGATGTGCGTCGGGTTACGCTGTTCCGCCAGAACGCGTTCGCGCGTGCACCCGTCAACCCGAGGGGATGGGCGCGCGGCTTGTGGTCCTGCAGTCCCGCTTTCCAAAGGCGGGCGGCATCCGTCCCTTATTCAGGGGCGTCTGCTCCTTGATCGAAACCGGGATGATGGGATGTCGGCTCCTCCTTCCTTGGACGTCTCCTCGGAACTCGTCGCCTAATCCGGGTCTCCCTCATAGATTTAAGACATGCTCGTGAATCTCGTTCCCGGCGCCATATCTTCATGGACACCGGTTAATTACGCTGCTTCCGCCCGGACGCTCCAAGGAGTCCGGTCGGGGCAGAAACCTGCGGTGAGAAGGCCGGGTGGCTCTGGGTGCTGGGGGCGTGTCGTAACACTGCGGCTCTGCACGTCTGTCTTCCGTCCCTAATAGGGCTTCTCGAAGGCACGATGACCTGAGGCATCCCGCACTGGGTGCAGGGAACTGTGTCCCCTGAGGTTTTCCTCAGCTTCCCATGTTTAACACGGGGTATGCCGCGAGTTTAACGTCCAGCGGGGACGGCATCAGACCGATCAACACGAAAAGTGGATCAGATGACAGAACCCCTTGCGGGGAACCTCCGACGCTGGGGCCAGCGCATGGGCGGCTTCCCAAGTGATGTGGAGTGGAGAGAAGTGGCATGACCCCACCAGGATGTGGCGGCCCGGGTAAGGATCAGGATGGATGATGGAGTGAAGAGATTGGACCCCGTAGAGGCTTCCTACGTACCGCGCGTTAGCACAGATCAAAGTCGACGTAGTTCGGGTATACAGTTTAACGTCATGCTGGACGTCGGCAAGCCGACTCACGAAGGGGTCGAGGCCGCCGGGCGGAGGATTGAACCGAACCACCTCGCACAGAGGGGGATGGAACGGTCGGGTGGATCAAAGTTTCACGTCATGCTGGACGATGGAAAAAAGGGGCTGTGGGGAGGCACAGTGGAGATACACACGGGCAGTCTCCCACAGGGGCGGATTCATAGGTGAATCGACGCAAGCGTGAACCCTGGAGGGGTCCACTGATGGAAGAACTGACGTGAATACGACCGGGACGACCAGGTGGTGGGCTTGAACCTCAGGGAGGTTTCCTACGTACCCTGTTTAGAAGACAGGGATCAAAGTCCACGTAGTTCATTCTGTCAGGACTTACGCACTTGAGGCAGCCCGGATGCGGCAAAACTCAGTTGGAAGGGACTTGGACCGAAAGTAGAAGACACCTCGATCCCAGTCACACCCTCTACTGGCTTCGGCAGTGGGGGAGCGCAATGGAGATACACATGTGCAGCCCCCCACAAGAAACTAGGGGTTTGTAATACCCTACCCCCCGTGGGGAAAAGCCGCTCCCATTAAATCGTCCCTAAAGAGGGGCAATCCCGACATCCCTGCAGAGACGAGCGGGTGGGGGCCACATCCAAACCGGGGGGGGACCCTGCGTGCGAGGCACGGGATCGGGTGATGCGGACGGTTTAACGTCTTGCCGGACGAAGTACAGTTTAACGTCGTGTGTTAAGGATGAAGCGGACGGTTTAACGTCTTGCCGGACGAAGTACAGTTTAACGTCGTGTGTTGAGGACGAAGCGGACGGTTTAACGTCTTGCCGGACGAAGTACAATTTAACGTCGTGTGTTGAGGACGAAGCGGACGGTTTAACGTCTTGCCGGACGAAGTACAGTTTAACGTCGTGTGTTGAGGACGAAGGTGCTTGGCAGTTTAACGTCTTGCAGCACGGACGATAGGGGCTAGGCAATTTAGCGTCGTGCAGTTTGGACGTAGTACAGTTTAACGTCATGTTGGACGGATGCAGTTTAGCGTCATGCGGGACGAATGTGCAGTTTAACGTCATGCTGGACAAATGCGCAGTTTAACGTCATGCTGGACGTATGTGCAGTTTAACGTCATGCTGGACGTATGTGCAGTTTAACGTCATGCTGGACGTATGTGCAGTTTAACGTCATGCTGGACGTATGTGCAGTTTAACGTCATGCTGGACGTATGTGCAGTTTAACGTCATGCTGGACGTATGTGCAGTTTAACGTCATGCTGGACGTATGTGCAGTTTAACGTCATGCTGGACGTATGTGCAGTTTAACGTCATGCTGGACGTATGTGCAGTTTAACGTCATGCTGGACGTTGGTTGCCGCCGATGGGTCCGTGTCACTTCGCGCAAGCCTGGAGGGCCGCACGGGAAGACAACGCATGGTGCGGGCACCCAGGATGAAAATCATCGGGCGCCACGTAGGCGGGTACCCTCAGGGGGTCAAGGGGGGCGACCCTGGCGGATTGCGCGCAAAAGAGGAGCTTTGCGCGCAATACCGCGGGTCGGCGCGCAATTGTGCGGGCTGGCACGCAATTGGGCCAGCGCTTTGCGCGCAGATGATTGAGATTGCGCGCACCGGGCTTGGGACAGCTCGCGGGGGAAACAGCTCATTCTCTAACGAACGACCACTTTGAAGAGGGGGGTGCGCGCAATCGGGCTGGATTGCGCGCACCCGGGGGCAATTGCGCGCAAGAGGCTTCTTTTGCGCGCAAAGGCCTTCGGGTTAAGGATTATTCAAAGGAAAGGAGCCAAGGGGATTGCGCGCGAAGGCGAACCCCAAGGCTCTATTGCGCGAAAGAAAGGAGGTTACCTGAAGATCGGCATTGCGCGCGGAAGGGGTTGGATTGCGCGAACGAGCGACGCTTCGGATTCTGGTAACCTTCAAAACGTCGGGGGTCGCCTTATATTTATAGGCAACCCCGGGCGCGGAATCCGGTCTCGGGCGCGGAATTCCCTTCGCGGGCGCGGAATCCGGACCCGTCGCGCAAGGGTGCCGCGCAGGCCACGGGCGCGCAAAATAGCGCGCCGGCCCAGCGCATTGCGCGCATCCCGGGAGGATTGCGCGCCGCGACTCAACTTTGCGCGCGGGCCTCTGAAATTTTGCGCAAGTCCTCCGGGCCCTCCGGAACGTGCCTCTGACTCCAAATATCACTTCGCTTTCCGCATCCGGAGCTTCGTTTGGGAACAACAGACTTTTCCGGCGTCTACAAAAGCCCCCCCTCGGAATCTGATCGGCGAGAGGTCGCAACGATCGGGTTCCGAGGGAGACGCCGGAATGCCGAAGTCCTGGGCTGCGCAGGACTTAGGCGCGCAAAAAGGGGCGCCGGGCGCGCAATTCGCCGCCGCGGTCGCGCAATCGAGCGTTCCGTGCGGCGCGGAATCCCGGCCTCGTCTATAAATAGGGGTCCAGGGTTCCGCGTTCCGTACACAGGCCTTCCGCGCGATAAGCTTCAACGCTCTCGTGCGCGAAATTGCCTTTTCCGGTCGCGAAATTCGCCCGATCGGCGCGCAAAACCATCCGGAATTCGCCTGTCTTTGCGCGAAAACCCGGAACTTTGCGCGACATTCTTCCCAATTGCGCGCCGTCCACTTGGATTGCGCGCCAACCTTCAAACTTCTCTACCAGCCTTGTCCGATCCCGCACGCTTCATCCCTTAACCCGCACGACTCCCGAAACTTCTGAGATGGCCGCGCATCAAGGAAATGAGGGGGATGCCGCCACTCGCAGAGCTGAGATGGCGACGAACGAGGAGGTTTACGGAGCCAAGGAGATTGTTTCCAACAATCAATCCCTGTTCGACTTGCTGACGCCGGCCCAGAAGACATATCCACTGTCGGACAACCTGCCGCTCTGGAACTTCGGTATCCTAGATGAGGTTCCGGTGCCAGGGTTCGAGGTTGATGCGCCACGGACCTGGGTGACTCGGGAGGACAAGCTTCCCCGCTATAACATCACCAACAATGGGCATCCTGCCAGGGATACCAGGCACTTGGACGTCTACGTCCTGAACCCGAGGACGCGGACCATTGACGGGGGTGAGCCTACTGCGGAGAATTCTCCAGCCCTCTACTCGAGCACATATCGCCAGAGTGTCACTGACGACACCAAGGGCTGGATGAAGGACTAGGACTTGCGGTCTGGGGGCAATTTCACCAGCGAGTGGGCCTGGGCGTTCTGGGTACGCCACACTTGCGATCACTTCGCAGAGGAGCTGCGGTACATCGGCCTGTTTGAGGCGGTGTGGACGTCGCAGTTCCACTTCTACCAGCAGTCCGAGCTCGGGCCGGAGCTGTTCAACCGCTGGTCCTCGGATACCAACACCTTCCATCTTCACCATGGGGAGGTCGGCATCGGTCTCTGGGACATCCACTGCATCGGAGGTATCCCGCTGGAGGGCTACCAGTATGATGAGTTCCTGCCTCCGAGGAACACCTGGGGTGACAGGTCACGGACTCCCATCCTGACGTGGCATCTGCTGGACCTGGCTACAGAGCGGCTCGGGGTCAAGGACTTCCAGAAGGACATAGCCTACAAGGAGTGGTTCGGCCAGTTCTTGGAGCATGACCCAGCGGTCAAGATGCCAGGCAGGGGGAAGCGGTGCCCGACCGCAGCTCAGAGGAGCCGGAACGGGTCGTACTAGCGGGTCCTGGAGACGGGCGACTACCGCTCATGGGGGTACCGCGTCATCGAGGCCCGGGACCCAAATGTCCGGTACGCGGAGTTCCTGGCCGCCTTTCTGAGTGGGTGGCTCCTGCCAGTGCGGGACGCGAGAATGGGTGTTCGCCCGGCGACACTGGCGGTGGCGGGCGCTATGGCCGCCAACAAAAGATACAACCTCGGGGTCCCAGTGCTGGAGAGGCTGTATGCCATCCTGGGACGCATCTCACGAGGGGGGTCGCCACGAAGGATCTGTGGGCCCTTTCAGTTCTTCCACGGCTGGGTGGCTGCTCACCTCGGTGGGTACACGTTTCCGAACGCCATCATTCCTCCGGGCAACGGCCTGCGACCCTCCCTGCTGAACATCGCGGGGGTCGCTCCGATGACCCTAAGTGAGGAGGGCGTGAGGATTCAGATTGGCAATCATGCCAATTTCAACATCAGTCCGTTCCCCACTCCCGTCGGCCAGATGATCGACAATGGGCAGGGTTCGCTGGAGCAGCATGAATACTTCCTGAACATGCGGGGCGGGGTGCTCGTGGCTCGGATCGACGGGAAGGTGATCTGCGAGCCTTACGTGCCAACCCGATTCGCCAGGCAGTTCGGGTTCCTTCAATGGATGCCGAAGAGGGTATTCACTACTGTCCGGGAGGAGACGAACCCTTGCGTCCTTCGCCAGATGTGGCTGATGTTTGCCGCTTTCGGCTCTGGCGACGTCATCACTCTCCCTCTTACCGGGGTTGACGTAGGCTTGGCAACCGAGTACGCCGAACACTGGGCCATCGCGTACCCCGAGGGGCTTCTACGGAAGCCAGTTCGGCGGCTCGAGGTTACCCGTGCGGAGACCGGGTGTCAAGGAAGGAGGCGAGGCGCCGCCACACGGGGGAGAACGGAGGCGCGCCAAGCAGCGGAGCCGGCGCGAGCAGGGACTTCGGCGGCGGGCACATCGCAGGCTGCCGCTACGACCTCGGCGCCCAGAGAGGGGGCACGTGCGGTGGTCGAAGAGAGGCCCGAGAAGCAGGTGATACGTCTGCTCGAACCCTCCCACGATGCAGTCTTCCCGGCGCTGTGGTCGGCCTGGATGACCCTGCGGCAGTCACTGGGGACCGACGCCATCTGGCGAAAGATTCTCAGAGAAGGAATCCATCTGCCAGAGGTCGGGCGCCTCCATATTGCCGACAGGGTGGACTTCAACCGGCAGTATGCGTATCTAACGGCCATGGACGATTACGCGCGCCAACGTGGTCAGCGTGCGGAGCCATCCCTTCTGGTGAAGGTGATGCTCGGTCTAGAGCCCGCTCCAGAACAGATGCCACCGGAAGAAGACGACAGTAACAACGACTCCGAGGAAGAGGAGGAGATGGGGGAGGATGAAGGCTCCGAGGGAAGATCCCATCAGGGGAGTCCGCGGGAGAGCGACGAGGTGGCCAGCTCTGACAATGTTGATGTCACCGAGCTCCTCGAGGTCCGCTTCTATCCCTACTCAATCTGCTTCATCCATTCTCTTATGCAGCTTCTAACCCATTTCTCCATCTTTCTCAGGAGCGCACGGATGTTGGTCAGGCGTCCTCCGCGGGAGTAGGAGGGGCGCCAGCAGGACAAGGCGGGGGCCAGGCACCCATTATCGAATTGATAGGCGCGGAAGGGCCCCCTGCTGCAACTGTTCCTGCGGCGGCCGGGATAGCGGGAGATGACGCTCTGACCTCCCGTAAGTCTCCTTGCTTTACTGCTGGTGCCTTCCGTTGACGATCCGTGACTAACCATGGCATGCCCCGCGCAGTGATCTCAACACTGGAGGCTCGTCGGGTTGCCGAACTCGGGCCATCTACGAGTGGACCAGTGGTGGACATGCCGCCTGCTCCGGAACAGACTTCCCAAACCGAGCCGGCCCCACCAACTGCTGATCAGGGGGCTGCGGACGCCGGCGGTGCTGACATCGGAGAGAGGTCGGGGGCTGACGAGGGTGTCAGCGCCACTGGGGAGAGAGAAGAAGGTCGCCCAGATGTTGGGGAACCTATCCCTCATGAGGACCTCCCAGGGGCGGACCCTGCAGCAGACCTGCTGGCTGCCTTCCCTACCTACCGGCCTGCCGACCCCGAGGAGATGGATGACTCAGACGCGGAGGCGGTCGAGGAGAGCCGGATAACGCGCCGCTGGGGGTGGAAGTGCATCCAGCGCTTCCTCAAGCGAGACCCATCGGAGTGGCTGGGGCGCATGGGATCACTTCAAACCTGGCTGCGCTTCCTGTGTGCCGGGGGAGCTGACGCTCAACGCCTCCATCTGACGGTCCGTGATTTCATGGCCGAAAAGATGCGCGAGAGCTGCCGGCGTGCCGACGTCACACAAAGTCGGGACATGTCGGAGAGCACGCGGGCGCTCCTCGCGGCGGAGCAGGAAGTACGGCGTCTCGAAGGGCAGGCGGCAGAGAAGGAGGCCTTCGTCGCAACGTGTACCGAGCTTGTGGAGCAACTAGCAGCCCAGCTGGTTGATGCCCAGGTACAGCTGACGGAGGCGGGCCAACAGATGGTCACAATTCAGGTCGAGCGGGAGCGTGCACAGGACAGAATCGACGAACTGCGTGCTGCGACCGCCGACGAGGAGAGGGCACGCAGAGAGCGAGAAGCAGCCCTGGAGGCCGCCAGCCAAAGGGTAGCGGCGTTAGAGAGACTCATTCAGCACGCTAATCCCTAGGGGCTTTGTTTTGCCACTCCCAGAACATTTTGCTTCTGCTACCTTGATCCATTTGTATGAACCAATATATTTATCTGCATCTTTTGGCTTAACATGCTCAACCACAATTCGTTGTCTTGCGGGAGCGTTAACCAAGCATCAGGCATCCATAGTTGGGCCTGGATTGCTGGAGAAAAGAGGGAGGTCATTCCTAGGAAAGGAGACCTCAGACCTAATCAATGTATCATCCCCCCAACTTGTTCCAACACACGAGCGGGACAACGCTAGGGGCGTTGAGATTTTATCCGAACATAGGGAAATGAGAAAGGGTGAATCGCGTGTCCCGAATCCAGACATCCACAACGGTCGGCCTTCCAGGAAATGCCCAAGACGGTAGGCGGACAGTGGATCGACCATAACAACTGCAATAGATGGACCGAAGGTCATCATTCATATTGCAGGAGGCGGACCACATGTCATCATGAATACCTCTTTGGGGGTCCCTTCAGACACAAGGGTGGAAATCCAGATCAACAGGGCATGCGAAGCGTGGGGCGAAGTGACGATTGTTCGGACAGAATCCAACGCTCTCAGAATTGCGCCACCGTGGGGAAAGCGTATTAGGCGGATGCACTAATCTGGCCGTGAATCACCCCAATTCTCAGACAGCACCTCTTTGACGAGGAAACCGTCGCTTCCCACCATTGCAATGGGGCATCCCGAGCTGAATCGGGGAGAATATCACAACTGCACCACTCTACCCGAAGTCAGGCCAGACGGCCGGCGACGAGGAGGGGCGGGACTTAACGATCCCTGAGGCTGGACCCGAGTCGAAATGCCCGGGCGTTCCTACGTACTCCATCAGGCTGGAGATCAAGCCATACGTAGTTCTGAGAGTGCAGTTTAACGTCATGCAGGACGCAGAACCCCGTTTGGGGAGATCTTAGTTTAAGGTGTTAGAGCTCGGACCATAAGGGGAGATCTTAGTTTAAGGTCTTAGAGCTCGGACCATAAGGACCTCAAAGTACGCCACATCGTGGTCCTATCCCCCGGATATGCGAAGATGCACTCAGGGATAGTGTCAAGAGTGTCGAGGTTTCGCCTGGTCAGAATGGGAGGTGGAAAATGTGAATCATGCGGCCATTCACTCAAGGACTGGGGGAACCGGAGTAACGATATGGGAGTACTGCCGACCGTGGCGGAAAAGCAGCATCAATATCGCACTAACCGTTGGTGGAATGAGGCAGCAAACGAGCATCGACCGCTCAATCGCAGGATTCATATCGATTTGCTGCCCGAGGCCATTGGGGGTACCGGCCCGAGTCGGTGGGAGAGCACTGAGGCATTGTGTCCGAACCGTTCACGGGGGCTCCACCCAGGGCGTAGACGATGGGTCCGAATGAAAGGGAGCACGAAGCCTGAAAAGTGGAGGAAACCTGACCAAGCGGATCCTGACTCTCCTGGCAATAAACCAGAGTACTCTTGACACCGGTGGACCACTGCAAGGGGTCGAGGAACATGCCTTGAGGGTGACCTGAAGGCGGCGGATTCCCCAGAGAAGGGGGAATCTCTAAGAGGTGGGGGGCTGGACCCGAAGTTTCAAACATCCGGGCGTTCCTACGTATCCCATAAAAATGGGAATCAAGCCACACGTAGTTCTTGAAGCGCGGCGCAACACAATCGGGCACCAGCGCGGGGAAGAGTGCGGGTCTGACCCTCGCACACAGAAGGAGCGGCATTTGATATTTCTTGTTTGTCCTTAAAGATGAATGGTTTTTCTTTGTGCGGCGACATGCCTGTGATTGAGAAATCTCTGGCGTCGCCACAATAATCAAGCCACGGAAGGCATTGATGAATGGCGTGGTTATTAACCAGCGCCCAACATGAGTGTCCCCTGAGGAGAACATCACGATGCAGTGCCGTTTCTCGTCGGGCGGCCAAGACGATCACAGTTTACGGTCGTGTGGTAGGACCAGACAACACAGTTTAAGGTCGTGTGGTTCGGACCATGGAGGAATCCTCTTATCGCGGTACAGCGGACACGGCGGAGGTGGGAACATACCCAGCCCTGCGGTCACGCGCAATTCCAAGAGAAGAGTCTTGGGATCGGGGCCTGCGTATGTCAATCACCCGAGGGGCAGAGATGCTAGCCTCCAGATATACTGGGCCCAGAACGCGATTGTTCGGGCGACTCCTTCCTCCTTATGGGGACGAGGGTCCAGCTACGCATGGCCCTTGGGGAGGATATCCGCATATATCCTTGGTGCTCAGATCATGGGAGCCTCGAACAACATCATTACCCTGGTTGGTCTGCCTAACGTGTAGAGGTGTGCTGAAGGTCAGTATGAAGAGAGTGTCGAGATTCCACTACAACGCACAAAGGCGGAGTGTGATGAGGACTGCGCAACCAATGTTCAGAGCCTGAAAGAGCCGACATGGCGATCAAGGACGTTGCTGACCATATTCGCAACACAACATCCGATCGCGTCAGCCTAAGACGGGGCAAGCAAACGAGCATCGACCGCTCAATCGCAGGATTCATATCGATTTGCGGCCCAAGACCCGCCGGTAAATCGACCCGGAGCGGTAGGAGAGCACTGAGGCATCGTACCCAAACCGCCAACGAGGATCCCTTTGAGTGAAGGCTCGAACAAGAGGAAGCGCGCGGCCCGACAAGCAACACGGGACTTGCCGGGATTGAATCTGACACTACGAGTCATAGACCGAAGTACCCAAAACATGTTAAAAGATCACCGAAAAGGGTCGGAGGACTCACCTTGAGAGCAACCAAAAGAGGGCAGATCCCCGTGATCAACCAAGAGACGGGGCTGGACCTGAAACACAAGCGTCCAGGCGGTCCTACGTATCCCATAAGGATGGGAATCAAGCCATACGTAGTTCTTGAGAGGCAGTTTAACGTCATGCAGGACGATGAGAGGTGTGAGGTGGTCCCACACACGGGGGGAGGCATACGGCGCGGCCAGTAGACCAACGCGAATGAGGACATAATCCCCCGCTCACGCGATACGCCTCGCACAAAAAGGAGGGGAACTTGGGCCAGAGGCCCAACGCGGGATAGAGATTCCCGGGAAATGGGGCTGGGCCTGAAACATGAATGTCCAGGCAGTCCTACGTATCCCATAAGGATGGGAATCAAGCCGCACGTAGTTCTTGAAGTGCAGTTTAGCGTCATGCAGGACGAAAAGAGAGGAAGAAGGAAGGGGGGAGCAGAAGGCATCCCCACACGTGGGGGGGGGGGGGGGGGCGTACAGTGTGACGAGCAAACCGACGTGAATGAGGGCATAGCCCCGCGCTCACACCATATGCCGCACACCCGGGGGCAACTGGCCCAAGGGCCCGAGATGGGATGGAAATTCCCGAAGGATGGGGCTGGGCCTGAAACATGAAGGTTCAGGCGGTCCTACGTATCCCATAAGGATGGGAATCAAGCCGCACGTAGTTCTCGAGAGGCAGTTTAACGTCATGAAGGATGAATGCTGAACAGTTTAACGTCTTGTAGCTCAGACGTAGTACAGTTTAACGTCATGTTGGACGAAACACTTGGCAGTTTAACGTCTTGCAGCGTAGACGAATGCTGAACAGTTTAACGTCTTGTAGCCTGGACGAATGCAGTTTAACGTCGTGCAGGACGTAACACTTGGCAGTTTAACGTCTTGCAGCGCGGACGATATGCTAGGCAGTTTAACGTCGTGCAGCTTGGACGTATGCAGTTTAACGTCGTGCAGGACGTATGCAGTTTAGCGTCATGCGGGACGAATGTGCAGTTTAACGTCATGCTGGACAAATGTGCAGTTTAACGTCATGCTGGACGTATGCTGAACAGTTTAACGTCTTGTAGCTTGGACGAATGGTGCTTGGCAGTTTAACGTCTTGCCGCGCGGACGTATGCAGTTTAACGTCGTGCAGGACGTTGGCACACTCAGACAAAGTACTTCTTGAGGAACCTAGCGTTGGTGGGAGGAGTGACACGCTCACCATCCATAGTCTCTAGGGAGTACGCGCCATTGGGATAGACCTTGTGGACAACAAAAGGTCCCTCCCACTTGGGCTCCAACTTGGGCGGCTTCCTGCCGGGGATCATCGGTGCTCTTAGGGATAACACTAGATCACCCTGCAGGAAGGAGCGGAGGCGAACCTTATTATTGAAAGCTCGAGCCATTCTGCTTTGATGCCTCTCCAAGTTGTGCAAAGCGCGAAGTCTATTCTCATCCAGTGCTTCCAACTCGACTAGACGGGCTTCAGCAACTCTGTCCGGCGCTTGCTGGTCGTAGACCGCAGTGCGCAAGGACGACAACTGGATCTCGATGGGCAGGACGGCCTCAGCTCCATACACCAGGGAATAAGGGGTCATCTGGGTGGAATTGCGAGTCGTCGTCCGATAAGCCCAGAGGGCGTTGGGGAGCTTGTCCGGCCAACTCTTCTTGTTCTGACCAACCATCTTTTGCAGAATGTTAGAGAGGGTTTTGTTAAACGCCTCGATCTGTCCATTCACCTGCGCATGATAGCGAGATGTATGGTTAGAGCGAATGTTATACTTGGCGTACAACTTCTTCAACTCGGCTGCCCGGAAATTGGTTCAGTTATCCGTGAGGATAGCGTGAGGCACTCCAAATCGATGAATGATGTTGGAGGTCATGAAGTCAGCGATCGAATAGGATTTGACCTCTCTGAGCGGAATCGCCTCCGCCCATTTGGAGAAAAAGTCCGTGGCGGTCAGAATGAACCGGCACTGGCGAGCTGTCGCCGGCGGGTAGGGTCCCACAACGTCCATCCCCCAGACTGCAAAGGGCCAAGAATACCTGGTGGTATGGAGAGGCTCCGGCGGCCGATGCACAAAGTTCGCATGAACCTGGCACGCATGGCACCTCCTGGCATACTCGATGCAGTCATGGATCATGGAGGGCCAGAAGTATCCCAACCGCCGAATCTGGTGGGACAGCTTCGGTCCAGTTTGGTGGGCGCCACATGAACCAGCATGAACCTCTTGCATGACTCGTGGGATCTCAACTCCCTGAAGGCAACGGAGGAGAACACCATCAAATCCGCGTTTGTAGAGGATCTGCTCCAGGCCGGGGCTGCTCTGGAGGACAAACTGCGATGCGCGGCGTCGAACTCGCTCGCGCTCGGCCCGATCCGATGGAAGAGTGCCATGTTGGAGGTACTCAACCAAAGGCGTCCTCCAATCAGGGGCTGATCCGACTGTCATATCTGGGGTACTCGGGGCTCCGGGCATAGGGGCAACCGTGGTGAGATTACTTACCAACGGGCCGCGATCTTCTTCCGGGATAACGGGAGCGATGAGCCTGCGCCGCGTCACGCGGACGATCAGGTTGTCCTGTTCAGGCTTTGCAAGTGACGCAGCAAGGCTGGCCAAAGCATCTGCTCGACCGTTCTGCGACCGGGGAATATGGACAATTTCTGGCCGAGAAGGGAATCGAGCCATCAGAAGGAGGGTGCACTCCAACAATGGTACAAGTTCTGGCTTCCTGACAACATAGTCACCATTGATCTGCTTAACGACCAACTCAGAGTCCCCTTTCACGCACAGATGGGGCACGTCGATCTTGAGAGCCAACTCGAGGCCGGTGATGAGGGCATGGTATTCCGCCTCATTGTTGGTACAGCCCTCTGACAACAGGAACGAGTATGGCAGCACGACTCGCTCCGGGGTAATGAAGGCGATGCCCAAGCCCACTCTGTTGAGCTTAGGATTATCGAGTCTTCTACCGGTGGGGCTCCGGGAGGCACCGTCAAAGTGCATCTGCCAGCATGGATCGGCTCGATCAACCGAGAGAATGGTCTCATCAGGAAAGCCTAGATCCAGCGGCTGATCCGCGGAGGTCGGGTGAGCTGCCATAAAGTCTGCCAATGCTTGCCCTTTGATGGCCTTCTGAGACACATACCTGATGTCGAACTGCTAGAGAATCACAGCCCACCGCGCTAGACGGCCAGTCAACATAGGCCGGCTCAGGATATATTTCAACGGGTCTACCCGAGAAACCAACTGTACCTCATGGTGCTGCAAGTAGTGCCGTAGTTTCTGTACGGCAAATACGAGCGCCAGGCAGCTCTTCTCGATGGGGGAATACCTAACTTCCGCATCGAGGAGCATGCGACTGAGGTAATAGAGGCTATTCTCCGTTCCCTCGTTGTTCTTCTGGGCGAGAAGGGCACCCAGGGACCGTTCCAGGGCGGTCACATAGAGGACCAGCGGCTTCCCGGATACGGGCGGCATCAGGACCGGAGGTTGAAGCAGGTACTGCTTGATTTCCTCGAAAGAGGTCTGACACTCTTTATCCCATACATAGGTGGCACCTTTCTTTATGAGCCGAGAAAAGGGCTTACACTTGCCGACCAGATTCGCGATGAATCGGCGTATATAGCCTAAGTGGCCTTGGAACCCTTGCAGTTCCCGGATGGTACCTGGGGGAGGCATCTGGCTAATCGCCCTGATTTTCTCTGGGTCGATCTCAATACCCCGGTATCTTACCACAAATCCAAGGAACTTTCCGGAGGTGACCCCAAAGGCACACTTCAACGGGTTCATCTTCAGGCAGCGAGACCGGAGGAAGCCGAACACTTTCTCAAGATCTTTGAGATGGTCCTGACGCTGGCGCGATTTGACCACCAAGTCGTCGACGTAGCATTCCACCAGTGTTCCGAGGATTGGCTTGAATATGCGGTGCATCGCCCGTTGATAGGTGGCACCTACATTCTTCAGGCCGAAGGGCATGACCCGGTAGCAAAAGGTACCTTGGGGGGACCTGAAGGCAGTGAACTCCTCATCCTCAGGGGCCATCCGAATTTGGTTGTATCCGGAGTATCCATCCATGAAGGAGAGGGTTTGGAACCCTGCCGTGGCATCAATCAACAGCTCTGTCACTGGAAGGGGAAAATCATCCTTCGGACAGTGGCGGTTGAGATCGCGGAAGTCGATGCAGACTCTAATCTGCCCGTTCTTCTTCCTGACCGGCACAATTTTGGCCAGCCATTTGGGGTACTGAACTTCCCTCACGAAGTTGGCTTTGATAAGCTTGTCAACTTCGGCCTCAACCATGGCACCGTGGGACGGGTGCATCTTCCTGGGAGGCTGCTTGAACCCGCGATGGTTCGCCGGGAGACCAAGGAGGTGGACGGCTACCTGAGGATCTAGCCCAGGCATCTCGTCATAGCCCCAAGCGAACACATCACGGTGCTTCCTGAGAAAGTCCACGTACTGCTGCCGCTCCTCAGAGGGCATGGCGACACTGACCAATGTGGGTCTTGGATCGGCCTCGGTCCCAAGGTTTACCTGTATTAACTCATCGATCGTGGCGGGGACACCCTCCTCAAAAGCTGGGGGTGCGTCTTCCATATCCTCTCCACTCGGGGAGGGATCGTCCACGGGAGAGACTGCGTTGGAAACTGTATTGGGGCTACCAGATCCTGCTGGGCCACTGGTGCTGGCACGGGCGGTCGCGGTCATCTCATTAGGAGACTCGCGGGCCGTCGAGACCATGGCGACGTCCAACCGTTGAACCGGGTGGACGTAAGCGTCATCCATAATTGCCCAGGGATCACTTGCAACAGCGACAGGCTCAACCTCACCTGCCAGGATCTGCTTATCCTTGCTCTTGTAATAGTCCGCGTCCAGATAGCGGGCTTCACACGAGGCAAAAGGAGAGGCATCTCCTTGAAGCACGCCTACTCGACCATTAAGGGAGTATTTGAGGCATTGGTGGTATGACGAGGGAACCGCCGCGTGAAGGTGGAGCCATGGCCTGCCCATCAATGCGTTATACGCAGTGTCCTAAGAGACTACCATGAATTCGGTGTTGGCAACCAAGTCACCGAACTGGGTCTTCAAACGTATCTTGCCGACCGGGGTTTGCTCGGTGCGGTCGTACCCCTGGATCCTGAGGTCGGAGGGAATCAAGTCATCCTCAGACAACCCCAATCTCCGGAGCGTCCGAGTTGGAATCAGGTTAATCCCGGACCCCGTGTCGACAAGACAGCATCGGACTTCAAGGCCATTGAACTGACCAGTGACATACAGCGGACGAATATGTCCCTGTATAGGAGGGTCTTCATCCTTACCAGAGAACGAGATAACTGCCTGACATTCGGCGTCCTCGATCGTTTCGGCGTGAAAGGCCTCTGCGGCCGCAACCTCTGTCTCAAACTGGAGGGGGCTTTTCAGGGCTTCAGCGAGTGCCTCGCGCATCTCAGATGACATGCGCAGAGCCTCAAGGATGGAGAGCCTTGCTGGGATGTCAGCCAAGTGCTTCAGGACATCATACTTTTTGGCCAAGCGCGAGCCCCTGGTTGCAGGAGGTTGCTCTGCGGTTGGCGGCATGACGGGCCTTGCCGGTTGGATCGGCGGCCGATTGGTACTTGGCGCATCTCGCTGTTCACTGGCTGCAGTCCGGGAAATGGTCACCGTACTGGGGTCAGGAGGCCGGGATGGACTCGTGGCAGGGCGGAGCTGGTCGCGACGCGGCTGAGGCGGTTCTGCCTGGTCCCACACCACAAACAGCAGCGGAGGCGAATCCGTCATCCCCGAATGGGGGGGCGGCGCACGTTGTGCTCGGTTTTGAGCATGCTGCCTAGTCTCAGTGGCGTGCACGGCCTGGCTGGAGGTACCAACGGCTGTGCCCCGGCGACTCCTGCTGCTGCGGTTCTTCCGACGGTGGCGACGACCGGGGACACTAGGGAGGTCAACCTGGTGTTCTTCAACGTCGGGAACCGAAAAGGGATTTACCAGCTCGACGGTGTTAACCGAAGCGTACCCAACACCGTCATCGGACGAATCATCCATCACCGGGCGGATCCGAGGAGGGACCCCCATCTCCGGGGGCATGAAATCGCCGAGAGTGCGGGATAGTGGCGGAACCGACGGGGTGCGCTCTTCCTTCTTGCGCTGCCGCCGTTTGCTCCTCTTGGAAGAGGCAGGCTGGGACGACGATGCCGAAGCAGCACCCGCAGACTCTGGGGGCTCAGGCTGATTCAAGCACGCACGGATGATTCCATGGGCGCGAATGGTCATCTTGCGGTCCATCCAGTTATTATACTTCTGGGATCCGCGGTCGGAGACCAGCTGCCATTCGTCCTCGTTGCCACTATCGTCATCTGATACCACGAACACGCCCGCCACTTGTGCTGGAGCTGGGCCCAACCTGATTACATTGTTGTTAATCTGGTCTTGGAGCCAATCCTTAAACACATAGCACCGCTGGATGGTGTGCCCCAGGGCCCGATGGTAGGGGCAGTAGCGGGGGTTATTCGTAAGATGTGCCTCCTCTGGCCTCCAACACTCAGGCAGTCGCACAATCCTCTACTCCAGAGCGCTCCGGAAATAACCGGGGACCTGATCCTCGTGGAATGAGTAAGTCAGGTTTCGCGGGCCCCTGGGAGCGCGGTCTTGACGAGGGGATGGAGGGGCCGGCCGAGGAGGTGGACCCTGATTATCTCGCCTGGGTTGCGGCGGTACATTACGCGGAGGGGCCGGCCGGTTCTGAGGCTGCCGCTGCTGGGCCGGGAACTGAGCCCGTGGAGGCGGGTTCCTGTGAGGCTGTGGAGCTGGCCTCGCCGGCAGCAGCTCCAACGGCCTGGGGGCCTCTATCTGGGAAACAGCAGCGGGCTCAGCCCTGCTGACTCTCCTCGCAGGAATCATAGGAGGCAGCGGGTGTGCCTGGCTGGCCTGTTGCAGGGCTTCCTCAAGATGTTGAGCTTTGTCTGAGAAGTCCCTGAACCCTCCGGGGTAATTTTGAGTGATCAGGGAAGGGACCAGCTCGGTCTTGACGTTCCCGACGCACATTGTCAGCAACTGCTCCTGAGTCAATGGCATGTCAAGGGAATACGTGAGACCCTTCCATCGGGCGACGAAGTCCGCGACTCGCTCATCAGGCCTCTGCTTGCACTTGAAGAGGTCTGCGATACTTGTCTTCCGGGTCGTGGAACTGAACTGGTAGAGGAACTGTCTACGGAGGTCCTCCCAGCTGGTTACCGACCCGACGGGGAGCTGGCTGTACCAGACAAATGCTGGCCCTTCCAGTGTCTGAACAAAGCAGCGAAGCTTAGCGGCCTCTTGCTGCGCCGGAGTCCCCAACATTGGCCCGCACCTCGAGTTGAAGTGGGCTAAATGCTGTGGCGGATCTCCAGTCCCGTTGAAGGGGGCAAAAGTGGGATTCCCGAACCCCGGAGGCGCCGGCATGTCATCCACCCATGCTGGGTAGGGCTTGCCGTCCGGTGGGATCGCCACCTGCCGAGTCTCCAAGGCCTCCAAGCGGGCAATGAGTGCCGCCATCGGATCGTCCGGACATGGGTTCCAGTCCTGGCGAGGATCTCTAACCACGAGCGCATTGCATGGCCCTTTAATCGGGTCGTCGACCGGGTCGTCGAACTCGGCAGCTCGTGGGATGGCGGGCGGAGCGGCCCTTGGGGCAGCGGGAGGAATCCGAGCGGGGTCTCTCAGGTAGTCACGCCGCTCGGGAGGGTGTGGCGAAACATACCGCGCCCTCTTGCCGTAGGAAATGGCCTCTCTCCTGTCGGCGAACACGGCGTAATCACGGTTGCCCGGGAGAGTCTTGTCGAGGAGCGGTTGTTCCGGTCCCTGCTGTCCTGGCCTAGGATCACCGTAGTCAGGCCGCCATTCTGCAGCGCGCTCGGCGAGGAGCTGGTCAACCAGCTTCTTCTGTTCGGCGAGCTGCTGACGTAGCGTAGCCTTCTCGGGATCCTCCTCTGCCCTCTGCATGGAGGCAGATGGGTCGGCGGGCTTTATAGCCTCGCTGTGCTCTTTTCCTTTACTGACGTTTCGGCTCAACGTCAGTGCTTCAGTGGGTGCGGGGAGCCCCAGGAGGTTCCTCTGATGATGAGTAACTCTCACCGATGGCTCTGACGACGGCTTGTCTTCGGGGGGTAAGCCCCCGTCGAGAAGTTCCAAGTCGTTCCCCTCTCCCGACAGGTCAGCCATATTGACTGTTTCCGTCCCTGGGGATATACCCTCAGGGCCACCCAGTGAATCGGGCTGTCGGCGAATCACACTGAAGCGTAGGGCAGCGTACTGCCCCCATCCACGGATATACACGTGGGGAGTGGCTTCCTCGATAACTTTGCGGAGTACTTGAAAACACTCAACGCATCATTGTTGGAGGGCCTCGTGGTGCTCAAATGACCCGGGGTGCCGAACCGCGGGGAGCATGGCCAGGTCAATTTGACGGCACTGCTCACCAATATCCTCCAGGTGCACTTGACTCCCGGGGTATGGAATTTGTAGGCGGTGAAGACAGGAGCGAGTCTCCCGGAGAGTTCGGCGGAAGCATTCGAACTCATCCGGGGTGAGCGATTCGGGTGCATCAAAGCCCGGTCCTGCGACTGGCCAAAACTTCTCAGGGAAGTGGCCCTCTGCAAGGACGGTCCAGAAGCTCCACGATTCAAACTCGGGACCCAGATCTCCTCGGTCCTCTTCAATGGCTGGTAACGGACGGGGAACCGGCAGTGGTGCCGAGGCGGGCCGCCGGGCTGACGGGCTGGCCGGCGGTGAATACGGCGAACAGGCCGATTGGCCTCCATATCCCGGGCCGCCCTCTGAGGGTGGCGGTGCCCTGGCTACCACATCACGATAGGACGGGCCGGCGAGCGAACATCCTGCCGTAGCATCGGTGCTTGCCGAGGGTGCACTAGATCGTGGTTCGACCGTCGGTCCCCAGAAAAAATCTCCGGCTTCTCCGATCGAGGCGGAAGGCACTTCCGGAGGGGCCGGTACCAACCGCAAGCTTGATCCTTGGGGGTCTACCAGGCCCTCGTTACTCCGGATATACCTTCGGAGAGAAGCGGGGATCACATCGATCTCGCTCTCGGGGAGCACGAGGCTGACGTGCCGCATTCCTACCCCTGCCCTTGACTGGCGGGATTGGGGAAAGGGCTCTGTCGCCGAATCGTACTCTGCCTATGAATCAGAGAAGCGAACCGGTCGGATCTCTGTCCGGAATTCCGTAACATTCTTCCCTCGGCGTCGACGCCTTGCCTTCCTGCCCCTGGGTGGTTCTTCGAAGCAGGGCTGATCTCTGTCCTGGCGTCCTCCGGCCGCACTGGTGCTGGGGCCAAGAGGACTGGAAACCAAGGTGCGAGGGGCACCGAGACAGATATCAAAGGGGACGCGGGGAGAGATGATTCCGGGCAGGCCTCCGGGCCGGGGTCGGAAGGTGGGATGACCCATGCCTCCTGGATCGGCCACACGGAGTAGATCCCGCTGGTGAATAGCGCTACCGCGAGGTGGTCCGCGGTGGCTACTGCCTGTACCAGCAACCGGGAGAGTCAACCCAACCTGCCTTTGGGGCGGTCGGGGCCTCGATCCAGGTCGGGCATAGAAGTTCCCCTGCTCAGGATGCACAGGGGCCTGGCGACTGGAGCCAACAGTGTCTTGGGCCAATGAGGCCGCTGTTGCTAGGGCCCCAAGGTGGGCATCCTCTTCCGCTCGTGCCCGACGTTGGCGTCGGGACAGACGAGTCGGGATGAGCGGCGCGGGCAGGTGGAGAGCCCGCTCTTCGACTTGAGAGGCCTGGCGGCGGTGTCGCCGTGGCCTGGCGGGAGTCCTTACCGTGGATCCCTGGAGCGAATCCCGGATAGGGTGATCCCGGGCATCTTCCACCTCATCCGCATAGGGAAGGGAACTGTCAGAGCGCTCCGGGGATAAGCTCCCGAAGCGGTTGGACGTTGAGGTAGGCAGCGGTGCCTCCCTGCGCGGCCCTCGGGGGCGGCGGTGGTGGCGAGGTGCAGCCTCCTCAAGGTCTAGGCGAGCCATGTCCCTAGTGGGGATGACTCCCTCTTCCTCATATCTCCGCACCAGGGTGTTGATCACCCTTCTCTGGATGACCTCTGAGGGGGAGAGAGGGCGTGGTCGTCCCGCAATTGCGGCTGCTGGGACGGCTGTGGAACAGGCGGGACCGCGCGGAGTAGCCGCGTCGGTGTTTCCCCTACCCCTGCGCCAGTGGGTGGGTGGCGATCGGGCACTGGATCGGGCGACCTGATTTCTGAAAGCAGGGAGAAGGACCCATTAACACTGACAGGAAAAAGGAATCGACAACCAACCATTAGCGCCACGACGCCTTCCGTGGGGGGAACCCAGGCCCTCGACGTTGCGAGACGGAGTGCCCGATGTCCCTTCCCCAGCCCCTGGCGGGTAAGATTGAATGCTTGGCCGGGCAACATGCCGGTCTTCCAACACCTCTGAAAGCCATCGGTCCTCGTATCGAGGAGAAGAGATTCACGTCGGGTTCACAATTTTTCTGTTTCGGTGCGGATGTGCGTCGGGTTACGCTGTTCCGCCAGGACGCGTTCGCGCGTGCACCCGTCAACCCGAGGGGATGGGCGCGCGGCTTGTGGTCCCGCAGTCCCACTTTCCAAAGGCGGGCGGCATCCGTCCCTTATTCAGGGGCGTCTGCTCCTTGATCGAAACCGGGATGATGGGATGTCGGCTCCTCCTTCCTTGGACGTCTCCTCGGAACTCGTCGCCTAATCCGGGTCTCCCTCATAAATTTAAGACATGCTCGTGAATCTCGTTCCCGGTGCCATATCTTCATGGACACCGGTTAATTACGCTGCTTCCGCCCGAACGCTCCAAGGAGTCCGGTCGGGGCAGCAACCTACGGTGAGAAGGCCGGGTGGCTCTGGGTGCTGGGGGCGTGTCGTAACACTGCGGCTCTGCACGTCTGTCTTCCGTCCCTAATAGGGCTTCTCGAAGGCACGATGACCTGAGGCATCCCGCACTGGGTGCGGGGAACTGTGTCCCCTGAGGTTTTCCTCAGCTTCCCATGTTTAACACGGGGTATGCCGCGAGTTTAACGTCCAGCGGGGACGACATCGGACCGATCAACACGAAAAGTGGATCAGATGACAGAACCCCTTGCGGGGAACCTCCGACGCTGGGGCCAGCGCATGGGCGGCTTCCCAAGTGATGTGGAGTGGAGAGAAGTGGCATGACCCCACCGGGATGTGGCGGCCCGGGTAAGGATCAGGATGGATGATGGAGTGAAGAGCTTGGACCCCGTAGAGGCTTCCTACGTACCGCGCGTTAGCACGGATCAAAGTCGACGTAGTTCGGGTATACAGTTTAACGTCATGCTGGACGTCGGCAAGCCGACTCACGAAGGGGTCGAGGCCGCCGGGCGGAGGATTGAACCGAAACACCTCGCACAGAGGGGGATGGAACGGCCGGGTGGATCACAGTTTCACGTCATGCTGGACGATGGAAAAAAGGGGCTGTGGGGAGGCACAGTGGAGATACACACGGGCAGTCTCCCACAGGGGCGGATTCATAGGTGAATCGACGCAAGCGTGAACCCTGGAGGGGTCCACTGATGGACGAACCGAGGTGAATACGACCGGGACGACCAGGTGGTGGGCTTGAACCTCAGGGAGGTTTCCTACGTACCCTGTTTAGAAGACAGGGATCAAAGTCCACGTAGTTCATTCTGTCAGGACTTACGCACTTGAGGCAGCCTGGATGCGGCAAAACTCAGTTGGAAGGGACTTGGACCGAAAGTAGAAGACACCTCGATCCCAGTCACACCCTCTACTGGCTTCGGCAGTGGGGGAGCACAATGGAGATACACATGTGCAGCCCCCCACAAGAAACTAGGGGTTTGTAATACCCTACCCCCCGTGGGGAAAAGCCGCTCCCATTAAATCGTCCCTAAAGAGGGGCAATCCCGACATCCCTGCAGAGACGAGCGGGTGGAGGCCACATCCAAACCGGGGGGGACCCTGCGTGCGAGGCACGGGATCGGGTGATGCGGACGGTTTAACGTCTTGCCGGACGAAGTACAGTTTAACGTCGTGTGTTAAGGACGAAGCGGACGGTTTAACGTCTTGCCGGACGAAGTACAGTTTAACATCGTGTGTTGAGGACGAAGCGGACGGTTTAACGTCTTGCCGGACGAAGTACAGTTTAACGTCGTGTGTTGAGGACGAAGCGGACGGTTTAACGTCTTGCCGGACGAAGTACAGTTTAACGTCGTGTGTTGAGGACGAAGGTGCTTGGCAGTTTAATGTCTTGCAGCACAGACGATAGGGGCTAGGCAGTTTAGCGTCGTGCAGCTTGGACGTAGTACAGTTTAACGTCATGTTGGACGGATGCAGTTTAGCGTCATGCGGGACGAATGTGCAGTTTAACGTCATGCTGGACAAATGCGCAGTTTAACGTCATGCTGGACGTATGTGCAGTTTAACGTCATGCTGGACATATGTGCAGTTTAACGTCATGCTGGACGTATGTGCAGTTTAACGTCATGCTGGACGTATGTGCAGTTTAACGTCATGCTGGACGTATGTGCAGTTTAACGTCATGCTGGACGTATGTGCAGTTTAACGTCATGCTGGACGTTGGTTGCCGCCGATGGGTCCGTGTCACTTCGCGCAAGCCTGGAGGGCCGCACGGGAAGACAACGCACGGTGCGGGCACCCAGGATGAAAATCATCGGGCGCCACGCAGGCGGGTACCCTCAGGGGGTCAAGGGGGGCGACCCTGGCGGATTGCGCGCAAAAGAGGAGCTTTGCGCGCAATACCGCGGGTCGGCGCGCAATTGTGCGGGCTGGCGCGCAATTGGGCCAGCGCTTTGCGCGCAGATGATTGAGATTGCGCGCACCGGGCTTGGGACAGCTCGCGGGGGCAACGGCTCATTCTCTAACGAACGGCCACTTTGAAGAGGGGGGTGCGCGCAATCGGGCTGGATTGCGCGCACCTGGGGGCAATTGCGCGCAAGAGGCTTCTTTTGCGCGCAAAGGCCTTCAGGTTAAGGATTATTTAAAGGAAAGGATCCAAGGGGATTGCGCGCGAAGGCGAACCCCAAGGCTCTATTGTGCGAAAGAAAGGAGGTTACCTGAAGATCGGCATTGCGCGCGGAAGGGGTTGGATTGCGCGAACGAGCGACGCTTCGGATTCTGGCAACCTTCAAAACGTCGGGGGTCGCCTTATATTTATAGGCAACCCCGGGCGCGGAATCCGGTCTCGGGCGCGGAATTCCCTTCGCGGGCGCGGAATCCGGACCCGTCGCGCAAGGGAGCCGCGCAGGCCACGGGCGCGCAAAATAGCGCGCCGGCCCAGCGCATTGCGCGCATCCCGGGAGGATTGCGCGCCGCGACTCAACTTTGCGCGCGGGCCTCTGAAATTTCGCGCAAGTCCTCCGGGCCCTCCGGAACGTGCCTCTGACTCCAAATATCACTTCGCTTTCCGCATCCGGAGCTTCGTTTGGGAACAACGGACTTTTCCGGCGTCTACAGAGTTATAGTAAATAACATGTATTCGTTGCCAAAAATTGATGATCGTTTTGTCCATTTTAAATGGGTGAAGTGGTTTTCAAAAATTCAACTTTGATCTAGTCATCAGCAGTTTAGAATAAAATAATATAAAACTCATAAAACCACATTTAGGATTTGGTATGGCCATTATGAGTACCTTTTCATGTAATTATTTCTAACCAATTCTTTTATAGTCTTTACAGATTTAATGAAAAAGATCTTAGATGAGTATCTAAGTACTTTCGTGGTGGTCTTTTTGGATGAAATCAATGTTTACTTTATGTATGAGGAGGATCATGTGAATCATCTATGAGCAATTTTGGAATTATTGAGAAATCCCAAACTTAATGCCAAGCTGTTGAAATGTGATTTATAGATTTGATAATTTATGTTCTTAGGACTTGTGGTGTCGGAACATGGTATCTCAGTTGATCCTCAGAATTTTAAAGCTATTACGACATGTGAGAAACTAAGAATTTTTTTTGATATTCATAGATTCTTTGGTTTAGCTAGACATTATCACATGTTCATAAAGTATTTATCAAAGCTAGCTTCTCCAAGTACTTCTCTCACGTGGAAGGGAGTTATGTTTTCTTGGGATAAGAAATTTAAAAGTTATTTTATTGAGATGAATCACCTTTTGACTTCTACACCAGTATTGATTCTTCAAGAGTTTAGGAAGTTCTAGTTGGTCTTCTATAACACATTAGGTTTAGGTTTGGGCTATATTCTTATACAGGGTGATCACATCATTTCTTAAGGCTAATTAAAGCATAGTCCACACAAGAATAATTACTTGACCCATTACCATGAATGTAGAGATGTGATGCATGATTTATTAGTTGGATACATTATCTTTTTAGATAAATGTTTACCATGTTTCCAAACCACACAATCTTGATTTATAACTTCTCTAAAAAATATTTGAATCTCCTATAGAGTCATTGGGTGAAATTCATGAATTTTTTTTATTTTTATATTGCCTAAAACTTGGGAAAATGGAATATCATCGCAGATACTTTGAGTAGGAAACTTCTAACCCAAACCCCGAAAGAATCATTGTAGGAGTGGAACATGATGAATTTTTTTCACAGTTCCATATAAGAGTTCATAAAGGAGGGGCCAAGGTTTTATTGGCCAGTGTTCACTTTACCTATTCTCTTTTCCAGAATATTCTTAAGTAATAACATCTTGATCATGTTTTTTTTTCATTCGAGACTCTATTTACTATGGGGAGAAAATTTCTGAGTTTTCTTTCTCCATGAAGGAAATTATATGTATTTGGAATTTTTGTTGTTGTACTGTTATAGGGGAGAAATATCTATGATGGGATATTTCTATAATTCCTAGAGGGATATGCACCTACAAACCACAAAAATGTTCTATGACATTTGACGGCGATTCTGGTGACTAGGTATGAGATTGGGAATTTTGAAATTGTACCTCATTATTATACATTCGAATAGAAGGATGAGAATTGGAGAACTTCATGTTTTCTTCAACCACTTCCTTTTCTAGCATGGAAGTGGGATGAGATGTTTTTTGACTTTTTGGTTGGGTTTCCCATACCTATATAAAGAAGAATGTGATATGGGTTGCGATCGATAAGATGAAAAACCAGATCACTTCTTACCCATTAATGATGCTACCAAAGTTAAGGAGTTAGGAAATATCTATTTAGAAGGGATTTTTTGTTTTCATGGGGTCCCATCTGTTATAGTCTTTAATAGATATCCCTATTTTAGTTCTCATTTTTAAAGAGGCCATGAGGAGACATGGGGATCTCAGATTTGTTTGAGTAAGGCATACCATCTGCAAAAGGATGGTTAGAGAGAGGGATATATATAGAATCTCAAGGAAAAGATTCATGCCTATGTACTCGATTTTTTTGGGTCTTGGGATGACTATTTGGGATGGGTTGAGTTTTATTATAACAATAAATACCAGAACCTAATCATAATGGATCCTTTTGAGGCCTTCTATGACAGGCCTTGTAAATCTTTATTATATTGGTTAGAGATTTTGGAATGTTCCTTGGTTGGACCAATATTCAGTCAAGAGATAGTAATAAATATTTCATGGATTCATTAGAGATTGTTGACAACACATATCCATTATAATTATTATGATGATAAACATCATACACCATGGAAAATTTCAGTTAGTGATCAGGTATTCTTGAAAGTTTCACCCTTTTTGGGTCATTGATGGATTGGGAGGAAAGGGAAATGTTATTCTCATTTTGTTTGACCTTTTTAGGTTATTTAAAAGGTGGGGAATGTGTCTTAATATTTAGTACATCCACCATATTTAACATTGATGCATAACATGTTCCATCTATCAAAGTTGTTAAAGTATCTTTCTGATCCATCTCACGTAATCTAGAGTGATCTTGATGTTGAGAATGGTTTATCCATGGTCAAGTATCTATTCAGGATAGTTGATTCTGAAACCATGGTAATTAGTGGGAGAAAAATATGTCTTGTTTGAGTTATATGGTATCACAATTTTTGATATGTATTAGATGTGGGAGAGAGAGGCCATGATAAGAGAGAAGTGTCCATATTGTTTGACAAGGAAGCTTCATTACATGATTTATAGGGAAAATGATTCTATGATGGGGAGTCTTTAATGTATTATTACAACATTTAGGTAATCCTAGACACTTATTTTTAATCATTCTTTGGTTAGATTTCATTTTGGCGTAATTTAAGTGAAGAGTTTGAAATTTTTAGAAATTTCTAGGCTATTCATAGTTGGCACATAGTTTTTCCAATATGTGCACCAACCCAATGGAATCCACAAAGACCAAGAGAGTGGGGGTTTTCATGGTTGGAACAAGGTTTGAAAGGACATGTGCCCAATTAAGAGAAACTATGCTCCCAAAAGAAGGGGCACAAAATTAGGATGCATAGTTTGGGAAACCATGTAGCCCCATTAAGGAAACTCTGAACAGAAACTTTTTTTAAATCTAAAAATTTAATTAAAAATTTTCAAACCCCTATTTTATCACCTGATAAACCCTAACATGGGATTTTAAACTTTCGTAGGTATTTGGAGTTCCTAATAAACCATTTTTTATCACCAAAAATTGTTATGAGACAGATCGAAGCTTGACGAATGTCGTCTGATTCCCCTATGGTAAGAGTTATTATCCTGTTACCTCTCTCCCACTCTCTCTATCCATCATATTTAGGGTTTTCTAGAGAATATTTTTGTATATTGATCTATAATCGTTTGTTTGGGATCTATAATCAAGGTTTGTTTCCTTATTATTAGTTTTTGATGTTCTTCATTTGAAATTCCTATTGCGGGCATTATGATTTGTGATATTTGTGATAAAAGGTAGTTAGTTCCATGATATTTTACATGTTATAATCCCTTTATTTTATTTGTTTAAACTAAATTTATTTCAATTAAATTTATGAAATCCCATTCTGAGGTGGATTGGAATTTTAATGGAATTGGTATGGAATTTTAGGGAACCCCAAACTCTAATGGAATTAAAAATTGGGGTTGGATTTTAATTTAATGGAATTTATGAAAATTGATCTATGAAGTGATTTTGAGAAAAATTGATCAAATTTATTTGATAATAACCTATTATTTTTTTAACTTGAAATGAAATGTTTTCAAAGAAGACCCATTCTTTGGTTTTTAAATAGAAATTAGAATACATAAACTGGAAATGGCATGATTTTATTTTAAATTGTTTTGAAATAATTTTCTCATTATTGTTTGATTATTTGAGAATATGCGAGCTTCGGTAGTTAGTGGGTTTTTTGGGAGAAACACACTAGTATGAGAATTTTGTAAAAATATATTGATCCTTTACAACTCAAACAAGAACCTAGTCCATTAGATTTTATCCAGAGGGGGATATTTTTGAGTCCTCTTTGGATGGTGTTTGAGGGACATCTGTGCACAATACCATGATCACTGATATTATACGTGTGAGGATCCCATATCTTTGAACTATCATACCACTTGTAATATGACCATGTTTCTTATTCATTATTATTGTGATGTATATATGCCATTATTTTTCAAATGGTTTAAAAATTATTAGTGTTTTTTATAAAATCCTTAATATAATTTGTATACATAATCCATTGTTTGAAAGGCTTCCATCAATTGTAATGAGAATAATGTTTTCTAAATAATCAATTATACTTCCATACCGATTTTATTTGAAATGGAAAGCATGATTTGGTTTATTTTATTAGGGAATCTTCTTATGGAACACTTGGTGATACCCTACCGAGATTTAATCTCACACCCTACATTTTCCATCGTATGTTTCTAGATTTCCTGATTACAAGTTCAAGTAAAGGGAAAGTGGCACTTGGAGGTGGTGGGTTTTGATGACTCTGAGTGATTGTGCCTAATTCCTTTACTGCACCTGAATCCCTCTTTCTTCCAACCGTAAACTCTTTCATTACAACTTTAATCCTCTTTGAAATCCAAAATTAAATCATTTAATAATTAAATTACTAAAATAGAAATGGTATACTAACATGAATGATGAGGGTCCTTAGAATTACACCACAATTGTTATTATCATCCTTAATAAGAATCATCAAGATTACATAGAGAATAATCCTAGGCAATGAGGTTTAAACTCTACCTCTCGATCATAATTATCATCCTTGATTGGCCATTCTTCCACAATATCCCTCAACTTTTAAATATATATTATTAAGAGATATAATATTAAAAAGATAAAGTTTTTATTTAATTAATTCAGAGATATAAAAAGTGTTTTACATGGTACTAAAATGATGAGATAAGGATAATGTACAAGGTTTTTCTTTGATGTACTCCATAATATTTAACAGTATACAAACCAAGGAGTTTATTTTCATTTATTTTCCATTATTTAGTGATACAATCATAAAGAAACTAAAAGAAATACATAACCAACAACTCAAAAGAGTTTTTTATTTCTCCTAATTTTCATATGATTTCAAGTGACCTTGAGATGTAGTTGATTGTTTCTGAATCAATCTCACCTATTTATCCACTTCCTTTTATATAGATCTTAAAAAGGAAATATCCAAATCCATCAATGATAGTTATTATTATAATAAAACTATACTAATGATTGGTGTTACTCTCACGAGACACTGAAATCCATGATATATGTTTGAGGTATATCTTCCAAAATATGTATGGTTTTCTCTAACTAGCTATCATTTTGAGTATAGTAAGATCTACCCAGTTTTAACTAAGCCCCAAAATCTTTTTAAACCCCTTTCTAAAATCTGTAAGTGAATCTTGGACCATGATTAGAGATAATTTTCACTAGAACTCTATGAAGTTTCATTATCTACCACCAATATGATTAACCCATCTCATCTTTGGAAGTGGATTATCTGATATAAAAGAAATGATTTAACTTGGTCAATCAATCCATGATCACCCAAATCATATACTAACCTTTTAAGGATCTTAATTAATGGTTATAAATTCTATTATAACTTTATATCACTTCCACACTAGTATAGAGAGCTTTTGTAATTCTAAAATAGGTCACATATATTCAACATTCACCTATTGGAAAGTGAAATATTTCTAAACAAAACCAAATATCATCCATTTCATACATGGACACTAGAATTGACTATGATTATCATAATATATCTAAAATACACTAGGATAGGAAAATTACTTATAAGAGTGAAATTACCTCATAGATACTTCCCCCATAATTATAGGAACTATGTGTTTTCCACATATGGAAAGGAACCATTTAGATTTTTGAAACAATTATTTAAGTATCTCCCAACCATGATAAATTTTTCAAAACTATGACATAATCAGGATATGAGATTTTAAAATCCTTTGATCACTCCTAAACTAATGGTGAAAGACAAATACAGTATAGACATATTTTACTATGGTTC
Source organism: Viscum album (assembly GCA_963277665.1). Taxonomy (NCBI): domain Eukaryota; kingdom Viridiplantae; phylum Streptophyta; class Magnoliopsida; order Santalales; family Viscaceae; genus Viscum; species Viscum album. Next base: position 99,662,738 of record OY728136.1, on the reverse strand, counting down.
TAAATAACAATTATGTGAACCTAAAACATTATGGGAATCAATATGCATTCCTCTATTTCCTCCTACACACTCCATGGTTGAGATTTTGTATTGAGGGTATCTGTAACCATATTCCCTTTTCCAGGTTTTCATATAAATTTTAAATCAGATTACCATAGGTATTCAACCAAACATAATTTCCTCAAATTTGAATCCTCTTATGAAAATATATACTTGAGGCTCTTATGGTCTATATATATGGAAAACCATTCCCCCAAAAGATGGCTCCTACATTATTTCAAGTCATGACCTATAATTTTCATTTATATATTATGGGATATATAATTATTTTCAAGAAAACAATTTTACTATGATCCAAAAGAAACCACATGAATCTATTTCATAAGTGTAAAACCAAGATCTACTATAGTGGTATAACAATACACCTAAAAAACTTTACCTACAACATGTATAATTAGATTGGAGTAGTTGTGAGCATGTTCTTTATTTATTTAAATTCTACTTCATATTTTTCGTACCAAACAAACTTTATACCCTTATTCATAAATTATTTCAAGTGAGAAGATATATGATTATTTTTTTGAATGAAGTGATGATGGTATTAATAGAGTACTACTAAAATTTAAAACTCGAAGGCATTCATGGGTAATTTAGAAGACATTACCACCTTTATCATTTCAAGATTAATATAAATTACCACATACAATTCCAAAATCCCAATAAACTTTTCTTGATGGATTCAAAAGTATAATTTTTAATGATTAACATACATCTAGTTCTCTAATATCTCTATTAAAATCTAAAAATATATTCTATGTTCTTCTGTAGATCTAAAATACATGAGAATGTTATCTATAAATACTAACCCATAAGTGTATATGAATGTACATTAGATTATATTAATTAATGCCATTAATATAATATATTAATTCATTTATTAAAATTTAATTAATAGGTATTCATAATGACCATCCCAACATTAAAAATCCTTATTAAAAATATTTTCTATATCTACTGGAGTTTATGGTAACCTGATTACACGTCAATCATTGAAAACTAATAACCTCTTTCCTATTGATCAAATAAATCATTTATTTGAGCCAATTAATAATGATTCTTTATTTTCACCTGATTCAATTTTTTCTAGTCTATGAAATATAATAAACTCACATTGCCCTTTTTAGTGAGAAGAATAGGAGAAACTTATAGAGTAATTTTAGACCTAGTGAATCCCTTAGCCAAAACCTATTAAATCTAGATATTTAATTTATTTATCTTTGGTAGCACCATATGATAAGGTGGAATTTTTATTGGTTGAATTCTATGAAACATATCAATCACGAACTCCACCTCTAATTTAAGTAGACATCATAAAAAATCTTCAAGGAAGAAATCAAGAAAAAGGTCTACCACAAGAGGTAATACCATTTATTATTTATCTTCAACCACCACAAGAATGAAACTCTCTATTTAAAACGGTATTTTTTCAAACATACTATTGATCTATTCCAACTTTAACTCCTTGAAATTTCTACTCCCTAATAAAGGTATATTGGATATTACCTAGGGAGGATAAAGAATAAAATCTTTATAATTGTAAATAAGGGTTTGAAAAAAGGTTAATTAATTTACACCTAATATTACATCGATGATGTTCATATCAATGCTGATGAAATCCTTAAATTTTCATTTATTTCACCAAAATAATATTGGATTGAAATTAGTTAATCCTCTATATTCCCTTTAAAAAAGGAGTGTCAATACTCATATTCTATGAAGATACTTTGACTCTCAATAACCATGATAATTTATTGAAATAAAAGGAATGAGAATCTCTTGTATAAAATAAATCACATGAAAAATTATAATTTACTAAAATTTTACCTATTATAGTGTTAGTACCTTTTCCTTCCTCAATTATGGACTTCTTTGCAATAGAAACCCTACCCAATCTATCTGAATAAACTTGTGGTTGTGATGCTTTCGCAAAATAAGAAGTTTCTGACTAATAACAATATCTATATCTTCTATATCCTTGAACACGTATGATTTCGGGTAGTTTACTTACTTTAATTTTATATCCACCTGGTTCGGTAGGAAATATTTTAGTCTTTTGGAGTTATTTACTGACACTTTTTGAAGGGTTTTCCTAAAGAAACCTCTATAGATGACTATAATAGACACAAAAATGATTATTATTTTCTGTAAAGGGGTAATTAGGTCTAGTTTATACTAGGATTCCACTTTAATAACATTAATTTGAAGGGTTCTTTGAGATATAAGGAAGATGAAAGCTCTGACACTAACTTACCTAAAAAACCTACCTGTACTCATATCTTATCAGAGTATTTTATATCAAATTTATGCTCGCAAAAAAATGTTTTAGTTAGAAGTTAAACCATCATCCCTTTACTTGTTATGAAAATAGTATCATATAGAAATGTATTATTCAAAACGAATAAGAAGGTAATAAGACAAAAAAATTTCACTTGAGTCTATAAGGGCTCCTTAAATCCCATCTCAGAGTTATGGGATTTAGTTTCTTCATCCCTACACAATGAAGGTTTTAAATATAACATATCGATGAACTTCATTGAGTACCTCATCACTATTATCATCACTTTCTTAAATTCCCTAAAATCTTGAGTTGAAAATACCTTATAATATTGAATAAAAATTATTAATTTTATTGAAAAGTTGGTGTTGATAGGATCATTCAAGAGTTTGTTACATGTTGTAAGTTTTTATTTGTTATCAACACACTCATGGAAGGTATGGAAGATTATTTGAGTTGAGTTAAAAGTAAAGGAATGAATAAAATCTAAGTAAAATATATATCATGGTGATTACTAGAACATAACATGGAGCGAATGGGTAAAATAATCAATGAAGAATATAAGAATAAATGATCATTTTTATAGACATGGTATATTGCAAGCATTGCAGTAAACTATTAGAATCAGATTTACGGTGTGGTGAGTTTCCACTGTGTTATGGTCAAATGTAGAAATGAAAAAGGGTCTGGATGTGGATATATAAAATATAGGGAAGTAATTACGGAATCACCACAGAAGTATTTAGAGAAATTTTCATGGTCTAGGCCATGGTGTAATGGAAAATCACTATTCACAATTCCCTGTATGAAACACAATATTCCAACAGACCTACACTTCTTGATCTGGCACTAACCGTACATTTTTTTTACATATAACATAAACCATTACCAGCTTCTCGAATGTAAAGATTTGTGTATTTGGTAATTAGGTATAAGTTTTTATTAACTCATAATACAATGTACATTTCTACCACAATAAATCTACATAATTGTTATTCTATTATAGATATTCCTACATTGATATTTTCTAGGAAATAGGGAAACATAAAAAAAGTGATTTTAAATTCTCAGCAAGGGTTAAAAAATTTATAAGATGCTCTAGTCTTAATTAACCCTTTTTTGAAATTTGAATTTAATTTTTATAATGTTTTGATTCTGGGTAATGTTATATGAATATATGGAATTATGGATTGGTATGTACTATGGTATATGGTGTAAAGGTTTACAGTAATCCTAAAAACATAGTTTTTATAGAAAATAAAAAAAATATATTGGAGGAGTCATCAATAGATTATAAACAAGTGTGAGGTAAGATAATGTGACAACTGAAATAATTAAAGGAATAATATCATGAAATCATAAGAAGTGAAAATGAATCATGATAGAATAGTCATAAATCCTGGAATAAAGTCTATAAACTAATGTAAATAAAATAATGAAACATACCTATCAACAAATTTCATGGAAAATTACCCCTCTTGATTGAGACTCTTTCCAAGATCACTTGTGGGAACTCTTTCCACATGTCATAGGAATATAAAAAAACATAAGCATGTCATAATAAATCAAGGTTAAGTATCTACACCAATACATAACGACATTTTAGATGAGGCTAACCACACCTAGATCAGCTATAACATTATGGACAAGACTAACCATATCAAACCCATGCAGAATATTATTGAGAAGACTAACTATATCTAGCCCAAGCATAATAGTTTGGAATAGCCTAACTAATCTTGGATTATATATAATCACCCATTGAGATATAAATCTTTTCCCAATTCATTGTTGGGAAATATAATTTTGTACCCAACCAACATTATAATGATATATCTATACATATTTGTGCTACAAGATATGAAATAATCATTAAATCCTAAAAATCATAACATAATTAACCCAAGAAAAAATGGGAATATAATGAAAAACATTATCTATTGTAACACCCTGAGATTTTAGGAAATAGATTTATATAAATAAATTTTATTTGTTTGATAGCTTGTGTTACAGACAACAACGATTTTAAACAAACCACAATATATTATTAAAATGTTATTTTGTGAAACTTATCACTTACCCAATGGATTAGAATGTATGATAATGACTAAATAAACTATGAAAAACATATGGTTACATATGTATAAAATTAATTCATTGATTATCAATTAATTAAAAATGACAATAAAATTTTTTAGAAAACAAAAGAGATTTTTTTATAAAAACTATTTTTATGTGGAAAAAGTATATTTATATTAATAAATTAAATTCATAAATTTTAAAGAATTATTTTAATTATATTAAATCAAATATTTAATAATTTAACTAATATCTTTTTATACATGGGATAATAATAAATCCATTTTATGCTTAAAAATGTATTTTTCTAAAAAGTGGTTTTCATCAGGTTTTATGATCTTATTTTAAAATTAATTTATTACATATATAGAAAATAAATTTGATAAAATGATTATATATTTTTAATTAGGAGGTTAAAATTTTGTAAATTTGACCCTTTTATTTTTAGGATTTATGAATAGTAACTGTGGTAAAATTGTCAACTTGGTAAAGGGAAAATTGAGATAATCAAGGTTAAAACTAACTGATAAGACTATAAATTTTCATCTTAATTATTAATTGATTAATTTAATTCAACCCTTATAACCATAGTCTGTAAATTAAATTGTTTAAGGGACAATTTAAATGAAAATTACCAATATAATATTTATATTAAAGAATTTTAAAAAAATTCACCCTCTTAGTTTTAAATATCTCTTATGTGTCCACATTGGAAAAATGTTAGTTTTGAATGAACATATATTTATATTTTTAGATTAATGTAATTAAATTCATAATTTTTTTTTAAATTTTAGAAACTTTATAATTACCTTTAATTCTTATACAATAGTGACACAATAATTATTAAATTATTTTTAAAATAAAATAAATGATTTAAAAAAATTAAAAGTAATATAATTTGAGTGATTTATAGTTTTACAAGATATTTATAGATGAATTTGATATATTATTTTTGTGTGAAATTATTATATTATAATTTCAACTTCATTATTTTTTATTTATGTCAAATATAATAAATAATGTCAAAAATTGACATTAATAATATTTTATCAAAATAAAATTTTATTAAATTATTTAAAAATCATGAAAATATTAAAATAATAAAAGTACGATAAAATATAGTCTAAAATTTCTCCCCTTATCAATTTATGATCCAAATTTCATCTTATAAGTAAAATTATAACCCATTAAGACAAAAAATATATTACCCCGATTTAGGTTAAAATTGGTTAACCAAGCGATTAATAAAAAATAAAAGGTTTAAAATGATTCCAAAACCTGTCAAAATTTTATTGGTTGATTGGATTTAAAACCCATACTACCTTATATTTGTTTACATGGACATTTGGAATCATTTTTCTAGATAATAACTTTATTGTATTTAAATATTTTAGGGAATCTCAAGGTTTCCTCTCCCCTCAATTATACAAGGGAACCCCTCCTTTCTCTTATTCACACTATATTGAGCCTTCTATATAAACAATAACCTGAAAAATAACTAATAAAATTATCTATACACATTATAGAGTTGTTTTTATTCCAAAATTACCAACCATAGGTTTCTTAAGAAAATATACAAAGGAGTTGTTTCAATGAAGAGGTAATTGCCTTAACCGATCACTTTATTTTAAATTCTTCTTTTACCTCCTCTAAATTTGTTACATTTTTAATTATGTAATAAATTTAGTATCCTGAATATACTAAAATGTTCTTATGATTATTAAACTACCATTATTGTCCCTCTTTCCCATCAAATGGAAAGTGATGGTATCACTTGTGCACATGTATGACTTACCCATCACCACATAGTGATACAATTCATTTTGCATCACCATATTTTATCGATGAGTATTATGGTGGGTTTAGTGTTTATATATGATATTAATGACTTTATTATAATTTTTTAATTGTAATATCATTCCAATTTTCTTACCTTGTAGACCATTGGAAAATGATAATGTCGCTCGAGCATAAGTATGGACTACCACATTCATGAAGCAATGTGATTCATTTTTCATATTTGTTTGGATGGTAATAATGATGGATATGATGAATATATAAGATTTATATGATATAATAATGAATTTTTATGATGATTCTTATTTAAATTTCTTTTGTTCCATCCGTCAAAATGTGAAAATGGCATTTATGCGTACGTATGGTCTACCATCTCTATTAATGGTGTAATTCATTTTTATATCAATAACTTTTATGGATATATATATATATATATATAATGAATTTATTTTATATTTATATCATTATTCGAATTATATAATTGATATAAACACAATCCAAGTATAAGGACTAAGACTTCTAAACCAAAAAATGCTTGAAAAAAGTAGATATCACCTAGAAAGTGATTTTAATAACAAATTATTAATAAATTGGTGGTAAAATTAAATAAATAAATCATAAATGGTTATATATATATGAATATGGTTCTATAATACATGTATAATAAAGATATATTTATTATAGATGAGGTTTTAATGAGAAAGAGGAAAGGCAAGACTTGGGGTAAGGGATTTATGTTTCAATCCTATTTTAATCGGGATTTATTGTGCTTAATCTTCCATTGAGGAAATTATATAGTCCTCATTTGATTAACCCATTTAATTTTATTATCCATTGGTTATTTATTAGTAATATAAATTTTCCTTTAATTTTCCTCACTTTATTTATTTAACAGATCAAAAGTGTGTTTTTAAATAAAATCGAATTTATTGGCATCATCATTCTAAAATCTATTTTCTTACAAAAAAATACTTTAATAAAATATTTTCAAGATTTTTTTAAGATTATCCTATGATTATTTAAATATATTTTTACCCATAATTTATTTTTTAAAAAATATTTTAAAAGGAGCGTTCTTATCATTTTCCAAACGAGTTACTTTTTAACTTTTTCTATAAAAACATGGTAGGGATGTTTTCTTTTAACTTCTAAAACATAAAAAACATTTCCGAATAATATTTTCACGGTGGATCAAAACCATTTGGAAAATTTATTTTATTATTAAATTCTCAGAACCTAAAAATTTATCCTATACATCTATCATTTGGAAGGAAAATTATATGATTGGTGGAATATTATTAAGAAAATAAGATAATATAAAGAAATTTACTCCTTGTAATGGGATGAGTTTATGAGGATATTTTTTAGTAAATACTTCCCTAGTATTCTACTTACTAATATGGAAAATTAATTCTTTGAGATGAATAAAAAGGTTGATGAATCCATTGGTATATATATGGAAAAATTTACAAGAATTTAATGGTGTTCATATGGTCTAATATTTATACTTGAAAGAAAAATTGATCAATTATTTTTTGGATTAAAAGAAGGTATCTAAAAAGAATTATCTATGGGAGATATTAGTGGCTCTGAAAAAAAAAATTTGATGTGAACTCCATGTAGAAATGGAAGTTGGAAATCCCCTCCACTCCCATGGTTTTGATAAAAAAAATGAATTCCTAGTCTCATGAAACCTTAAATAAATCTCATGGTGGAAAGATATTCTATCCATATACATTCCAAAAATATGACAAGAAACGTCAAGGGAATTTTTATAATGGAACTAAAAGATACTTTAAATGTGGAATTGTGGGTCATAAAACCTGTGAATGTTAAAATAGAATGAATATTATAGTTAATACAATGGAGTAAAATAATACACCAACTAATGAAACTCCCATTCTATAATCCTTAAAATTTAAGGTATATAGTCATTATGAAAACCAATGCATGAATGAAAAGGTTTTTAATGATCATCATCGACAACCACTTAATCCCAAATACAAATGGAAATCTCATGAAATCATGAATACCAAAAGCGGGTTACAAGAATGACATGGTGAAAGGTACACTTATCATCTAAAATAAAATAATAAATATATTATTTTATTCTAGCTATACCCACTCTTTTATATCTAAGGAATTTTTTAAGGGAATCAAATTACCAAATAAAATATTAGATGTTAAGTTAGAAATAAAAATCCCTAATGGTACAATGATCATATCACAAGTCTATGATTATTCTTTGATTAATGTTTTTGGGAATTTAATTCCTAATAAAATCATTATTATTAATTTAGATTAATTTTATTTTAATTTGGTAATGGATTGGATTTATATATATAAACCCCACATAAATTGTGGAGGAAAGGGAGTTATGTTTGAAATTTAAAACAAATGTTTGATTTTTGATTCTTGTGATGATAAATATAAATATTTTAAGGAAACCACATCCATTTTATGGATTATGAATCCTATTTAAAATATGTGTTCATATCATATGGTTTTGGAGAAACTCAATATATAAGATATTCCAATTTTGAGGGAGTTTGTTGATATATTTCAGGAAGAGTTTTCTGATCTTCCACCAAATTTTGAAGTTGAGTTTTCAATAGAACTCATACCTCGTGCTACACCTATTTCAAAGACTCCATATTGAATAGACCTGATTGAGTAATAGGAATCGAAGAAGAAACTCCAGAAGAATATCGAGAATGGATTCATTTAACTAAGTGCATCTCCATGGGTACTCCTATTCCTTTTGTGATGAAGAAAGATGGATCGACAATATTTATTATTTATTATTGAGAACTGAAGAAGATCAAGATCAAGGAGAAGTATCCTATACCCCATATATTTACGACTTTTTCGATCAACTAAATAAAGATCCATATTTTTCTAATATTTTAATTTATTTTTGATATCATAAATTTAGGGTTAATTAGGATGATATTCCCAGGATAAAATTATGTATATGGTATGGGCACTTTGAATTTATAGCAATTCCATTTTGTCTTACTAATTCCTCATGTCTTCATGGATTTAATTAATAGAGTCTTTAGATATTTGTATGATCTGTTTTTGTTACTATTTATAGACCATATTCCTTAATTTTTAAATATCACGGAAGGGAATGAAGATCATTTTAGAATTTTTGTGATGTAAAACCTGAGACTTTTATGAGAAATATCTTGTTTTTATTTTATATAAATCATTAAAGGAATCTTTCGCTGCACGCAATCGCGACCTTCCTCAATAGCGTGTGTAGTACGCAATACTGAGTTCCACTAAACAACGATATATTATTATAATATTATAAACTAGCCGTTATGAATAGTATTAACTGAATTTCAAATTTTACAACATTATTATTCATCTTACACATTTTCTAGAACATGGTAAGAGAACAAAATAATTTTTTTGGGTAAAATAAGTATTTATAAAAAAATGCAGTTTTGCCGCCTTTTGATGGCGCACCCACATTAAATCTAGTTTTTAACACATTTATAAGTTCAATTTGACAAAATAAAATTGTTCTTTTTAATCACGATATAATAATTTACTTTGGATAAATTTATGATATTTTTCTGATAACTTTCATATTTTGATGAATAGTGAAAATACGCTAATTTATAATTAAAAACAACTTTTTTCATTAAGACAATTTATATAGTGAAATTATAATTTTAAATGGTTTTAAAGTATAGATAGAATATATTTTTACCTTTTAATATAATGTATGTCATTAGCACTAATTTTACATTGAATTCATAGGTAAAAACATTTCAATCTTTGGCAATGTTTTAACTTCTAAAACCCGTTTTCTTAACAATGAGATTTATTTTAAATTAATTACTGTAACTTATATGTTTTGAATTTTGAAAATGGATTCCATATTCAGAATCAGTGGGTCCAAATTATGTTAATAGGATACTTTTTATTTTTGGGCATTATGAATAGTAATTACGGTAAATTTTATTTACCATAGTTGAAGGAAAATCGGGTAATTAAGCGTAAATATAAGATTATAAAATTACCCTAACACTTTCCAAAATTCTATTGGATGACTAAATGTCGAACCATATCACCTAAGGGTCGGATTAGATTCATTTAATAAACTTTTTTCAATGAAAATAATTTAATTAGTATTAAAACCAATGAATGTGACAACATGTCACTTTCTTAAATCTTATAAGTATAATAATTTTAATTTGGTGATAAACTTAATGAAACGTCGAAAATGAATAGTATCAGAAAGAGAATACAATTATCTACATCATAGGAATTTATTTAGAATTTTTAGGGATTAAATAATTATCATTAATTATGACACAATAGTGATGTTGATTTTATTTTATTAAATAAAATATCAAATAAATGGTTTTAAAATATTAAAATAATTATTATATGAACTATTTAATGCGCTCCACTAATGTTTTAGATACATATGACATTTTATTAATCTATTAAAGCTTCTATTTTGAACATATCCTCTGTATATATTTTATTTAAATTCAAATAAATGAATAGTATCAAAATTGACACTATTGTTATTTTATAAAAATAACATATTATAAAATTGTTTAAAAATCACAAAGATATTTAAAAATTATAAATTAAAATTTATATGGTCGAAAATTTCATAAAGTGTCAAATTATGGGAATTTCACAACACATATGTAATTATTAATAATAATTTAAAATTTAGAATATTATTACCACAGATAAAATTAAATTGATAAATAAGGATAAATCAAGTTGGTAATGTTTAAAATAAATTCCTAACATGTCTAAATTTTATTTTTTGATGATATTACAATCCTATATCATCTAATCTTTAGATATGATCCATTTTGGAAGTTATTAAGTGGGGTTGGGATTTCATATAAACTAATATTTCTTATATTTCCAAAGGTGCCCCTCTCCTCCCTTATAAAAGGGCACCTCCTCCCTCTCCTCCTCACAAAAATTTGAAATTCAAGCTCAGCCAAAACCTGCACCTTTTACTTCCCCACTTCCCTAGAATCATCCTAGAGGTTCTGGCCTTCTTCAAAGACCAACCCCAGTGCCCTAAGAGGAGGTTAAGAAGAGGCGCGTCAAAAAGAGGTAATATCCATTAACGATCCTTTCCAAATTCTTTCTTCTTCAACATATTCTTATTTAGTTTTTTCATTATGAAGTAATAACATAAGTATCTCTCATATACTGATATGTTATTATAAGTATGAAACAACCCTATTTCAACATCTATCCATCCTATAGAAAACGAAATCACCGCGCGTGCGTACGTACAGAATACCGTCTCCACGCCATGGTGTAATCTATTTTCCCCCACCACCTTACTTGGATGGGTATAATGATGTAAATAATTACTATATATGATTATTGTAAAGTTATATTGATTCTTAAATAGTATACATACACTCCAATACAAATCCACGATCATGGGAATGATATCATCGCTCGTGCGTACGTACGGAATGTCGTCTCCACGATGTGATGCGATTCGTTCTACATGATCTTCATTTCATAATGATTATATAAATGAATTGAATGAATAAATATGATATATAGTACATTAATACCATTCTGGAAATGATGTATCTATAACCTGAAGAGAATAATAAGAATTTATTAGACAAAACACGCATAAGAACAAAAAGTTATAAACACCCAAATAACAAGTAACAATGATATATTACTACTAAGAAGCTATGAATATGACCATATATGATATCATAACAATAATTATGATTCTGGAATAAGTCAATAACATTATTTAAATCATTATACAGGAGGTTCGGACACTTACGAAGCAAATCGGACCTAAGGAAAGGGAAATATCACAATCTCATTTTTATCCGAGATTGTTTATACTTTAGTATTTACTGGGGTGTATTTTATCATCCACATCTATGTTTACTCAATATGTAATATTATTTCCATCCACCTACAATTGTTTAAAAAAATTTTACCCTTCGGTGAGTTTTTAGTAAAGGATATGAAAGGAATATTTTTGTTGTTTTTCGAAAGAGGTACCTTTTGACTTTTCCGACAAAAGTACGAAGAATTTTTTTTTAACTTATACGGCATGAATGGATTTTTAAAAAATTATTTCCAAGAAGCTTACTTTATAAATTTTCAGGTTTATTTTTAATCAACTTATTTTAGTTTAGAATTGTACGACATGTTAAGAAAAGAAAAGTGTTTTTGAAGTAGAAAGGATATTTTCCTCAAGAATGGAGTTCAAGTGTTTTATCAAAATTATTTTCCATCTAAGATAATAAAGGGTTATGTTTCTATCCCTATTATTACATTGATTTGATTATGTTGTGATGGAATTATATTTTTATGAATTACTTTATCTTATATGATTTATTTTATGATGTCACGATGTTTAAGATTCCCATTTTTATTACATGGGTTATGCTATGATGTATGGTTTCTGATTTTCTGGCACACATAAGAATGATATCATTATGAGATGGGTGGGACCTATATCTCCCTCCAATTCATTGGGTAAAGATTTTATATCTCATGAGATAGACATGGCTGGAACGACAGGTTAAACCGGTTCAGTGAAACTGGATTGAAACGAGGAGTGAACTCAGTTCAGAAATGGAATTTGTGCACTAAGATAGTCTTGGCAATGAGTCTTGACTAACAAGAAGTGATTCTATATGATTATGTGTGTATTACAAAAAGTTTCATGTTTTAAGTTATGATTATTGGGATTACATTTCACTACTATGATTTATCCCATGTTATGAAATTATGATTTCTTTTACAGGTTAAGATTTCCAAAAGTTATGTTCTTATGTATATGATGTGATTGATATTTCTTTTGTTTACCATTACTGAGCATTTGAGCTCAACCTTTTGTATGTTTTATTTCCCCAGGTTAGGAAGAAGGTTATTAAGTAGGATATGCCAAAAAGGGACTCTAGATATGATGAAATAAATGGGAGGCAAATTAGATGCTCTATGAACCAGTTGTTTATGTTTTCCAGTTTCTAAAGATTCTATACCTATACGGTCCTTTCCTGGTTTTGTTATATGTTGTAATAAGTGTGCTTAAGTTTTGAAGTAATGACAATGTATGTAAAGTATGGGTCGTTATAGTTGGTATCAAAGGAAAGGTATAGTCATCCTTTGGAAACTAGGATGGGAAAGACTTAGTAAGAACCCTAAGGATAAGTCTAAGCATAGAACACAATCTTAGTGTTTTAGAAATGGCCATGAACAACCAATGATAAGACCTTAAGTGTGAAATTTTATTCTTGATTATGTGGTTTTCCTATTATAATTAGTGTTGCTCACACTATTCTTCTTGGTTTTAGTCAATGGCTGGAACCTGAAGGAACCGTGTTAATGCGGAATGTGACGGGAAATGAAATGATTGTCCCCTTGAGAAACCGAACGTTATGGGAGCTGGAATGCAAAATCTTGTAGCCATGATCACACAACTTTATCAAGCTATGAATCATATAGGACTTCCAAATGAGCAAAGGAAGGAGCAAAATTCTATTGAATCCTTCATGAGGCAGCGTCCACCTTCTTTCATCGGGTCTACTGATCCATTAGTTGATGAACAATGGATTAGTACTACTGAAAAGATATTTTCAGTTCTTCAATGTTCTGGACATGATAAAGTCATCCTAGCAGTGTATCGTTTGGAAGGAGATGCTTATCAATGGTGGAATCTTATTAAGAATACAAGGCAAAGGGATGAAATTGAGTCCATGGAATGGGACGAGTTCAAGAACTTATTTTTCAATAAGTACTTCCCTCGTATTCTCCGAACAAAGATGAAGAAAGAGTTTCTTGAACTGAAGCAAAAGGATGATGAATCTATTGGTACTTATGAAGAAAATTTTACAAGACTTCCAAGGTACACTTCGGGTATTATTATCCAACCTGAGAGTAAGATCGATCGACTCTTTAGTGGCTTACAACCAAGTATTCGAAGGGTGTTATCCATAAGGGACTTCAATATCTACGAGGAAATTTTTCGATGTGCTCTCAAAGTCGAGATGGAGATTGGAGTAACCCATCAGTCATATGGGTTTGATAAGAAGATGAAAATGGAATTCAAAGGAAGATCTAAAGATCACACTGAAAAGAAGATGAGCTTTCCCTTATGCTCAAAGTGTGGAAAGAAACATGGGGGGAGTTGTCTTAAATGGACAAGTAAATGTTTCAAATGTGGAAAGGAAGGTCATCGGGCATTTGAATGCTCTAATGATGGGAAGAAGATGTCTAATGATGCAAACAAAGGAAGGGACACACAGAATGAACCTACTACACTTCAATGTTTCAAGTGCAAGGAGATGGGGCATTATGCCAATCAATGCCCAAATCCAAGGGTTGATGATGATGGTCGACGTCAACAAACTCTTAAGGCTAAAGACAAAGGAAAGTCACATGAAATTTCTATCAGCTATGTGGTGTACGATAACGGTGTGGTGAAAGGTACACTTACCATACAATCTAAAGTAACAAATGTTTTGTTTTATTATGGATCCACCCACTCCTTTATTTCTGAAGAATTTTCTAAGGATATCACTGTATTACCTCAACAGTTAGATGTTGAGTTAGCTGTGACAACCCCTAATGGCACAACAGTCGCATCAAAAGTTTATAATTCTTCTCCGATTGAAGTTTGTGGGAAAGTGCTTCCTTAAAATCACGTGATCCTTCATATAATGGAATTTTATGTGATTCTTGGCATGGATTGTATTTATCTACATAGATCTCATATCAATTGCCAATGAAGGGAAGTCACATTTCATATTCCAGATCAATCTATGATCGTCTATCGATGCAAGGATGAACATAAACTTCCAGTGGAAATTTCTTCCATTTTATGGGTATTTATTCCACTAAATGAAGGTTATTTATCTCAAATGTTTGGTGAGAAACTCACGATTAAGAATATTCCCATTGTACGGGAGTTTGATGATGTCTTTCCGGAGGAATTACCAGGTCTCCCACAAAATCGTGAAGTTGAGTTTTTAATAGAACTCGTACCAGGTGCTTTTCCTATTTCAAAGACTCCTTATAGATTGGACCCAATTGAGTTGCAGGAATTGAAGAAGCAACTCCAATAGAATCTTGATAAGGGGTTCATACGCCCTAGTGCGTCACCTTGGGGAGCACCTGTTCTGTTTGTTAAGAAGAAAGATGGATCAATGAGACTTTGCATTGATTATCGAGAACTTAACAAGATCACTATCAAGAACAAATATCCTCTCCCACGCATTGATGACTTATTTGACCAACTAAACAGAGCTCAATACATTTCCAAGATTGATCTTCGTTCACGGTATCATCAATTAAGGGTCAAAAGGGAGGATATACCAAAGACGGCTTTCCTTACAAGGTATGGACACTATGAATTTATAGTGATGCCATTTGGTCTTACTAAAGCCCCTACTATCTTCATGGATCTAATGAATAGAGTCTTTAGAGACTATCTTGATCAGTTTGTGGTTGTATTTATAGATGATATTCTTGTCTATTCAAAGAGCAAGGAAGAACATGAAGATCACTTGAGAATTATATTGAAGACCCTGAGAAAATAGAAGCTTTATGCCAAATTTACCAAGTGTGAATTTTGGCTTCAAAAAGTTTTATTTTTTGGTCACATAATATCAAAAGAGGGGATATCTGTGGATCCAGAAAAAACAGAGGTTATCGAAAGATGATCGAGACCAACAATAGTGACTAAGATCCGAAGTTTTCTTGGTTTGGCTGGATATTATCGACGTTTTGTGAAATATTTTTCACGATTATCTAATCCACTCACCAAGTTGACTCAGAAATAAGTTCAGTTTGTTTGGACAGAGTAATGTGAAGAGAATTTCAAGGAGTCGAAAAGAAGGTTATCCAGTGCACCTGTGCTCACACTGCCTTGTAGTGGAGAAAGGTTTGTGATCTACAGTGATGCATCCAAGAAGGGTTTGGGGTGTGTTCTTATGAAAAATGATATGGTGATAGCATATGCCTCACGACAGTTGAAAATACATGAGAAAAATTACCCACCTCATGATTTGGAGTTAGCTGCGGTAATCTTTGAATTAAAGATTTGGAGGAATTAACTTTATAGTGAAAGGTGTGATATTTATATTGATCATAAAAGATTAAATAATATTTTCACAGAAAAGGAGTTAATATGCGCCAAAGAAGATGGTTGGAGCTAGTTAAGGATTACGACTGCTCAATTCATTACCACCCTGGGAAAGCAAACAAGGTGGCAGATGCATGAAGTCAACAAGACTATGCCAGTTTATCCATGATGAGGATCACAAAAGATCCAATATTTATGGATTTAAAAAGGATGGATCTTGGAATTATAATGGAAGGGGGAAAATCGTATCTTTATCAAATGAATGTTCAACCATCTATACATGTGAAGATTAAAGAGGCACAGAAAGAAGATGTCGAGTTACAAAAGAAGGTGAGAAATGTTCTGGAATTCAACCTTGATTGTGATGGGATAATAAAGTTCAGGAATCAAGTTTGTGTTCCTCCCATCCCCGAATTAAAGAAGGAGCTACTGGATGAGGCTCATAGTTCTTCATTCTCTGTTCATCCTGGAAGCACAAAGATGTATAGGGACCTGAAAGAGTACTTCTGGTGGGATGGCATGAAAAAAGATGTTGCTGAATATGTCTCTCGATGCTTGGTTTGTCAGCAAGTTAAAGCTGAGAGACAGAAGTATGAGGGGATGTTACAACCATTACCCATACCCGAATGGAAATGGGAAAACATCACTATTGACTTTGTCACCGGACTTCCTAAAACATCCAAAGGCAATAATGCTATCTGGGTCATAGTTGATCATCTTACAAAGTCTGCACACTTCATAGCTATTAGAGAGGATTTATCTCTGGATCAGCTTGCCAAGATATATGTAAAGGAAGTGGTAAGATTGCATGGAGTACCACTTTCTATTATATCTGATCAGGATCTGAGGTTTACCTTAAAGTTTTGGCGAAGTCTTCAGCATACTCTGGATACAGATTTGAGTTTCAGCACTTCTTATCATCCTCAGACAGACGATCGGTCTGAGAGAACAATTCAAACTCTAGAAGATATATTGAGAGCTTGCTCTATGGATTTCAAAGGTGGTTGGAATCAATACCTTCCTTTGGTGAAATTTTCTTATAATAATAGCTTTCACTCCAGTATTCATATGGCTCATTATGAAGCCCTCTATGGAAAGAAATGCATGACTCCAACTTGCTGGGATGAAGTTGGGGAAAGAAAGCTATTAGGACCTAATATTGTTGATGAGATGGTAGAAAAGGTCCGATCTATTCAACAACACATAAGAGCAGCTCAGAGTCGACAGAAAAGTTATGCTGATAACCGAAGAAAAAACTTAGAGTTTGAAGTGGGTGATAAAGTGTTCTTACGAATATCTCCCTGGAAGAGGGTCATGATATTTGGAAAGAAGGGGAAGTTGAGCCCTAGGTATATCGGTCCTTTCGAAATACTCGATCGTGTTGGGAAGGTAGCTTACCGATCGACACTTCCACCGAATCTCTCTTAAGTTCACGATGTGTTCCATGTATCTCTCCTTAGAAAGTACATACCTGATCCTTCACATGTACTCAGCTCAGAAGTTGTACCGCTGGAGCAAGATCTTTCTTATGAAGAACAACCGATAGAGATTCTGGATCGTAGTGAAAAATTCCTATGAAACAAGACCACTCACTTGGTGAAAGTTATATGGAGGAACCACCAATTAGAAGAAGCTACATGGGAGGTTGATGATATGGTGAGGGAGAGGTATCCTCATCTGTTTATTACAAAGTGAAAAATTTCGAGGGCGAAATTCATTTTAAGGGGGGTAGAATGTAACACCCGAGACTTTTATGAGAAATATTTTGTTTTTATGTTATATAAATCATCAAAGGAATCTTTCGCTGCACGCAATCGCGACCTTCCTCGATAGTGTGTGTAGTACACAACACCGAGTTACACTAAACAACGATATATTATTAAAATATTATATACTACCCGTTATGAATAGTATTAACTGAATTTTAAATTTTACAACATTATTATTCATCTTACACATTTTCTAGAACATGGTAAGAGAACAAAATAATTTTTTTTGGTAAAATAAGTATTTATCAAAAAATGCAGTTTTGCCGCCTTTTGATGGCGAACCCACATTAAATCTAGTTTTAACACATTTATAAGTTCAATTTGACAAAATAAAATTCTTCTTTTGAATCAGGATATAAAAATTTACTTTGGATAAATTTTTTATATTTTTCTGATAACTTTCATATTTTGATGAATAGTAAAAATACGCTAATTTTTAATTAAAAACAAATTTTTTCATTGAGATAATTTATATGGTTAAATTATAATATTAAATGGTTTTAAAGTATATATAGAATATATTTTTACCATTTAATATAATGTATGTCATTAGCATTAATTTCACATTGAATTCATTGGTAAAAACATTTCAATCTTTGGCAATGTTTTAACTTCTAAAACCCGTTTTCTTAACCACAAGATTTATTTTAAATTAATTACTGCAACTTATATGTTTTGAATTTTGAAAAATGGATTCCATATTCAGAATAAGGGTCTCCAAATTATGTTAATATGCTACTTTTTATTTTCGGGCATTATGAATAGTAAGTACGGTAAATTGTATTTACCATAGTTAAAGGTAAATCAGGTAATTAAGCGTAAATATAAGATTACAAAATTACCCTAACACCTGCCAAAATCCTATTGGATGACTAAAAGTCGACCCATATCACCTAAGGGTCGGATTAGATTAATTTAATAGACTTTGGTCCATAAAAATAATTTTATTATTATTAAAACCAAAGAATGTGACAACATGTCACTTTCTAAAATATTATAAGTATAATAATTTTAATTTAGTGATAAACTTAATGAAACTTCAAAAATGAATAGTATCCAGAAAGCTAATACAATTATCTACATCATAGGAATTTATTTAGAATTTTTAGGGATTAAATAATTATCATTAATTATGACACAATAGTGATGTTGAAATTATTTTATTAATTAAAATATCAAATAAATGGTTTTAAAATATTAAAATAATTATTATATGCACTATTTAATGTGCTCCACTAATTTTATAGATACATATAAAATTTTATTAATCTATTAAAGCTTTTAGTTTGAACATATCTTCTGTATATATTTTATTTAAATTCAAATAAATGAATAGTGTCAAAATTGACACTATTGTTATTTTAAAAAAATAACATATTATAAAATTGTTTAAAAATCACAAAAATATTTAAAAATTATAAATTAAAATTTATATGGTCTACAATGTCATAAAGTGTCAAATTATGGGAAATTCACAACACATATGTAATTATTAATAATAATTTAAAATTTAGAATATTATTACCACAAATAAAATTAAATTGATAAATAAGAATAAATCAAGTTGGTAATGTTTAAAATAAATTCTTAACATGTCTAAATTTTATTTTTTTGATGATATTACAACCCTATCTCATCTAATATTCGGATATGAGTCATTTTGAAAGTTTTTAAGTGGGTTTGGGATTTAATATAAACTAATATTTCTTATATTTCCAAAGGTGCCCCTCTCCTCCCTTATAAAAGGGAACCTCCTCCCTCTCCTCATCACACAAATTTGAGCCTTAAATCTCGGAAAAACCCTACCCATTTTACTTCCACACTTCCCTAGAATCATCCTAGAGGTTCTGGTCTTCTTCAAAGACCAACCCTAGTTCCGTAAGAGGAGGTTAAGAAGAGGCGCGTCAAAAAGAGGTAAAATCCATTACCGTTCCTTTCCAAATTCTTTATTCTTCAACATCTTCTTCTTTAGTTGTTTAATTATGAAGTAATAACATCAGTATCACTCATATACTTATATGTTATTATAATTATGAAACAAACCTATTTCAACATCTATCCATCCTATGGAAAACGAAATCACCGCGCGTGCGTACGTACGGAATACCGTCTCCACGTCGCGGTGTAATATATTTTACCCCACCACCTTACTTGGATGGGTATAATGATGTAAATAATTACTATATATGATTATTGTAAAGTGATATTGATTCTGAAATAGTATACCTACACTCTAATACAATTCCACGATCATGGGAACGATATCATCGCTCGTGCGTACGTACGGAATACCGTCTCCACGATGTGATGTGATTCGTTCTACATGATCTTCATTGCATAATGATTATATAAATGAATTGAATGAATAAATATGACATATAGTACATTAATACCATTCTGGAAATGATGTATCTATAACCAAAAGAGAAGAATAAGAATTTATTCGACAAAACATGCATAAGAACAAAAAGTTATAAACACCCGAATAACAAGTTGCAATGAAATATTACTACTTAGAAGCTAATAATATGACTATATATGATATCATAACAATACTTATGATTCTGGAATAAGTAAAAAAACATTATTTAAATCATTATACAGGAGGTTCGGACACTTATGATGCAAATCAGACCTAATGTAAGGGAAATATCACAATCTCATTTTTATCCGAGATTGTTTATACTTTAGTATTTACTGGGGTGTATTTTATCATCCACATCCATGTTTCCTCAATATTTAATATTATTTCCATGCACCTACAATTTTTTAAATCCAATTTTACCCTTCGGTGAGTTTTTAGTAAAGGATATGAAATGAATCTTTTGTCTTTTTTTGTACGAGGTACTTTATGACTTTTCCGACAAAAGTACGAAGAATATATTTTTTAACTTATAAGACATGAATGGATTTTTAAAACATTATTTCCAAGAAGATTCCTTTACAAGTTTTCAAGTTTATTTTTAGTCAACTTCTTTTAGTTTAGAATTGTACGACATATTAATAAATGAAAAGTGTTTTTGAAGCAGAAATGATATATTCCTCAAGAATAGAGTTCAAGTGTTTTATCAAAATTATTTTCCATCTAAGATAATAAAGGGTTCTGTTTATATCCCTATTATTACATTTATTTGATTATGTTTTGATGGAATTATATTTTTATGAATTACTTTATCTTATATGAATTGATTTATGATGTCACGATGTTTAAGATTCCCATTTTTATTAAATGGGTTATGCTATGATGTATGGTTTCTGATTTTGTGGCACACATAAGAATAGTATCATTATGAGATGGGTGGGACCTATATCTCCCTCCAATGCATTGGGTAAAGATTTTATATCTCATGAAATTGACATGGCTGGAACGGCAGGTTAAACCAGTTCAGTGAAACAGGACTGAAACGAGGAGTGAACTCGGTTCAGAAATGGACTTTGTCCACTAAGATAGTCTTGGCAATGAGTCTTGACTAACAAGAAATGATTCTATATGATTATGTGGGTATGAAACAAAGTTTCATGTTTTAAGTTATGATTATTGGGATTACATTTCACTACTATGATTTATCCCATGTTATGAAATTATGATTTCTTTTGCAGGTTAAGATTTCCAAAAGTTATGTTCTTATATATATGATGTGATTGATATTTTTTTTGTTTACCCTTACTGAGCATTTGAGATCACCCTTTTGTATGTTTTATTTCCCCAGGTCAGGAATAAGGTTATTAAGTAGGATATTCCAAAAAGGGACTCTAGATATGATGAAATAAATGGGAGGCAAAGTAGATGATTTATGAAGCAGTTGTTTATGTTTCCCAATTTCTAAAGACTCTATACCTATACCGTCATTTCCTGGTTTTGTTATATGTTGTAATAAGTGTGCTTAAATTCTGAATTAATGACAATGTATGTAAATTATGAGTCACTATATGTTAAATCCCCGAGGAAGGATAATATTTATGAAAAATTTATTTATTATGAATTTTTGACATGTAAAGTTTCATTATAGGGTAATATAATCTAAAGTTAGTTTATATCAAGATATCCTTCAAGGATATAAGTTATTGAATGATGGACAAAACCATCCACTATGACTAAGGTCTATAGTTTTCTTAGTTTTATTGTATATTATCATCATTTTTTGAAACATTATCATGACTATCTAATCCACTCATCAAGTTAACTCTAAAGGGTCCTAAGTTCTTTTTGGTGGATGAATGTGAATAAAATTTCAAGGAACTAAAGATAAGGTTAGTCAGTTCACCTATGCTAACTTTCCACTAGAGTCTATAAGGGTTTGTAATATATATTGATGCATTAAATAATATTTTGTGATAAATTCTCATGTAGAATGATATAGTGATAGATTATGCCTCATGCCAATTAATGGTTCATGATAAAAATTTCCCAAATAATAATTTGGAGTTTTCTAGTATAATTTTTCATTATAGATATAAGAAAATTATATTTATGGATAAAGGTGTGATATATATATAGATCATAAAATTTTAAAGTATTTATTCACATAGAAAGAGTCGAACATGACACAGAGAATATGGTTGAAGTGGATTAAAGATTTTGACTAGTCAATAAATTAATACCCCGGGAAAAGTAACATGGTGGTAGAATCTCTAATTCAAAATAATAATGCTAGATTAATAAGTTATTAGGATCCCTAAATATCCAATATATATTTATTTATAATGGATGGATCTAGAAATTTATAATGGAAGGGATACATATTATCTTTCTCAAATGAATTTCTAACTATCTATCAATGTGAAGATTAAATAAGCACAAAAGGAAGACATAGAACTATAAAGGAACTTCAGAAATCTTTTTGAGTTCAACCTTGACTGTTATGGAATGATACATTTTAGGAACTAAGTTTTTGTCCCATAATTACCATAATTGAAGAAGGATATGTTGGATTAAGCTCATAGTTCTTAATTACCTATTGACCATGGGAGTATGAATATTTATAGAGATTTGAAATTGAAATTCTGGTGGGATAACATATTGAGAGATATTTAAAAGTATGTTTCTCTTTTCTTGGTATGCTAGCACGTTAAGGATAAGAGACATAAGTCTAAGGGGATTCTATAACCATTACCTTTTCTAGAATGAAAATTGGAAAATATCAAAATGTATTTTTTCAATGAACTCTCCAAAAAAATATAATGGGAAAAATGATATATGGATTGTAGTCAATCATATTTTTGTTTAAACATGCTTTATTTCCATTAGAGAATATTTATGTCTTTATTATATTTCAAGGTTATTCATTAATGAAGTGGTGAGATTTTATGGTGTACCAATATTTATTATATCTGATCGAGATATAAGGTTTACCTCGATGTTCCAATGAAGTCTTTAGTAGGATATGGATACAGAGTTAAGTTTTAACACAACTTATCATCTTAAATATATGGTAAATTTTATAAGACTATTCAAACCCTATAACACATGTAGAAATATTTCTCTACATAATTCAAAGGTGGTTGAGATCAACACCTTTCTTTGGTGGCCTTTTCTTATAATGATAGCTTTCACTCGAGCATTTAGATGACTCCTTATGATTCCCTCCATGGAAGTATTTGTAGAAATCCAATGTGTTGTGATGAAGTTAGAGAAATAAAATATTCCGACTTAAGATAATGGAATAAATTATAGAGAAGGTTAGAACCATTCAAAAACATATAATGCTAGACAAAAGTCTACTAAAAAGTTATGTCGACAATCGTCAGTGAGATCTGAAGGTCAAAGTTGGTGGAAATGTATACCTTAGAATATCTCTTTGGTAGAGGGTTATGAGGATTGGAAATAAATGAATGTTTATACCTAGATATATTTCCCCATTTTATATTCTTGATCATATCAGGATTTTAGATTATCATTTTTCACTTCCACCAAATCTATCTCAAGTTTGTGATGTGTTCCATGTGTCTCTACAAAGGAAGTAAATATGTAATCCTTTACATGTAATGAACTTTGAGGTCAAAGTAATGGAACATGATCTATCTTTTAAATAAAAACCAGTGGATATTCTAGATCATAGGATGAAAGTTCTATGAAATAATACCGCTCACGTGGTCAACGTTTTGTGTTGAAACCTCAAATTTGAGGAAGTGATGTGGTAACTCGAGGATGTGATGAGGTAGAAGTAAAATAATCTATTTTTATAGGAGTGAAGAATTTTGAGGCTGTAATTAATTTTTAGGGGGTAGAATGTAACACCCGGATATTTTATGAAATATTTGTCTATAAATAAATTTGATTTATTTGATAGCTTGAGTTACAGACAACATCAAGTTAAAATGAACCATGATATCCTATTAAAATATTATAATGTGATAATTATTGCCTATATATAGTAATGATGGGTAAGGATAGGAATAAATAAATTATTAAAAAATATTTTGACATATTTATAAAGTTAATTAATTAGTTATTAATTAATTATAAATGACAATAAAAATCATTTGAAAATAAAAGACATGTTTTTTATGAAAAAATATTTTTATGTTGTAATTTTTGTATATTAATAAATTAAATTAGTCACTTTTGGTGAATAATTTAAATAAAAAATATTCATATTACCTATTAAATAAAATGTTTGAGAATTTATTTAGTAATAATTTAAATGAAGGATAATAATAAATATAGTTTAATTCTTAAAAATGTGTTTTTCTAAAAAACAGTTTTCGTTGTGTTCATCATTATTATTTTAAAATTAATTATTAAAACATATATAAAGTTAATTTGATAAAATGGATTCCATATTTTGAATAATTTGGTTCAAATTTGGTAATATTTTTTATTTTTTTATTTTTAGGCATTATAAATAGTTATCGTGGTAAATTTATCACCTTGGTAAAGGGTGAATCCGGTTAATATTGGTTAAAACTAAGTGATAAGGCCATAAATTTTCATAAAGATTTTTATTATATGAATGTAATTCAACCATTACCATATTTATCTTTAAATATAATTTTTAAGGGACACTAGTCTACAAAAATGATTTATATAATATTTAAATCAATGAATGTTATGAAATATCACTCTGTTAGTTTTAAATAACTTTTATGTGTCCACATTGGAAAAAAAAAGAAAGTTATAAATTAATATTAATATTTATTTTTAGATTAATTAAATTATTTTAAAGATTAAAATTTATTTATAATTTTTTGAAATTATACAATTACCATAAATTCTTATGTAATGAAGACAGAGTAAGTATTTTATTATTAGAAAATTAAAATAAATGATTTAAAAAATATTAAAAGTAATATAATTTTAACTATTTATAGTGTTCCATGAATTTTATAGTATAATATTATATATTAGTGTTTTAATGGAATATTTTCGAATTTAAACATTTTATTTTTTCCTTTCAAGACAAATTAAATGAATACTCTCAAAATTTACACTAATAATATTTTATCAAAATAATATTTTATTAAATTATTCAGAAATCATTAAAAAATATATATATGAAAATATGGATAATATAGGGTATAAAATTTTAACCTTTTTCTATTTGTGAGGTAATTTTTACCTTATAACTACAATTATAATCTTCTAATACCAAAAAAAGACACTACTGCAGTTACAGTTAAAATTGGTTAACCAAGCAGTTGCTAAAATGAAAAGGTTTAAAATGATATGAAAAATGGTTAAAATTTTATTGGTAGATGGGGTTCAAACCTTATAATACCATTTATTATAATCCCTACCCATTTTTAATTATTTTGGTAGATAATGACTTAGTTATATTTTAATATTTTGAGAAATCCCATGGGTGCCCCTCCCCTCAATTATAAAAGGGCACCCCCTTTGTATTATTCACACAACATCCATCCTTATACATAGAATATACCATAACAAAATTCCTTATAAACTCCATTATATGCATTTTATAAGTTCTAGTCTTCCAAAAATACCAACCCTAAGGTTCTTAAGAGAAGATCTAAAACAGTTATTGTAATGAAGAGGTAATTGCCTTAACCAATCACTTCCTTTTTAATTCTTCCTAAATATCCTTTAATTCAATTATATTATTCATTTATTAATAAATTATGATAATGAATATAATGAAATTTTATTATGGTTATGAAAACACCTATATTCACCATCTTTTCCAACAAAGGGAAGTGAAAGTATTGCTTGTGCATACTTACAGCTTACTATCTCCAAGTAGCGATTCTATTGATTTTCCATCACCATATTCAATGGATGAGTATTCTGATTTGTTTTATGTTTATATATCATATAAATGATTTAGTTATGATCTTTTAATAATAATATCATAGCTACATTATTACCTTCTAGATCGATGGAAAACAATAACGCCACTCGTGCGTAGGTGTGGACAACCACCTCCATGAAGCGACCTTATTATTTTTTTATATCCATTTTACATTGATGGTAAAAAATATGTATTTTATGAATATATATGAATTATATGATATGATATTTATTCTATAATTTTTAATTTTTTTTAACTTTCTTTTATTACATTTATTGAAAAGTGAAATCTGTGTTCATTTGAACTACATTTTAGTGTCTCCAAGAATGATGTAATTAATTTTTCTATATATGTATTTTATGGATAACTATAAATATTTATGATAAATATATATAATAATATATATGATATTTATATCATTATTAAAAAAATTTAAATGATATAACCATAAGATAATTATAAGGATCGGGATTACCAAATCATAACATGCTTGAAAAATGAAAGAGATATCACCCACAATCATGATTTCAATAAGAAATTATTCATAAACGTGTGATAATATGTCATAAATAAATAATAAATTGTATGAGATATATTAATACAAATTAATTTATAATAAATAAATTTATATTATATATGTTCTTAAAACAAGAATGATGAAATACAAAACTTGAGGTAAGAGATTTATGTTTCAATACTATTTTAATCGGGATTATTTATACTAGTATTTCCATTAAGAAAATTATATGGTCCTTATTTGATGAATCTATTTCATTTTAATATACTATGGTTATTTCTTGATAATATATATTTACCTTTCATTTTACTCACCATATGTATTTAAGACATTGAAATAGTGTTTTTAAGTAAAATGAACTTTCATTCTCTTTTCAGTCTAAAATACTTTTCCTTCCATATCCATATTTTCTAAAAATGTTGTGCATAATTTTTTTAATATTATCATATGTTTTTAAGTTCATTTTTACCCATTATCGAGTTTCTAAAAAATGTTTTAAAATAAATCTTCTTGTTATTTTCTGAATGATGTACTTTCATACTTTTTTTACAAAAGTGTGAAAGGTTTGTTTTCCTTTAACTTATATTGCATGAAATCTTTTTACCAGAATCATAACTAATGGGTAATTGAAGATTAATTTATAAGTTTTCATAGTTATTTTGAATGAAATTATTTTCCATAATATTTTGAATTTTTTTATATTTTAAATAATTTTTTTCAAAATGGAAAGGGTATTTTCCTCAAGAATGTTTTTAATAATATTTTTATAGTATATATATTCATCAATGATAAAAACCTTTGGTGTTTCTTATGTTTTACTAGGGATATGATCAAATGGTACAATCATTATACTTTGTTTGGGTGGTTTATTGTTGTAATGATTTTATGTTTGTGAAACCCATTTATTTTCCATGGGTTATTCTTTGATGAGATTATGAAATTTTTATGAAACCCATTTACTTTTCATGAGTTTGGATATGATAATATGATGAATGTTTTTTGATCTTGTGGCACACAAATATATATATTTTTCATTGTGTGATGGGTGGGACCATAATTATATATAACTACAATACATTGCATAAAGTTTTATATCTCATGATATTACAATGGGAAAGAAGTAAATTTTAGTGATCAATTACATGAAACAAGTCAATGTGATTGATCCATTATAGGAAAAAATTCGTTGTGCTTGATCCATTATAAGAAACTGGTCAATGCACAAGATCTATTTTGAATAAAAGTTAATGTGCTTGATCCACTATGGGAAATGAGTATTGAGGCTTGATTCATTATTATATGATGGTCATTATAGTTAATCTTGACATATGAAATTATTTATATACCTATGATGGTTCCACACATCTATGAAGAGTGTTAAATGGGAAGATATTTTTGGGATATGTTGAAGGTCTTTCATGAAATAAGAAGATTGCGTATCTAGTCTCCAAAGACACTAAACGTTTAAAATCCACATGCTTGTTTTTATGAAATTTATTGAATATTTATCGAACAAGATATAATATTTGTGTATGAAAAGACTAAAACTTTACATATATCTTTGTAAATACCATTAAATCAAGATAATAAAGAATGTGGTACTCACACTATGTAGAATAATGAGAATATAGTCGATTCAAAAATTTTCCCAACCAATAAAATTTATTGGTTTCTTTATGAACACTATTAAATAAAAAAATTAAGTATGATTTATTCCAATATTAAAGGAATAAAAATAAATGTTATATATTTAAGATATTTGAAGTTAAATCAATACAAAGGCAGCGATGGATCATTCATCTTATAAATATTTCATTTCCACCCCACCATTGATACATAGGAACATGGATAATGAATAAAATTATTAATTTTTGAAGGATAATTTATGAAAAATATAACATTTATGTAAATAAAATATAATTAATGGTAAAATGGGTGGAATATAAAATTTTATTCCTTAATATCAAGAATATTTCATAGGCAGTTATGAAATTGTAAAAGTTTTAAGAAAAAAATTGCTTAGTTTTTATACAATGTTAAAATAAAGGATGTATAATATTTAATTAATGGAATAAATATATAATTAATTTAAAATTATACATTAAAAATAGAATGTTAATTTGTATTAAATAAATTTTTTGAAAACAAACTCGATTTGAGTAAGGATAAAAATTAAAAATAAATCATGAAAGTTTTCAAAACATTATGTAGAATATTCATAAAAAAGAAATAAATTACATTCAAACATCATTTTTAAAAAATTATTATAATTATTTTTAAAAAATTATTTTATTAATAAAATCTTTTAATAATTAAACCTTGAATATAAATAGATTTAAAATAAAATAAAATTTGAGAGGTAGATAAGAAATATATAAAGATTACCTTTTAAATATGATAGGGATTGCTTTAATAAATTAATAGGATGTGAACTATAAAGATGTGAGTATTATCATAAAATAAATGAGATGGAATTATAAATCATAAAAAGCTATCAGGTGAGAAATATAAAATAAGGAAGACAAGGAGATAAATGGTGATAGGGAACATAACCACATATGTGAAAGGAGTGGGAATGAACCCTGATTGATAAATAGGTATGAAATTTAAATACATAAGAGATAAAAGGGTAAAATTAGTGCCTAAATAAATAAATGTAAAATAATAATGAATTATTTCAATAATTTGGTTTTATGGAATTGAGGACATAATTGAAAATAGAGAAATAATACAGGAAAATAAAGGGGATTTAGAGGAGAATCCCTTACCTCGAGTCCTAGCTCACTTATCACATTCTCTAACTTCTCGAATGATTGAATTAAATATGTTACATGAATTATTAAAAACCTTAATATTTTTTATTTAATATTTCATAATTAATATATTATTATATTATATGCATTTATTAATTTGATGTTGATCATCCCAATCATTTGTTGTTGTTTGGACCACAGTTCCAAAGCTACATCAGTATAATGAAATACATAAATAGTATTTGTTACATGGTTCTATAATCTCTATAGGTGTTAAGGTATTAGTATTCATTTCATTTTAGTAGTTTATGAGTTCCTTTCTCAATATATATTCCATTTTAGTAGTTTTTGAATTTCGACTATGGAGGTGTTTTAATTGAGTTTAAAAAGAAGAAAAAGTAAAAAATAATTATATTTCTTAAATTTATTAGTCAATTATTTTATAACCCTATTCATTCTTAATACACTATTTTGTTTTCCTTTTATAATAATTAATTATGAACTTATTTGTTTAGTGTTTCTTGTGTCTATTAATTAGATATGTTTATTCAAAAATTTGTGATGTCTTGTTATCATAGTATTAACGGTCCACATTATTTGTTACAGTTTTTCATAAAATATTTTATATTCATGATATTAATTGTATAATTTTCCAAAAAATAATGATTTTTATGATTTTTGTTGTTTTAGGTATTATATGAAATATGGTTATGTAACAAGTTTCTATAGGAAATACCACTGACCAAGATAATTTATTTTTAATGTGGTTAATACCATACTTATTTTATATTATACAATACTAAAAACATTTTAATTTATTAATTTATAATATATCTAAACATGAATAAAATATTAAAACCAAACATAGATGCAATGATGAAATATGAAATAAACCATCCATTAAGGATGTGAACAGACCATAATATGGGTGATGTTTTCATTTTGGAATAAATTAGAGGGAATGAGATATTGAATATTCCATTAATATAATAAAATTTAAATATAAATAAGATG
Source organism: Viscum album (assembly GCA_963277665.1). Taxonomy (NCBI): domain Eukaryota; kingdom Viridiplantae; phylum Streptophyta; class Magnoliopsida; order Santalales; family Viscaceae; genus Viscum; species Viscum album. Next base: position 99,632,096 of record OY728136.1, on the reverse strand, counting down.
ATGATTCCATTATATCGTGATTTATGGAGGATATTTGGATATAGAGGATCAAGAAATATCAAAAGAGTTCAATTGAAATAATTTACCTCTTTTATTTTAAGTCTTACTTTTATATGCTAATTAGGCTTAATTAATGGTTTTTTGTGAAGACCGAAACCTCTATAAAAATTATAAAAGATTTGGAAAATTATTTTTATATTTATTTGGATATATATGAAGCTTAATGTGTGAGGAGATACGGGGTGTTGTAGAATGGTATTTATAAGGGGAGGGGTGAGGTTCTTTTGAATAAAATATTTTAATAAAATATTATTTCTATGAATATGGGTCAAAAACGATATTAAGTAGAAAATTTCTTTTGATTTAATAGTAAATGGTACATTAAAACATTCCTAAAACTTCTATAAACAATTAAAATTCATTCCCATACACTATTATAAAAATTGATAATTATAATGTATATTACTATTAACTTTCACATTTTATTATTCATGAAAAATATCAAAACATCACCCTTAGAAAATTTTGTTGAGTTGATTTAAAAAATTTAAAACCATTTATAGAAAATAAATATCTAAATTATAAAATATTAATATTTTATTCTAGTATAAAAATTAGTGTTTTATTGAATAATGTAAAACATGAATAACTAAAAATGTATACTTTTTCTTTCATTATGTTAAATTTATTGATTAATACTTTCATGGTATTTTTACACGTGAATTTAATTTTTTAATTTATGGTAATTTTTATTATTATTAATTAATCACTAAACCTAATGGTCATTTCCTACTCCAAAATTCAAATTATTATTCTAATGATCATGTTTCAGTAATAATGGACACATTTTAAATGACCATAAACCATTACACATCCTATAAATACCTTATGTTTCCATTATTATTCATTCACAATGTATTATCTCAAGGTATTATGAACTTCATTTACAAAAATATGATTATATTTTTTACAATTTTTCTTCTTTTCAAAGTATTGGTCATGAGAGTGATAATTCCAGGAGACCACAGTATTCCAGAATTTCAAACACTAGTTTTTTCATAAGATTATATTTATTGTCATATATAATTATTTTTAATTTTATGAAGTATATTTATACTTCATATTTAATGTTATATTTTGATGAAATAATATAGATATTTTCAATTTAAATGTTTCATTCAATTTATTTATGTTATTATATTTACTTATTCGAATTAATATTGATTATATTAACATATATTTAATAATATTATGAAAAATAATTAATTGATAAATTTTATATATTTAAATCATTAAAAACTAGAAAATATAAATTCATTAAACAAATATATATATATATAATTTGGGGAAACAACTCTATATAAATATTTACTAAAAATCTATGATGTTACATTATACCCCTTTAAATAAATTCCAACCTCATAATTTTAAATCCCTATTAAAAACTTGTCAATTTTTTCCATATTTTGACAATATAAATTACTAAAACAAAATATTCCCTCAAATATTATCTTTGATAAGGCCATAAACTAACTTAGAGAAAATACATTTGAAATGTTAACACTATATAGTCATACTAGTTATAATTAACCTAGTACTCTATAACTATTGGTTATCTATCTAAGGATTTATACCCACATATCCAGAATCCAAATTACCAAAAATATCTAAACAATGCTATTATATGAAATGAGACACCCTAGACCCACACTTATAAATATGGTTCAAAATATACGTAATTTTTAGAAAAAAAATAAATTATAACCAATTTCAAAAATCCAAAATTCAATTTGTTTGGGAACTAGATAAATTTTCATATTATCTTATAATATAATGTATAATTCATCAATAAAAATTATAAATGCATATAACTACATTATACATTTACCTATAAAGTAATTCCTAGGGAAATGAATAAATATTTTATGGGTTGAACTCAAATACTCATTTAGAGATAAAAAATTATTAATGAAACATATGCAAGTCATCGGTAGATAATAAAAAAGTGAGAGAGAATATCATCAGATAAATGGAATGATTAAAGTAAAAAGATCACGAAATAATAAGAAGTAAAAAAAGGAATGATACCATAATAATAATTCATGGATTAAATTCCATAAAATAATGATCTTGAAATCATGAAATATACCTATCACAATATTCCATGGGTGGTTACAGCTCCTGGAAGGTACTCTTATCAGTATCCCCAGTGGTATCCCTTTCTATATTACATAGTAATGTTGATTATATATAATATTTTAATCATAAACATTGGTCAAGGCTCACTTACAAGAAATCATGACATTGTAGACGAGACTAACTACACATAACCCACTTATAAAATTTTATAAAAGTTTAACATATTATGCCCCAAACATAACAATATAGATAAGAATAACTACATCTGGCCCACACAAATCATTATAGATAATACTAACCACATATGAATCATAAAAAATGATCTCATGCGATATAAAACATTAATAAATTCATTGGAAGAATATATAGTTATGTTTCCACCCACCATCATAATGATATATGCATACATATTTGTGCCGCATGAATATGAAACAATGACATATCTATAAAATCATAACATGATTTACCAATAGAAAAAATGATTATATAATGAAATAAATTATCTATCTAGGTAAAAAATATAAAATCATAATTATAATGTATAGGATATTCAAACTATATAGAATAAATGGTATATAGTTTATCCATTAAGTAACTTAGTCAATCAAATGTTTGGGTATCAAATTGAACACCGTTCAATCAAAAATAAATAAATATAACATATAAACATAACAAGGGAATTATCATAACAATTATCATTTTTGTGCATAATTGATGATAGGATAAGAAGACAGAAGTGATAGAACCTTCCACTCATATAAATTTAATTTCCATTACACCACCAATACAAAGGAACTTTCATAAGGAATCAGATGATTATTTTTCCCTATTATCATTTTTTGAAAAAGTGACCATTCGATGAAATATAACATTAGGAAAGGTTAAATGGGTGGTGTAGTGGTCTATTCCTTCCCAGATTGTTACTTTTCAAGTTTTATGGTTTTATAGTACACATATAAGTCTAAACAAGGTTTATTGGATTATGGAGCTATAATAAAACTGCAAAAATATTTTTTTACACTGTAAAAGTTGATTTTACAATGTATGCCTTTGTTTTACGGCTTGATTGGTCGTTGGTTTAGACCTTTTATGTGGTAGAGGGGTGTCTATGAAAAAGGGATTCAGAATATAAGATTGTTATTTGTAGAGTAAATCAATTGATTTCTAGATTACATGTTCTTTAGAAGAAGTCAATGTTTTGAGGTTTTCACAGCCTAGTTGTTGGTTTTACGACAAATGTTTTTCAGTCCCATGGAAATTCTGTCATAAAAGTGTAGTTTACCCCATAAAAGGGGAGAGTTTTAGGTTTTTTATAAGTATTATTTGGATTAATTTACTTTTATTTATATTTTTATTTTTCTCATCTAGTAGGAAAACACTAGCATCTTTGAAGGATATTCCATCCCTCCTTCTTTCAATTTAAACGTTGGGTTCTGATGATGGAACTCTCGTGATATGAGGTGAATTATCTTCCCATACATCATTTTTTCCATATATTCTTCTATTGATTTTATGATGTGACAATGTTTTTTGGCCAGGAGTGAGTTTGTGGTGCATTTTTATAACACATTGGTGCAATTCAGGATGATCCATGGTTTTCTTGTGTGGTTGTGGTTTGTGGATTATTTATTATTTTATTCGGGATGCACAATGAGATTGAAAAGATTCTTCGAGGTTGGGGATACTCATTCCAAATTTTTACATTCTATTTATGGTATTTTCATGCTTTTACTTTCCTTTTGGTTGTTATTAGGGGTTTGCATAATAAATATAATTAATTGGAATATTTTAAAATTGATTGGTATGGAGACGTTATCACATGTTTTGATACATTGATATATATTTTAGATGATATTATTCCATGTTCATGATTTTCTAAAATTGATTAGTGTTGAGAGAATTTTTTTCACTATAGATGATATATGATGAGATCCTTATAGTGTAGTTGTGTGATCAAACCTTGAATAAAGGGCTAATTAAGATATATCAGGTTAATAAATTTGTTTCCCATGGAAACCTATTATGTGTGATAATACCCATAACAATAAAGAAGTAATGTGATAAAATCACTTGAATAAAATATGGAAGGTTGTGTGTGTTTCTATGGTGCGAGTTTTTCTTGTTTTTTTTCCTTTCATGGTTTGGGAAATTTGTTATATGGTGATGGAGGTGATCATCTTGGCTATGTAATGTATGGGTTTGTGATGCAGCAATTGGTTGGTATGGATGTGATATAGGTATTTGTGATGTGGTTGTGATGAATAATGGAATGAAACATAGTGGAGTGATGTCTAGTGACACTTTTCATGTGGTGATATTGTGTGATGAGGTTGTGGTGTGAAATATGGTACAATCATCGTGGTGTGCAGTGATAAGATATATGGTTATTTGGTGCGGTAGTTTTTGTTGTACAATAGTGGTATGTGGGGGATGAGTTGGTTTGGTTGGTGTGGCATAATGACGATGGTTGATGTGAGTTGGGATAGTTGTGGTGAGGCGTGGTTGTGTTAGTTTCTTGCTTATCCAAGAAATAATTATAACATGGTAATTCAATATGAATGGGTTGGAATTGATTTGTGAAAATGGATTAAATGAAATGAATAAATAAATTTTCTATGTAAATGTGAATCAATCAGCTTAGTAAATGAAATATAGTATAATTTTTTATTTCTTCAAAGTAGTGAAACCTATAACTCAAAGTGGGAGAATGTGTAGATGTGTGTGGTCAAGGTGTGGTGTTTTTATTATAATGGTGGAGTGGTAGTGAAAATTGATATGTGATACTATGGTGGTGATGTGGTGTGCACTAGTCCAGCTTGTATGAACCCACAGGTTCGGTATGGTGTGCTATCTATTTATCATGTATGTTTATGTTATTAATTTATCTTCCCCACCTAAGTTGGATAGACTTACCAATGCTCATAGGTTTTCGGTTCTAGTTGTCCCCCCCAACATCCAGGAGGATGGTGATATAGATGGATGGATGACCCCCCTTCCCCACTCTTCCTTTAACAACAATGATGATACTGGTTGGTGTTAGAGATTTCCCATCAGTGTTGTCCCAGGTGTATTTAGGTGAGATGTGATGTGATGCGGTAGTGACATGATATTATATGTGGTGGGTTTTTTTCATGGAATGAGGTGGGAATGAGGTTGATTTCTTTCATATTCATGATACCCTACTACTCTAGTTTTGTGATGAGATGTGGTGTGATGAACCATGTGTCTTTGGAAGAGTTGTGCTATGATGGTCTAGGTGTCTCTGGGCGAGACATGGTATGATGTGTCTATGATGTGATGGTTCCTAATACTAGAACGGAATTCTATAACCTATGAGGGTGGGGTAGGTAGGGATTCATCCTGAACCACATCATAGATGACTGTTGTGAGATGTGATGTGGTGTGTGTGTATGGGATGAGAGCACATGACATTCAATGTTGGGTTGTGAGGGAGAAGAATTAGTGGGGAAGTGGACTTTGGGCACCTTTATTTTTATGAACATGATTCCATATTGTTATATTGTATGCATGATTTGGTGAGTGATTTATAGTGAGGCTAGTATGGTTAGTTGACCTATTTAGGTGATTGTTAGTTCTGATATTTTTTCACTCACACATTAGCATCATTTTTTTTAAATTTTCACTTGAGTCCATGGTTATGTTCATACTGAGTATACCTATTATGATCACCATATGTATATAAACTATTTTTAGGTTTTAAGGAGGACTTCAGGGACTGATATGGACATTACTTTCTTTGGTTGGAGATGTTGTTGAGTCACTACAGATACTTGTGTTTTTGTATATTTGGAGACTTTTATATGAATCATTTTACTTTTTTCATGAATTATGTGATAGTTTATGGTTTACCTTTATTTTATCTATTGTAGTTTCTTATCCTATCTCTTGATATTGTTTTATATTATATAGGGAATGCCTTCTATTTTTGAGATTTTTATATCTTCGATGCTAGTCACTAAATTAGGGTCTACTGGAGGTGGGACTCTGGGTCATTGAATCCCTCCCTTAATTGCGACATCTTTGTTTGGATGGGGTCATGATAGAGTGGTATCAAATATGATATTTGAGAGATGGTATGGAGTTTGGACTTAATATCAGTGATAATTTCATGAGTTGGTAGGTAGGTAGTGATAGTTGATCATGGTGCATGACATATGCCAAAGAGATTGGATAGGACATGAGATTTTATCCCCCCATGATCCAGTGCACAAACTCTATGATTTTAGAATGACCAGGTGAGGTGGACCTATTTACTAGGTAGATACCTATGAGAGGTACATGTTGGAGTAGGTGCCCTTGAACCAAATTCTTTGTACTTTATGATAAACATGTATTCATTGGATGGATATTAATCAAATCCTTATCACATCATGATTTTTCTTCTAGATGAAATTTTATGTGATAATGTCTTAAGAGCAGCTGCGACACTAAAATGTCATAGTTGATCATTGCTATGATGAGAACTCGGAAGTACCATGACAATATTCTTGAATATTTTTTCTATATCTGGATGATATCATTTTACGGGACATAAATGATAGAGGATATTAGGGGTAGAAACTCATAGGGCTTTGAGGCACCTTCTCATGGTATACTCCCGTGGTAATGTCCAGTAAGATATTATAAGAACGAGAACCGATTGTAGGAAATCCACCTTTATAAGTGTCATTAGATGTTCCTATATGAGGATGTGTGTATTGGTACATATAATTTAATATTGTTATTAATGGGTATTATGACTCACGCACTTATATGTATTGGTGAAAATCGTAACGACATATGTTCGCGGCAAGGTAGGATATGTTGGGTGCATCATGAGTAATACTGAATTAATGAATAATGTGAGAAAGGATTATTATATCCTATTCCATAACAAAATTTGATATATTAGGCTCTTTTATGAAAATTATATATCCTAAATAAATCCATGGCCATGGTGTTCAATGGGTAAGTTCAATTTCCAGGAAGTCAAAGAATGATAAATCGATCATATGGGTTGATGGCACTTGAATGCAACCCTCTTTATTGGAGATATCTAGATAAAGGGATTATATTACATGGTAAGCATTTTTATGAGTTGACATGTCATTTCAGCATTAACTTATTTCTCTATGGGTTCCTTGGCGTGTTGTTAAACGCTAACCATGAAATTTAGGCTACTCCACCTAATGCCATAAATAAAGAGGCATAGTGGGCCACACACTAAGTGTATCTAGTATCTTAGTTAAATAATACATTATTTATTATTTAGCAAGTTGAATAAGGATTATTACCGGTTGTAGTTTAATAATTATTCATGCAAGTATGATCACATTTATTTCGATACTAGTTGTTTGATATAAGATATTGTGGATATAATAATTATTAATTAATTATTTTCTATTTAGAAAATATAATATTTATATATTTATTGGAGAATAATGTATTGATATTTATTTAATAGATAAAGAGTCAATATTCAAGGTTTAATAAATATGGTGGATGATTAGAAGACTGAGTTGATGGTCGAGTGAGAAATAATAATATGGAATATTATTTGATTAAATGATATTTAATTATAACTCGCAAGTTATGTTCATGTTATGAAATAATAATATTGATGTTATTATTTGAGATGGGTGTTTTTCTAGGATTAATAAATTAATTAAGGCACTTGTGCAAATTATTTATTATTACCCTAGTGAATTAAATACTTGGTCAAATTATTCTATTATTATCTAAGTGCTAGCTAAGAAATTACATGGTGGTTGTAAACAAAAAATTGGAGAAAAAATATCAAGTGTAGAGTGTTATTTACTCTCCAAGAATGCTCTAAAGAACAAGAGTGACCATCCTCCACCAAATCAAGGAGAACACTTTAGAATCATTTCTCAAGGTGATCGAAGGGGAACATTGCAAGTGTAATGATCTTCCTTGCTAGCACTCAGAGACTCCTTTGGTGATGTCCGAAGATACATGGAACACATGTGGATCTATACTAGAGGATATATACACTTGATATCTACAATGAAACACCAATAAATCTTCAGATCTATGGCTCAGTGCATCAATGTAGAAAGAATCACCTTGGAGGTAATTATTTAATTAAATTAAATTAATTATAAACAAAATATGTTGATCCTCTCTCTTGGTTCCATGTTTATTTTACTTTGTCTAAATACTTTATTCAATTACATGGATATTAGCATTCATCATCGTATTAATCCTGGAATGTTCATTGAATATGAAAAAATTAAGTTTGGGCAACATCCCTCCCATGCTTCTACTGCGCTCGGAACCTACAAGTATTATTAGAGGGGAAATATTATTGTTTATAATTATTTAAATAATTCATTCTTGATTTAATCTTTAATAATTTAGATTTTCAATTAAATTTTTACCATTCTTTTTAATCTGAATTATGGGCATTGTTCTTCCTCTATCGTTTCTCACAGATCTAACAAAAATGATTAATTTTTTGATTAAAATTAAATCGAGAAAACCATTCAGAGATGTTGAGGATTCTTTCCAGGTAACACATTAGTACACGCTATGTAGTCAAATAAACATGTTGTGTAGTTTTGTTCAATGCATTGGGAGTAGTTTTAAAATTACACAACCCGTGTGTATTAATGACACATGGTGCAGTTAATTCTTACATTGTGTGTTGAATAGGAAAGACTGGTGCCTGGTCAGCCAGACTACATGCCATGTGGCCTACTAGACATGGTATGTAGACCTTCTCAGGTCAAGGTCGGGCCGTGTATTCTATACACAGCCTACCTGACTGGTGACCATGTAAAACAGAGTCAACACAATGTCTGGCCCACTGGACAGACCGTGTAATCCATGATTTCCAGGTTATGCTTCATATGCCAAGTCCCTAGGCATGTACTTCAGATTCACGAGGATGAATTTACATGCTATGTCGATCAGATCTAGAGACCGTGGACATTTACAAGTTACATAGATTTAAAATTTATTATATTATGTAACCCTTGAGACATGTACTTTCATGTGAATGTAAATCTGGGACAAGACATGTAATAGGATTTAATATATATATATATATATTATTAATACCTATGTATTATTCAAGATCTGCACATCATGTATGAGTTGTATTATAATTATTATTCTATGTGCATGCTATATGTCGCAAAGAATAAAGTGTATTCAAGTATAATACATGTTGGGTAGTTTTGGATGGGTATTCACCGGGTTACCTCCAAGGTACAAGTTATGTACAGAGTTAATTTTAAATGAATTTAGTAATTTTTTTAAAATTATAATTGATGGGAATCTTAAAGAAGATCAAAAAAGGTTTAAGAAAAATTTATTGATTAATTAATGATAATAATTAATTGATTCGAGAGTAATTTAGCTTAAATAAGAATAATTGAAGAATTGAATTCTAGTTTAATTAAATTCATAATTCATTGCATGCATGATTATGATAATGATCTAGACCAGACCTTTTTGTGTGATTGGTTTCCCTTTTAATTTATTGTTAAATTAATTTATTGGATTGCATGCCTTATCTTCTCATTAATATATAGGGCCTGCATGCCTGTGGTTTTTTTTATGAAAACCCCCTTTTACCCCTCACCTGTGTGTGAGTAAAATAATATGTAATAGATAGAGCTGCCAATCTACTGGAGGTAGTTCAAGTTAAGTGCCGAGGTGAAACCAATCCAAGGAGATACAAAGGTGGACAGATGTAAAGTTGTAAACAAGAACCTAATTGGTTCAAGGCATTTCTCCCCTAGTTCAATGGTTAGTTTGTCATGTTCTTGATAAACTAACCATTAGACAAGCTCATGATCAAACCCTTTATTTTATTTCTTTCAGTTTTATGGTTATTTATTATGATGTTTTATCGCAATCACATAATTAATGAGTTAACAATCATGCAAGATGGAACTAAAATAAGCTGTATTATTCGTAAATATTATCTAATACATTGTTAGTCACTTAATATTATCCCACTTAATATTAACAAGAATGTGAAAAGATAATAAAATGAAATTTATGCAAAAAAGAAAAAATCTATCAAAAAATTATTTAGTCAGTATTGCCTTCTATTACCTCGGTTAGAATCAAACCATAGTTCAAAGTTCTTGACTAACCGAAGTTGGGGTGCTTTCAATTATCCGGGAATTCTAAGTTGAGGTTTAGGTTTTACTTGGATTAGTTTACATCATGGGTTGACTTAAAAAGTAAGACCTGGTGTAACTAAGAGGAAAAAGTTGAGAAAATTGAAAATTAAGGATTTCTGGATTGGGGAGTCCACTCAAAAGATCAAGGAGATCCGTGTTAAAATAGTTGGAATTTGGAATGGCTACTTAAAACCATTCAAATTGATTGAGCATACAATATTAGGGTAATGAGATTGGAAATATTTATCATTAATGCTATAATGTCAAAGAGACATGATATTCCGAAGCCAATGGTAAGGGATATTAGGTTTTGATAAAATAGGTGGAGACTAACAAATATTTATTTGTCTTAATTTTATTAAATAAAGTACTAAAAATATGTTCATATTATTTGTTGAAACGAAATTAAAAATGACATAAAACATATCATTGTGGTCGAACCATGAGTAGGTAAACCATCTTACTTGCACTAATTTTTGGGAGTGGAAAAGGTGACTTCGGGTAATCCTTCTCCTTGAAAGGATACTATTTGTGCTGGAAGAACCTTTTCCAGTTGCACCTAGAAATGAGGTGAGTAATGAGGATCTCTTTGTATATGAGAAACATCTAAATGATGCTACATATGATTAGTGACTCATGATATCGTCCATGACCGATGATAAATTCAACCAACATGAAGAAATTGATGCTTATACAATGATGTCTCACCTTTTGGGTCTCTATAAATAGAAGGCGAGACAAGAGAGGTATGAGGTTTACAATTATCTATTCACCAAAAAGCTTAGAGAGTCTGCGCTAGCTGTTCCACATGTAGTTAGGCTTATTGGCCACACTGATCATCTGGAAATCTTAGGGATTAAATTCCTGGATGATTTTCATACAGATCTCAAACTATCTTCAATACCCAGTACCTTCTCTAGTTTTATTGTGAATTATAATATGTGAAATGATGAGAATAGTCTATCAGAACTTATAACCCTAATTTTCTAAGTGGATAAGAACATGGGATGTGACAAACCCATAGTCCTTATGGTGAATATAAACAGAAAGGACAAGGAAAAGGGGACTAAGAACTATAAATATTATAAATCCCCAAAGAACCATTTGACTTAGAAGAATAAGATCAAAAGTAAGTGAAAGGAAAAGGAGGCAATGTGTTTTTTCAAGTTTCAAGTCCAGCTACTGGAAGAGGAACTACACCTTGAGGCAAGAGGAAGCCAAATGTGTGTTTGTTATCAAGTTGAAAATTTCCATTTCAACAAATTGGGTATTAAATAAAGTTTGTGGTGATTACATTTGTATTAAAAGGTAGGAACCATCTATATTTCAGAAAATTTATAGAGGAGTGGTGGTTTTGCGAGCTGCCAATGGTTCGAGGCTGGATTCTCTTTCCATTGATGATTACCAAATTTTTCATTTCTGACCCATATGATTTTTGTTTTACATGACTATTATTATCTAACAAGTGTTACCAAGAACATAATTTCTGAGTCATGTTTATATACAAATGGTTTTATTTTTAAATTCCCAAATAAAAGTTGTTTCTTTTATAAGGAAAACACATGTTATGGTAGGAATCATCTAAATAATGATCTATATGTATTAAATTAAGAAATCCTAGTGTTTGAAGTTGATAACGAATTAATTTCACATGACTCAAATAACACCCAATTGGTGCATCACCATCTAGGTAATGTAAACAAGAAGTGCTTGACAAAGAACTATCATGATGGTTATGTAGTCTCTTCTGAGACAAAACCACTTGATAGATGTCACACTAGTTTACAAGGGATAATGACCAAAATTCCATTTTATGGATAGGGTGAAAGGGCCATGAAGCTACTAGGATTGGTACACATTGTTTTCTGTGGACCATTCCCAGTAGATGCTAGTGGTAGATATTCTTACTTCACAAATTTTACTAATGAATTAAGTAGATATGGCTACATTTATATGATGAATTATATGTCCAAGTCCTTTTAGAAATTCAAGTAATTCAAGAATGAAGTAGAAAATTATCATGGTAAGAAGGTAAAGAAATTTTGATCAGATTGGGATAGAGAATATCTTAACCAAGAGTTCACTGATTTTTTACAGGAGTTTGGGATTACATCTCAACTCACTAAACATAATAAAAAACAGTGGAATGGTGTTAATGAATGGAGGAACCATACATTATTGGACTTGGTAAGGTTGATGATGAGTCATGTTGATCTTCCGTTATCTTTTTGGGGATATGTATTACAAATTGAAGTATGCACAAGAAACAGAGTACCAACTAAGGAAGATAATGAAATTCCCTTCGATCTGTGGAGTGGAAAGAAAACCATTTTATCGTCTACATGTGTGTGTGGGGAGACACATTTTTTATTGATTTCTCGGGAAAAAAACTAGAACCATGGGTCATTAAGTGTATCTTTATAGGGTATCCCAAAGAAACAAAAGGATACTACCTATAAAATCCTTCAAAAAAGATAGTGACTATCGCCAGAGAAGCCGTCATTCTTGAAAGGGGGTACATCTTAAAAAAGGATAGTGGGAGAAAGACTGACTTTGATGAATTTGATGATCAAGAGAGACATGATTTAGTACATGAACAAGTTCTATAACTTCCAATGGAAGAAGTGGTTCATGAAACATACGTACTGTGTATGAGTGCAATAGTGGTAAGGGAACCAGAGAGATATGGTTTTCTTGTCATTGAGGATGGTGACTCATTATTATATGAACAAGATGAACCTCTATCCTACAAAGAGGTAGTAGTGAGATCAGAAGATGAAATATGGCTATAAGATATGAATTTTGAGATGGATTCCATGTCTCAGAACCATGTTTTGGTTCTAGTCGATGCACTAGTTGATGTAAATCCTATTGTGTGTAGATGGGCATTCAAGAGGAAAATGAACATAGAAGGTAAAATAAGTACCTATAAATCAAGGATAATAGCTAAAGGGTATAAGCATCATCAAATAATTTAATATGATGAAATATTTTCACCAATTTCCATGTTTAAATCCATCAGAATCATATTTTCCATAGCAGCTTGCCATGATAATGAGATTTGAAAGATGGAAATCAAAACTGCATTACTTTACAGGAACCTTCAAGAAGATGTCTATATGAAACAACCAGAAGGGTTTGTGACACTAGATTATTCTCAATGGATTTTCAAGTACATAGATCCATTTATGGATTGAATCAAGCATCTATGTCATGAAACATTCGATTGGGTAAATCCATGAAAGAATTTGGTTTCATTAAAAATGAACGAGCAGTGTGTTTGTAACATCCCAAGTAAATGAAGAATAAGACATATTTCATATTTATTAATATTTGTGAATTAAATATTAATTATACTTCAAATGGGTTGCTATGTTCGACAGCGTACCCGATACACAACAATGCTTTTATTTGGAATATTACATTGCACACTAATAATATAATATTATTATTTTAAACGGTAGTTAACTCCTAGCCGTTGTATTGGTGGGAATGAAAAAAACTAACTAAAATATGATTATACATGTTTGTTAAATGTATTTACATTTATCAAATAAAAGTTAGAGGCTTAAAATGTGAAGGAATCTAATTTTAAGCATAATTTACATTAAAGGGCCGATTTATCACCTTTTAATGGAAAACCCTTTTCAAATCTAGTTTTGGTCACATTAATACATTCTAATTGTCTAAATAAAATCCTTCTTTGTATTGGGGACATCGAATTTTACTTTGGGTAATTTTTTGGTATTTTTCTGATAAAGTTCATTTTTTAATGAATAGTGAAAAATATTGCATTTTAATTCAAAAGTGCCTTTTAATCTAATTTATTTATATGGTTAGATTATCTTTTTATCTGGTTTTAAATTTAAATTAAAATAAATTTTTACCATTTAATCCAATTTTTGTCATTGGAATTAATTTCACATTGAAATTAGACATAAACAAGTAGCAATCTTTTGATAGTTATTGTTTCTTAAAAACACGCTATCTGTTTTAACAAAAGGAATTATTTTTTAAATTATTTAATGCCACTTCTATGTTTTTAATTTGAAAAACTAGACATCAATTTTTTATTCGGAATATCAAATAATTCTTAGGCCGAATTTTTGGTATTTTTCTGAAAAACTTCAATTTTTGATGAATAGTGAAACCACTTAGTGGTAGTTAAAAAACCGAATTTTTCATTTAAATGAAAATTTACCACTTCTGTGAGTTGAATTTAAAAAATCCGACATAAATGGTTGTTATCGAGAAGTAAAATTTGGTTCATTAAGATGAAAATAATTTTTGGTGAATAGTAACTTTTGACTTTTATTTACCGCAGTTAAATTTAAATAAGGTAATAAAAGGTTAAAAGAATATTATAATAATTCAAAATTACCTTAACAATTTTCATAACCTTATTGGTTGAGTCATTAACGACCATGGGCATCTTTGGGTCTATTTTGGGACCCCTTTGATTCACTTGGAAGTGATAATGACAATTTATATTAATTAATTTATAGTAAAGGCCAAAGTGACATAAACAAAAATCTTTTAGTAATTAATTTTTATATGGTGTTATATAAGTCCTATTTTCGACTATAAATATTATTTGGAAAGATAAAAAGATTTAATATATCATGGTAGTTGTTTTATAATTTCTAGACAACAAATAAATTAAATTATTTATGACAGAATAATGATACAGTATTTACCTCATTAATAAATCATTTAAATAAATAAGATTATAATGATAAACATATTATCCCAAACACATCCAATTATGATTTGATGATTTTATTTAGACCATTACTAATCTTATATTCTACTATAATGAATTTTGGACCATTAGAAACAGAATATCATTATATTATAAAATAATAGTTTCACACTTTCCTAAAGAGCCCCTCCTCCCCCTTATAAAAAGAGACAACTTCTAACCAATTCCTCACACCTCTCAAGCCATTTGGCTCGTCCAACCTCTTCCCAATTAAGATCTCAACATCCCTATCCTTCTCTTAGAAGTATTACCTTAGGAATAAGGCACTTCAATAATTCCTTTGGTTCAAACCAAAGGGAGTTACCCAAATTAAAGGTAAAAGTTTCTCTTTAATTGTTTCATATTATTTTACTTCTCCAACCCCTAATCTCTTTTTATTTCCTTTCTTTTGTAAAAACAATAGTATCCTCAATATACTAGGATGTTTTTATGTGAATAATTCTAACTAAACTTACACACAACTCCATCTAGTGGATTAGGAACATAATGTTTCTAAGGATGGCAAACTAACGTCTCACGAAACGATGATCGTTCAATTACATCTTACTGCCTCTCATAGTGACCATTATGATAGAAATGTATTTATATATGATATATTTTATGTTTTTGATTTCTTTTTTCTTCTTTACTTCCCTTTTTAGTGCATGCCTTTATGGTTTCCATAGTGGGTAAATACGATAATCTAATTTGAGGAAGTGCGGACTACCGCCCCCTCAAAGTGATGTGATTCGTTAATTCCTTATGTGGGATGTATAAAAGATGGAGTTAATGGTATTATATATTATATTAAACTATAATTATAATATACCTATGTATTAGTATGTTTTAATTACATTAAAACAATAAATATAAATGAAAGTAGCATTCATGCATACGTACGGATTACCATCTCCATGAACGGTGCATTTCATTTCTTAACTCGAAGTGTTATGTAATATTATAAATAAATGTATATGCTGGATATATATGATATATATGATATCCAAATCATGAATATAAATTTGGATATAATGAACCTTTTACCACATGAACAACATGTAATTATAAGAAGTTCATTTTTGACTCAAGTACCAAATATCGACAAAATGAATGTTATTAACTTAAATGATTACATAATGATTATAACATGGTAATAAGTGATATAAAAGGAATAATAAACTTGAAAAATTTTCTTAAGCAAGTAGAAACTAACTTTAGTTTATTATTTATGAGATTAAATAACGATCAAGTCAAGTTAGACACGAGGTAAGGGACTTCCTCTCAATCTACTTTCATTGTAGCATGATTTGTTCTAATACAAGACATTCTTTTATATGCTGTATAAAAACCTTTGAATTTTCATTTCATTCAAAGGGAATATTTTAATATGAATCATTTTACTAAATGACAAAAAATAATGTTTCTTTTAACGTATGTGGTGACATCGACCATTTCCGTCACCGCGAGTATTATTTGATCTTTGGCTTCCTCAACAAGCCGTAATGTTTTTTAAAAATAAAATAAATACCATATAATATTTTAATTATTTTTGGTATTGAAAATGGTTTTGAAAATGGATTTTTTCTGTCAATATATTTAAGTGATATATTGTGATTGAAATGTGGAAATGTTTCCTCTCCTTAATATTTGTTGTATGTGATATGATTTTATATTGGTACTTAGACATTTGACGGGTGGTTATGTGATAAACCAAATGATGGGTGGTTCCATGAATACCATGATGGGTGGTTAAGTTATAACCTATAATGCATTGGGTATGGAAGTTGGTCGTATGGCTATTCTATTTAGTGATATGTGTGGAAGTCGACCGTATCGTTATTCCATTTAAGTATGTTTATGTCCCAAGTTAGCTTTATATGTTATGTGTTATTTATATGGGTTTTATGGTAATATTTTGGTTACAAAAGGGTAATTAAAGATCTTTTATTCTGTGAAGAGTATTTACTTCTTCAAAAAATGTGAAAAGTATTACTTATGATTATGTATTCATGGTTTAATTGTTGTTTTGAAAAACTAACTATTTTATTTTTTTGTGTATCCCTTACTAATATTTTTATGCTAATCCCAAGTTTTGAAATGTTTTTCACAAGACATAAAGTGGAATAGGGTCGATGATGGGATCAATGAAAAGTCATGTCATTTAAAACATAGAACTAGACATGACTCTTTCTTTCGAGAGTTCATGTTTTGTAAAAAAAATGGAAACAAAGTAGAAGTGTCTAATTTGTAATATTTTGAAATGTAATAGTTATGGCCTAACTCTCTAAAAATATAAACTTGAAAAGATTCTCAATGTGAATTACCCATTTAATTGAATATTATATAAGGTTTAAGGCTGTGTCCTTATAGTTGGTATCAGAGGTCGGTTTAGATAACTTTATGAGTTAGGGTATTGATAAGATAATGTTTATAAATTAGTTTATAGTAATATTGAATTGATATAGCATTTACAGATTATCATATTGCTGCTCCAAAGATATTTCTGTGTTAGGAATGGTTTTTCATAGAGGAACAAGGGAGCTATGTTGGGAAGGCATATAGAGGGAAATGACCTTCCAAAGAAGTCTCCTAAGATGTTTAGAATCATAATTGAACAGTTTGTTGCAGTGACGGATCAATTGACTCAGGTGATAAATGGTGGTTGTGTTTATTGATGATATTTTGGTTAATTAAAAAAGTAAGGAGAAACATGAAAGTCATTTAAGGGTTGTCTTGAAAACCTTAAATGAAAAGAAACCTTATGAGAAATTCATCAAGTGTGAGTTTTGGTTACAATAAATTTCTTCCCTTGGTCACATTGTTTCAAAAAATGGCACAACTGTTGATCCAGCTAAAACAAAAGTTATTGAAGAATGGCCAAGACCCACAAATATAACCGAGATCCGTAGTTTTCTTGGTTTGGAAGATTATTACTAGAGGTGTGTTGAAAATATTTCATGGTTATCTATGCCAATTATTAAGTTAACTCTAAAAGGTTTTAAGTTTATCTGGACAAAAGAATGCGATGATTGTTTTTAGGAATTGAAAAGGAGTTTGGTGAATGCTCCGGTTTTGGCACTGCCTTCCAGAAATGGTGAGTTTGTTATCTACAGTGATGCTTCGTTGAAAGGACTCGGTTGTGTCTTAATGAAAAATGATCAGGTAATTGCTTATGCTTCATGTCAATTGAAACCACATGAGTTAAATTACCCTACACATGATTTGGAATTAGCTGCAGTTTTTTTTTGCTTTAAAAATTTGGAGGCGTCCTTTGTATGGAGTGAAGTGTGAAATATATACTGATCACAAAAGTTTGATGTATATATTCACTAAAAAATAATTGAACATGAGACAGAGGGGATGGTTGGATTTAATCAAGTATTATTATTGCACGATCCATTACCATCCGAGAAAATCAAATAAAGTGGACGATGATTTGAGTCAAAAAAGTAATGTCTCATTAGCCATGCTATATTTGGAATGATATCCGTTGGTTTTTGATTTGATGAAATTTGGCATAGAAGTTGTTATTGCAGGAAATTATTCTGTTTTGTTTCAGATGTCAGTGAAATCATCTCTATACGACAGAATTAAGAAAGCACGTAAAGAAGATAGTGAGTTGCAGAAAAAGGTAGAGTTGGTTTAGAAGGGTAAGTTCCCTGAATTTAACATTGATAATGATTTTGTTTTGAGATTTGGGAAGAGATTATGTGTTCCTTGTGATTCACAGTTTATGAATGAGTTGTTATGTGAATCTCATAGTTCTCCATTTTCAGTTCATCCTGGTATTACTAAGATGTATAGAGATCTTTGAGAGTATTACTGGTGGGATGGAATGAAAAGAGATATTGCTGATTTTTCTGTGAAGTGTTTGACTTGTCTGCAGGTTAAAGCAGAGTGACAGTTACTGAAAGGAATGCTTCAGCATTTACCGGTGCCTGAATGGAAATGAAAAAATATATCCATGGACTTTGTTGTGGGATTACCAAAGACATCTCGAGGTAATAATGCAATCTGAGTTATAGTTGATCAATTGACTAAATCTGCTCTTTTCCTTCCTATTCGAGATACTTTGTCTCTAGATCAACTTGCCCTACTGTATGTTAAAGAGATAGTCAGGTTGAATGGAGCTCCCCTCTCCATTGTATCTGATCGTGATCATAGGTTCACTTCTATCTTTTGGAAAGGCTTTCATAAGTCATTAGGTACTAAATTAAATTTTAGTATAGCTTTTAATCCTCAATCAGATGGGCAGTCAGAATGAACAATTAAGACCTTGGAGGATATGTTATGTGCTTGCTCGATGGATTATCAGGGAAGTTGTGACCAACATATTTCTTTGGTTGAATTTTCTTATAATAACAGTTTTCATTTCAGTATACAGATGGCTCCATTTGAGGCATTATATGGAAAGCGTTGTCAAACTATAGCTTTTTGGGATGAATTTGGTGAAAGGAAGCTGATGGGACCAGAATTCGTAGAAGAGATGACAGAGAATGTTCAGTTGATTCAGAAGCACATGAGAACAGCTTAGAGCAGATAGAAAAGTTGTGCAGATAACTGCAGGAAGAATCTTTCTTTTGAGGTAGGTGATCATGTCTTTCTAAAAGTTTCTCAATGGAAAAGTGTGATGCGTTTTGGTAAGAAGGGAAAGTTGAGTCCGAGGTTCACTGGACCTTATGAAATTTTGGAGAAAGTTGGATCAACTGCGTACATAGTGGCTTTACCTCCATGTTTATCCCAGGTACACAATGTTTTTCATGTTTCGAGGTTTAGAAAGTATATGTCAGATCCATCTCATGTTTTGAGCCCAGAGGTAGTTCATTTGGAAGAGAATCTCTCTTATGAAGAATGACCAATTTTGATTCTTGACCATAGAGAGAAAGTGTTGTAGAATAAGGTAATTCATCAGGTAATGGTTTTGTGGAAAAACCATATGGTTGAAGAGGCAACATGGGAATCTGAAAATGCTATGAGGGATAAATACCCCAACTTATTTTGATAAGTGAATAGAAATTGAGAGGACGCAATTTCCAAAAGGGGGAAGGGTGTAATATCCCATGTAAATGAAGAATAAGACATATTTCATATTTATTAATATTTGTGAAATAAATATTAATTTTACTTTAAATGGGTTTCTATGTTCGATATCGTACCCGATACGCAACAACGGGTTTCTTTGGAATCTTACGTTGCACACTAATAATATAATATTTTTATTTTAAATGGTAGTTAACTCCTAGCCATTTCATTGGCGGGAATGAAAACAACTAACTACAATATGATTATACATGTTTGTTAAATGTATTTACATTTATCAAATAAAAAGTTAGAGGCTTAAAATGTGAATGAATCTAATTTTATGCATAATTTACATTAAAGGGCCGATTTATCGCCTTTTAATGGCAAACCATTTTTAAATATAGTTTTGGACAATTTAATACATTATAATTGACCAAATAAAATCCTTCTTTATATTGGGGACATCAAATTTTACTTTGGGTAATTTTTTTGGTATTTTTCTGATAATGTTCATTTTTTAATGAATAGTGAAAAATATTGCATTTTAATTCAAAAGTGCCTTTTAATCTAATTTATTTATATGGTTAGATTATCTTTTTAGTTTGTTTTAAAGTGAAATTAAAATATATTTTTACCATTTAATCCAATTATTTTTGTTGTAATTAATTTCACTTTGAAATTAGACATAAGCAAGTATCAATCTTTTGATAGCTATTGTTTCTTAAAAACACACTATTTGTTTTAACAACGGAAATTAATTTTTAAATTTATTAATGCCACCTCTATGTGTTGAATTTGGAAAAATAGACATCAATTTTGAATTCAGAATATCAAATAATGCTTGAGCTGAATTTTTGGTATTTTTCTGAAAAACATCAATTTTTGATGAATAGTGAAACCACTTTGTGGTAGTTAAAAAAACTGACTTTTTCATTTAAATGAAATTTGACCACTTTTGTGAATTTAATTTAAAAAATAAAACATACATGGTTGTTATCAATATGTAAAATGTGGTTCACTAAGAAGAAAATAATTTTTTGGTGAATAACAACTTGTGACTTTTATTTACAACGGTTAAAGGTAAATAAGGTAATACAAGGTTAAACAAATATTATAATAATTCAAAATTACCTTAACACTTATCCTAGACTTATTGGTTGAGTAATTAACGACCATGGGAATCTTTGGGTCTATTTTGGGACCCCTTTGATCAACTTGTAAGTGATAATGACAATTTAGATTAAATAATTTTAAGTAAAGGCCAAAATGACAGTAACAAAAAACTTTTAGTAATTAATTTTTATATGGTGTTATATAAGTCCTATTTTAGACTATAAATATTCTTTATAAAGATAAAATGATTTCCTATATCATGGTATTTTTTATATATATTTTAGATAACAAATAAATTAAATTATTTATGACATAATAATGTTGGAGTATTTACCTCATTGATAAATAATTTAAATAAATAAGATTATAGTGATTAAAATATTATCCAAAAAAGGTCCAATTATGATTTAATGATTTTAGTTCCACCATGACTCATCTTATATTTGACTATAATTATTTCTGGACCATTATAAACCGAATATAATTATATTATACAATTATAGTTTCACACTTTCCGAAAGAGCCCCTCCTCCCCCTTATAAAATGAAACCACTTATAACCAATTCCTAACACCTCTCAAGCCATTTGGATCATCCAACCTCTGGACAATTAAGATCTCAACATCCCTATCCTCCTCTAAGAAGCCATACCTTAGGCAGAAGGCACTTCAAGAAGTCCTTTGGTTCAAACCAAAGGGAGTTACCCAAATTAAAGGTAACAATTTCTCTTAAATTATTTTCTTTTATTTTACTTCTCCAACCCCTATACTCTTTTTATTTTCTTTATTTTGTAACAAAACCAGTATCCTCAATATACTGGGATGTTTTTATGAGAAGTATTCTAACTAAACTTACACACACCTCCATCTAAGGGATGAAGAACATAATGTTTCTGTGGATAGCAAACTAATGCCTCACGAAACGATGATTGTTAAATTACATCTTACCACCTCTCTTGGTGGAAATTATGATGGAACTGTATTTATATATGATATATATTATGTTTATGATTTCCTTTTTCTTATGTACTTCCCTTTTTACAGCATGCCTTTATGGTTTCCATAGTGGGTAAATACGATAATCTCATTTGAGGAAGTGCGGACTACCGCCCCCTCAAAGTGATGTGATTCGTTAATGCATTATGTGGGATGTATAAAGGATGGAGTTAATGATATTATATATGATATTATACTGTAATTATAATATACCTATGTATAATTATGTTTTAATTCATTTGAAATAAGAAATAGAAATGAAAGTAGCGTTCATGCGTACGTACGGCTTACCGTCTCCATGAACGGTGCATTTCATTTCTTACCTCTAAATGTTATGTACTATTACAAATACATGTATATGCTGGATATATATGATATATATGATACCCAAATCATATATATAATTCTTTATATAATTAACCTTTTACCACATGAACAACTTGTAATTATAAGAAGTCATTTTTGGACTCAAGTACCAAATATCGACAAAATGAAAGTTATTAACATAAATTATTACATAATGATTATAACATGGTAATAAGTTATATAAAAGGAATAATAAACATGAAAAAGATTCTTAAGAAATTAAAAATTATCTTTAGTTTATTATTCATGATATTAAAGAATGATCGAGTCAAGTCGGACACATGGTAAGGGACTTCGTCTCAATATCCTTTCATTGAGGCATATTTTGTTCTAATATAAGACTTTCTTTTATACGCTGTATAAAAACCTTTGAATTTTCATTTCATTAAAAGGTAACCTTTTTCTACAAATCATTTTTCTAAACTACAAAAAATAATGTTTCTTTTAACTTACGCGATGACAACAACCTTTTCCACCGTCGCGAGTATTATTTGATCTTTGGCTTCCTCAACAAGCCATAATGTTTTTTAAAAATATAATAAATACCTCATAAATTGTTACGTATTTTTGGTGTTTAAAATGGTTTTTAAAATGGATTTTTTATGTCAATATATTTAAGTGATATATTGTGATTGAAATTTGGAAGTGTTTCCTTTCCTTTATATTTGTTGTATGTGATATGATTTTATATTGGTACATGGACATTTGATGGGTGGTTACGTGATAAACCAAATGATGGGTGGTGCCGTGAAAACCAGGATGAGTGGTTACGTTTTAACCTCCAATGCATTGGGTATGGAAGTTGGCCATATGGCTATTCCATTTAGTGATATGTGTGGAAGTCGACCATATGGTTATTCCATTTAAGTATGTTTATGTCCCAAGTTACCTTTATATGTTATGTGTTCTTTATATGGGTTTTATGGTAATCTTTTGGTTACAAAAGGGTAAGTAATGATATTTTATTCAGTGAAGAGTATTTACTTCTTCAAAAAGTTGAAAAGTATTACTTATGATTAAGTATTCATGGTTTACTTGTTGTTTTAAAAAACTAACTTTTTTATTTATTTGTGTATCCCTTAATGATATTTTTATGTTCATACCATGTTTTGAAATGTTTTTCATAGGACATAAAGTGGAATAGGGTCAAGGATGGGATCAAGGAAAAGTCATGCCATCTAAAACATGGAACTAGATACGACTCTTTTTTTCAAGAGTTCATGTTTTGTAAATAAAAATGGAAACTGAGTAGAAGTGTCTACTTTGTAATATTTTGAAATGTAATAGTTATGGCCTAACTCTCTAAAACCCTAAACCTGAAAAGATCCTCAATGTGAATTATTCATTTAATTTAATATTATGTAAGGTTTAAGGCCGGGTCCATATAGTGTTTACAAAATGTTTATCGGGAATGCAGTTGTTATCTTAGTAGTATATATTTATGACATATTACTTATTGGAAACAACATTCTATTCTTGAAATATGTTACAGACTGGTTGAACAAGTGATTCTCTATGAAAGACTTAGGTGAAGCAGCCTACATTCTAGGGATCAAGATCATTCGCGATAGATCCAAGAGGATTCCTGGATTAAGTCAAAGTATATAGATTGACTAGATACTAAAGAGATTTAGTATGGAATAGTCCAAGAATGGATTGGTTCTAGTGTCACATGGCTGACATGTTTAAAATAAAATGTGTCCCTAGACAGAACATGAGAAAGATATAATGAGTAATATCTCGTATTCTTAAGTGATATGATCTATCATGTATTCTATGTTATATAATATACTTGATGTTTCCTATGCATTGATCATGGTTGGTAGATATCAAGAAGATCCATAAGAACAACAATGGACTACTATTAAGACTATCCTTAAGTATCTAAAAACAAGTAAGGATATATTCCTAGTGTATGGAGGAGATGAGGAGCTTGTCATCAGAGGGTATGGTGATTCTCGTTTTCAGACAGATCAGAATGATTTGCAGTCGTAATCAAGATATGTTTTCTATCTCAATAGAGGAGTTTTGAGCTAGAAGAGTTCAAAGTAGCCAGTTGTAGCTGATTCTACAATGGAGTCAAAGTACACAGTGGATTCTGATGCATCCAAGGAAGATGTATGGATTCAGAACATTGTTCAGAGGCTTGATGTGGTACCTATCACTAAAGACCCTATCACATAGTGTTATGATAATACTACAATGGTGGTTCCTGAAAAAGAGACAAGGTAACATCAATATACAAAGCACATACTCTGGAAGTATAACATATTGATGGATTTTTATCAAAGGTATGAAATTTTAGTGAGCATAATATCCTCAAAAGAGAACGTGTTGGTCCCCTTAACTGGTGGCCTATTTCGGTATAAGCATGAGTGTCATGTGGGACCTAACAGAATGAAAGTCATTGGTTGTTGGCTCTAGTGAAAGTGGGAGACAATTGGAGTTGGTTCCCTAGAACCAAATTATTTTTTACTTTAGGATAAAAATTTATTCATTGTATGGATATTAATAAAATCCATATCACATCACGATTATTATTCCGCATGAAATTGTATGTGATAATGTCATAAGAGTAGTCGTCACACAAAAAGGTCATAGAGGATCCCTACTACGATGTGAACCCAAAAGTTCCATGAAACTATTCATGAATATATATTCTATAGATGGATGATATCATTTGAAGGGACACAAATGATACAATCTATCAGGGGTGGAGACTCATAATACTTTTATGTACCTTATCATGGTGTACTCCCTTAGTAATGTCGAAGAGGATATTATGAGAACGGGACCCGAGAGTTGGAAATCCACATTTTTAAGTGTCATTGGATGTTCCTATATGCAGACCTATGTATTGGTCCTTTGAATTTATGATTATTATTAAGGGGTATTATGAATCACCCACTTAGATGTATTAGAAAAACAATGACGATATATGTTTACGACAAGGTAGGATATGTTGGGTACATCACAAGTAATACTGCATTAATGAATACCACGAGAAAGGATTTGTCCCTCCAATTCCATAACAAAAGTTGATATCTCATGCCTTTTGATGGAAATGATACTACCGAAATAAATCCATTTCCATGGTGTTCAATAGGGATGTTCAATTTATAGGAAGTCAAAAAAATGAGAAATCGAGCACATGGGTTGATAGAACTTGCATGGAACCTGATTTATTGGAGATATCGAGAAAAAAGGATTATATTACACAATAAGAATTCGTATGAGGTGACATTTCATTATAACATTAACTTCTTTCTATATGGGTGCCTTGGCATGTTTCTAGATACTAACATTTGTCTTTAGGCTGCTCCACCTATTTCCACTGAGAACGAGGCCCTGAGGGTCACCCACTAAGTGTATCAAGTATCTTAGTTAAATAATATATTATTTATTATTTAACAAGTGGAATATAAAGTATTCTCGGTTGTGTTTTAATAATTATTAATAGATGCCTGATCACATTTATCATGACACTAGTTATCTGAGAGAATATATTGTTTATGGAATAATTAATAAATATATAGTTTCTATTTAGTGAATATAATATTTATATATTTATTAGAGAATAATGAAGTGATATTTATATAATAAATAAATAGTCATTATTCAAGGTTCAATAAATATGGTGTAGGATTGGAAGACCATGTTAATGGTCTTGTGAGAAATAATAATATTGAATATTATTTTATTAAATAATATTTAATTATAACTCACCATTTTAGCGCATATTAGAAAATAATAACATTTCTATTATTATTTGATATTGGGGTTTCATTGGGATTAATAAAATAATTAAGGCACTGATGAAAATTATTTCTTATTTACCTAGTAAAATAAATACCCAATCATTTTATTCTCTTATTGGAAAAGGGATAGTGAAAAGTCACCAATGTGGTTGTGCACAACAAATTGAAGAAAATATCTCAATCTTAGAGAGTTATTTCCAATCCAAGATCACTCTCAAGAATGACTGTGATCCTCCTCCACCAGATCAAGGAAAACTATTTGGAAGTGATTCTCAATGCAGTCAAAGGAGAACATCACAAGCATAAGGACCTTATATTATATCACTAAGATATTATTTTGTAGAATTCTAGAGATACGTGGAATACATGTGGATCCCCACTGGAGGAGATCAACTCTAAATCTCTACAACGCAATGACATTACACCTCTAGATCTATGGCCAAACTCATCAATGAAGAAAGAAACATCTTGGTGGTAGTTATTTAATATAATTACATTAATTATAAAAAAATATGTTTATCCTCACTATTGGTTTTAGGTTTCTATTCATTTTTCTAAATCCATGATTCAATTCCATGGATATTGGTGATCATCTTCGTATTGATCATGGATTTTTCATTGATTAGGGAAAACATTAAAGTTAGGAAATATCCCTCCTTTGCTTCCACTGCACCTGGAAAATATTTTACATACATCATTATTGATTATGTTCATGTTTTAAATGGGTTTTTATGATAAAATAAATTTAAATAAATAAGTTTATGTAAAATACCATCCTACCGAGATTAGGATGTTCTCCTTGTTTTTAGCGATGGATCCTATTCATTTTCCATGAGTGGCTTAGGTAGATGAGGTTCAATTGGATAATCCATTTGATCATCATAGTATCAATTTGACAGATGAGGATGAGGTTTAGTAGATTCCTTTTCATTCCTTTTAGTATTATAGTTTGATGAGGGGAGAATCTAAAATCTATAGACGATGCATTGGTTGTAGGAGCCCAAGATCCATGTCGATATGATCTAAAAATGGGTTAAGTTTTGTGTGTTATTAGTAGGTAGTCAAATGTGTGGAGCTATGCATCAGTGGTGGACACCGTTTCATGGTGACTGTAAGAAGGCATATGTGTTGTGGTCGGACTTTTAGAGGGTGTTCCGGGAGGAGTTCATTTGATATTTGATGAAGTCACCTAATAGGAAGGAGATGATATCCATTTAGTAAGGGAGTATGAGTGTGTTAGAGTTGGAGATCTATTTTTAGGTCCTCCTACACTTTTCTCTAGATGTTTTCCCAAATGAGGAGTTTACATCGCGGTGTCTAGAGGAGGCTTTATACATAGTGATCAGGTATGTGGTCACACATTTTACGCTCCAAGCATATCTTCATGTGTCGAAAAAGAATGAGGTTATATATTGTACAATTTATTTGGGATTATATACTCAATAGAGTGTACGATATGTGATTTTGAGGGGAATAGATTCTGGGAGTGGGAAATGGGTGTTCAGGCAGTCAGGATTCCGATCAGTGGGGAGACGACCGCTATCGATCCCTTTCAAATTTTTAGGGGTAGTTGGATCTCAATAACCTAATGAAGGCTTTTAATTTTCATGTTATGTACTTGGGTGACATGGTAACTTCTAGTATCAGTGTCCAACTACTTAGGGTGGGTAGTATTAGATCGGTGTTCAAGTCCCTTTTCAGCATCATTAGTAGTTTCCTCTGAGGATGTTTCAGAAGTAGGGATCATCGATGCATGTTCAGTAGCTGAGAGAAGGTGGAGTTTGAAGATGGAAGTCTCGTGATTGTACCCAACCATAGATACATAGGCCAAAACATGGTTGTTTAGGTATAAAATATAGAGCAAGAGGATATGGGTGTGGCCAGATGCATGTATTGTAGGCGGTAGTGCCAATAGTGTTGGGAGTTTTTCATGGTAATATTAACTTATCATCTACCCTTGTGTGTGTTTTCATTGATTCAGAATCCCTACAATCCTTTTTTTCTCTTGCATTGGTAGATTATTTGGGACTCGATGTAGTGATGCTTTTATTTCCCCTAGTTTTATCCAAATCGATAGGAGGTTAGACTCTTTTGTTTGATGTGTGTTGAGGATATAGACTAGTTATGGGGAATAACCAATCAGTGGAAAACTTCTTATTATAGTAAGTACAACTATAAAATATTATCCTTGAAATGGATTGGATGTATTCAGTGTGTACAATCATCATATGATTCTAAAGAATAGTTTTTTATCTGATGTAGAGGGATAATGAGTAGAGTTTGTTGGTGAGCGAGGTTATCATATGGGTGGTAGGAAAGTTGATTATTTTTTGTCATAGTTGGTAGATATATCGATGGAAGATCAGGATGGGGGTATTACTACTGTTGTGTGGGATTTCCTAGATGTTTCACTAGATGAGTTTATGACCCCATCCCGTCGATGTGATGTTGAGTTTGAGATATATAAGTTGCCGGAAGCATGTCCGATTTCAATGGATTACTATTGAACAATGCCTAAAAAGATGCGGGAGTTGAGATTACTGGTGGATTATTTTATATAGATGGATCTCATCCGACGTAGTGTATTTATGTGCTGTGATCCAGTGTTATTATATAAGAAGGTGGATGGTTGTTTGAGGTTGTGTATAGACTACCAAAGGTTGAGTCATCTAAGAGTCAAGAACCAGTACCCTCTTACAAGGATAGATGATCTGTTTGACCAATTTAGAGTATCTAGTCTGTTTTCAAAGGTTGAAATATGGTTTGGATATCACTAGATGAGGGTAAAGGATAAGGTTATTATAAAGGCTTGCTTCAGATGCTGGTTTGGGTAGTTTGTGTTTGTAGTCATGCCATTGAGTGTTATGAATGAACCATCCATGTTCGTGGTGCCCATGCACTCCGTGTCCTATGAATTACAATACCAGTATATTTTTCTATTCATCGATATGATCTTGATATACATGAAGTCATAGGAGGAGAATTTTGAGAGTCTTAGAGATGATTTGTAGGTACTTGAACACCACCAACATTGTGTAAAGTTTTCCAAGTGTTTGTTCTGGATGCAAGGCGTGTGTTTCCTTGGGAATATTGTATCTCCAAAGGGTGTGTCAGTGGACCCATAAAGGTTGAGGTGGTTGTTTCTTGGTCATATCCCAAGAACATGATAAAGTTTTATTGTTTCCTTAGTCTCACATCCCACCAGTGGAGGTATGTAACCATATTCTCTAATGTTGTTGCCCCATTGACAGTGTTGACAAGAGAGGACTAAGATTTTGTGGGGATTGATCAGTTCCAGGTAGCATTTGATTACCTAAAAGGGGATTAATGAATTATCTAGTGATTCCGTTTCTAGAGGAGGGTGTATTGTTTCTGGTTTTCTATAAACCCTTCTATATGTGCTTTGGATGTGTGTTGATTTATCACAGGGAAGTGATCAATTATGGGTCTAGGTAGTTACATTACCATGAGAATTACTATTCCACCCATTATATGGAGTTGGTTGAAGTTTTTTTTACTAATGTTGGGTTGGAATTACATCATCAGTGAATTTTTTGTGGTTTTCATAGACCACAATAGCCTCAAATATGTATAATTTTAGTGGGATCTGAATCATTACTAGAATATTTGGATATAGTTTTTTAGGATTATTATTTTGAGATCTATTACATCAATAGAAAGGGGAACTTGGTTTCTAATTTGTTGAGTGAGAAGTCTTGATGAGATGTGGCTTGAGAGTTTTCAGATGATTGGAAAGTGATGGAAGATATTATAATGATGCATCCTAATATTGGAGAGGGTAGTGGCTTGGTTATTTTTTTAGATGACTATGGAGTTCTATTTGATGTATTAAGTGGAGAAGTATTAGTGGGGAGACTCATAGGTGGAGGTAATGCATGAGAATGTTGGCTATGGTGATGCTCCTGAGGGATGGTCGGTGGATGGTAGGAATCAAATTTTTTTCTAGGGAAGGTTGTTTTTTCTGGTGGTGAAGCATAAGAGAATTATTTTTAAGTTTCACTTCTCCCTATTAGTGGTGAATTATAGTGTGTAAAATATGGGTCATGTCTTGAGGAGATAGCATTGGTGATCAGGGATGAAAATGTTAGTGGTAGAGTTTATGGAGTGGTGTCTGGTTTTTTAGTAGGTGAAAGTGAAGCACCATGTTCATGGAAGTTTATTGTATTCCTTAGAAGTTATTAAGTGTAAATAATAAGTTATAATGATGGATTTCATCATAGGGTTACTCCATACTTAAGGAGGTTATAATGCGGGTTGGGAGATTGTAGGCTGACTATAATGGTCAACCAATTTTATAACGATTGGTGATTAGAGTGCTGTAGATGTTTTTGCGAGGATGTATATGTAGGATGTGGTTAGGATTCATGGGGTACTTAGGGACATCATCTTTTATTGGGATCTTCATTTTACCTCATGAGTATGAAGGGTATTGAAACATGCATTTGTCTCCCATTTTCACCTTAGCATTTTTCACCCTCAGATAGATTGGCTGATGGAGTGAACTATTTAGATGTTGGAGGATATATTGTGAGATTTCATCTTAAAAATTACAGATCATGGTTACAGAGCTTTACTTTGGTTGATTTTTCATAAAATAATAGATATCACTCATTCATTAGCATGGATTAATTTAAATCATTTTATGGATAACTGTTTCATTCTCTGTTGTGTTGGACGGAGGTCAGAGAATCACCAATTATTGGCCCTGATATAGTGTAGAGAATAAACTAGAAGATCTAATTGGTTCAATAGAGGATAAGGGTAGAACATGACTATTATAATTCATATACTGATCATAGGTGGAGGGCCCTAGAATTTGAGTTTAGAGAGAATGTGTTCCTGATATTCTCCACACGATGTAGGCTTTATATTTTTGGGAGGTGGAGCAATCTTTCTCTGTAGTGTTTTGGGCCCTTTGAGGTGTTGGGGTGAGTTGGTGAGGTGGAATATCAATTTTATTTTCCAATGGGACTAGAGAGGATCCAAAAAATCTTTCAAATGTACCATCTTTTTCGACATCTTCATGATAACCCCCACATCATTGACTTTAAAGAGTTAGATATCAAGGATGATACGATGTTCATGGAGTGACCAGTAGAGATCTAGGATCATCAAGAGAGGATGATATATGAAAAAACCACTCCCTTGGTTCTTTTGTTGTGGATATGTTGGCCTAGAAGAGAGTACTTGGGAGTGAGAGATGCAGATGTGTTCCCAATACTCAATCCTATTTTGAGTTTTTCTTTTACTTATTTGGTTTTACCGGATGATGTGATGTTTGGATCTTGATATTTTATGATATGTGGTTATTTTTTATGTTGTGATATGTGATAATCTTGAGAAATTTGGAAATTGGAGGAACTAAATCCTAATCTAGATGTGTTATACTTTGATGCGATTGAAACCATGCTAGCAGGTTATTTTCACCCAAAGTAGACAATATCTCGACAAGGAAAATGGAATTCTCTAATTCGTGTTCCTAAGGTAGTACTTTTTATTTATTTTTTAAGTGGTTTTTTGGGCTATAAAAATTTTGAGATGGTTGTGTAGTGATGTGGTTATATAGAAAGGAGGTGGTGGGGGATGGTAACATATGCATGGTGTCTTTCTCGATGAGTGGTTATGATTCGGTTGGGTGGTGATATGATTTCTTGATATGTTTCTTCTATACTTCAGTTGGCCTATTTTTTTGGTAGAGTTTGAGGCATAATGAGATCCTTGAGAGGTATATGATAAATTTATTGTTTAAACCCCTTTACTTTTTGGTCTGGTTTTCATTCTCAAGGGTGATAACCCTTATAGAGGTATCTAATATTACAAATTTCCCCTCCCAACCCATTAGTTTTGTAGTTTTTGGGCTGGAGAGTTCTTAGAGGTGG
This sequence comes from Viscum album, assembly GCA_963277665.1. NCBI lineage: Eukaryota > Viridiplantae > Streptophyta > Magnoliopsida > Santalales > Viscaceae > Viscum > Viscum album. Next base: position 99,599,904 of record OY728136.1, on the reverse strand, counting down.
ATAAATGAGTTTTTTTGGGGCTTGGACCTATAATATAACTCTATCCTAGTTTTATGCAATACAAATGGATTTTATAGTTTAAGCCTTTGTTTTAAAACATGAGTGTGTTGTGTTTTACGACTTATAGGTGGTAGAGGGGTGGATGGAAAAAAGGTTTTTTTGTTATAATATAAGCATTTATGGTGTAAATAATTTAATCTCTAGATGCCATGTTTTTCTATGGAAGATGATATTTTGAGAGTTTTACATCCTAAAGGTTGTTTTTAGGACATTTTTTTTCAAAACCATGTAAATTATGGAAAAAGTGTGGTTTACACCAGTAAAATGGGTGATTTGTAGGTTTTTTATAATAATTCTTTTGCTGAATTTCCTTTCATTTTCCATGCCTTTCTCTCATCTAGTGGGTAAACCGTAGTATTTTTAAAGGATATTCTATCCCTCCTTCTTCCAAATTGATCTTTGGGTTTTCATGATTTAGTTCTAGAGATCCAATATGAGTTTCCTTTCAATATAATTGTTTTCTATCCATTATTCACTTGGAGAATGACTATAGTGATGTTGCTTTGGTTTGGGGTGAGTTTTTGGTATGTTTTTACAACCCTTTCATATGGTTCAGGTTGATCTAGAGTTTTCTTATGAGTATATAATTTTTCAGACTACTTATTCTTTTCCCCATTGTGCTTAGTGAGATTGGAAAGCTTCTTCAAGGTAAGGGATTCTCATTCTCACCATTTTTTACATGATATGTGTGGTATTTTCATGATCTTTCTTTCCCTTGTGTAGATAATAAGGGTTTACAAAATAAGTATTTTTAATTTTTATATTTCAAATTTATGGGTATGTGGGAGTTATCTCATGTTTTAATTCTTTGATATGTGTTGCTGATAATATTTTTCCATATTGTCGCTTTACTAAAAATGAGGATTATTGGGTTCCTTTATTGTACTATAGATGATATATGTTGAAACCCTTGCTCTGTTGTTTTGTGATCACACCTTTAATGAAAGGCTAAACAATTTATATTTGGATAATATATTGGTTTCCCAGGAATACCAGGTTTTTGTGATAATACCCATGATAAATAAAGATAACATGTGGTGGATCCATTGAATAAATTGTGGAAGCTAGTGTGTTCTATTGAGGAGTAAGTTTGTGCTTGTTTTGTATCCTGACATGGTCCAGGAAAGTTATTATACATTGACAGAGGTGACTAGCAGGGCTGTGTGATGTGTCAGGCTATGATGCAGTGGTTGGTTGGCCTGGGTGAGATGTGGACAGTTTTGATATGATTGTTCTGTGTTTTGGTGTGACACGTAGTGGTGTATTGTGTGGTGGTGTGGTGGTGTTGTGCAATGAGGTTGTGATGTGTGATGTGGTATAGTGGTTATGGTTCATAGTGATGTGACACAAAATGATGCGGTGTGTTTTGGTTGTGGTTGCATAGCAGTGGTATGTAATGGACTAGATTGATTGGTTGGTGTGGTGTGAGGACGATGGTTAAAGTGAGTTGGGTAAGTTGTGGTGAGGTGTGGTTATATTAGTTGTCTGGTTGGACATGGAATAATTATAATGTGTCAATTGAATATGAATTTTTTAGAACTGTTCTATGGTAAATGGATCAAATGAAATTAATAAATAAATGAGATATATAAATGTGAGTTAAGTGTCTTAGTAAATTAAATATAGTCACTTTTTTTATATCAAGAATGTTGTGAAAACTATAATTGAAAGTTGTAGCATGTGTGGATATGTGTGCTGGTGGTGTGGTGTGTTGCATGTGGTGGTTGAAACAATAGTGACATTTGATGTGTGATATGGTGGTGGTGATGTGGTGTGCAATAATGGAGTTGTTGAGAACCCATAGGATGTGTATGACGTTCTATCTATATATAATGTATGTTTATATTATTTATTCATGAACTACAGTCGATTTGTACAACCCTAAAAATAATCATATGCTCTTGGTTTTGAGTATTTTCCCCAACATCTTGGATGATGGTGATACAAATGGCTAGCAACCCGTCCTCCCCACTCTTCCTTCAACATCAGTGATGATACTTGTTGGTGTTGGAGATTATACATTGGTGATGGATCAGGTGGTTTTAGGTGAGATGTGATGTGAAGTGGTAGTGAATTGATGTGATATATGGTGGGGGTCATGCATTTTTTGAGGAGTACAGGAGGTTGATTTCCTTCGCATTTATAAACCTTAGTGATCTAGTTATGTGATAAGATGTATTGTGATGCCCCATTTTTCTTTAAGTGAGATGTGTTGTGATGATCCAGTTTTCCTTAGTAGAGAATTGGTATAATGTGTCTGTTTGTGATGGTTCCTAATTCTAGTACTATATTCTAGACCTTGTGAGGGTGGGTACATTGGGATACATCCAGAACCACATTGTAGGGGACTCGTATGATATGTGTTGTGATGTGTATGGAAGGGAAGGGAGAACAAGATGTTTGACATTGGAGTGTGGGAGTGGAAAATTAGTGGGGAAGTGGTAGTAAGTTTCTTTTATTTTCTATGATCTCATTGATATATGTTTATATTGGCCATGTGATTTTTTTAGGGAGCCATGAGGAGGTAGGGATGGTTAGTTAACCTTTTTATGTGATTTTTGGTTCTTTTGTTTGATCACTGGTGCATTAACAAGATTTTTAACATGTGCATTTTAGACCTTGGTTATGTACCTAATGAGTATACCTATTATTCCCACCCTATGTTTATAATTTTTTTTAGGTTTCTATGTGTACTTCAGGGACTAATCTAGACATTACCAGCTTAGGCTGGATCCATTGGCGAGTCCCTACATAGACTTGTCTTTTGGTATATTTGTAGACTTTTACATATCAGTTTACTTTGTTCAAGAATTGTGGATGGTTTTTGGTTCATCTTTATTTTATCTACTATATTTTATTGGTGGTTTATTATCCTATCTTTAGATAGAATTTTATTTTATTGAGGGAAATGCTTCCCATTTGTGATATTTATACCCTTAGTGCTAATTTCCAACCCGAAGCCTATTGGAGGTGGGAATTAGAGATCATTATCTCTCTACCTTCATTGTGGTATATTTTAAGTGAGGCTGTTGAAATATGTGGAATGTAAAATAATATTAGTGTAGAGGAATAATCATTCACAGGAAGTTAATAAACTATAGATGTTTTAAGAAAACAATTTCTTAGTTTTTACTCAATGTAAAAATTAGAAAAATATCAACATTAAGCTATAAAATAAACCCCATATTTTTTAAAATGACATTTGGAAGTTGAAAAAAAATATGGAATAAATAAAGTCTTTGAAAAGGAACCATTATGAGAATATGGGGGAAAAGTGAAGTGAAATTTTGAAAAAAGATTTCATAATATTGGGTGACATTGTCAAAAACACAAAGGAATACATTACTTTCAAACATCATTTTCAAAAGGTGATTGAAATTATTCTTTAAAAATCATTTTATTAATAAAATATACCAATAATGAAACCTTAAAAATAAACATATTTAAAATAGAGTAAATCTATAGAGGGAGATAATAAATATATAAAAGAAACATTTTAAATATTATAGGGGTTAACTTAAATAAGTAAAAGTTTGGGAACCATAAAAAATGTTCATACACATAAAATAACAGAGATGAGAGTATAACTAATATAATGGTATCATGTAACAATTATAAAAATAGTAATAGAGGAGTTTATAGGGTGATAGAGAATATAACCATAAGAAAAAATGGAATTGTTATGAACCCTTATAGAGAACATGAATTATGGAATTTGAATATATAAGAGATGAAAATAAACTAGTAATACCTCAAAAATAGATTGTAAAAAAGAAGTAAAACTTTAAATAATTGGGTGGTAATACATTTTATAGAGGATAAAAAATAGTGAAACAATACATGAAGATGACAAGGATTTAAAGGAGAATCCTTTACCTCTATCCCTAGCTTACTTCACATGTATTCCAACCTAGGAAATGGTTAAATTAAATATAATAATTAAATTCTAGAGAAACTTAATAATGTTTATTTTATCTTATATAATATATTTATTTTTATATGTTATTTATTTATTAGTTTGATGTTTCCCATGTTAATCATTTGGGGTTGTTTAGTCCACAACACTTAAGCTGCTTTACTAAAATGGAACTGGTCCATGGAATTTGATCGATGGTTCCATAAAATCCCAAATAATTAGGGTATTATTCTTCTTTTAATTTTAGTATTTTTTGATTTCCATGTTCAATTGATAGTGTAAAATATATACTATTTAAGAAACATGTCTCAAAAAAGCTTGTTTTTTAGTGAATAAATAAACTTTTATTGATTATTTTTAAGATCATTATCATTATTCGAATTTTATCTTATAAAAATCATAAAATTAGAATAATTTTGTTTATTAATGTTGTAATTATACATAAAAATAATTTTTAAAACCACAAATTCAAATTAATATTTAGAAAAAACATTGGTTACTTAGGTTGTATAAACCTACCATGGTATGATTAGTGTTTTTAACATATTTTAAAAATAAACAAATTAATAAATAAATGGATTTCATAAACACATTAGTTATTGGTTTTGGAACTTTTTCATACTTACTACACCTTTTATTATCCTTTCACATCAATTCATTAATAAATTTTTAGTTCTATGTTGTTTGTGTTAATTATTTCAACATGTTTGTTTAAAGGTTTGTGTTGTTGTGTCATCATAATGTTAAATAACCTCATTCATTATCACATGAGTTCATAAAATCTAGTAGATTCATGATATATAGTTCCTAATGTTCTAGAAAATAATTATTTTTTAACATGGGTAGGTTTTATGTAATATATTAAACAAGATTTTGTAACGTATTTGTTTAGGTGGTATAACTAACCACGATAGATATTGTGCACTGTTGTTAATATAATATTTATTTTTTCATTATATAATATTAAACATGTTTTAATTTAGTTATTTATATATTAATTATACATGAATATCATATTAATACTATCCATGGACGAAGTGATGAAAAATGAAATACGTTGTCCATGGAGGTGGTGAAGGGACCATAATATGGGTGATGTTTTCATTTTAGGATCAATGGGGAGGGGTAGGATAATGAATATTTCAATAATATAATATCATTTTAGTATAAATTTGATACTAATTTCATTATATTAGGATGTATAAAATATTTTTATAGGAGGTAGAAAAAGAAAAAAAAATCAAAATAGTTCAATTGATTTGTCCTACCTCTTACATTATAAGTCCTCCTTCGATACAGTACATGGGAATAAGAAATGATATTTTGTGAATACCAAAACCTCAAAAACATGGATATAAAAGATTGGAAGAGATTTTCTTATTGTTTTATGAATATAATAAGATTAAGTGTGGAGGAGATGTGGGGGGGGGGGTGAATGATGGTATTTATAAGTGGAAGAGGGTGGATTTTTTGAATAAAATATTTGAATTTAATATTACTTCCCCAACTAATGATCAAACATGTGATTCAATATCTTGGGTATTGGATTTATTAGTAAATAATGAATTTACTTATCCCTCAATTTTCAATAAACCTCAAAGTTTTATTCATATACATTATAATAAAATACAATACATCTACAATATTTTACACTTCACCTACACATTTTAATATTTATAAAAAATGCAAAAACAATTAGCCTCATAAAATTTAAAAGTTATGATTCTAAAAAATAACAACCATTTATCTAGAAATAAAATTTTAAACCACTCAATAATAATATTTAATTCTATTATAAGGATTACTATTTTATTAAATAGTGTAAAGCATGATTCACTAAAAATGAATACTTTTAATTGTATTATATTACATTTATTGAGTAATAATTTCATGTTATTTTGAATCTTATAATTTTTTTTATAATTTATGTGAACAATTATTTATAGGGTTAATAAATCATTAATTGTAATGGCCTTATTACTTCTCCAATGGCCGAATTATTGTTCTAATGTTTAGGTTACTATTTTAATAGTCACATTTGAAACATTCAAATTACCTTTATACATTATATAAATACCTTATATTTACATAATTATTCATTCAATAAATCTTCTCTAATAGTTTTATAGACATTATTTTTAAAATTCTGATCTTTTTTCTAATTATTTGTTTCTTTTTATAGTGTTTTCATGGGTGTGATAATTCTAGGAGACCACAAACCATCATTTTGAAAATTTAGTTTTGTTATATACTTGTATTTATTATCCATTTTTAGTTTTTCAAATTTATTAGATTATATTTATTCTTCATATGTAATGTTATATTTTGATGAAATAATATAGTGACTGTTTTTTAATGTGTTTCAATCAATTTATTTATGGTATTATATTCATTTACTTGAAATGATCTTCTATAGATAAACTTATATTTATTAATATTATGAAAAATAATTAATTCATAAATATTATAGATACATATCACTAAAAAAAGAAAAAAATTCATTAGAAAAATATATATAATTTATCGAAGAAACATCATAAAAAATTCATTAAAAATGTGTAACTTTAAAAAAACAACCACAAGATTAACAATTTCAAGTTGAGGTTGAAGAGCCTCATTGTGTAGAAAAAATTTCAATACAATGGCATATATTAAAGATTCTTTTGTGGTAGAAAAACAACCAGTGGAAGATGGGGAGATAAAAAAATAGAACTATATATTTTGAATCTATATGATGTCAAATAGGTCATGATATGTCCAACACCAACTTTCCATGGTGAAGGGAACATTATATATATATATATATAAATTTTGTCTCAATTGTCTTGGTGTATTGAAACATTTATATATAAAAACATACATTCCATAGATAATTCTAGGTAGTATTAGGCCATATTTGAGGATAGGAAAAAAACGTTCAAAAATGATTGATATATGTTGGTAGTTGATAAGGTAAGTGAAAGATTGATAAAATTATTGAATCTCTCCAAAATATTTATTATAGTTGGAGTTCAAGAACATATTCTTTCTCTATGAATAGTTCTTATTGATAATAAAATAATAATATTGATAATGATATTACAATTGATGGACACTAATGATTTATCCACTCTATAAAAAGAGCATGTGAGCCTTGTAAAAAATCTTATGTCATATTCATCCCATCTTGATGTTTCTCAAATAAACACATCATTTAGTAGATGGATCCTAGTTCTAACTGAAATTGGAATAATTTATTTGATATTTGGTGTTTCAGTAACAATTTATTCTCCCCTCTTAGTGGTTGTAAATCTCTCAACCGGGTATTATAGTTCATATTAGAGCATATTGCAATGGTTCTAGGTATACCTGAGGATTTGATTTTGTTCTCTATTACTAATATCTTTTGATCAAATATATATTTATATATCATGAAAACTATAAATAAAAATGGAGTTCCCATTATTAATGGAAAGGGATTTAATTTATTTATAGAGAGGATGGCTCCATATATATTATATCTCTTCCCTTGGATGTTCTTTGAATAATTGTAAATAGTGTATATTTTCATGAAGTTAGGATAACCTATAATTTAATTTAGAAGAATAATATTGAAGTTGATGGGAGAGAACACAATGCTATAATTTACTCCATCTTAGAGAAATATTTGAAACAAGTGATGGGATTGAAACCAATAAATGGAATTTATTTAAAAACATATGATATCCATGAGGGAGATAAAAAATTCTAGTAGTCCCAATGAAAATGGTTTCATTCTTAATATGAGGATGTTTGATTAAAAAAGGATGAATTTGTGGATATGTAGTTTTTTGAGGGAATAATTTTATTAGATTAATTCAAATTTATGGATAAATTATTGAAGGTTCCACCATCGTAAAAAAATTAATAAGAATTCTATAAGATAATTTTGATAAAAATATTTCTACTGTTGAGGATATAAACCTAGTTATGTGGAAAATAAAAAAATGAATGATAAATTGAAAACACAAGACACATAGAGGGATCCTATAACATCCTGAACCTTACCATCATCTTTGAATTGGACGAGGTGAAACTTTTCTGAGAAGGCATTAGTTAGACACCAATTGATGGTAATAAATGATAAGGGATTACGAAATCATTTGAGGATAATTTTCCCTTTCTGAAATAAAATATATCAATGAAATAATAAAACAAACAATCCAGAACTATATGAATTGTAAACAATATAACTCAAAAACCATACCAAAAACCGACAATATTAGAGTTACAAAAATAGATGGAATAAGATATCCAACCAAAACTAAAATACACCTCGATAAAAAAATACCAATGGGGAATCACTCCAACCACCCCACAAGAACATCTCCAAGATCCAACTACCCTATAATAATGTAGCATCATAAAAATTCACTATAACAATAACATTATTTTTCTTAACCTATGTTAGGAAGAACAGTGTATACATATGTACCAAAGTTCATATTTAGGGGGTGGGTAATCATACCCGATTGGAATTCCTAAGAGACTCCCAACTCATCCTCCTGGGTTAATAAAAAGTTAGATCTAGTTAAAAAATATAAATAAAACAAATGAAATAAAAATAAAATATATTTACTAATTTAAAACAATTAAAATTAAATACTATAAAAAAATTATACATTTTTAAACCTTTAATACCCATTCCACATTTCTCTATCACACAAAAATATTAATTCTCTTATAGTCATAATACTCATGATTATAAAATCATCCATCCACCAAGTTAGTCATTGGTGATAATCTATTATGTTCCCCTAGTGGCAACGGTTACCAAGTCCCAACAAACAGGGCCTTGCCAATGAAATATAACTCACACCCCAAAGTATGCCAAATCCTCATTTCCAATCATTCCATATAAATTAAAATTTCCATTTTTAATCATATTATCAAACATTTTGTGACCACACCCCACAATCCATCATTTTATTCCACAAAACATAGTTGGTTTTCTATGAGAATCAAACATGGATTATTCCTTTGAAAAGAAAAATTAAAATGATTTTGAAATTCAAATTTATAAAGCTATAAAGCTATGAGGTTTATTTAGAAAGAAATGATATTAGGTTTCCTTAAAAATCATTAGAAACCATTTTTAAATCCAAGACATCAAGTTCTATATTGTGTGGAAAGAAGTGAGAATACACCTACATCAAACAATTACTGTTTTTGAAGAATCGAACAACAGTATTGAAAAATATAGTCTCTTACGTCAATTATTTTGATTCCTTTACCCCACAAACCAATATCTAATGAAACTAGACTCAAAATAAAATAAAGGATCCAAAAATTTCTAAAGGAGGGATTGAGTTTTAAAGAAAAAATATAGAAGCTAATTATAAATATAAAGAACTAGAATAATAAATTGGATAGGCCTAACATTATTCATGGTGTGGTAGATGGATTCACCTCATGAATATTTGAGATAAGACGTACACTAAAATTCAATTTACGTGAGATTTAAAATCTCAAACACCCCTTATAGATGTGAATACAATTTTTTTAGCATTAATGGCATCCGAAAACATCCCAATGAATCATTCCATAAACCATACACACCCTAATTGAAATTCATGGAATATGTCCAAAAAACATTCATGTCGTAAATCTCTATTCATAGTGTGAATCAGATCCTACAACAAGATTCAATCTTCCTAGATACTTTTCACTCAGAACACCTCCAACACACTAACCAATGCAATACGACCACAAAATAATCTACCTAAAACAAGGACATACCTTAAACTAGGGATGATACATTCTCCCCACCATTGAGATTTTTGTTCTCAGAAAGATGGAGATTAGTAGTTCTTTGTAATTATTCCTGCTATTTCTCCATTATCTATTTTTTATATTCCAGGTCTCCACTTTAATTTCACCATGTTTTTAGAAAAACTTAACTAAATGAATAAATTTTCCATACAAAACTTTATCTTGTATGTCTATGATATAAATCAGTGAATGAAAAAATGTTTCATCTAGTTTAAGATTAATATAATACCATTTTATTATATGAGTATAATCATATTGGTACTTCTTCATGTGTGATAAATGAAATAAAGTTTTAATCAAAATGAATCATGATGGTATGCCTAGTTGATTTGTAACAATTCCAATTCATTCAAGTATCTCAAATTGTCTAACATATCGAGGCAACATATTTTCTTTCTAAACCTACTGAAGATTATTTTCAATTGGAGATAATTTCAAGAATAAATGATCTACTATATCAAAGGATAAAATGTTCTGTTGATTATATGTATAATATTTGTAACACCATGAGATTTTATGATATATTTATTTTAAAATAAATCTCTTTGATAGCTTTCGACACACACAAACACAATTATAAGTGAACTATAATATAGTATATCATTATAACCTATCTTCTAAATTGACGGCATGAATATGAATTAAAATATTTTTAAAAATATATATTAATTTTTTAGATAAATAAAAAATATATTTTTTAGTATAGTCTATAAATGATTCAAAAAAACGTTTTCCTTAACATGGTTTAAAAAATAATAAATATTTTTTTACACTTTTAGAAAATTTATTTTATTGAATTAAATTTATTTTTGTAATAAACATTTCAAAATTATCTTAGAGTGAATTTTTGATAAGTTTATGAAAGTATTTATTTTTCAATTTCATTAGAATCAATCAAATTTATTTCATTAGAATCAATTTTATGTTGAATTTTGATATGAAAGCGTTTTATACTAGAGAAAACTTTTTCTTTAGAAAACCACTTTTTCATTCCAATTAGTGGTTTAATTTTAATTTAAAGTATAAAAATTATGTAAATTTAATTTTATAACATGGATTCCATATTTATATTAATCATAATTAATATTTTTTTATTGATCTAAACTTAATTATTTGTCATAATGAATAGTAAAAACATTAAAAATATCTTTTCATGATCAAGGTTAAAATAGGTTTACCAGGTTTTAAACTAAAATATCATTGTTAAATGACATAAAAACTTCTAAAATTTCTATTGGATGAAAATATTTTGTTCTTATATCACATATTTTTTTGCTAATGGTCCATTTTGTAGCCATTTTCCTAATAAAGTGACCTGACATTATTTTAAAACTCTGAAAAATTATAATTGTACCACTCACCAAAATTATAAAAGGTAACCTCATCCCCTCATTTGTTCACTCCACTTAAGCCATTTGTTTCTACCAAAACCGACAATATCTATTTAAAACATTATTATATGTGTTATAGAGCTATTTTTCTTCCAAAACACTAACCATATGTTCCTTAATAAGAGATCTAAATGTGGTTTATCTAAGCGAAGTTTTTGTTTTAACAAAGCTCTTTCTTTTTTTACTTATTATTTTACCACCATAAATTATGTATTAGTAAATATCATGTAATAATACTTGTATATAAAATATAATTATATGTTATTAATTTTAGTTTTTAACTTACATCCATTACATTTTCCATCAAATGGGAAACAAAACTGTCGATCCGGTGTACGACAGACTACAGCCTTGTGAAATGATGTAATTCGATTTCCATAAACATATGTCAATGTGGGATATAATGATGGATTTAAAGTAAATATATTAACATATTATATTTATTAGTTAATTATACTTATTTAATTATAATTCAACGTTTAACTTCTTTTGTTCTAATCCATTTGGAAATGATAACGTCGCTCATTCGTACGTTTGGACTACCACCTCCATGAAGCGACACGATTTTTTTGATTTATGATTTGAATATATGGTAATAAGGATATATTTAATTAATATATATGTTTTATATGATATAATGATGATTCTATAAATGATTAGTATTATTTATCTTTTTTTGGTTCCATCCGTTGAAATGTGAAAACAACGTTTATGCGTACGTATGTCATACCGTCTCCATTAATGGTGTAATCAATTTTTTATATACACATAATTTATGGTTGAATATATATAAAATAAATATATATTATATTTATATCAATATTAATATTCTAGAGATAATGTAATCCTGATAAAAGTTCAAGGACTGGAACTACCAAACCAAAACTCTCATGAAAAATGAAATAGTTAAACCCAGAAATGATGATTTTAACAAGGAATCATTAATAAATGGATGTTTAAATATTATAAGTGGATAATTTATTATATTATAATAATGTAAATTATTATTTTATATAATTATAAAAATCCAAATTTATTATAAAGGAGTTTAGAGTGCTTTCTTCTTAAGTGGAACTTAATGTAAGGTGTTTTTGTCCCACTTTTACTTATGTGAGACACATGAAATATTTTCCACTTATTTATATCATTTAGTTTATATAATTCACATGAATATATTTAATGATTAAATTTTTAAAATTATTGGGAAATACCTATCCATATAATATTTTCTCTTTCGTGATGTTTTGATTTTAAATTTACCAAAGTGATAAGGATTTTATGTTTCAATATCATTGTATATGAGGATTATTTATGATTAAGTATCCAATAATGAAAAATTATGATATACCGCACAATAAAATCATTAAATTTATTCTAATATGGTTATTTCTAGAAAAGAAATATTTTTTTCATTCATTTTTTTCACATTAAACACTAAATTGACCAAAATAATTTTTTTAGGAAAAAATTACTCTATTTATCTATTTGGAAGAAAATAATTTTTCATACATATCACTGTTTTCTTTAAATGTTTTCAATAATTTTTTAATATTATTATTTTATTTTTTAAAGTCATTTTTTCAAATTAAATAATATTTAAAATATGGTTTAAAAGGAATAGTATTGTTATTTTCCAAACAAGGTACTTTTTGACTTTTTAGAAAATTGTGAAAGGAATGTTTTCTTTTATTGTATATTGAATGAAAGGAATTTACCACCATCATTACCACAAAAATTATTTTACTTGTGTATTAAAAGTTTCTAATGTTATATTTAAATAATTTTTTTAGTATTTGTAAAATTTTTAGATTTTACATAATTGATTTCAAAGTAAAAATGGTATTTTCCTCAGGAAATATTCTAGCGATTAATTTCTTATAATTTTCATCCATGATAAAATACTTTGACATAACAGATCATACACATAAACTTGTTTCCCATAACAGATTATACACATTGACTTTTTTCCCATGATTGTCACATCAGATATAATAATTTACCAATGAATTGGAAGGATATATAATTCTGGTCCCGCCGATCATATAATGAAAAAAATAAATATTTGTTCCACAATACTCTAAATGATTCACCATATCATCACATCATAACCTGTACAAATAATATTTGTTTCATAAAATTTTTTTCATATCATAACCCATTAATAGTAATTGGGTTTCACAAAAAACACAAAATCATAAACCATTTATAGAAATAAAAAGTATGATATCATTGGATTATATTACCATTAAATCATAATTAATGTCAAAGTATTTTATCATAACAGATCATATGAAATTTTTTATGGTCTCTATAGTTGTCCTTGACCTATGAATTTTTTTAATACTTATTATGGTTCTATACATTTAAAACATGAACTTATGGTTCACGATTAATTTATAAAGATTTCTCACTATTATGATTGATGTATTTTAGAATGATAATGCTTTATTCCATGACCCATGTTTATGATATTTGATATATTGGTTTTGAAATTTGTAAGTTATGGTCATGATCTCATACCCTTGTTCTTATCTTATGGTTTCATATGATCATCGATTGATATATCCCATGTTTATAATTACTTGAAATCTGAGCTCAAACTTTATTATGATTCCTTTCCCCAGGTTATGAAGAAAGTTTTGTATAGGTAATGTCTATGAATGTTAATAAATGAGAAGATTTATATGGGAGATATTGAATATCTTTCCTGAAAAATAAGATTGCATATCTAGTCTCCAAAGGCACAAAAAACTTTTATGGTCCTTGGGATTGTATTTGTGAAATATATTGAATATTAATATAAAAGAATGTAAAATTTATGTATTAAAATATTGAGTCACTATAGTTGGTATGAGATCCATTTTTTAGCCAATATTTTGAGACTAGGGTCAGAAAACATTGGATAAAACACTAGGGATCAGTCTAAGTTTTGGATAACAACTTAATTTTATTGTAAGGACCATAAATGTCCTAGGGTAAACCTAAGGTGTCCTAGGATAAAAATAATATTTAATGATTTAGACATTATATGAATAATGTTTCATGATTGATCACTTTGATCAAATATTCTTGATTGACACACAAGAAATTTTGATTTTAGTATGGGATTGGAGATAAAATTATGAAGTTGAGGTTGTACGTGATATGATCAAATATATAATTATTATATTGGAGAGTATTTATATTAATTTCTGTATATCAGGAAAAAATCAAGGAATGTTAATTAACATCCTCAATGATTAAAATTTTAATTAGTTGTGAGAAAACCTAACAGTACGATGATCACATATCAAGTCTATGATTCTTTTCCCTTTGATGTTTTTGGGATTATGCTTCCTGAAAATGTTTTTATTCTCCATGTAGTTGAATTTGATTTGATTATGATAATGTATTGGTTTTATTATATATGAAGCCCATGTTAATTTCCAAGTAAGGGAAGTTACATTTGATATTAAAAACCAACCTATGATCATCTATTGGTGAAATGATAAGTATGAACTTCTAATGGAAATTTAATCCATTGTATGGGTCTTGAATCCTATTAAAAAAAGTTGTTTATGTCACATGATTAGAGAGAAACTCAACATCAAATCTATTCCTATTGTTTATGATTTTGTTGATATGTTTCTGTAAGAATTACCTTATATTCCTCATATTCATGAAGTACAGTTTTTATATAACTAATACCTTTTGTTACACATATTTCAAAGAATCATTATAGAATTACCCCAATTGAGTTGCAATAATTGATGAAGAAAATATAGAAGAATATTGATAATGGATTTATTCATCCATGTCAATCATTTTGTGGTTAAATATTTCTTTTTTAATAATAAATTTGGATCAATATGACTTTATATTGATTGTCAATAACTTAACTATATCAATATTAGGAAAAAATATCCTCTACCTCATATAAATGAATTTTTTGATTAGTTATGAGGAGATTAATACTTTTTCAGGATTGATATTAAATCTACCTATTGTTAGTTGAGGGTAAAAAATGAATAGATACGCAAAACAACCTTCCATTCAAGGTATAGAAACTATGAATCTATTGTGATGACATTTTCTCTTACTAATTACCATGTTAATTTCATTGATTTATTGTGTATATTTTTAGATATTAACTTTATTAGTTTTGGGTAGTATTTATATTTGATATTCTTATATTTTCAAAGTGTAAGGAAGAGAAAAACAATAACAATATAATTGTACTGAAAACCCTAAGGAATGTGAAGTTTTTTTCAAAATTTAACAAGTGTGAATTTTGGATTCAAAAAGTTTCATTGTTGGGTCATATAATCTCATGTTAGCATATTTCGTTGGATCCTTGAAAGATGAAAATTATTAATAAATGGTTCAAAACCACCATAGTTACTAAGATCCATAGTTTTCATAGACCAATGAGTGAAAGGAAAATTTAAAGGAACTAAAGAGAATGTTAGTCAGTGCACCCATAATTACATTGTCCTACAGTGGAGAAGGGTTTGTAATCTATAATAAAGCTTTAAAAAAGTTACTGGGATGAATTTTCATGTAAAATGATATGGTTATATATTATTACTCACTATAATTAAAGGTTCATGAGAAAATTACCCAACTCATTATTTATATTTAGTTGTGGTAAATTTCTCATTAATGATTTGGAGGCATTATATTTATGGAAAAATATGTGATATATATACCTACCATAAAATTTTAAAGTATATATTCACTCAAAAAGAACCAAATATTAACTAGAGAATATGGATAGATCTAATTGATGATTATGAATGCTCAATAAATTAACACCTTCGAAAGGTGAATAAGGTGGAAGATGCTTTGAGTCAAAAGGATCATGCCAGCTTATCTATGATAAGGATCACTAAAGAACAAATATTTAAAGATTTTCCAAATAATAGATCTAAAAATATTAAAGGGGGGAATATTTTTTTAATCATATAAATGTTCATCCATCTATCCATGAGAGGATTAAATATTCACAAAAGGAAGATGTAGAGCAACAAAAGAAGGTGATAAATGTACATTTCTTCAAACTTGATTGTGATGGAATGACCTGGCTCTGGAACTGTGTATGTGTTCCATCCATACAATATTTTAAGAAGGATTTATTAGAAGAGGTTCATAACTAATAATTATTTTTAATATTGGAGGTGCGAAGATGTATAGAGACCTGAAAGAGTATTTTTTATGCGATAACATGAAGGGAGATATTGTAGAGTATGTATCTCGATGTTTGGTATATTAGAAAGCTAAGGTTATGAGATATAATTATAAGAGTATGTTACATCCATTACCCATACTATAATGGAAATGGGAAAAAATCTCCATATATTTTATCATTGGACTCCCCAAAATATCTAAATACCAACATTCTATTTAGGTTATAGTAAATCATCATACAAAGCCATCACAATTCATTATTATGGGAGAAAATTTATATCGTGATGAAATTTCCATGATATACATTAGGGAATGGTAATGTTTCATGGAGTACCACATTCCATTATATATAATTGGGATATTAGGTTTACCTTAATTTTTTGGAAAAGTCTTTAGTAGGATTTGGATATATAGTTGAGTTTTAGATATTCTTATCATCCTTGGATAGATGTTCAGTCTAAGTGGACTATTGCACCCCTATAAGATATGTTGAGATATTATTTTCAAAGGCTGTTGAGATCATGATATTCCTCTATTCAAGTTTTTGTATAATAATATCATTCAATTGATAATTAAGATAGTCCTTATGAATGAATATTTGGAAATAAGAGTATAAATTCAATTTTTAGGGATATAGTTGGAGAAAGAAAGCAATTGGGACCTGTTCTAGCTACGGAAATGATATAGAATATAATAACTATTAAACAACACATCAAGGAATCTTAGAGTCGATAAAAAATGTATGCTAATAAATGTCAATGAGATCTAGTATTTGAATTCTATGGTAAGGCGATTCTTTAAATTTATCCATCTAATAAGGTTGAAATATTTAGAAATAATGTAAACCGAGGACTAATGTATATTGGTCTCTTTTAGATTCTTGATCGAGTAGGTAAAATAGCTTAATATTTTCTGTTTTCATAGAACATCTATGAATATCAAAATGTGTTATATGTATCTATCTTGATGAAGTTCACACCTAATCCTTAACATGTACTAAACCGAGTGGTTATATTGATGGAGCATGAACTTTTCTATGAATAATAACTAGTAGAAAACCTTGATCGTAGAGATAAAGTGAAAAAAATAAGACTACTCAACCAGCTAAAGTTCTTTGAAGGAATTAGATTTTCAAAGAAGCTACATGAGAAGCTGAGGATGTCTTGAAATAGTGAAATCCTCATTTTTATCAATATATTGTAATTTCATGGATGAAATTTATTTTAAGGTGGGTAGAATGTAACACCTAAATATATTATGATATATTTATCTTTTTTAAAAATCTCTTCGATTTCTTGTGACACATGCCACCCTAAGTGTAAATCTATCTTAATATAGCATACTATTATAACATAGCTGTTTAATTGGTGTTAATAATATAAATACAAAAATTTTAAAAATATTTACAAAGGTTTTAGATAAATCAAATATATATATTTTATTAAAGCATTTATATGCTTCAATTTTTTGTTTTCCTCAAACTGTTTTTATTAATTTTTTTTTGAAAATAATATAATTAATTTTAAATTTTTTAAAATTATTTATTTGAAAAAATTAAATTCATTTTTGAAATGAAAATTTAAAATTATCTTGGACTGAATTTTTTAGAATATTATGAAAAGATTATTTTTTTGATGTATAGTGAAAAATATAAATTTTTAATAAAAATTATCATTTCATTTAAATAATTTACCAACTTAATTTTTTATATGGGGTTTAAAGTAAATTTCTTTCATTTATATTATTATTAATCTAATTTAGGTCATTGGAATCAATTTTAGGTTTAATTTTGATAAAAAAACTTTTTATACTGAAGAAAATGTTTTCTTTTGAAAACAGTTTTTTCATTATGATTGTGGGTTTAGTTTCATATTAAATTCTAAAAATTATATTAATTGAATTTTATAAAATTTATTCATATTTTGAATAATAATAATTAATATTAGGTAACATGTTCAAAATAATATGTTTTCATAATTTATTGTAAAAATAGTAAGAATTAGTTACCGCGGTTGAGTTTAAAACATGTTTACTAGGGGGTAATCTAAAACTATAAGAGTCAAAATGACCTAAAAACTTTTTTAATTTATATTTTGATGACCATATTTATTCCTTATCTTTTATAAGGTTCAATAATGATCTTTTTTGGATCAATATTTCCATGTAATATACATGAAACTATTTTTACATTGAAAAATTACATGTGTACCACTCACCTCAAATATAAAAGGGATCCTCCTCCCCTTATATATTCACACCTATTAAGAAATTTATCTCTGAAAAAAATTTCAAAAATTTATTACCAGCATTATTATACATGTTATAGATCTACTTTTATTCCCAAAAGTCCAATTCTAAGGTCTTTAATAGGAGATCAAATGGACAGTTTTCTAAGGGAAGGTAATTGTCCTGATGAGGATCTTTATTGTTTGGATTTTTATTTTACCACATTAAATTAATTATTAACAATTAATATGTAATAAAAATAGTATCTACCATATTCTGATATTTTATTATGTTAATTTCATAGCCTATATCCATATCCTCTTCCATAAAACGAGAAATGAAATCATCGGTCGTGTGTACAGATAACTCCCCCCTCGCGAAACTATGTAATTCATTTCCAATAACCATCTTTCATGAATGTATATAATAATATTTATAAATTATATATATGATATTTATGACAGAATTATAATTTTTTTTATAATATCACATTCTCTATCTTAACTTCCAATCCATTGGAAAATGATAACGTCGCTCATGCGTACCTGTGGACAACCAACTCTACAAAGAGATGCGATTCATTTTACATTTATGATTTACATGGTCAGTAATAAGGATATATTTAATGAATATGTATCGTATAATGATTAATATGTAATGGATAATCAATATTTAACTTTCTTTTGTAACATCCGTCAAAATGGAAAACAATATTCATTCAGACAAATGACTTACCGTTTCTATGAATGATGTAATTTATTTTTATATCTCTGTAATTTATGGATGACATTATATTTATATTTATAATGAATGTATATTATATTTTTTTTGTGATTAAAATTATTCAAATAATATAACCCTGATGAAATTATAAGGACTCGAACTACTGAACTTAAACTCTCATGAAAAATGCAATAGTTCACCCCAGAAACAACGATTTTAAAGGAATTATTAAAAAATTCATATTGAAATATTATAATTGGGTATTTTATTATATTATATGTATGTAAATAATTATTGTATAGAATTATAATAATGTTAAATTTATTATGCTGTAGGTTAGAGTGCTTAACAATCAAGTGGAACTCGAGGTAATATATTTTCATCTTAATTTTACTTTTGTGAGACACATGACATATTCAACACTTATTTATTTTATGTGGTGAATATAATTCCCATGAATTTATATTACGATATTAATCATTAAAATAATAGGTATATAAATATCCATATAATTTTATCTCTTTATTGATGTTTTTATTTGAATGTTACCAAAGTGGTATGGATTTTAAGTTACGATCTCATTGTTTATCTATATTTTTTGATAAATAAGTTTCCAATGATGAAATATTATGATATAACTCTAAATAAACATTTAAAATTTATTATTCAGTCATTATTTATTTATAATACATATTTCTTTTCAGTTTACTTACTTTAAGTACTCCATACACTAAAATAGACTTATTAAGGAAACCCTACTTTATTTCTCTATTCTGTTGAAAATTATTTATCTTCCATATCAATGTTTTCTAAAAATGAATTCAAGAGTATTTATAATATTCCAATATAATTTTTTAAAGTTATTTTTATCCATAAATTAATTTTTAATTTTTTTAATGTAATATTCTTATAATTTTTTGAATGAGATATCTTTTTAATTTTTTCAAAAGTGTGAAAGGAATGTTTTCTTTTAATGTATACGACATGGATAAAATTTCCCTCCTCAAGACTACTCAATTATTTGAAGCATAATTTATATATTTCAAAGGTTATTTTTAATTAAAATTATTTCTTTAATATTAGAGAAATTTTTAGATTGTAAATAAGTGATTTTGTTGTGAAAAGTTTTTTTCCTTTGGAAATATTCCAGAGATTTTTTAAAATGAATTTTCATTTATGATAACATCCTTTGATGTTAATTGGGTTTTAATGGGGATATTATTGAGTGATACTATCATAATTATTTTTCATATGGTTTATGGTGATGATATATTTATTAAATCAATTTAATTTTCAGGGGTTATGCTAGGATGAATTGATAAAATGTTTATAAAACCCATTTTCTTTGAATGATTTAGGATATAATGATATGATTAATGATTTATAATCTTTTGTAACACTTATATATGGTTTGTATTATGTAATGGGTGATGTTATAATTATATATCCCTCTATTTAATTTGGTAATGTATTATATATCATGAGATAATTATGGGAAATAAGTCCATGTGCTCGATCCATTATGGGAACCAAGTGGATGTGCTTGATTCATTATGGGCAACAGGTCAATGTGCTTGATTTTCTATGGGAAAAGAGTATATGTTCTTGATCCACTATAGGAAATAGGTATTCATGTTGGATCCATTTTTATTTTATGGTCTCAATAGTTAACCTTGACAGATGATGTAGTTTCTATACTTATGATGGTGCCACACTTTTATGACAAGAACTTATAGTTCATGATTTATTTGTAAAGATTTTTCACTCTTATGATTCATGTCTTTTGAAATTATAATTATTTATTTCATGACTCATGTATGTTATATTTGACAGATTTTCCATGAACTTTTGGAGTTGTGGTGATAATATCAAACCCTATGCATATATTATAATTTCATATGTTTATCGATTTATATCTAATATGTTTACCCTTACTGGGAATCTAAGCTCTCACATTCTCATGTTTCCTTTACATTGGTTAGGGAAAAAGTTTTGTGTAGGGAATATCAATGAATATTACTAAATGGTAACATATATGTGGGAGATGTTGAAGATATTTCATGGAAGAATAAGACTGTGTATCTAGTCTCTAAATACACTAAAACATTTCAATCCTTAGGTGTGTATTTGTGAAATTTGTTGAATAATCCTCAAAAAATATATTATACTTTTGTATGACTATGTTGTGTCTCTATAATATTTATAATTTAATATGTCATATGATCATAAATATTATTAAAATAAACTCCATAAAAAATAGGTGGTCTTGTCAGATTTATGTTTTTGATTGCCCCAATAGGTACACCTACCATCAAAAAATATCCTCCCACTACTAACATATTTAATGAAAGGAAAATGAGATAAAAATATTCAAAACTAATAGAAAAAACATGAAAAAAATTAGCGACTAATTTTGGTATTGAATGTTGGTGTCATTCAAAAATAAACTAACTGAATTAATAAATCTCAAAATCTATGTAAAGTTAGGCTCTGATACCAAATGTTTTCTAAAGTTATGATGGATAAAAAAATATAGTTGGTGAATTATAGGTAAAGAAACATACAATTTTCATCCTCAATAAGTCTTAAGTTGATCATTTTTTGTATTACTGATTAAATAATTGATCAGAGAAGAAACAATGCATTCAATGGAATTATAGACTTTATAAAACATATTAAAAATAACAAAATATAGTGCCCAATATTTTAAAAATTATGAATTAAATTCTTAACACTATAGAATATTAAACTATAGGTATTATAGAAAAAGGTGCAATAATTAATACAACAATAATTCTAGAATTAATATAGATGAAATTGGTTAATGAATACAATGTATATTCAAAAGTTAATATAGTATAAGGTTAAAAAGAAAACATGATGTATTAGTTATAAAAAAATACTCATTTAAAAGGATATTATAAAAACAAAACATTTAAACCAAAATGAATGGTATATTGATAGACTAGATCCATGGAATCTAAGACATTAAATGACTATTAAGGTATCCCTGATTTTATAAATATCAAAAGTTCTATATTCCTATCTCTCTAATACCTCTACTAAACCTTTTGTTAATAGTTCTCTTATATACACCAAAAGATCTTGAGCTCTTTCTTCCTATCCATGGGATCCCTTAATATAGATTATCAATAAATGACAAACTATAATAGGAATAATAAGTGATTTATAAAAATACTCAAAGGATATAGATCTATGTAATAAAATAATAAAAAATATAAACTGTTACACTGATTAGAATCATTATCAATAATAAGAAATTACAAATCCTATAAAAATTAGAAAATTTCACAATGCTCAGTTTTGTTAAACATTTGATGCTCAAAATAATTTTCTAATTATAGGAATTATTATATCAAAATTGAATGGTTGAATTACAAATAAAAAATTAGATTCAGTTGTAACAAAATCGACAATGAATTCTACATATACCGATGAACTTAACAGGTTGATCAATCAATTGACTAGTTTAATCACAACATTATAGTGTCATAAATCCTGTGATAGTATTCTATTCCGAATAATAAAACTGCTATATTTTTACTGACCTTATTTACTACTATGGTATTTAAGTTACTAAAAATTAATTATTTATAGACACAACAACTTAAACAAAGTCTTAAGTTGGACCATATTCATTTAAAGGGTATTGAGATTTATTGAATAAATAAAGTGAGTCAATGACTCAAAAACAACCCCAAATGATAGTTCTTCTAGTAGTCAATTTTTATGGTCTGAGAGTAACCATAGATAGAATTAGAAGTCATAAGATGATGGGCATTTTTCTTCAAGAATCAGTGATTTTTTTTCAACTTCATTTAAGTATTTTCTCAATGGTTTTGAATGGGGGGCTCAAAGAACGTATATGATTCTATGGGCTTGTTGTTAGGTGTTTTGTTGGATTCATGAATAGAGTAAACTTGAGGAAAATTTGTGTTACAGTGGGGATATTTTAATGTCCGAGGGTGTTCATGTAGGTAATAAGGGTTTATTCTCATGTCAATCATTTATTCTTGGACCCTATTAGTGTGTTGAATGAGTAGTGGAGGCCTAAACATGGGTTTTGTGATGTTTTTACTAGCTATAAAGACTGTGACCTTTAAGAAACAGAGTGTTGAGTACCTGATGGGATTTTTCTGGGTACTCAGTGTGTGCATCCAGTGAGTAGGTAGGCCTAAAGGGACCGAGTTCTTGATGAATCTGGACCTGGTATCTCATGAGGTACTAGGTACCTAGTGGATGCTTAATTTGTACTTGGTAGGTTTTTGTGGTTTTTTTCTAATAGTTTATTTAATTTATTTAATTTGTCTTAATTTTTTTAAATGATGTGTTTACTAATTCAGTTGGGAGTCATATACTTTCCCCTTTCCCACTTCCCTAATTCTCAAGTTTCTCTATAGATTTAGTTAGTTCTAGCTATGAGGAACATGAATTTCTTCGACCATTATATAAATGTTTGTGTGATGTGTTATGGATAGGGTTGTCAATCTGGTGGGATAATTTAAAAATAAAATCAAAGTTAGTTTCTATGGATCATGATGGGTCCCAGGGTTCTATTTTTGACATGAATGGTCTCAAGAAATATATGAAGAGTCTTGGTAATCACTATTAGAAATGGTCCTTGTTTATAATTAGGGTAAAAAGTAAGAGTTTTAGTCTAATTGGGTCATTTAGGTTATATAAGGTGTTGAGATCTTGGCGTGGTTTTATAGTGATGGTTGAGAGATTAGGGTGGAAATTTTATGAATATACTCGGCATGAGATATAAGTGGGTTGAAAGTGGAAGCTTGGTAATAATTTATAGTCACATATAAAATTTTTGAATATGATGGATAAGTTATACTCAATGCGATATGCCTGCATTTTTTGGATGCAAAGTATGGGGGATATGAGTTTTATTTTTAAATTAGTTTTTGTGGTGGTGTAAGGGTATCCTAATTTCATTTTTGATGTGGGTTTCATTGTGTTCTATGAGAATAGTAACCAAGAGTCGTTGGTCCCTAGTTATGGATTCGAGACTGGATGTTGGTGTGTATTATGGGGAGATCACTGAGGCTTGGGGCTCGTGATGCTGTGAGTTTGGGGAGATAAATTTATCAGCTATGGGTTATTATTGATTCACCAAAATGGTATAGTGGTGATATATCATTCACTAATAATGGGTATATTGTGGTTCTCCATTTTTGTGGACATAGGATGATAATGTTTCCACACACCATTAGGGGATAGGTTGCTTGGTCAGGCACACATAATAGGGTGGTTATGGCCGCCAATTTGTTTGTGAGGTCCTCTATAGATGTTTTGTCTTAGAGTGATGATGTTGGTCATTGAATAGATGGAGTAATTCACTGTATATATTGGACCTGAATTGAGGTAGTTTTTTAACACCGGATGACTTGGCCCCACTATCCTAGTCATGTGAATGGGGTGATGCCCCCTTAAGAGTGACATGTATTAACCGAAGTTGTGTGATGATTGGGATTTCACCAGACTTGTACAAGTACTCCAAGTATACCTATTGGTGATGTGAGGTTACCAATATTATGATTATATATTATAGATTTATGTGTAATATTTGGGTTTCGTTTGGGTTGTGGTTACATTATCCTACTTTTTCACTAGCTGAAGAAGTTTGACCAGTGCATGCATGTGATGGGATAATACACATGTATCGAGAGGTTGTTTAGATATGTATTTGGTTTCCATTTCGTATTGTGAATACAAATACATATTATTGGACTTATTCCAGGTTATATTGGTGGTTTTATGTTGTGTTTCATACTCACACCCTCCAATGGAATATTGGTGATTGTGTAGTTGTCATGTTTTGTTTTTTAGGATAAGGAACAACCCTGAGGCAAGAGTTAGTGTATGTCTATGATGGGTAATGTAATTAGCTAGTTTCTTGAATGAAATTGGATATATAACTGAGTAGATACTTAGTGTTTAGTGATTCGATGTCCAATTATTTTGTTTTTTGGTATAATTTATGATATTTACTCAAATTTGGTATTTTTAGGCCATGCCTTATTGTTTTATTGTATTTAGTTTTATTAAGTATGGAATGAATTGAATAATTTTATTTATTTCATATTGTATCTGATATTATTTGGTTAGTTTTACTACTATGTTATTATACTGATATGTAGGTATAGTCTCCCACTATCATTCCTTAGTCCCTCACATCTATTTGAAAACCTCTTGCACATGGGGAGGATTGCTTGAATTTATGTGGCCCCTTTGGCTCAGATCTGATAAGGCAACTCAAGAAAGAGAGAATTACATAAACCAAAAATTATTAATAAGACACTACAACATGAGTATTATATTTCAATTTTGGAATAAAATATGATTATGATCACGAATAATGACATATGAGAGCTAGTTTCTTATCCCAATAATAATAATGTGGTTGGAAGTAATAGTTCTTTAAAAAAAATCTTAATGAGACGAGTAAGTAGCATGGAACAATTCTGAACCTATATATAAAGGTTACTCTCATATTGAGGCTATATAATATGTTATGAAATATTCTCTAGCCATTAATCTTCAAATATTTTGATTTTTTCTTGTAATTTATGGGAAAAGAACTAAAAAGTGTTCCAAATGGATGTGAAGTCAATGTTATTGAACGGTGAACTTGAGGAGTTAGTTTAAATTAAAAAAACTGAATATTTTATCCTCAATATATATGTTACACAAGTTTTTAAGATGAAGAAGGAATTATATGTGATAAAGTAAGTTCCCTGAAATCATGGTATTCAAAGTTTTATAGTAGATTAAGGAGTGAGAATTACAATATAAGAATGGTTTATTACAATATATATATATATATCAAAGGATAATAAAAAAACATAATAATTATGATTGTGTATATCAATGAAATTATTTTACTAAGAAATAAAGAGAAAAACTATGAGGATTTTACATCCTAAATAGTTAAACAATTTGAAAATGATCATTGAAATGAAATTTAGATTTATATTTTTATGATATGAACACAATAGATTATTTCTTTCTCTCATAAGATAATTATTCTCATGATATGTTAAAATTTTTTAGATTGGAAGAATTAAACAAGACCTCTCTCTTAATTAAAATAATTTTCATCTTATTTTTAGAAAATAGATTGTCTATTACATAAAAACACTTTATTATGGATTGAGGTAGAAAATGATACATCATTTCAAATTTATGGATATGAAATATATTTTTATGATTATTTTGATGATCGAAATTCAAATTCTTAAGGTGAATTATTTAGCATAGGATGGTGTGTTTCTTAAAAATCAAAGAAGAAAAATTAAGCAATAATAACTACAATAGAATATAATTATTTTTTAGCATCCTATACCATAACCCAAATGATATTGTTGAAATCAAAAATTGAAGTCTTGTGAGTGAATCATCTATATACATTGATTATTGTGTATAATAATAAAAGTATAACATTTTTCAAAGAATTTGGTGCAACAATCAGGGTCAAACTATATTGAAATCCTGTAACGCATTATTATGGATAAGGTGAAATATTGAAAGATTAATTTTTAATATGTTTCAAATAAGGATAAAGTTTTTAATATCTTGATGAAACTCATAATAAATGATACCTTCAAAAACAATCAACTGTTTTTGAGATTATATTATCTTCCAAAATAATTGTGAGTTCATTTTCCATTTTTCCTCTTTTAATACTTTTCTTTCATTGAAAAGAAGATATAAGAGTTTAGAATCTTTAATTTCTAATGGGGAGTGGCTCTAATCACACGTAGGTGAAAATAAACGGGAATAAAAAAATAGAAGTTGTTTATTATAGGAATATACTTGAGGAATTGGTTGCCAAATCTTAGAGAAAATATTACATTTTTTTAGTATTTCACTAGAAGTTACAAAGAAGGATATTGATGAGATCATGAAGGGTTGAAGAATATTCGTGAAGTTAATTGAAAAAGAGGGAGGTGATACAATAATTAATTATTTCTTAGAGTTTTTTTGGATATATTGATTTTCAACATGCTCGTCGATAGTATGGATTATTATTGGAGTTGATTTGGATAGATAAAATGATTTAATTTAGGGTAGTAAAATATTTTCTAGGATGATATATATGAATAAAGTGGTGAGTGTTGGTAAATTTAACAATGAAGAAAATGAGAGTAAAAAACCATTTTCATTGTTATGATACATTAAAATATTGACGTTATACTATGGGTTTGTTGAATTATAGCATAAATAGTCACCACTATATCATGTTCAAATGTGGAAACACACAGAGGTGTTTTTCATGGTTCTGGAAAAGTGATGGAATTAATTATGGTATCCTTATTGGAAGATTTAGACAAAAAAAACTTTCCCCATGCTATAGGGGAATAGAAAATCCCATTGAATGAATTTATAGTGGAAAATTTCATCAAAACAAACATTTTGTGTTGAGGCCAAGGAGTATTTTGGAATAACAAAAATCATTATTTCATTGTGTTTATTAAAGATACATTTAATAGAGGAAAATTAAAAGTATAAAAAGGGGAGATAGAATGATTCCCATATTTAGATTTTAGATCTATAGGATGTATTATATAACGCATTATG